>CM028909.1:6137812-6737812 GCA_016801845.1 Polydactylus sextarius | reverse complement strand
TGCTCGCTTTCAAGTGTCCTTCACAGTTAAATATATGCTGCTTCAACTGATTTCAAAAACCATGTCATTATTTATAACATCTTACTGTATATATGCCTGTTTTTATCATATATTAATATGTACACACTCACTCTATTTGCTCCAGACAGAGGAAACAAGACAGGATCTTGGCTTTAACATTAATGGGAAAATGGATTTAGAGCAGGTATGTAGTGGTTTCTACAAATATTTATTGATCATGAAAAGTCATTTCTCAACATCTAACAGCAGCTTTACTTTATAGGAAATGTTTTGAGCACTGATTGCTGCCATGGAGATGAGGAGAAGAAAGTTACAAACAATAATCTTCAATGTCACTGTAATTTATGGAAATGTATTGTTGCCAAAATATATTCTGTGCATCTTTGCATCTTTTTTTCTGCTGACTCAATTATCCAAATAAAATGTTACATTTTGTCAGTACTTGGCTCCGCTGACAGGGGGTGGTACAAACCAACACAAGAGACGTCCAACAACAAGTCTGAGCAGATAATGAGGGGAGCTCTCGAGTCTCAGTTCACCCACCCCTCACTATGGGTGCAGAGTGAACCTGCTGACTGCGCAGTCATACAGAAGTGGTCCTGTAATTAACTGAGAGTGTGCCTGGCCACAGTTGTGAGCTACAGCCAGCTGAACAGTCTGGCTGAGTCCCCATGGAGGCAAGACGTCTACAAAGGCTAAATACAAATGAAAGGAGGAATAAGCAGCATCAGCACTTTGTTGGCTTTGTTGTCTCCTTAACTTCCACAGTCTGCACCATTTTCCATAACAAAGAATAAAGCTGCAACAACCGAAAATAACACTTGTAGTTATTGCTGTTGTTGTTGCTGATGTTGATGGTGGTTGGTTCAGTGGAGCGACTGAAACAAAGAGAAATATGTGGCCAACTAAGTTGTGTTGGCGTAGCAGGTGCTAAAAGGCGTGTGGTGTCTAGCCGAGCAGCAGGCTGACAGTGGTGTTGCTACGTCTGTGATGCATGAATGGATTTATGAAGCTATTAAGAAATCATCCTAAGGTATTCTGGCACGCATCTGCTCCTCTGCTCCACGTCCTCTCTGCAGCAATTTGGCACCACAAGTGATTACAAGGTTTCTATGGCCATCAGCTTTAATTTGGAGCTCTGGGAAAGTCTCTCATCATTTAATGTGTGTGTGTGTGTGAGAGAGAGAGACAGAGAGACAGCAAGTGTGTGTTTGTGTTTAATTTCATCACCTGCAGCTCATCCTTCCCTTTCTTTTCTCCCTCATTGTTTTCAGACCGTCTGTAGAAGCCCCTTGCTTGAGCCTGATTTAATTAATATGAATTTGTGAAATATTCTGATTAGAATAATTAGTTTGACCAGTGTCAGTCACATCATTATATTAATTCTGTGCTATATTACCATTCTGCCCTGTCTTTCTTGTCTTTAAATGTTTGGATGTGGAAGGAAAGATCTTTTCACACATTCTGTCCCACTTAAACATAGATCTATGTAGACGGTGCACACTTTCTATTCTAAGGACGCTTAGTATATGAAGTGTTTTTACCTCGGAAAAGTGACAACATGAAGGATACTCATTACAGCAAGCATAGACGCTTCATGTTTGAGTGGGCTGTTGATGTACGCTGCAGCTTCACAATGTGTTGCATAAAACAGGAAGGTAAAAATAAAAAGTGTTAAAGCTCTTTACTGGTTTAGTAAATGCAGAAACACCATAAACAAGGATGAAGAGACTATACTGTATAGACTATACTCAGTACGTTGAGGTGGTAGGAAGGGATGGAAATGAGGATGCAGCTACCATCTCTACTGATGTCCATTATTTCAGATGTTAAAGTGCAGGATCTGTTCGGGTAAAGTCCTTCAGAGATCAGGCCTCTTCTTTTTCTGCCTCTATAGCAGCGACAGTGACGGCGGCGTCTGCAGGCTTCATGTTTTCTGATTGACCGTCAATCTGTTCTATTGTGAATGTGATATCTCAAGAATCCTTTCAGATTTAGCACAATTGCATGGACTCAAGCATGAACATATTAGTATTTTCTGATCAAAGGTCAACGTCAGTATGCCTGCACCGTAACTGTAACTCCTGTATTTGTGCACTAATTACTTCAACTGGGACTGTTGGAAGAGGCATTCTGGTTCTAAACTCTCTTGGCCTTGATTCCATTCTGTTCTTGAATTATTTTCCTTCATCTATGTTTTCAGTAGGCTTCAGTCTATTTAGCTTTTTATTTTGACCTTGTTATTGTGCAATATAATTAGTTCTTATCAGTAAAGCATTATAGGTAGAGAAAAATCCCAACCTTTGTGGAGGTCAACTGGTAATTACATTGAATCATGAAATGCTTATAGTTAAATCCCTTTTCAAATGAGATGCTGTTACAATGGAGTGGCTTCTCAATCCCCGTAATTGCGAGTTCACAGAAAAAATAATTTTACACCCTTTGCACATTCACTGACCATGATGGTTTAATTAACAAGGTTCCTTTTATAAATTTGAGAAAGAGATTTATGTTTAGAATTTGTTTACACGCCTTTTGGTTTCATGCTATTGCGACTAATTGCATGAAGTCAGAGGCTATCTCCTGGGTTGAGTCATAGGCCTTTGTCATTTAATGCTTTTATGAAGAGCTGCCCCTGAGACAATATTCAGCACTGACCTTTCAGTATCAAGATTTTAATCTGTGGGCACTTTAATAAAGAGCTATGAAGCCAAATGATATTAAAGGGTTGTGCCATGAATAAGCTGACGGTTTACAGGAGTCATCTTAGGATGATAGAACAACCAAAACCACTTCCAGAAATTTAAATAATGACATTGATCAAGTGACAGCAGTTGGTGCTTTGCATGTGCATTTTATAGACTTATGTTTAGGGATCTATTCTGCTTCATTAACACAACAGTTTGCAGTGAGGGAATCATAAATCTAGATCGTGCTATGTCAGCAAATAGTATTTGGACACGGGTTTATTTACAGAGTTTGCTGAGGGCAAATCTGACCATTGATAACTGGTGTTAATTAATGTTGTGTATTGTTTCATTCCAGTAGTTCGACGGCAATTAAACGCACCCACAATGCAACATTCTCTGGTGATTAATTAAAGCATAGAATTATTGAGTTTGTACCTCTGACTAGAGGATGGTTAATTATTTACAATTAAATCAAACCACAACCCCATGTCTGATCAAAAAAAAAAAAAAAAAAAAAAATACTACTCCATTTTCTTTTTTCGTCTTTGGCGACCTGCAGATGTAATGAGTTCTTTCATTTCACGCTTCCATTTTTACATTAAAAGCAATCACTATGTTAATTATTTCAAAAGCTACTGACCTTTATGGAATGATATGAACTACAAAAGAGTCGGTATTTGAAATGGACTTTGTGTATTGTTCTGTTTTTAGTCAGTTTAATGGGAAAGGAAGAAAGCAATGAATTAATTTGTACATAAGATCATAAAGCGAAGCTGAAACACAAAGAAAAATCTTTGGAAAGATAAACACGTTTGACCTTACTTCTGAACATGCCATCAAGACAAAGACAGATTTGCAGCTATCATGTTGGACTGATTTGCAAGTCAGTGTCATCAGTGCAATGTTTTTATCATCCGATCAACTCATTAAACAGAGCGGCAGGTTCTGTTTGCTCCCCTGTCTTCTTAGATAAAAAAAAAAAAGCTGCCGCGTGATGACTACAGATAGCAGCTCCTCGCTGAGCCGTTCAATATCAGCAGGGAAATTAGACAAGACAAAGCGAAACAGCGCAGTGTGGTGCAACGCTAAGGGAACTCATTAGAACACGACAGCAAGGGAGGAAACCACACGATGCTTTGCAACATGTCATCAGGGGGGTGTTTGGATGTTATTACACAATCATAATTTGATGGCTTCCACACAATTGCTTTATTAATTTTTGATAAATTCACATGCCAAGAAGAACATAAATGAGGAAAAAAGTGCACCAGTTTGCTCATCTGCTTTGACAGGATGTCAGTGTAGCTGTGAGTACACAGATATAACCACATGCATGTAAACATGTCTTTTCAGCAGACAGGGTTGTCTGAGCTGATTATTGGCCTAATGCACAGTAACAGTAAAGGGCCACATGAAATGTTTACAAGATGCCTCTAGCTACGCTTCACTCGCATCTTTACATGCTGACGTGTGCAGTTAAAGTCAAAAGGCTTGAAGAATTGAACCGTCACGAGTGAAGTTCAGCTGACTTCAGGAACAGAGTCCAACAACGTGTGAGTGTCTACAAAAGTCCATCAGACCATTAACCACAAGAGCATTAGTGGAATTGACCTCTATGTCAACTATATCGCATATCAGAATAATTAACACAAACATTTAGCAAATTAACCTTCCAGTGAGCGCTACGTTAAAAAAAATGCACCATACAGTTTCCTCATTAACCTCAAAACACAGGGCTTGCAAGTTAAAAAACATAGGGGAGAAATGGAGCGATGACAAATTGGTGGATTTTAAATTTTCAGTGAAAAACATTACTCAGGCCGGGTTTTGTTTGCTCTCTTGCTGCCTTTTGTCCCATGAGACACCACTGTTTGTGTCTGGTGCAGAGAAAACACACCTGTCTGAGGCTCAGAGGAGAAATCTCCTGCTTTTATCTCAATAAACAGACAAGCAGTCAGCTATTATCCAAAGCCCTTCACTGCCGTTGTTTACCTCTCTATCATGACTCACATCTCATCGAGGGAATTTAACTGCAGTGATGATTCATAAACTCTTTGAAATTAGAGCTTGATTAAATCAATTTACAGGATGTATGAAGACTGACCTGAACCCTGATGAAAGTGGATGTTATAAACATGTCAGCCTCTTTTAGTTTTAACTTGACTAAGTTTATATAAACGCAACGGAAAGTTTGCACAGTGAGCTTTGCACATCTACATGCACACAAGTGCCCAAGACATTACGCTCCTCTCCACACGTCTGTTATCCATTTAGGCTTATGAAGTACTTCCTCATTACTGTGACAACACCGCCACAGGGTGATTTAGTGTACCTTGTGCTCTAAAAACAGCTGCCTAACTGCACCAAATTATGACCATCTACTCACCTCTCTCTCTCAGGTTTTAATTGGCTACAACTGCCAGTCTTAGTGGTGAAACTGCTCCTCCACATTGCTGCTTTTGGGAAAAAAAAAAAAAAGTATTACACAGTTGATGCAAGATTGGATATCTACAAATTACTTAATATAGTCAAACAGCAGAACAATTATGACACATATTTATTATGAGTTATCCACACAAGTTATCAAAATCTCCAAATAATAATAATGTCTTCATGTTAATTGTCTGCTGTAATGATGTGTCATGACCACAGGATGGCACTGTGGCTTTATCTGTAATTCCACCGCAGAACTGCTCCTGCTTGATCACAACCAAAAACTTTGAAGAAGTCTTACATTCCCCCAAAGGAAACCATGAAAGACAAAGTTGTGAAAGCAGGAGCTGAGGCGATTAAAAAAAGTATGACTTTAAAAGAGCTGGTGTTGTGATCTTGTTTCCTGTGATCCATATATATTGAGCAAAGGGAGAGTGATGGTTGAGTGGGGACTGCAGCACCTCAGCGGCCTCACAGATGAATGAAGATGCAAATGGAAGGAGGATGGGGGGAAGTTAAAGCCTTTAGTGACACTAAGCACACCCCAGGGGCCACGGTGCAGAACGCTCAGCCTCAGCACATCAAGGACACAGTACCTCTGTCTGTGAGTGTCCCCTTGGCACGCATCGCATCCCGTCCATCTACATTTTCATCCACACAAACACTTGACTTCTTATACTGAGTTGAGCCCAATGACAAGAGACAGATGTGCCCTCCTCAGAGAATCTAGTTTGATAAGCTCCTGCTCCGCAAACTATTAAATAACCCAAAGAAACTGCTGAAGTAAAAAAAAAAAAAAAGAGAAAGGCCTATTTAACATGAGAATGGATATGCCTGGAAACCGTATCCTCACACGTTGGCTTTTGCCTCAGCTGTAAATGTCAATTTCATGTCAGATTCTTTCTCTATTCATCCATGACGTCTGTGATTGCTTCATCCCTTTGCATGAGAATAGCTTGAAATGAACATTTGCCTATTCTGGGCTCTCAGACTTCTGTAAATGAAATGCATCTTAAAGGACCAGGTTGCAGACAATCACATGATCAGTCAGGTTTATGGAAAGTGAAATTGTGAACCGTACTGTATAGTGCTAAAGGTATGCAGTGTGCAAATCTGAGGTGTTTCTATGGTTTTCTTTATCTGTGAAGAGATGCTTCCTGGTGGGACCTTGGCTGTGCTAAGGAGTGTCACAACTATGACGCAGGCCCCATGTGGCATGTTGTTTCTGTGAGTTATTCAGGCATACAGAACTCTGGCTTTCCTCTCCACTGGTTACAGAAATACAGGTGAGCCCACAGCAGGTGAACCTGTCATAGTCAGCACCTGCAGGATCCTAACAGCCAGCGGGAGTAAAGTGAAGGACAGAGGAAGTTTTGTCGTGAAGAGTTCTGCTGTGCCACCTGGGGAAGCATACTGATCAAGGTGAAACACAATGTTGTCTAAAGACACGTAGTGACAAAGACAAATGGCTGCTTTGGACATCAAAGTTAGTAGTATACATTGGATTGTGCGCTAGATTATTTAACAGGTCTAATCCAAAAAGACAGAAACAATATGAGTTAGACTGAGCTTTAGAGAGAGGTTGAGCTTGGATTAAAGTTGCTGCTGTTTCATGTTGAAAGGAGACAGTTGAGGTGAATCTAATCATGACCCCTCCAGGACGAGGCTTCTTAGGCACGTCTAAATGTGAGGAGGCCTCAAGGTCGAACTAGATTATGCTGGAGAGATCATGTATCTCATCTAACCTGGGATCACCTCAGGATCCCTCAGGTGGAGCTGGGAAGTGTCACTGCAGATAGAAAAAACCTGGACTACCCGGCGGCCACTGCCATCATGATCCAAACCCAGATCAGAGGTTGACAATGGATGGATAGATGATCCAGAAAGAATAGCATTGTAAATTAGAAGATAAACATTTATCTCAGATCATTAATAAGTCAAAACTCAAATCTGTGGCCTTTTAGTGCGTTGCTCACATAGTTTTACTTAGCATTATAATTTATTTAAATGTTGATTTATGAACTAATTGTCTGTAATTGCTGCTTAGTGCCAGTGTAAATCCAAGCTATCTGTCTCCTAAAGCACATTATTCCAGATTTGTATAATGAAGTAATTAGTTCAATCACAAAGAAGAAAGTAGGGACAGTGTAAGAAACTGGGAACAAGAAGCTACAAAGTGCTGCAGAGCCATGAGTCTCGTTGTTATGAAACTGTCTATTTCAGCAGAGTGTGTGAAAAATACTCTTGTTGTAAGCAAATGCAATTCCTAATTAAAGCCTGAACATGTCAACAAAGTTCATTTAAATCTTCCAGTATGGACGTTTCTTATTCTTTTTATTTTTTTTGTATTTCTCTGCAGTGTCTCACATATCTAGTTATTCCAGCTTGCTAACAATCGTCGCTACTTCACACCTTCAAATGTAAAAAAAAAAAAAAAATAGCTCTGTGTTTTCTATTTGGCTTCTGTCACCCGCCAGAAGTTGCCATCACAACCAAGAGTGCTCCATTGTCTGCTAGCATTGTCATTGTTATTAGTCTTTTGGATTGCCTGTGGAGGTATCGGCAGGCTCTGGGGGAAGCAAGCGCCAGGCTGGATAATTAGTTGTTCTTCGATGCCAGACGGGCACATTGCCGTCACTTGGAGGGGAAATGGAAAGTGGCATCACTATCGCACTAACACCGGAACAACCTTTGGTGTGAGGGCCGGGTTCCAGCGCATCTGTCACACCACTAGTCATCTACCCACTGGCAAGGCAATAATCCTTACCAGTCTAGCAATACACAGCATGGATAATTACTTTATCTGAAACAGCATTATTCTTGTCATATTTGTCATAATTAGTTGTGGTGTGGTGGAATCGATATTATTTTTTAGTACCGGTCCTGCTGATCACTGTGGACAAAAGAGACAGCAGGTTAGGGTGTTAAAAATCTGAAGAAAAAAAAACAAACAACAGAAATAAATGCCAGTTGTATTTTTATTAAATACTGATGTTGATGCCAACTTCATTTCTATGGTTTCTCAGAACTCCCACAAGCTGTGTTCTCCAACATCACACCCCCAACCACGAGCTACAGCTGGGACTGTCAGTGACCCCGGAGTGGAGCCTCTGACGGTTTTTTGCGGGAGATGTGGATGATGAGGAGGAGGATCAGGACGCCCACAAGTGAGGTGCCTCCGAATCCCAGCAGGATGCCATACAAGAGAGGCACCGCTACATCCAAAGGCCCCTTCTGGTACAGAGGAACAGGTGTCCGCTCCACAATCAGATCCAGGTCACGCCATGACAGATCCCCCACTAACACACACACACACACACACACACAAAGCACAAACAAAGAGCACAAACAGGACAGACACACTTACAATCTCAAAGGACTGTGGGAGTCTTTTTGTGTGTGTGTGTGTGTCAAGTTTTAACTTGAATTAAACACCCAGGAGGATTAAAAAATGGACAGGTGATAATTACATTTTTGGATTCCTAAGTGTCTTGGGAAATTTTCCTCATCTAGTGAGAGCTTTAATGTTGAAAAGTAATGAGTTGGAAGCGCGCCCACAGCCACCAAATCTAATCCAGCATCTCATCTAAACACTTAATAGATTCAGGGGTTCAGTGAAACATTACATAATTTGTCGTTCAATCAGCCTCCAGAGGAATAACCCAAAAATCTTCTCTTGACATCAATAGCCCAAAATATTTAAGCTTGGACATATGACGTAAGACAAATGATTGTACCTTTTCTCTTTATGATCTTCTTGTTTGTGCGTTTGTCATCTTTTGGATTTGACTGCACTGATGGGAAGTTTAAAGAGCTCACATATTTGTGATAATCCTCAACGTAACGTTTCAGGCTCAGTGTTTTGTCCTGGTTGATGTTCTTTGCCACTTCTGTGAAAAATACAAGCACAAAAGGTACAATGTAAACCTACTTCTCTGTTACTTTAAAGTATGTATCATATAAAGAAAAGTTTCTGAGTCTAAATTTACTGTTTGTTTTCTTGCCACGAACATAATTAGTTCTGGCAGGAGAGCAACTGTTGTCCTTCACTTCAGAATAAAACAAAATGGACCACTGAAGTTTCAACGTACGAGCTGATCTTCTCAGAACTGCAATCAAGTGTGCGATAATTGCCACATTCTGCTTCCAAACAGTTTTTTTTCCATCAAAGCCGCCACTGCTCCCCCACCACTCCTCATGTCGTATAACTCATCTTTTCCCATCTTCTCCTTGTCTTTTTTTCCCTCCAAAGCTGCTGATGAAAGGAGCAGATGGTTTGTTCTGTGGCTGGTGTCAGCTCCACTGAGTCCTCTGTCAGATCATTTACACCTCCCTCTATCCAGCACCACTCGACTGTGGAGTTGTGTGCACACTGGACTGCAACACATGCCAGAGACTGGCAGCGTGCAAAATATGCCACTTTTGAAGTTCCAATTAAAACGAAATCTCAAAGTAATGAAGCAATTACGCACTGTTGTTAAAGTCTTGAGGAGGCCTTCTTGACCGAAATAAACCAATTTTCAAAATATTCACTGCTTTGTACCCAAATGAGGCTTTGTTCCAATTTCCTTTTCGTCAAGGGACAAGCTGTGATGTCTGCTCATGAGATTTGCTGCTATCAACAACACTTTACCCTGTACATAAAAAATTGAACTATTTTAATTTGAAATTCATTAGAAATTGTGGCCCTATTTAAAAGAAAGAAAAAAAAGAAAGAAATTATTCAATCTCAGTGTGTTTTCTTACCAATGGCGATGTCTGTTCTGCCGATGTGCTGCAAGGCACGAGAAAGCCTGTCGTAGTAAGTCTTCTCACCGTACCTCAGCAGCCAGTCTGTCAGGGCCGTACGGCACTGAGCCTCACTATCTGCAAAACACAAAACATATGGCCCCTCAGACAGACAGACCTGACGGTCAACACGCTGCCAGATCCTCCCCAGGCAGAGATGGACACGTGAGGAACAGGCAGGTTTCAGGGTGGACTCAGTAATGAAGGACTCTTGTCTCCTCTTCTTTATATTTGTCATACTACTTTTAATGTCTGTGACTGACATCTCTGATCTCTTTGGGCTAATGTGCCAAAAGTCTCATGTGAGACATGTTTCAGGGAGATAATGAGCACTCACCCTCAGCAAGAGATGTTTCTCTCTTAGCTCGAGAGTTGTGATCTAGTTGGTTTTTGTCCAGTGACAGACGTTGAAGATGGTGAAAGATGTTCTCCTCTGAGTGGGAGAGGGCGAACAGAAGGTCTTCGCACTCTTTGGTCGTCAGCATCTCTACTAAACGCTCCAGCTGGTGGACGCCGATGTCTTCCGCCACTGTCCAAGCAGAACACAAACTAATTAACAGGCCGTACGAATTAAGGCAAGAAGGGAAACAATAACACCAGTTGTGCCAACAGGCGATAGGAGCATTCAGCTTTAACATTAAGGCCAGTTCCAGTTAATGAAGCACGGTGCTGACACCACACAACATTTCATTTTCAGCTCGGTTGTGCTCTCAATTAGCAAGTGCAGCTTGTGTGGCTGTGCGACTACTGTGTGAAGCTGTCATATTTACCCTTCTCCGCTGCAGAGAATAGAAACTGAATAATCAACATTTCACAACAGAGAACAGAGCAATCAGCAAATAAGGACGTTTCTTCTCTTCAGTTAAATCCTCATAAATGCTGATGTAACCAGCACCTGCTCTAGGAACATTTGTTCTCACCTGTGTCTTCTCCGGGCACTGAACTCAAAAGTGGAAAGATGAAGAAGAAACAGAATTTCCAGATTTTCATGTCAGCTAAAGCAGGAGCTGTAAACTCAACACATACCGCTGCCACTGCTGCTGCTCACAGCATATATGACATCTACTTTCAGAATTGACAGCTGATCCAGAATGTGTTGAACTGTAAACAGCAACCGCTAAACATTCTTTGTGTTGTTTCAAAACAACCAATCGCCACCCAAAAGAAATTCGTGCCACAGAAAATATGTAAATAAGCAAACTAAACGCTGAATCTGTAAAATGTCAAAAAATAATAACCTGTTAATCAAATCATCATTTCAACATATATGTGGTCGTCTCCGCTTGCACGATGTTTCTACTGGTAACTGTTTCACTGTTTGTTTCACTGCTTGTGGTGATGCACTTGAAAAGCCTGACATTGTTCAGATGCTAAAATACATTTAGAGGCCATTTGGGAAAAAAAATCCATTCCATGCCACTGAGACCAGGAGGGTGCATATGAGAGTTCCCACATGCTTAAGCATGGGCTGAACAATATGTTACTTTTCCTCTGTGGTATTGTTATTATTTCACGTCTCTAAAGGGGATTGATCGTCTGGAGCCAAAAAACAAAAACAGACTCCAGCAGTGAAAGGGCATGTTAGCAAAACCTCCTGATCTGCTTTATTTATTTATTTTTTGTTTTTAAATCTATTAAATTCATAATGTTTTCCATACTCAGTCTGCTATGAAACCGAGGCTACATATGTTGAGTCTGTATCACTTAAATGCAAAGAGGGTAATGCATGTATTGTGGATTATAGAGAAAATGAAACTGTAGCACTTCAGCATGGAAAAGTAAAAGCAAAGAGCATTATGTTTGTTTTTTGTTTTTTTTTCTTTCTTTGATGTGAACTACTGGAGAGAAGTGTGCTGGCGGTAGTTGAGGTGCATCTCTCTAGCAGGGCGAAACATGTTTAATGACATTATTGTGTGGGCTACAGTGAGGGCATGTTTTAAATTGTTAATAAGCTTCATTTGCCAAACAGTAAAGGTTGTTTGTGTGGGCTGAGTCTCAAATTCTCTGTGTTGTCTAATGAAAAAAAATCATGCTCTGGGGCTGAGAACCACAGAAACTTGGGTGTGGGTGGTATTATGGTGCTGTAATGATTTGAAATGTTGTAGTTGTAGAGAAAAAAAAATGAAACAAGTGGGCACAAAGGTCAGAAAATGTATTTATATTATTCACTCAGTACATGATCTTATTGATACAAATACATGCAAAACACAGGAAAAAATACACATATTGCCATTATATTATTGTCGTCATACATCACATAAACATTTAGGTGTTGTGAGAATAAGTTGACATCTCAAGCAGTAAAAATACATCACAGTGAGTCGACTTCTGTCTCAATGCCCTCTGGTGTTGCGACTGTTTTCTTGTGAAGCCGTACCCCCATGTCTCGTACACTTCACACCACTGAAATCTGGTTAAATACAGATACAGACTCCGGTGGAATGAAGGATAGAACACATGGAATATTCTTGGAGAAAGTGACTGAAAATTAAAGGCACAAAAGAATGTTAAACATCACAGAAAAAAACAAAAAACAAAAACACAATTTCGCAAAGTAACAGTTGACAATGTCTTTGAAGGAAAACTGAGTGAGAGTTAGATTAAGAAAAGCCTTAAGCTTTAGTTTCAGTGCAGAAGCTGCAGGACAGAGGCCGACCCTGGCACCTGGTGCAGAGCGAGTCGATCGGGACTGAGTGATTTATGAGGAAGCCTCCAAGGTTGAGGGGGTGGCAATGAGTGCAGCAGGAATTGGATGTGGGCCTCTCCCTTTTTTTGTTGAGTTGAAGTCTGAGGCTGAGTCTGAGCGAGACCAGGCCTGCCCTGTGCTCTGTGGCTCCAGGGTTTCAGGCTGCTGTTGAAATCCTGAGCTCTGGCACGTTATCACAGGCCTGAGCTGAGTGACTGTCTAGTCATCAGTGATGTAACTCCCCCACCACCACCACCACAGCCCTGCTTGAGCCTGCTTGACCCCTCCCCTCCCACCGCTGCCACCAGACATCACGGTCAGCTTTGCTATCTGTCTGCCTCAGAGTCCCACACCTGGGGAGACACATAACCAACTCAACACTTCACTCACTCCCCCGCACCTGAAACTCTCTGATAGTCATACTTTCCCCTTTTTTCTGCATTTAGCCCTGCGCACCTTTTCCACACAGCTACTGCCTCCCACACACAAACATTTCAGTTGTTCCAACTGAATTTATAAAACCTAATTCTTTCTACAGGTGATGTTCATCATTTAAAAACACTGACTACAGCAACTTTTTGTGACAAACTGTTGGATAGGTTATAGTTGTACCTCTAAAACAAATCTACTGTCTAAAGAATTTACAAGATCAGACTTTTTCCTGTGCACAGATAATGTCTTACCTTTAAATTCATTACTCACCTTAATTGCTCTTTTGGTTCCTCATCATCTTTGCGAGCGTAAAGCAAATCAGACAACAACAACAGCAAAAAAACATTCAAAGCTTCTTCGTGAGGGTTTGAAGGTGCAACTGACAAGGTGCTATCTGTCTCCTCTGACTTTTTTCTCTACCTGACTCAGGTATTGGTGTTTTAGAGGCAAGCGTCGACCAATGAGACGCAAACACCTGAGTTAGGACCACCTCTCTTTTTCAGTCATGAAAACAGGCGCCACACCCTGCCATGTGGCGCGGTTTTATCACCGAGAAATTAAGGAAAAGCAGCAATAAACATGGAACCTGAAATCAGAGTGAAGGTGTGTTCCCTAAACTGCCTCAGCAGTGTTAATAAAATCATCTTATTAACATAGCAAGTGCAACATCTCATCCACTTCAAAGGCTTTGAATAAAGACTCGAAGGAAGTCAAAAAAGTACAAATGAAATAAAGGAGTTTTATGTAATATTCATCAAATAGGAGGCTTGTGTTCATTATTTGATGAGTCTCTGCTGTAATTTGCTCATTTTTGTCTCATTCTCTGGGGTAAACTACATTCTTCATTAGGCCAGAGAATCTCTGAAGTATTTCAGAAGCCCTTCAAACCCATTTTCATAACGATATTTGAAAGATAATTTGCAAATTGGGCCTTTGCAGTTAGTGAAATATGTAGCTTTTATAATCTACCTCCTGCAAATCATTCAGCCATTAAATCATTATATTCCATATGGTAATATGTTATCAAAATAAATTATCAGCGCGAGTAACTGAATTGTAATATACATTATAGCCGTGGTAATTTGTTTTCTGGTTGAGAAACACCCACACAGACATATATACACATGCATGCATTTCTTACAAAAGAAACTTCTCTAGCTGCTCATATATACCCCCCCCTCTTTCAGCGTTAAATGAAAAATGGGGCGACACCCGACATCCCTCATTGTGAAAGGACTGACTTTTTTGAAAAGCATTCCTTCCCCTTCACAAAAGCAGGGTTAGGGGTGGGGGGTGGTGGTGGGTGGGTGAGCACCGACACATTCCTCAGGTAGAGAGCTGCGGCAAGCCTCACCTGACAAGATATTTCTCTGGAGAGCACATTCATTTGAGCCCAATCTTCTTTATATGTGATTTTATTGACAAGGACACCAATATCTTTGAGTTATGAGCTGTTGTTCTCCAGAGACAGACTGTGCTTTACCTCTGTGTTCTGTGTGGGCCAGATAGCTCTGGACAGTGTGACTTGTTCGGGGTAATCTTTTGGACCACTGGAAGGTGACAGCTGAAAAACGAGCCTCTGAAAACACTGCACTCGAAGGCATCCTCGCGTCTGGCTTACTAACTACACTGTGGGGGTGGGGGGATTTTTTTTCAGTTCTGCTGTCTGTGTTGAGTTGAGCTATCTGAGTTAACAGTGTAGCTTAGTTTGAGATGTTGGTGCAAATAAATACATAATAAAACCTTTCAATTTTGTCTGCACAGCAGCATGTATCAACATGCATCACCTTACGTCACCATTAAGTGTCTGACAAAGCTCCCTAACATAAAGCAACAGCACTAAAACATTAGCTTACCAATGCTTCTAAAATTATGTGCAAACATCTGAACATTAAGCTCTGAACCAGTCGTCTACAGGGTTTGTTTGGCTCATATCTGATCTACCTCACATATTTTATTTTGTGCACCTAATATCCATCAGGTTTTTCTGTGGAAATATTCTCTTCTATGTCTCTGCGTTTGCTAAATATTTCATATTCCAGGTTAAGCCAAGAGATATTCATTTAAAAAAATGCAGTTCTTTTGAGCTTAAAGGAGGCATCGCTCAGAGCTGACAGGTCGGTCAACAGTGGATTCAGTCTTCTTGTTTCTAAAAACCTGCACCTCCATGTTTTTGCTGAAAGACCAGGTTAGCGGCCTAAACACAGCCACTGAGAGATGTTTTGAATAAGCACTGACACTTCAGACTGGGGTAGATTTGCTGAATGAAGAGGTGCAGTATTTCAGCACTTCGCTCCCCGAAGGCTCCGTTGAAACACGTCACAGTGAGGAATGTGAGCTTCGACACAGGCGTTGAGATTTACGCAAAAGCCTCAACAATAGCACATGCATATGTTACTGTGATCCTCCACAGATGGAAAAATTAAGACAGAAAATAAAGACATATTTTCTGGTTAATTCTTAATCTCTGGAAAAAAAATTTCAAAATAAAAGAGCCTGGGTTAGGATAATAGTATTAGGGGGAAAATCCTGGTGGCCTCCACTGCTTAGCTCACTAACTCAAATTGATTTTAAAAAATGAAAGCAAGTTTTTTTTTTTTCTCCAAGTGAAACAGATCATTGTGATCAAACTTTAATCTCACAGATGAATGGCATCTGCTGTGTGATGTAACAGGACACCATCGCTGCATCAGTCTGCATCTACATTAAAATGCAAATTACAGTATGTTTCACCAATTCAGAATTATGTTTAATAATGATATACATCAATGTTACATAAACGTATCACAGCTGTCACAGACACTTATTGTTTATTCATGTTTATATGATAAAACGTAGCATTATGAACCCATTTTGTATGCTAGTGTAGCTCCATATTCATGATCTTCTGATCCCATGACACCATTTAATGATATAAGCTTAATTTATATGACAGTAATGCTTTATAGTTAATAAGAAAATACACATAAACATGCACAGAATGATAAAACAAGTAGAACTAAAACAGGTAGTACTTTTACAAAACTGTTTTTAAAAGTTTAGTGATGCAGACTTAAGTGTCTAGACAGTGAGAGGGAAAGTCACAGTCACATCCTGAGCCTGAGATATTCAAGAGTTCAAGTGTAAGTTCAGAAATATAAAAAGGCACTGAGGTATTGAGAGATCAGGAGGTGATTTCGTTGGTTTCCTTGTTTGGTTTTTTTATCCAAACTTGGATAAAAAAACTGGTTCACTTACACAAGTAAATAAGGAGTTAGGGTAATACAGGTTGGGAGAGATAAAGGTATGAATGATTTGTTCTGCAATGTTCTGTTGCAGCAAATAAGACTGAACCAATGCCAAAGGTGAGGATTTGAACCAACGCTCAGATCTCCAGCAGATAGTTTATACCTATGGTAATGTGCATAACAATCCTACCTCTGACTCCTTAAGCTAATGAAACATAAATTCCTTTGTTTTTAAGAGATTGCATTTGCTTCAAAGCCTTTTTGACATTCATGACAATTTGAATGTATTTGTGTGAAACTCGTATGGGTGTTGGCCTTGTCTGCAGGCTCTACAGCCTGAGGCCTCCCACAGGTTTTCTCTCTATCTTGTTACCCCCCGTCTCTTTCCCTCCCTGTATGACGCCTCATTGGTCGATGCTGTCCTGACTTGCCTGGGCAGGAATGCACCTACCTTCTAATGCACTTTTATGTTCAAGCAAATCGACAATGAAGAGTGCCATCATTTTACAACATAAATATTTCATTCTCCATTTGGATGCAGATTTGAGGTGTCATACCCAGAATACAAATGGGGCAGTTTCTCCCATGGAAAACAGAAGAGACCCTATGTGAATATGATTTGCGTGTGTGAGCTCTACACAAATATGCTGCAATGCGATTAGGTCTTATTGAGAATCACTGTCACTGTACAAAAACAAAATAATGAATAATAAAGTCGGGGTCATAATCAAATTCCAGAATTTCAACAATTGGCAGGAGCCAGGAGATGCAATTACCCAAACGGCCAACATTTCTACAGTTTTTCAAAATGAGTTTTTAAATGCTGTTGTTGTCGCTTCAGTCTTAATTGCAATCGAAAAAAAAAAAAACAAAGAAAAAAAAAAAAAAACAGCATGAACTAAAGTTTGAGGCAGATTCAGTGAATCTGAACTTATCGAGTCTTTTGTTTATTTCTGGATTGTTATGTCAGCGTCAATGCAGCATGATTGTCATCAATTATAATAAATCAGTTCTATAACACTCGAGAACCCTCAGTTGACAATTGAGTAATTACTTGCTTTTAATACTTTCTGTACCTTATACTTCTAATTAAGTATAATTGCGCTAATGTTACTGAGCTTCATCAGTTAACTTGAGTTCCTCAGCGTGCCTCTCTGGACATTTCACTCTCATGTAGTTGACAAAAACACTTAGTACAAGTTGAGTTTAATACTCAAACTTCAAAGAACTTCTTGCATGTCAGATTTAAGTCAACTGACGTGATTGTTTAAGGACACAGAGACAGCTCAACATCTTATCTTCATTATGGAAAAGGGCACTGACCAATTCCTTAATTTCTCTAATTCCATCAATAGTAATTTGTATTTAAATAAATCCAGACTGATTTGTCTTTTGCTGAATGTAGCGTCTTGTCAGAATCAGCAGAGGAAGTGCACCCTAAAGTGCTATTTTTCTACTTTAAGCTTTATTTTGAAAATATCTGACTACATTCATTAGCTAATCGCTAACTTTGTTCATTTTTTAGTGGTTGGGCTTGCTGCCCCAGCTCAAAACAAACAACACTATGAGAGCCTTAGCCAAGTGAACATAACATTTTTACCCCTTTGAATATAAATTTATACTTTTGGGCAGTCGCTGCCTTGTGCCATCTGTTGGCCACTGCTGTACAATCGCACATCGTAAATCTTCTTAAGTCTTTAAAACAGTTGAAACGGAGCAGTGTGTGAAATATGTCAAAAGTTGTTTTGCAAAAATGAATGTGCTGAGGCAGGAGGGAGCTGGGTAATTCTCTCATTCATGTGTGAAACTGGGGGTCTGTCGGTACCCTGTGTTTATGTACTTCTCTCACTGACATGGTGTAATGGAACATGCAGTAATAATGGTGGAGGAATAGCTTCGCAGCGGGAATCATTGAAAACTCTCCATTTTCTTACAACATTGTGCCTTATCTGAATATTATCAGACCGTGAATGGTTAGTCACAGACATCACCATGGTGCACCATACCTTACCACAGATTTGGGTTACGGTATTCGAACCCTCCCCCACAAAAAACACTCATGTTGCCATGGAAGTTTAACACAATCAGTTGTAATTAGAGGCATTGTTTCATTATGTTTGGCTGCATTCATGGTCACATTTTGTGGAATTTGCATCATTTTCTTTGCCAAGAGTGTTTTCTCTCAGTTAGACCACAAAATACAAAAGCTCCCAAAACACTCCCACTTTTTTTCTTTTTTATAATGGTGCACTGCAGCTTCATCCGTGAATGAGTCTGGGCTTGTTTTCTCCTCAGAATACCTGCCTGTGTTTTTTTCCCACTAAGCCTTTACTTCTATAGAAACTGAAGACATTCCAGTTGGCTGGAGGTGCTGATTAGTGCTGGTTTGTTCTCAATGAGAGTGTGTGTGCGGGACATCGTGTCTGTGTTATGGGAGGGGACTGTGTTGTTGAGAGGTCAACATACCTCTATTGACAAGAAAGACTTGAGCAACACCCTTTGATTAGCTAGTCCATTAGTTAACCTGGTCACACAACAGAGCAGACATGGAGCACTAGGGTCAAATATCACCCTGCCACAATTTAGTCTTCCAAAAGGTCTGATAGTAATTAGGATGAAGACTCTGACTGTTTGTGAGTTTTTCCATCTGTGTATTGCTAAACATTCATGTGCTGCTTCACTCTTTGGTCCAGCTGTAACTCAGTATCTGAATTTCTAAGTTTCAAGCAAAGCAAAGGTTATTCAAGATGCATTCCCTGAATCCTTGTTTTCAAATGCAGAGATTCACTGACGGATTGATTTTTTTTCCTTTTCTCGCTAACCTTAGAGAGCAGGGGTTTGGGTACCTCAACGTAGGAAGTCGATACGTTGTCTGAAGGGACTGAAAGGGGTCACTGAGAACCAATTTAGATTCTTCAGCTTCTACAGTCAAATGTTAATCCAGAGGCAAGACGACACCTTGCCCACTGCAGAAAAGTGGGCAAGGTGTGACAGAGTGCATGCTGCACAGGTTTGTCTCTTTGTTAAGGTTGTTTGGTCAAATTCTGTAGGCAGAAAAAAAAAACAAACTACACCAAGTATATGTCAGCTGTGTCTTGCTGAGTAGCACATTAAAATGAGTCTCCACAGGACAGTAAACAGGCCTCTCTACAGAGCATCTGCTCTAACCTGCTTGAAGAGGAAAAAAAGAGTAGGATGTAAAAAAAATACTGGCTGCTGACAGGTGACCAAAATTATACAACCTTAAAGAAACAGTTCAAAAGTGGAAGACTGACTGAAGAAGTGCAAGAAAAGTAAAGTAAAGCAATGTTTCTTGTCTTTATGCTAAGCTAAGGTAGCTGCTGACTGTAGTGTCACGTAACTGTCAAAGAAAAAAAAAAAACATCGTATTTGTCTTGTATTTGTCACTGCTGTCATGTTAACACAAAGTGGTGATCACTTATAATACAATGTTGTTGAATTTTGTAACTTTCTCCATCATGTTGCCAGGTTTTTTAATGTGACGATCTAGTCAGAGAGCCTTCAACACTCAGTTGTGTTAAAGAGAAATAATGATGTGATACGTGGTGGAGATGCAGTGGTAGCTATTAATTTCTTAATTGAATCAACACGCACTGTTTCTGTGAAATGAGTGGGAGGTGTGATTGTGAAGCCATGCAACACAACAATTTGGCAGTAAGATTTTTTATTTATTTTTTCCATAACTGGCCTGACAGAACAAACGCGTAGTGCCAGACTGTTCTCCAGCACATAGTACAGTGTCACCTGAAGTTATTTAAAGTTTCCTCATAAAGCAGCAGGAACGTGTCACTTTAGAAAGTGTTGTTGTGGGCTGATTATATAGACATAGGTGTGAAAATGACAAAAAAAGCAGTAAGTTGCACAATATGCTTCATATGCAATGATTGTCAGAAACAACACGCTTCTCTATTTTCCAAATATTGAGTTACACCCACACTGCCTAAAAGAAAATTGTTATTTCCATCATCATTAAATAAAATCCAACCCACTGTCAGATAAATTACTGGTGTACGTGAACCACATTTGACACTTTGTGTGACTCCACTTCCCTGAATTTTCACATCTAAATGTAACTATAGGTTGTGATAAATTGTTTGATCTGTGTGGTTGTGTTAACATGTCTGTCTAACTAACTTATACACTATAAAATAGCAAACAAATAGTCAACTACCTTACATTACCATATTGACCCGAAAAAACGACCCTGAATATAAGATGACGCGTCTTTTTCAAGAACCATTTTTGGACAAATTAGCAAAGCACGTGATCTGTAGTAACGAGCATTTCTTTTTCTTTTTATGATTATTTGTTGGGGAGTTTTGTCTTTGATGATAGAGGCAGTGTAGAGACAAGAAAGGAGGAGATCACATGCAGGAAGGTTTGTCTGGGTCGGGGTGAACAGCTGCACGGCATATATACATCAGTGTGGTACAACATAACCACTTAACAACATAACCAGGCAACCATAATGAGGACAATATTTTCACCGGCCCTATTTTGAAACTATGATTAGACTATGGTGAAGCGCCACAGCCTTGTCAATGTCTGAGAAACACTGTCCTCTTCTGCTGTTTGTTAACTTGCTCAACGTTTAAGCTGCTGTTTTCTAGCGAGTCTCCGTGTCGCGGTCCAAGACGTTTCGTGCCACCTGTTGGTTTAGACCCCCGGGTCTCTGGACGCCAAATATAAGACGACCCATCTTTTTTCAGACTTTTTTCTAGGGAAAACAATACCGCCTTATATACTTAGGTCAATAGGGTATTTTGTGGGGTTGCGCAGGATAAATTCCCATCAAGGTCAACTTAAAACATCAAACACCAAACAAACAATATAGTAGTAGCAATAAAGTAATAAAAATATACTAATATACAGTAACTTCTCTAATTGATCAACTACTGAAGAATTTTTGCTCAGACATGAATCTGCTGTGCATATGGTTTATTGAATGGCCAATTACAGTAAACCTGAAAAAAACAACAACGAACAAACAAACAAAAAATGGTAATAACCAACAATTCTCACAACCACAGAAAGATGTTCCAGCAAAGGTCAGCAGTAGATATAAATTGTAACAAAAATACTCCCTGGTGTCACTGTGAAGCTCCTAATCTCTGAAAGGATTGGTGGACCTGGACAGCTTTTATAAAACATTGTAGCTTAAACCAGCCTTGATAGAGTTGTTATCCTCACAGTCTTAAAATTTCTGCTTTACACAGAGTCACAGGATCATCCAAGCTCAGTCAGCAGGAGCACATTAGTGGATACACCAAGAAAACTTTAGTGGAGAACCAGTTAAGAGGAAATGATCCGTCATCAGTCGGGAAAGAACATGGAAGTGGACTGTTATGCTCGATACCTGTGGAAAAGTGGAGCCATGAATTTCTTGAGAACAACCTTATGTCATCACTATGTATGTGTGGAAAACCTGTGTCAGTCATTATTTACACCTATTTAAACAATGTCCATAAAGAATTCGAATATAATTCTACCGAACAATTGGTTCAGTGTGTTTAAATTCAATTTATTCTTTATAGGCTTTATAGGTTGAGGTTTTTTTTTTGGATACTTGTTTTAATATGACAGTTATGATGAAAATCCATCACTGAATCTCTTCAATAGTTATGGTGTTAAATGGTCCGGTTTAACTTAGTATAAGGAACAAAGCAATGTTGTCATGTGGCTGCAAGTGTGTGTCTTTGGATATGAATTGAATATTGCAAATGAACTTGTTCTGTTGGTTGCTTCTCTTCTCTCTTGATGAACACAGCTGTTGCAGAGGTGAAACCGGGGCTGATGTGTGCGTGGGAAGGCATTGCTATCCATTTCATACATACAGAGCTTCTCTTCATCAAGGCCAGGTCTGCAAAGGCAACATGATGTCATGCACTCCACAAACCACAGCTGTCAGTCATTGATTCTTGCATGTACCTATGCTCTGACTCATTGCATGTAAACAGCAGGTATGTATAAAAACTGACAGGTGGTTCCTACTTCAGGAGGAGCTTTTGCTTCTCTTCAGCTTTCTTCCATTGCCTCAAACAACCCTTAGGCTAGCATCATGCACAGTGAAAAGTTTTGACAAAGATTTAGACACAGTCAGCCCAGGTCTTTTACTGTTTTTTTTTTTTTTTTTGGTGTTTTCTTGGCTTAAATTAATCGTTGTAATGACATAATGATAATCATCTCCACAGATTGGGGCTGCACAAGATGACTGGAATTGGTTTGGAATAAGATAACAGTTGATGTTCAACTACCATTTAGGTGTCATTATTTATTTTAGCAACACCTGTGTTTCTCCTACTCTGACAAGTTAAAAACTGTCTGCTGTGACCATAATGCGGGTATGTGATATCAGACTATCGTCTGCTGTTTCATCAAAATTGCTTAACTCTTACTTCAGATGCTTCCTCCTCCAACACCTTTTTCAGTTTGGTATTCTCACTGTCATCGGGGCCATGATCTGTTTCGATTGAATTCCTCCTTCAAAATACTGTCACCCACTCCCTGATGTGCCACAAAAGCCACAAATAAAAACCTCACAGTATTTACAGAGCAAAGCAATGACGACTGATCATGTGATAATGATGTGTTTGTTCCCTTGACAAACAGGTGTAGTGTTTGGTTCCCACGGGAAGAGGCGGGAATTGTTGTGACAGAAGTAACGTGTGACACAAATGTTTTCATTCAGAATATTTTTCTTGGGAATGATTGGCTCCTTATTCTGTGGAAACATGGAAGTGTGTGTGCATGACAGGAACACATTTCAAATGTGTGTGTGTGTGCATTGTAGTGTGTTTGTATTCTGTTGATCTTCATTGAAGCCTAATATTTACTTTGTAATTTGATAAGAACACAACAGGAATTATATGTTGGAAGAGACTTCAAGTGACCTTTCTGTCTGGTGTTAAGGATACAGAATGATAGCAAACTAAAGGGTAAAAAAAAACAAACAAAAAAAAAACATCCCGAATGACAAACACAGACGCAGGGTGGTTGATATTTGGCCTAGAGACGATTCCTACATCTGTCTATTTCTGTAAGTCATTGGCTCTAAATTGACAGTTTGTAATCTGGAACTGGTTATTTTCAAGCCTCCGCTTATCTGAATATAACATGAGGGGCAGAATGAGTTTCTGACTTTTGAAAATAAGAGCCACAGCCGCCGGCTTTACATATTTATTTGGTAGCAAAGGTTGGATTACGCAGCTGGGAAACTAAATTATGTATCAACATCTAATGTTGATTCCTCTTCATAGGCCAAGCTCCCCAGATGAGGAGAGGGCAACAAGGATGGCAGATGTATGGCCCTGCAAGTGCCTATTTATCCTGCTGAAGTACGTGAGGCTAGAATAAACACCATCTACTTTATATGTGGATAAAGAATGCTGCTCTGGCTTTGGGATTTGATTGAAAGCGATGCTATCTAATCACTGATAAATATTCATCCCATGGCCTTTTTTTATTCAACTGTTTCTGAGCCCAGAATTAATGGGAATTTATCTGAGCGGCTGTGTGATGTTTTGAAGATTCATGACATTTGGATGTCTCCTGTGTGCAAGAACTTTCATATTCACTTATTCTATTGTGCAATCGAGACGAAACCATGCAGATTTTTACAAAGCCGATGTGGGCTTCGAAGGAATTATCCCACAATGAAAGAGTTATTTTACACATCATTTGAAACATACATCCTGTCTTTCTTAAACGACCACCCTCCCCTTCTCTACCTTCTCTCAGGTAGGAATTTTCCAGAAGTGTTTCAGTAGAAACTGAGGAATGCCGACAGGACGCAGCATGTCTCGGTTTCTGGCTCACGTCCTCATGTAAGTGTCTGTGCAAACCTGCTCACACATAAAAGGGAAACTGGAATAAAGTTCACTTTCCTCAGAGTTAATAAAACGTTTTTAAATTATTAACGATGTCATTTTTAAATGTAATATTTGAATATGGACCCATGTTATTACAATTCATAATAAATTGAACTTGAGACATTTAAATAAAACACTAGGTGGAGCAGATACAGAACAGAGAGGGACAAGTCTTTAGTAACTAGTTTGTGAGGACACATGACAATGTGATTCATGTCACTGAGAGAAGAAGAAAAAGAAGTTTTAGGCCACTGGTTCACCACAGAATGTAGACAAAGCTCACTATAGGTTGACTTGCAAATTAATGTTTTGCTTTCACCTCCTCATCCTCCACCTTCATTCCTCACACACTGAAGTATCCTACTGAGGTTACTGCAGGAATTTGACAGAGCCGAATAAGCCTTTATTTTCCTCCCAAACGATGCTGACACAGGGCAACATGAGCTGCAGCTTTGTAAAGCTTCTCGCCATCTGTGATCTGCTCTGGTTAAGTCACTGGACCTGCCTGCCTGTGAAACCTGATCCAGTTGTGAGATTTTCTTTGAAATGGAAAGGTAATACAGTTTGCCTGCCTCAAGCGCAGATAACAGTTAGTCACTTCTCTCTCTCTCTCTCTCTCTCTCTCTCTCTCTATTATGTGGGAGTGCCATCAAAATGCATGGGTGCAACACATCTCCGTGGTGGTAATGGGATCTGAGTCCCTGATAATGGTGTACAATTTGGAAACCTCATTTTGGTGAGGTAGTTAAGCTTTAACACCAGCCATGCTTGACCATTATCTGACTTGATGCTGATGGAAATGAGTGGAGATCCTTGGATTAGGCAAAACGACCGCAATGTCCATAAACAAGAAAAACATTTAGTGAAGAGTTTTCCTGGCGTTAACCATTTTATCCCTCTGGAAAATGAAACAAAGTGAATTGCAAAAGGGGCGATAATGATCTCAGCAGCAGAGCAACACTGATGACCTGCAGGAGGATCATCAGCTGTTTGTTTTGCCTCTTTAACTGACTCAGAGGCTGGAAACGCACTTGTGCGCCATCTACTGAGGCACAGATGGAAGCGTAGTGAGCAAAGAGCTTAAATCCACCAGGGACAACAGTATTTTTGGGGACCTTGACTGAACCACAGCACATGAGAAACGTTTCAGTCTAACATTAAGTTTAAAATTATTTCAACTTACCAATCAAATTTTCTAATGAGAGCCCACACAGGACTGAAAAACAGTAGGATTTAAAGTTTTGTCTTTTTATAAATAAGGTTTTGGAAGTTTCCTTGCAAATTAGTCCAAAAACAGCAGGACTCATAACAACTCTTGAAAACTACAGACATTAATCTTTGTTGAATAATCTTTAGGGAATCTGTGCAGGAAGCAAATGTAGAACTGCACACTTGTTTATTTAGTATCAAAACTTTTATAAATCTATCTACTGTTTGGTATCTATTCTATGATTTACCATTGTTTTTGTTTCACCAGTTCCTGCAGTTACAAAGTTGCAAAGTGTTATTAGTACTTTGTGTCATCTTGTGTCCTTTATTTTCTTAAAAAAAAAATAGAGAAAAAGTGCAGAAAAGGTTGAAAATTAAAGAAAAGGATTAGATCAGTCACCCACAGTCAATGTTTTCTTTTGCAAATTGGTTGGATATTGTCTATAAGTGCAAGAAGATTTTAATCTCAAAGAAACTTCCTCAACAATAATAAAAAACAAATGTTATAGATAGGAATTCTTCTTCTTCTTTATGTAACTTTTATTCAGACGAGGAGAGCCATTAAAGGCAAACTCTCTTTTACAAGAACGTCTTAATTACAGTATATATAAAGCAATAAAAGCACAGAACAGTCATGGTATACATCAACAAATATACAACAAACAGGATAATAGAATCAACATAAGAGACAACATCAATTCAAAGACAGCAAATGCATTCACGCTGCTCTGTGTCCGTAAAAAGGGATTAAAATTGATTAAAAGGGATTAACTTGTCTAGTTTTACAAGCCTCTGCAGACTGTTCCTCTTGTGGCTGTGAAGCATAGTTTTTAAAGGCCTGTTTCAGCGTCTCTGTATTAATATGGTAATTTTTTGAGGACCCTAAAAGTCTTGGGACGTGGTGCAGATAATATGATCCCCAGGTATATAAAGTACATCACCATAGTCTATAAATAGATAGAAAAGTTGTCGACTGAACAATTTGTTTTTGTAGTTCTGGTTATAGATGTCATAGATCTATTAAACGGTTCATTAATATGTGTTTTTTTAAATAAAAGAACAAAAAAATGAAAGCTTGTCATTGAGCCAGAATCACTCAGTACTCTTTTAACTGACAACCAGTCAAGAGTAGTAATGTTCAATTCAGTGGAGCTGCAAACACACAGAAATCAATATGCAAGTCATGTACCTGCACATCCACAGGATCAACCTTAACATTATGATCATCTGTCTAATACTGTGCAGGTTTCAGTTTTACCACTAACTACACTGTGACACATTAAGGCCTGGACTCTGCTATCATTGCAGCAAGCCCTTTAAAGAGCAACTTGCAGGATGATTTTATAAACTAATTCTTTAAAACCTTTCTTTAAAATTCTTCCTAAAATGTCCATTTAAAAAGAAATACATATGAGTTAATATGTTTTTCAAGACCTGCAGACAGAAAATAAGACGAAAGTGTGGCCATTTTTAACCTTGGCTCCTCGATACACTGTTTTCCCTGAAAACATATATGATGTAACGACAGGTAAACATTGGCGCTCAGCCCGTGTTCTCATTGTTGGTTTAAGTATGTAGTCTGAGCAGTGGTGAAAGGCAGAGTGCACTGTGATCGTTTTGACTTTGACAGGCATAATGTTGAATTGTTGTGTTTGTGCTGGAACAACTTCAGCTAATTTGGGCATCAGGTCCACTGTTTTCTGGGCAAGAAAAGCAAAGATTTTCGTGCTTGGGTCTGTTGTGTGCAGGAAAAGAGAAAGAGTTTCGCCCTCTCGTCTGTCACAAGTCACTCTGTCATATGTGAATGAGTCAACATGTGAGATCGCTTCACTGTTCCATTACTCTCTATTAATGGTACCTGACTGCAGCAGAGTTGTTTACCTGTTGTTACATCAGTTACGGTCAGGGCGTTTTGGAGATGCCGAAGTAAGTTTACTCACAGTTTTCTCCTAATTTGTTGCCATTTATAATTTCTTTCTTTACGGAAATCGAGTTCATACACTATTTTCCTACACATTGATTCATAGGAGTCTTCAACCTACAAGTTGGGCTTTAGGTGTTGTCATTTGTGAGGTGGAGTCTCCATAGATTGGACGATGTTTCAACTAAATGGAAATCTAGGGCATTTGTCACCACTTTCAAACCATTCCCAAACCATGTTGGCATGTGTGGCAGCAGCCTTATTCTGCTGAGAGAGGCCATACTCTTTCTAGCAAGGTGTGTCCTTGTTCTGCAACAGTGTTTAGGTAGTTTGCACATGTAAACAAAATAACATCCATTCGAGTGGTGAGAGCTAAGGTTCCAGAAGTGCAGCTTGCTTTCTTCCCATTGAGCATCCTGCTTATATCCTTATAACCGATGCACATGGATTCAACCATTCACATGAGTTAAAAGAAAACACGATTCATCCAAAACCATGCCAACTTCTTCTATTGCTCTGTGGTCTGTAGTTCTGATGTCACCCTGAAAAGCGTGGACGAGACCCAGCATAAACTTTTTCAGTAGTTTGTGCTACAGTATTTTTTCTGTTGCTGTAGATCACACTGTCTGCCAAACTTTGCTCCCCATATGCATCAGTGAGTCATGGAGATGCTCTGACCGCATCAAGCAGCCATCACAATTTGACCCACTCACATCCTTATACCAAATTTGTGGAATAACAGCTCATTTAAAACCTGACATTCTGTGGAATTTGTCTTTCTAACTGTGATTTAATATGAGTGACTCAGCGGGACCTTTATTACACAGACTGACTGACTGACAGAGAGACAGACAGACTGACTGAGACCTCACTACAACTTTTATTTGATAACTACAGAAATTCATGGTGTGTCTGAGGTGAGCACCTGGAGAAATAGGAACTGATGGGCCTCTTCTGCTCCTGTTTAATAGGTTCCAACTATTTCTTCCTTTCTTCGACATCTAATTTTACTCGTTAACTCATCCTAACACACACTTGACACACAACTGTGTGAACACAGTTTTAAAACCAGAGCCAGTGATTTCACACCAGAGTTTGACAAAAGCTTCCTTATTGTTGTCATTAAAGTGGAGAGACCGCGGCTACTGGTAGCTTCTGAATAAACAATAAAGCATCAATATTAACACAGTCAATATGACAATTTGAAATATCAGCTCCTGTATTTTTATTGTTAACCCTAATACACAGAACACTGCACAATAATCCTTTATTAGAACAGGTGATTTATGGAGGGTTGTCATAATTATTAGGGCATGGAGACTCCACACAGCATATGCATGAGCTACGTTTGAGACTATTTCACTGTCTCTCTGTGTGCTTATTATTTCTTTTTTCTTTCTACTTCTTTTGCTTTTGGAACTCAGATAAAGATTTCTTGAGGAAATTGTACAGAAACTAGATTTTTTTGTAACTTGTAGAAAGTTACAAATGGTTTGTGCAATCTCTTTTCTCCATATGAGATCAGACGAGTCATGTGGAGGCATTTTCTCCAGCTGGGGGAAACGCATAAAAAAAAGAATGTTGGCAATATTATTTCTGAAACCGAGTTGACGTTATTGCAGTTTTATGTGTCATGGGAAATCATTGTGTCCTGGGCTGCGGCAAATGATTATTGAGAGCTAATAGTGTGCGATGTTTAATATAAGGGAAAGAACAGACAAAATCACTCATAGCACCTCAGGGAATAAATTAAGGGTGAGGGAGAGTGAGGCTACGAGGCATTTCTGCAGGAGGAGAATCTTTATTACCACCTACCTGGCTTTGTGTTGTGTCATTACCGGGACACAACAAATTTCATACAACTGCTAGAGAACTCTATTCCCACACTCTGCTGGAATGAGCTCTGTGCGTGGACTGCAATATTTACTGAAGCCAATACATCCAGCAAATATTGGCCTGTGAAATGTAGGGGGAAGCCATAGTGCCTACAAACTCCTGAGGCTATCTGTAACATTACTTCAATTTCTTTTGCCATATGTTTGACTTGACAAGTCCACTGTCCTTTCATTACACACCTCATGTTCTCAAGTGCATAAAGCCAAACAAGGATAAATTTGCTGTCCATAAACTAGACCATACATAATTTACTCCTTTAACTCGTTGGACTGGAGCGGCCCAGTGGTCTGTGGTGTCAGGTCACTGCGTCTCTTCTACATCCTACTCCCCAGGCAGGTTTGTCTCTCATTGACCTTCTGCAGGGCAGACCGCTGCCAGTGCAATGTGGAGAAAAGCAGCGTGGGTCTCAGGAGGCCTGCCTGCGCCTGGGTGTGCTTATCAGCAAGCGCAAGAGAGAAGCTATTTTCCCCTATCCTTCAATGAAGGGCACCTGAAGAGGCTTCAACGTAGGTAGGACAAACTAGAAAGAACATGTGGCTGCCAGACTGCAGAGAGAGAGAGACGGGGGAGTGAGAGTGTACATAAATTAAATTGAATTAAATTAAATCAAATGAATAGTAGGAAACAAAAGCCATTTTTCATGTTTTGACTTGTAAAATAAATGAAATTAATGCGACATATGTCAAACCACGATGTTCTGTAATCTACAAACCTGGCACAGAAACATGGCCAAGGTATGTTGAGGATTTATTTGTTTTAATTATCAGCGAACATGCCAGGTAGAAATCAAGATGAAACGCCAGCTCAGAGAGCAACCAAACATTGGGTGATTACAGTCACAGTGTTAAAACAATTGGTCGTTCTGGTCCATCACACCCTGTAAAGGCTGTGGTCTCACCTGCCTCGACCTCTCAGCCTCTTTAACTGACTGTGGGATGATTCTAATACCTTCATAAATGCACAACATGATGCCATTTCTCTGAGCCTATCTAGAATTTGTTCTTGGTCCAAATCAACACGTGCAATAACAAATTCCAACTGTCTGTTTCATACATTTCTTATCCTGTAATAATCATTTGTAAAACAATGGATCCTGAAGCTCTGAGTCCTTGCTGTTGTGTTGAACACCTTAATTTGTGTAAAAACCTGTGTCATGTATTTAATTTATTCACAATTAAACCACTAATTATCCTTCTTCTGCACATGCAAAATAACACTTGATATTATTCCACTGGGTTTTAAATATTATAATCAAGATAAGATACAATATGTCTAACTAACAGCAGAGTTCATTTGCTAATTTGCATTAGCATTATTAAAAAAAAAAAAAAAACAACAACAGAGAATGATATTTGAATTACTGCAGGATTAATAACAGAAAAGTTGTATAAAACATTTTCAATAAACTGTAAGTGTTTCATTGTAAACATTTTAAAACTCTGCTCAGTGCTAAATTAATTTCTAATCTTATTGCAGTGACAAATGTTAAAAATGTTAGAGAAACCACCATTTTATATCATGATTTTTCATTTAATCTGTGTTTGTATGAATATAAAGTGAAAATAGCTTTACAGACTCTTCTATAAAAGACTTCAGTGTGTATTATAGTGTATCTTTTCGCAGTATATCAGGTTTGACCTTTCATTGTCATCATCAGGTGTTGACAGAACATACTTGGAGAGCACTTAGTTCATTACATTTCAATTGAAATAGAAGTTTTTCTCATGTATTGAAGAGTGGTGAACTTTTATAGTGCAGGTTTATATTCATTTGTTAAATATCTTTAAAAATTTTCCAAATTTAAAAACTAAAATATTCACTGTATTTACTAACAGATTCTGTTTGAGAGTCTTGTTAGCACTGACAATACTCTGGATCTTTCTCCAGTGACCGTTGGCCCTGCGCAGGCCCGGCCCTCTGCATCATCTCACAGTGCTGGAGGTCTGAGCAGAGCAGCAGTGGAGCGTGTGGTGATTAAGATGGAAGGTCAGGTGGAATTGATTCTTTTCCCCACGGTACACCCTTGCAGCACTTAGACTGGAGACGAGTGCCAATTTGTTTTGGGAGCATAGGATTATGCTTTACCCTCTCCTTCCTCCTCCTTCCTCTCTCTTTCTCTCCAGGTTTTTTTTCTCGTGGACCCCGTGGGACTGGACAGCTTCAACCTTCAGCTGTTTGCTGGCGGCTCAGACAGACAGTGGTCAGACGTCAGGACAACAGGGCATGGTTTTCAAAGATTGGCTTGACTGAGCTCAATTACTTCATAAGATGGTGTTCTCTTGCCTGGAATGATCTCCTCTAATGACTCATTAGTGCATTAATCACCCATTTAGCTAATGGGAATAACCCTCTCTATTTTAATAGCTGCTACAAACAAAAATCATTTGCCCTTGGTGTGTAGGCCTCCTCTAGTGTGTGTTGGACAGCCCAGTGATGAGACAACTTTAGTAGCTGCAGCTTCTCTTTAATATGAAGCAATATAACTAATGATTAATTTGTCACTCAAGATGTTCCCTTCTTTTATTTTTATTTTTATAACAAGGCGTGTGGTCTGTATGGTGGGAAGTGAAGGCAGGCGTTGCATATTTCACGTCATGTATACAACATCGGAGCAGCAGCTTGACAACTTGCTCTGTTGTCCTTGTGTCTCATCAAGCGTTGACAACGAGCTGTAATTGTGGACCAGGCCCCTTGTTTTGATGGAGCTGAGTGATGCCACGCTGACAGCACATACAGCTGCCATTGTTTGCTTGTTTACAGGGGCTGAGCTGATTTCAAAGACACCTGAAGTGTAACCAACAAAAAGCGCAGGGGAAAAAAATATGCATTTTTTAAAAACATATTTGTAGAGAAAAACCATCAACATGTCTATAGATATACTGCAACATACATTCATAAATATTACATCAAATTCTGATATTTAATGTAGATGAGTGAGTAATAAAGGTCCATATAGATTGTTACCATCTTTGCCAATTTGTGTTTATGCAATATTTATCTGTGTGTCCGAGATATAAGTCCACTGAGACTTTATGTTTTTCCTTCTTTCTTCTAAACAATTGATCCTTTTCTCCTCTTACAGATTGTTGTGCCACAGCCATGAGTCAGTCAGGATCAGCAGGCCCTCACCCCCCGAGTTGTCATCGCAGGCAGTGATGGAGACACTCTGACTGTGAAGAACGTAAGTGAAACGTGCTCCTGCTAAGCGCCTCTCCACCCGTCCCAAGGGAGCTACAGGTACTGCACTATTCCTCAACCTTGCTTGGTTCCATCAGCAGGATATAGGAAATGGGGTGTGTGTGTGTGTTGTGGTGAGGTGTGGGTTGTTTGGATGGGTGGAGGGTTGGAAGAGCAACAAATGCAATCATGACACAGGTAGCGTCTGCTCGGAATGGTAATGCTATTATAATGATTTTGAGGGAATGTCTTCATAAATGTCTGCTCTCTGGGGAGGCAGAGGGGAAACGTGGGGGCCCTTTGCGCCGGATGGGCTCGTCTCACCCATGAATAAATTCATGTCCACTCCTGCGTTGCTGCTGCTGCAGCCACTGTTTGCTCATCTCGTATGCAGCTTGGTTCTGCGGCCCATCCCAAGAGATGAAAGTTTGTAAACACGAATAATAATTAGAAACAGGTCGACGGGCAGGTAATCTGCATGTGGGTCCCAGAGACGTGCCTTGCCCAGCATGCAGCCTTTTGGGTGGCCCCCACCCCTCCATTAGCATTTTGTTTATATGGAGATGCAGGTAACGTTTGATGTCTTATCAAGGCAAACAGAATAGATGTAATTCCTAATTGCTTTTAAAGAGGATGAGACCTTGCATAAAGAGAGTGGATGACTGGTTAATAGATTTTAGGACTTCTGGTCATCTTTAGTTTTGGACTAGACTTTGTTTATGCTAGTCAGACTCACACGACTGTAGCAAACTGCACCCACACAAGATTTTAGGCCTATTTGAGTTTAAATAGGAAACTAACAGAAGGTCTGTCTTATCAGAAGGATGCATATGCTCTGCAAGTTTATGCTCCATAGTTTGTGCAGTAACAATCTGTTTTCCAGACATCATCACTGCCCTGTTTGGTTATATTTTTCAGATGTTCTCTGGACTGTGCTGAAAAGTTGTGAATTACATAAGAGAAAGCAGACTAAATTAGAACTCATGGGTTTTATAGATGTGATAGAGAGCCTCTGTTGGCACCAAGTTCCTGACTTGTTAATAATATAATGACAGGATGCTAATGATTAATTAAGAACTTGATTTTCATTATTACTGTAGCAAGTGAGAGGTTTGATCTTGAAGTGACTTTGGAGCAGGTAGGAGAAATTGAGGCTTTAGCTATTCTGCAGTCATACCTCTCCTCCTGGCACTAACAAGCCCCCGACAGCAAACAAATCTTTGACAAGTCCCCCTCATCGCCCGCCCCCTTTTATAGATAGTCTTAAGACTTTAATCCGGATCCAGTGACAGGCTCATCCTCAGTCAATAGGGTAAAGGGAAGCTCATGCAAGGGATGTGTGCACTTGTCCAAAGGCTGGTCCGAGTGCACATGCTCAGAATCTTAAACTGGAGCTCAGCTCAAATGTGAATGAGGTCTCACTCTGATTTTTATTTTCCTGTTCTGTGGAATTACATCTTCTCCGATCTTGAAAAATTGTTTTTCATTTACTAAAACCTGTTCCAACATATAACTCCACACCAGAGTTGAGGATATATATCTGCTGAGCGTAGAATTTACTGTATAATTTACAGTCACATTAAATTAACTTCCTTCCTTTGTCCACTTCAACCTTGTAACTCCTCGCTACGTAATCCATCTGAACTTTTAGATATATGTATTGCCCTGCGTGTGTCTCTTGTGTTTTATGTGTGCCGTATCTCTGTTCTGTCAGCAGTGATCCATGCACAGTCACATTTCAGAGTGTTAAGCTGCAGTGTGTGAGGGGATCTGCTGGTTATAGGCTACAGTATGTGCCCTGCAGGTCCCAATCTGTCTTTGTTAGGCCTGCTGCGTGGCCTATCACACCTGCCTTACCAAAGACTGATCACCACCATCTCCACCAGCCTGTGCAGCTGCAGCTAATATAACAATTCACATGCATTTTGTAATTGTCACAAGTGGTGCTTTAATTCTGGTCCTTGTGCACAGTGACAAGCTCTGCCTACATGAAATAAAACAGATTGGCAATGTACATACATGTTCAAATCTGGACTATTTCACTTTGGTGGGACTCCGTATTTGACTTCAGTAGATAGATGAGCCCATTTCACAGCAGACATTTTGCTTTGTCATGGTAGGACAGGCACAGGTGTTACTAAAAACATTAGCAATGTCTCTGTTTTGTTCAGGTGTTCTGGTAAGTCATGACAGTTTGATAGTGAGACAGCATGTACACCACCAGGACACAGGAGGAAATGGAAGCAGCCCAATGAAACTGTGCCACCATTCATTTCATTCTTTACACCTGTGACTCTCCTACTGTGATGTGAAAATGAGGAACAACATGGAGATGGCTGTGACTCAGGAAGTACAGAAAGTCCACTAATCAGAAAGTCAGTCGTCCGATTCCCGGCTTCTCTAGTCCACATGTGGAAGTGCACTCGGGCAAAATACTGAACCCCAACTGTACCCTAGTGGTGACAACAATGGTGAGTGAGATTCACTTGTGATCTGCTTTGGATAAAAATGTGTGTTTGAATAATAACAAAAAGTAACATGAACTGTAGCACTTATTCAACCACTGACAATAGTTTTTGTCTTACTGTGAATTTGTCATATCAAGTCATATCAGTCAACATAAGTTAGTTATAGGTATCTATGATTTTATACTGACAATAGTGCTTGTATATGTTGGCATTACTTATTTCCGTTTGACAGATCTTGGTAGCATCTTTAAGGCCTTTATAGCCTATAGCCTTTTTCTCTTCAAGTTCAGGTCAGTCGTCGTCACAATATATTTACATAAATGTGGTACAGTTCAGTACTAAAGATGAATAAACAAAGACTACTCACATTGTACCAGTGTCTTAGAAACACTACAACCACTTTACTGTAGAAAACAACATAATGTGATATGGAAAAATCAAAAGGGGCAGCACAGTGGCACAGGTTAATGCTGTTGCCTCACAGCAAGAAGGTCCTGAGTTCGACTCCCTGGTCGAGTGCAGAGTCTTTCTGTGCGGAGTTTGTATGTTCTCCCTGTGTTTGTGTGGGTTTCCTCTGGGACTAAATTGCCCGTAGGTGTGAATGGTTGTTTTTCTGTACATGTATACGGGCGAAGGCAGGAGACACTGTGGATGGTTGCCAGCTTGTCACAGGGTGTACCCTGCCTTTGCCCGTAAGCAACACCCCCCACCTGAACTCAAGTATTGTATAGATGGGTAGAAGATGGATGGAAATATCAAATATATTTAATCATATGTTTCTATATAAATTCAACAAAATCCCCCCAGTTTGTGTAAAAGCAGGTAAAATCCAAACTACAATGAAACAAAAATCAAACTAAACCACAAACCTTTCATGTGTTTGGAGTGACCCCGTCAGCAACATTTCCATTAACAGGTCACTGTCCCCATGAGGAGGGAGAGACCAGAGCACTGGTCAACACTAAAATGGCTGCAGGCTACAGAGTTAAACACTGACTGTTGAAAACATTTAAGAGAATTTAACAGCTACAGAATTGATCAGGATGACAGCAGATGAATGCTAATGTTGACCTGTGTCTGCTGGGTGTGTCAAGTCTGATCTCCTGCCACCAAGTGGCCAAAAACAAGTTACTGCAAAAAACACAAAAACTGGAGTTGTAAAGTTTACAAAGTTGTATATTAAAAGCAACAATTATGTCTGAATGAAACATAAATGCCAGCTGCCCCTTATTGTTTAAACATGAAGCGCCTCCATATTGACTGGTTGTTAACTTTATCAGAATGTCAATAGTCATTATTGCTTATCTTGTCTTGATTATCCTCTCAGCTGTAAAATCAATTAAGCATAATCCAATCCCATTTTGCAGGTTCAAAAGTTCATACTGTACGATGATTCACTGTACAGTGGTTCACTGTGTGAACCTCTTAATGAATGCAACTCTCTCAGACATTTCCCTTCTTCACGAGAGCTGCCGCAAATATCATATTTTCTGAGCACCCCTCGAATAGATTTAATTTGTTCAGTAATGGCGGTCGTTTTTACCTGCTTCTCAGTGGGAAGAGAACAGGTCACGCTATGCTAATCACAAGGCTAATAACGTTGGATACAGTTGTAAGCAGGAGCTACGCAGAATGGCAATGATCAGTACGGATGAGCCAGTGTAGTTAGTGTGAGCAGAGCGAGGCGAAGTATTCAGAGCACAGCGAGCGCACAGGTTAAAGGTGAACGACGTGACCTGGTTCCACGCAGCAGCAGCTCACATGGGACAATAGTGAATTTCTGCTACTCAAGGACAGACTTTCCCACTAATTCACACACTCTTCAGGTTATTACTCTGCTAGCTTTGTCAATGTCTCCACCGTTCCTCATCTGATTACATGATCAAATACAGCAGTGGCAAAACGCAGTGTACAGACAACGAAATAGTAATAATCCCTTATTTCCCCACAGCAAATCCAATTTTAACAGCATACTGTGCCAAGATAGTTGTTCATCCTTGACTGAATTTGATGGAAACCTGCAATAACGTAGGCATGCCTGAGATAATACAGAGTGACATTGCCCACCAGTAGCTTTGTTTTCCACGTTTTGTCCCCCGATATGATTTAATGATGCTGCTTAAAATCAATCCGATTAAGACAAAATACATACTCTAATATGTTGTGATAATGATGCGGATAAATCTGTTAATCAGTATCACACTGCATTCACTCACAAAAAACACACACACACAAGTCAAAACAAATGCATGTCACCCACATGTTCACCATTAGAATAACCAACAGACTGTAGTCTATGCAGGGGTGGCGAAAAGCTGCAGGTTATTGAAGAATTGTCCCCGCTGCAGCCCTGGCCTAAGCCCTCCACGTCTCTGGATCAGAGTACACTAATTTGATTTCATGACATGCCGTTGAAGATGCATTAATCTTTCCCAGACCATCGCATGCCCCTGAGCAGCTGGAGGAAAGGGGGAGAGTGAGACACAGAGAGGGAAGTGGGGTCGGAGCGACGTGCCTCCCATGCTAACAATGTTCTCCTGCCAACAGAAGCGCATCCCTCCAGGCTGGCCGTGTAAACAGTGCACACCATCTCTAAATCACATTCACACCCTCAGAGACTTTCTGGGCTCTCTGTCCCTCTTCGTATACCCCAGGCCCCCTCCCGTTTTTTTGTCTGACGGCTGAGGCAGCATGGTCAGTTAACTCCGTTTTGCTGATGTCAGTAACAAGTGCTTTTTTCTGATTTGAAGATTTTGAGTCAGCATTGTTTTTCAGAAGTTGTAGTGATATCGTTATTTGGTTTAACCCTTTAAAACTGAGAAAAATCTCAATATCAGATGAATATAATATATAGTATAAATAGTATAGTGGACCACCCTATGTATCCTATAGGGTGGCAAACAGACAGCTGTGTTTAGTGATAGCTTCTGTCACATAATCAAAGCTAATCCATAGCCATGAGCCAGCTTCTCATATCTCACTTGGCGCAAAGTGGAAATAAAAAGATCCATCAATGAGCAAATGTCCCCAAGTCAATTTTTGGTCAACAGAAATCAAAGAGAAAGAGAAAGAAGAAGAAGAAAGGGAAGGGGAGTGGGATAAAGGGGACCACCACAGACTCTTTCTTGCTGTTAACCCCCACCCACCTCCTGTCCCATTGGCCCACCCAACTGTCATCTCACTCTGGGGGCACAGCGCTGCTCTGCCAACGGCTTTCTTGTCTTGTTCCATTGATCCATTTTAACATGCGGCTGCGAACGCATCAAACACTGAGCGCCACGCAGGATCCATCCCCCCACCTCCTCCCTTCATGGTTTTCAAAAGGAAATGATGAAGGCATGAAAATATGAAAATGCTCTTCACAGGGGTCTGTGAAGGAGGCAATTTCCATCATGCCCATGTCTATTTCCTATGTAGAGGAAAATAACACATTTCTCTGATGTTCCTGCACACAGAGCAGCAGTGACTCTACTTCTGCTGAAGCTTACAGGGAGGGGAGAACAGATTGGGGGAGTATTAAATTACTGAGGAGGCTGATATTTTTTTAAACTCTCTATTTGGTTTACACCCCTGGGGTATGTAATCATAGTCACAGCAAATCCTTGGATTGGCTTATTAGCATATTCATATATCCTGAGTTTCTTTGTTCAAATAAACTTTGTGGTTGTCCTTGATAAGCATTTTTAACTGGTTGTTTGATTACAACACACTGGTATACACTGTACACAGTCGATGGCAATACTGCGGAAGTAGCTGAAGATTTTTTTTCATTATTATTATTATTATTATTATTTGCAGGCAGGTTTAAGATTCTGGGTATTGGGGGAAAAAAGAGAGCAGGATGTTTATATATAATGTTGCCCTCACAGTAGAGATAATGTTTACACATTAAAGCATGACTTGTGCTTTTTTATTGAGTTAAAGCCCAATATTTATCCCAGGCAGGCACCTCAATAAAGAATGGATTTTATGAGAGTTTACTCCACCAACTTTTCACCATATCGGCTCTGTTAATGTAGTTTTACACTGTCAGGCTTGAAACAGAGGTAAATCCACCTCCATACTCATCTGGCTTGATTAGTTTTTTTTTTTTTTTTTTTTTTTAATAAACACGTGGTATCAGAGAAAGACAGATAGAGAGAGGGAGGGTGGGTGTGGTGGTTGGGGGGTTGAAGTGAGGCGCTATTCTAGTAAAGAACCATTTGCATGAAGGAGATGTGCCCATATCAGAATTTGATGAGTGGCACTTGCTTGGTAAATAACCAAATTAATCCTGCCTATTGTCCTTGAGATTTATATGGCTGGTGTCCTCGCAGGAGAGTAGAAGTTAATTAAGATCATCATGAGGGATGTGGTTCTGTCTACTCATAGGGATATTGTGCTTGAGTAAAGTAGCAGTCCTTGAGCTGATTGCAGCGTACACAATACACTGTTTTTTCATTTGAATCTGAATTACTTCTTCTTTTTGAAATTTATTATAATCTGCCCATTATAATTGAATTCTTCATTTGTAACTGGATCAAGAAAAATACTACAAAAATTGACATCACACCCATGTTTATGACACCTTCACCCGATCCTAGTTAATCCACTAGTTTCATATCTATCACACATATCTGATATGTTAGTGGACAACTTTTCAATTAACACTTTATCACCTCAGACAAGTTTTTTTTTTCCTCTTTCCAAGTCACAGACGTGTGCTGTTTTCTTTTATTTTTCATGCTGCAGAAGTGAAGTTGATCTGATGATTTAGATTTTCTGATCAAATGTCTTTTTGGTAGATGGGGGTGTTTAAAGCATGTTACCAAAACCTTTGCAGATGGATTAAAAAGAAAAAAAAACACTGTGATTTCAGTATTTCTGTTTCTCATATTTGTTTTACTTCTAAGAGAGTTTATGTCACAAAAAATCAGTTTCAAACATAATTTGATTCATCGTCTTTTACTGTGCAGCTGGCTAGTTTGTCACCTTGTTATATGCTAAATGATGTGATGAATATGTATGCTACTTTTTTAATACACACTTTTACCTGTTACACAGTTAGAGTAGACATTATGGAAATTATGGACATTATGGAAAGATTAATGCATGCATGCTATTTTTAATCTTTTTAAGTAAACAACCACACATCTTTTGCCTTTTACACAGTTCTGCTGTCAAGTCCATAAAAAAATGCAGAGCTATTTACAGTAAATGTGACGAGCACATAAAAGGCAACACGATGTTCACTTCGCCCCTACAGCAGAGTTAAAGTGCTCGATGATTGTCATTGCACATTAACATGAACTACAGGAAAAAACAACAACTAGCCTTCACTGGCAATTTAAAAGCTAGCTGCTTTGAAACATAAATAGTAATTATATATAATCAAAAGGATGCAAAACCATCAGTGTGGTTTTAGTCAAGAACGGTATGGTCTAAATTACCTTTTAGGCCCCGTTACCCCCTCCTCCTATTCAGTGCCATTCTATCTGAGTAAAAGTAAAAGACTTAAACATGGCCAGCAGTTAACTCCAGTTACTCCAGGGAGCTGACTCCTGAACATGTCACTGGCATTATCATATCCTGCAGCGCGTTGACTCAGCTTATCCAAACCCCATTAGCAAATATGGTAGCTCCCTGCTTAAATCGGTGATTAAGGGTCATATTTGTTTCTTTTAAACACTTGGCCATGCTGTTTCATAACCATCTAAAATGCAAATGTTTATTCTTCAGTTTAAAAAATGTAGAATTTGTGGCTCTATGGGCGACAGATATTGCACATCAAAAATATGCTAATTTTATCTGATGAAAAGCAATGAACAACCATATCAAAAACAGTTATTATAGATAATAAAAGGGAAAAAAAAAAACACCACCCCTGATGTAGATTGAACATGGTACAGACCAATTAACAATTAGCAATATTAAAGGAACCTGATGCAGTTGGGTCTTATGTTGATGACCAGCAGGGGAACTGGTAAAAAAAAAAAAAAAAACACCATGTGTGTTGGCTTTATTTTGTGGCTGCTGCTCACGTTCACCATTAGAGGAATAATTGTGCAACCGTCTCAGCACTGTGGATAATTATATCAGTGTCATTTTGACATATATGCAGTTTGATGCCAAAATAACCCTCGGTGAAATTAATGCATATTGTTAGCCTGATTCCACGTAGCATGCACGAGCTGTCATTTTTCTTCACGCACACAAGCCGACGTTTTCTCATCTTTTTAAATTTATTCCAACATGTTGTTTGAATTAGCATCATGTGTTTGTTTTCCACCTATTGAGATATGTGATTACTGTTGCATGTTGGCCTCTAAAGACTTTTCATGAACTGTATACCTGTTCAATTAGCCATAAGTGTGAACGATTGCTGCATCTATTTATTTTTTTTTTACTCTCTTTCTTTACTCTTTATAAAGATTTAGCATATAAATGCAGTTTAAAACTGAAAACTTTGCAGTCCCATAGCTCCTCATTACCACTGGTTTTGTAGACACCTTGTTTTTCGGCTTTGCCTGAAATACCAACCCCACTGCAAGATGTGCCCCAAGATATTTCAGGGCATTGCAGTATATTTAAATCATTTTTATTTTTCCCATAACAAATATCTGCTGGGGACACTGCTGGCTATGGTCCCCCCAGCAGCTATTTAAGTGGCTTAATAGCAGCCAGTGTAGCTATATTTCACATGTATTTCTTCTCTGTGTACTTATAGAGGCATGCGGTAGAAGCACAGCAGTGATTGAAGTGAAGCCCTTAGCAGTGACAGTTCCAGCCTTGATATTAATGGAAGCCCACATAATTGCGCATGCCATTAAGGAAGTACAGATGCTATCAGGGAGTGCACACATCGTTATTTCTCAGTGTAACACCTCATTAATATTTGTTGTTTTTTAATTTTTTTTTCTCTCCACCTCCCTCCCACTTTACGAAGGAAGGAAGGCTTGATTGGATGCTGCATAGGACAGAAAGTGACAGAGAGATGAATCTCCCCCGGCTTCTGGGCAGATGCTCCCTGTTCAGAATTCAAATTAGAGACACACTCACACCCTGCAAAAGAAAAAAAAAGTGAAACATTTCAGAAGATCATAAAGGAAATTTAGGCATCTCTGTCCTGTATCTCGAACTTCTACCGAAAAGGTCAGATGGCTGAGAGCGAGGTGTGATCTATTCAGAGATGTGGGCAGGAACTGCAGCGTCCTTCTGTAACCTTTAGCTGCTTAGGTTTCTCACAGCCTGTAGAAATAATATTTTTGCCACAAGTGTGGGAGTGGTAAACATGTTAACTGTAGCATTCTGATGATGTCAAATAGGATAAACTAGAATAAAGAATTATACACCTCTGTCAATCAGTTCAGTACCAGTCAGAATAAGATCCAGTGTGTGTCCATTAAACAAAAACCAGTGAAAATTATGTGTTCACTCAACCAAAGAAGAAAATTCTGATGGAGCAAAAAATTGTAACAATGACAATGGACGACATGAATAAATGTTGCTGCAATGTGAATGATTTACATGCAACTACAACCTGACAGCACAGAAGATAATATACAGTCAAGTTTAAAGTCATTAATTTCAGCATCTGCCCAAATGCGAATTATGGCTCAAACGTCCCCTCATGTCTCTGAGTTGATGCCAGAAAAGTTGAGTTGTCACAGTGACGTTGACCTTTTGGTAATTAAATATCGTCATGTTATACAATACTGTATACTATATGCTTATATACTGTTACTGTTATTTTACTAAGTGTGTACTGTAATTTCACTGGTACATTATTGCACATGACAGCAGGGTCATTTACAATATGTGCCAGCATTTTACTTTTTATTTATTAAATCTCCACAAATTTTCATATTTTCCAATATGTCATATCAAGACATATCAGATAAAATATTGCTATAGTTTAGTCTTCAATCTTTTGTAAAGTCGACTTTGTAATATAAATATTTGGATTTGTGTTTTGAATCACACAACTGAAAAGATATTGTTGTATCGTGTAAAATCCTCAGCTATGACCAAAAAGATGTTTTGAGCTATCACAGTGTCCTTGACCTTTGACCGTCAAAATCTATTCATTTCATCTCTCAGTCAAAGTAAATTTTTGTGGCAAATCTGACACGATTCCCTCAAGTTGTTCTTGAGATATTGAGGTCACATGAACAGGAACAGCCCAAAAATATTGTACCTCTGGTCACAGCTGTCACCAGTATACAGACATAAAAACAGCTGAGAAACAACAGAGTGAACATTTGATTGAAAGAAGGACTCATCATTCGTATTCATCACCTTTAGCGATTAACTGGCTGATCTCCAGACAGCGATGGTGTTCATTCACCTCAGCTACTGCTGCAGGTGGAATCAATTGTTCAATAACTGAGATGCTGCACTTCTCTGTGCACCGAGTTGAGCTTAGCTTTTGATGTAGTTTCCTTATAAGCCAGAATGAATCTGCAGCAAACACATGTAAGATAAATTATATCCTCTGCATTTTGATTACAAACAAAACGAGAACGTCTTCATGCAGCTATGTGCAAAGATATTGAAATTCATTTTTTATCTTTCCTTTCTGAGGCTGATTTAAACGTCACAACGTCATTTTGTCTGAGTAAAGATAACTCTGAATGTATTCCTCACCCGGGCTTTGAAATTAACTTTTTAAACCCACACTTATGGTTGCTGAAGAATCCTCTGCAGTGCTGCCTTTCCCTCCTGACTTTTTCCTTTCAGCCTCAGATATATATATATATATATATATATAAAGTCTTTTGAGATGCAGAAGTCTGGGTATTGGATGTGAAGTCTGAATTCCTGTCATCTTTGATTTTCATGATTTTGCTATTATTCTTTAATATATATCGTCTGTTGAGGGAAACATACCAGTAAATGTCCTCATCACACAGCAAATCTCATCATCCTTAACTTGTATGACTTGAATATTTCATCAGTGAATATAAATGATCTCGTTTTCTGATCTTGCCCCAAAATGGGTCTAGGTTTCTATTGTTGTAATATTACGGCAGCCATCACTGGCAGGAAGGAAGAGGTGGGGCGTGGGTGTGTGATCATTACAACTAATGCAGCTTCTTGTTTAATAGCACAATTTTGTCATTTTCCTTTTTGGCATTTTCAGTTTGCCAGTCAAGAACTGACTGCATCAGCAGTTTCTATAGGCGACAAAACGAGTCAAGCTTCACATTAAAGCAGCTGTAGACTCATATTGTGGAGGTAGTTCTGTTCATCGCACCTCCTCAACCTCCCACTGGCACTAGGAGACATATGTAGCAGTGGAAGTAAAAGTGACTTTAAAAGTCGCTCGACAGCCTGAATTCAGTGGATTTAACCGTGCAGCTCTCTGTGTCATGATTATAGGCTTCTTGATGGCTCCGTCAACACTTTCGCAGGAATGAAGATAAAGTCTTGCGTGCTCTTCCTTGTGCATTATAGTCAGTGATTTTTTTTCCCCTTATCTTTATGCTGCATTTTCTAAACACGGTTCAGCATCAAATAAAAAATACAAATCTCACTCAAACAGTCAGCAACAGTCACTCAAATAGACAAAGCAATACAAATAAAGTCAAATAGATTTATGTGCAGACTTTGGAGCCATGAGTTGATTAATAAGTGAGCTCCTGTTGGGTTTTTGTTTTCTTCTTACCAGCATCACGCTCTAATAGTTAAACTGTGTTTATTCACTTAAATAGAGACGCCACCAATGACAAGTAAATTATTAAATGTAATATACAACATGGAGACCACATGCTACAAATAACTGTTTACCCCATAATGACCAAGTTGCAGAGATGGAAATGTAGAATTCACCCTTTAATAACCTCACTCTGGGCATCCTCGGTGTGTGTGTGGCAATCCCACATAGTAACATTACTGTAATATATGGCTTTGTTTACAGTTAAACCCTTAGTGCCACTACAGTTATTCATCTCCACTACCTTATTACTGTTATTTGCAATGAGGTAACAATTTCAAGGCAATTTTCCTGCATCTAACTAGACCGACTGGGAATATGTTTGTTGAGAATAATATGACTGGGACACATCACCATCACTCCTCCCCATATTACTGTCATGTTATGGTTCTCCAATATAATTACTGTATATGAATAATGCCGTGCAATATCTCTCTCTAAACGAAGCAGGCCCTAAATTGGCCCCGCAAGGAAATCTAAGTCATTCAAACTGAGAAAGTATTTGATGAACTGGTCTAAGTTTTATGTAATTTCTACTTGGGAAATTTAGTTTCTGTGTCTGTGTGTGTGCACGCTCCCTCACGGTCTTTTATATTGTATGAGGGATTGACAATAAACACTGTGATTAGATTAATGCCTAAACCATTAATATTAAGGCTCATCACGCTCAATCTTGCAGTCAAGCCATGTGTGTCCATTTCTCTGAGTGTTTGCAGTTGGATTGAATTTAATTTCTCCTGTTTGTCTGTTCGATCCTCTCACCTGCGGCTCTTGGCTGCTCCTCTAGACAGCTTTACGAGGACCGAGATGTGCTGAATGATGTCGAACCAGACTAATTTCTGGGTCAAGTGGAGACTCGAGGACAAAGGGAATAATAAGATAAATGAGATGCACCGATGGCTCAACTGAAGCTGGTGGTAAAAAAAGTAAGTCAAGAAGTTAGCAAAAGTTTATGTGGTTGGGGACCACTCTAACATCACATGGTCCTCTGTCCTGTGTCTGCTGCTTAAAGGAGTCACTTAATATATGAATGTAACTCACATTATCATCACAATATGATGTGAAAGTCTAAGTATTTTTATTTAATAGTGTCGGTATCCAGAGACTGCTTTTAAATTCCTCTATTGTGAGCATATGCACATGGTCCCAAAGGATCCACCAGACTGGTTCAATAGTGACTTTGAGATCATTATTGGTATTACTATGGCAGTCAAAATATTTAAATTGTGTTATTTTAGAACTTGCTACTCCCAGAGGAGATCACACCACCTGTGTCTTCCCCTCATTGCCTCAAACCCCTGTGGGCCTTCTCCAAACACAGGCCAGCAAAATGCAAACACACTAATGAGGGATTTATCTACTTCCCTCATAAATCCCAGCTCCACTTCTGCCCTGTATTAGCATAGTTTTGGACCACAGTGAGATCTTAATCCATTTGTACGTCCTTGAATACAGTGCAAGGAAAGAGAAAAGTCTGTAATTTTCTTCTAACGATGCTGGAATCATCCCACTGTTCAGTAATCCAATTAAAATTATCCTTCAGTCCGATTCAAATGAGGGTCCTTCCCTCTGCACCACCACCAGATCAGCAATGTGGGAGGTTGTTAAGCATGTATTACTCACTGTAGGTGGTTTGCCACACAGAGACCCTATCCAGACCCTATCAGAAGAAATATTATACTGAACCTTCATTACCCTCTGGACCAGTAACATTTCCCACAGCTAATAAGGGGAAGGGGAACTTCTGCTTTAACATAAATAATGTTTTGCCAGGGTCCAAACACAAACTAGCGGTTATATGTTCTTCCTGTTGTTTACATGGTGCAGTGCCTTTTTTGTCACCTCCCCAAAAGACAAATAAAGAAACTAAGTTACAACTGTTAAGACTTTTTCAACACACTCCAGGTGAGTGGGTCTAGACATCAATTGACATAAATTAATGAATACACACCAATTAGCATTTATATCCAGAGCAAAACCAGGTTCATGTTGTTTCTATTGTAAAAAACAACAACAACAACAACCTCAGTTTCCACCATGTTCCTAGGAGTAAAATATGATCTAAGTCATATGAATGATATATGAACAAACCCCTTTATATAAAAAACTTCAGAGCATAGACACGAATAAAACTGGAAACTTTGGTGTATGTGAGTGCTACTGAAGTGGAGATTTCTGCTTCTAACTATGTAGGAAAAACTCATTTTGAGAATCTTGACTTTAAGATTTTTAATGTAAAATTCCATCCATTTTACTGATAAATGATCACGTTTGGATTTGATTAGATTTGATGTCTTTGTTGCAGGAGACATAAGGTCTATAATGACACCTATGATAACATTTTGCAGACTGTTCATGATTCTACTTTGGTAAAATTTACAGATGAAAATATGAAGAGAATAAACATCTGGAAGATGTGTTATGGAATCAAATGCATAAATCTGATATCTTTACTGCCATGTCTCTTCTTAGATGATATATGGTATTCGACCCATATTAGTGTCCTGAGTATTTCCTGCAACAATCATCCTAAATAATTTTCTCATCCTCATCCACTCCCATTTCTCTTTCCCTCCCTCCCCATTCATTTTCCCTCCTTCTCATGGATCCATTCTTTCTAATTGGAGCTGATGAGGATGGGGACTTCATTAGCAGCCTGCTATGAATTATTATGTGGTGTAATTGGCCCTCCAGTCCCATAGGAGGTGCCCTGGTGCAGCTGGTTTAACTGGAGGACGCTCTTCTGGTCTAGGTGGAGGCTTTAGTACAGCTGAGGTCTAACTTGAACACAGCAGCCGTTCCATTTATCACTGCATTGGAGAGCGTTAAAAGGCTCAAACTAGATTCACTGAAACCTATGCGTTGTAAATTTAAATGGGTTTCTAGAAGATGCTTTAGAATTGCCTGTTTTTATAGTCTCAACCACAAAGCTGATGCTGATTGAAATCTTTCTCTTCCATAATCATGAGTTAATTAACACGTGCTAATGACTTCTAAGATGCTAATTGAGAGCCAGTGTTTACACCACAATAAGCAACGCACTGAGGCAGCGGAGGAGGGTTCGTGACTGATGTATAGCTGGCTAGTATTGCATGGCCCATCGCTCTCTGCAACGTACACTCAATAAATCATGTCGTCCTGTCAGAGTGACTGATAATTACCCGAAAAAGATCACACACTGAAACATTTCTAAAGGACTCTCAAAGCTTTTCCTCTTTTGCTCATTACAGCTGCCACTGTCTTCCCTGTCTCATTCAGGCAGATTAGCAAGTCTGAATGTGATGTTGTCTCACAAAAAAGTAGGAATTTAATGTTGATTGCTAATTGAAAAATTACAAAGTCAATTAGAGGCTATCTAATTAAACTGGAATTGAATGGAAATTTTGCTCCAGACTCAGTTGCACTCCCCAATTTATAATCTCCTCAAGGCTCTGATTTTCCTGGTGAGTGAATGCAGCTCTCCTCTGTGTGTTACTAAAATGCAGTTGGCTTTTCTAGCGCAATCACCTAACAGATTGATTTGTATTCAATCACAGGGCCCCTATACCCTGACTGTGAGAAAGATGAAAATAATAATGTAAAGTCATTACGTGGATGGGAAGTCTCTAAACAAAGACAGACCTGCGTATCTGCCACTCCCCTGAGGAAAAAAAAAACCTCACAGAGATGTTTTCTAATTTAGTCCCGAGGCTTACAGGATGGAGTAAGCAATGGAATCAGCTGACATGCTTGAGCAGCGGCTCAAATGTTTTCGTTAAGGGCATCACCATTATTCTTTAAGGGATTGATGGCAAAATGAAGATGTCAGTCATGAGAAAGCAGTCTGTGTACACAGACTTGCTGCACCAAAGTAATGCTGTCAGACTCTGAGGGCAGCCATGTCTATCTTTGATCTATTGCACCCCCTGTCTACCTTCATGGAAATGTGTGGAGAAAATTGGTTAATTCTGAACAACAACAAACTGTGGAGCCACTAGATAGATAATGTATTGACATGCCCAGGTTCTAATTCATGAGCCAAACAACGGTTGGGGGCTTCACGGTAGGAGTCCTTTGACAAACTGTGAAAAATGAAAAATGTGTTGGCAAACTAATCTATAGTTTTCTTCCACCTCAGTGTGTATTGTAACATAATATGTTATGAAATTTGATATGTATTGCTGACTGCTGCAGCTTTGCTCAACTTTTTTAAATTTATTTCTTTTGCCCCTTGATGACAACTGTGAAGATCCTTGGAAATAATTGATCGATTGCTGGTTTGGAGGGAAAACAACACACTTATCAAACCTATACATCTCACACTGATGCTAAAATGCCTTTTAATAGATGAATCTTCTTTGGAGTTGTGGATTAATACTCATAATTCCTTATTAAACTTCACAGGAAAAGACTAATCTATTGCGAATATTGCATTTGAAAGATATTCTTCAAGTATAAAACGTTGAAGTTTTTCAGCCAGACTGAAATATACAACAATATGAGGGAGTGTTAGGAGCAGCCAGTCATCAATAAAAAATGAGACGCCAAAGATTTTTTTAAACAATTTTGCATTGCAGGAAAAGAAGAATAATAATGTTCAACTTTTGAGAATAAATCAAACTACTGATGTTAATGCATTTAGTTGTCTCATAAAGTAAATTCAGATAAATTGGTGAAATAGTTCTTTAAAATCGCTTTTGAAATTCTTTCTTTTAACCATAAACATAGTAAAAAATAATACCTATTAAGACTTGTGGCCGTTTAGAGATAGAAACTACTAAAACCCAGAAGAGTTGGCCTCATTTGTGCAAAGTCATAAGACAATTGATCAGTTAGATCGATCCTAGAGGTGTTGAGTTCTGGAAAATAATGACTTGACTATTTCGTTGATTTAATAAACTATAAAAAACCCACACTGAAATTTCAACTTTATTTTCAATATTTCAACCTTATTCTCAACATTTTGACTTCATTCTCAAAATAGAATATCTTCAAAATTTCCATTTTTTTAAAATGTGTTTATCAGAATTTTTACAGGGTAATATATCATACAGTTTCATACAGTAATACATACAGAGCAATGCATCAGTTTGGTCAATGACATGACATACAGAATATGGGCAACGTATTGTAAAGACAAGGACAATAAAACATTAAAATAACTCACCCCAGCAGAACAACAACAACGAAAAGAAAAAGACGAAACAGTCCCAGGCTTTGAGTGTGAAAGGTTATTAGCACCACAGAGTTACATGTAAGCTATAGAGCAGTAGGAAGTAGAGTTGAGCAGGAGGCACTGTATGAAACAACTAAGTTTGCAGAGAGCTGAATTTTACCTTTAATGTGGTCAACAAATGAATTCCACAAATCAAAAAATCTGAATACACAGCCCCTTAATGAGTATTTTATTTTTTCTAGCTTAAGAAAAAACAGCACATCTTTAATCCAATGTGTAAATGTGGGAGGATGAGGATCTTTCCATTTAAGCAATATTAGACCTCTAGCAAGTAGAGTCACAAAAGCAATACGATCTGTCTGATCTTTTGATGGTTTTAAGGTGACAGAAAGTGGTTGATCCTTGTTCTGTGAGATGACATATTAAAATTTTGGTTGGATGTTATACCTCAGAAGCTTCATAAAAACCTCTCAGAAAAATATTTTAAGGTGGGTTGGTATCTTTCAAGGTCTTTGGCATCTTTTGAGGCTTAACTGGCAACCTCATTATGAAATGCAAGCACTTGACACTGATTGGCTGCTTTCACTGTCACTCAAATGAATGTAACTTCGCCGGCTTTGTAACACAGACAGACCGTCTTTTTACAGCTAATCACCTTGGAAGGGGAGGGAATGGAGTCAGAGTGAGATACATTTGACGTCACAAACAACCGTTTTAGAAATTGACCCATTTAATAGCAGACATTTCTAAAAGAGGAATTTCTATGAAAAGGAAATGGTCAGAATTTCTAGAACTTTTCGCATGTTCTTGAATGTGATTAAAGTGATTAAAAATTAAGTGATAAAATATATAATCGTGATTTGTATTTTAGGCCAGGAACTTCATATCAGAGGAATGTTTTGGTGGTGGACTACCGTTCAACAAAGATGAGTTGAAAACAGTTTTTCATTCTGTCACCTTTAAGGTAGTCTGGAGAAGCACCAAAAATGGCAATAAATGGAGTGGGATTGTAAGATGTTGTAATTCCCATATATTCTGACATAACTTTAAAAATCAAAGACCAAAAATCTTTAATTGTGTAACAAGTCCAAAACACATGGGAATGTGTAGCTGGGGATGAGTGACATCGACTACAAATAAGGCTAAAGTCTGAGAAATATTTTGACAGTTTTATTTTATTTTTGACAGTCCAATGGGCACGATGCAAAATTTTGCATTGCATTGGGCATTGCCTTGCACATATTGATGAGCTGTGTACTCGCTGTAAGATTGAAGACCATGTGTCTCTGTAATGCTCTCGTCCAAATCGAACTCCCTGTCAGCTTTTAAGGAGGGAAGTTGTGTGTGGCACTGACATACAAAATAGAAATCATTCTCCTAAATGATTCAGGTTGCTCTATGAAGCATTCGAATGGGTTCCACGATGGCAGAGTCGGAAATGATGGAAGTGTTTTCTGTAGAAAATCTCTGACCTGTAGATAATGGAAAATCCCCCACCCCTTTTTTTTCTTCAAAAAACTGCGTATAGACCTTAAGAGGCCTAGATATATGTGATAGGTTTTTGTTGGGTTCATATTGCATCTACTGCTGATGCTAAATAAAGATGGTGACCGCATTAGCTGCTCAACAGCTGATTTTAACATGTAGCTAAAAAGCACTCCATCTTTTTGGCTCCCAGTGAATCATTTCATCCAATATATTTGAAATTCATAACAGTCACTACATTTGGAGATGCATGGTTTCCATCTGCAACGGCAAAGATATATATATATATATATATATAAGTACAAGGCTGAAGTATTCTGAAAAGATATCACCTGGATGAGTAAATCAGATACCATCTAATCCCCAAATGGAATACACATCTGCTCTCAGTGCTTCATTATGTAAAAAGCTCTTTGCAAACAAACTGAATCGTCATTTGTTCAGTTTGGGGTTGGCTCCACTAAGCCATTTATCCCTTCTCATTATCTAAGCCATCCTCTTTCACTGACAGGGGAGGCAAGGACAAACGTTCACCTTCACTTCTCTGTGCTTGATCTAGTTTTTATCTTCGGCTGACAGCGATCGCTGAAGGAGGATGACCGGATTTTCTCTGCAACATTTCATTATAATCCCAGTTTGAAAAAAAAACCCAGAATGATGAATTGGATGCTTCTTTGAAAACAGGACCACAGGTTGTAGCTTTAAGAAAGATGCTTTAAAAAACAGATTTGACTGATTTCTCACACACAGATTTATTCTGAAGTTGACTTTTTGATTGCTGGCCTACTGAACCTTTGTACAACTTAGACTGTAAAAATACTGTACTTTTCATTGATTGCAGAGAGTTTGACTGTTACAGTTGTTTTAAAAGTTATAAAAGGCACAGTGCCTCTCAGGAGCTACAGTTTATGTTCACATCAAACATCAGAATGAATGAAAATATGATATGATTGTTGATCTCAGAATGGGCTGGTTTGAGTGTTTCTGAAACTATTGATCTCCTCCAATTTTAGACAAACAACAACAAGCAGATCCAGTGTAGGCGTTAATGGACAGGCCTTGATGAATGAGGTCAGAGGAGGGTGGCCAGACTGTTCAAGAAAAACTACAGCAAATCCGAACTAATGTTTACAGAATGAATTTGTCCAACTTGTAAAATGATGGGCTACAACAGCAGAGGGCCGCATTGAGAGCTGAAATCTAAGACTGCAGTAGACACAGACTCACCAAAACCTGACAGCTGAAGTCCAGCCTGGTCTGATGAGTCTGGATTTGTGCTGCAGTGCGCAGATGGTGGAGTCGGAATTTGGCTTCAAAAACATGAATCCGTGGATCCAGCCTGCGTTGTGTCAACAGTCCAGACTGGTGGCAGCGGTGTAATGATTCACTTTGGACCTTTTAAAACCAATCAATCATGGTTTAAACACCACAGACTATCTGAGGATTGTTGCTGACCATGTGTATCCCTTTCTAGCCTCAATTTCCTGTCTTCTAATGGATACCTCTGGTGTAATAACGCACCATGTCATAAAGCAAAAAGTCACTTATAACTGGTTTCAGGAGCATGACAGTGAGTTTGGGGAACTTCGATGGCCTCCACAGTCACCAGGTCTGAATCCAATAAAACACATTTGTGGGATTTTGTAGATTTGATAGAAGAGGAGATTTACAACTTGAATGTGCAGATGACAAATGCACAGTATTTAACACAATCATATCAGCTTGGATCAGAATCACAAATAGGCCTAATTGTTTCCAACATCATGTAAAACCCATACGATGAAGAATCAAGAATTACTGCGGTTAGTATGGAAAGCGTTAATGTGTCAATATGTGTATATGTTGGTAAAAGGGCTGTATTACCATGTCTGAATCTCCTTTTCCGAGTCCTGTCCAAAGGAAAAGTTTAGCCCAGCTTTTGTGGCGTTCAAGTGGTAAAAGGCACTAAGAGTAACGAGACCATTCAAACGTGGATTTAATCCTCAGATAAACTTCTCATACTTTGAAGTTCCTCATTCAGAGAAAAGACTTAAATGCCACAAGTCATATGGTGGACCCTGCGAGTGAAATAGCCTGTGGAGTTAGAGGACTGTTTGGTAGTTTTGTAGAGTTGTGAGGTTAATCACTGTGAAGTGAATTTTGAACAGAAAGATATAGAGCTTAAGTGTTTATGTTCAAATAGCAGATTTTTTATGTCTCCGGTTTGATCCCGAGTCTCTCAGTAGTAAATATTGAAAGACTCTGGCATATTTGTATCCATTTTCTGAACAAATATCTCCTGTGTGCTTGGAGGATTTGAGGATATGAGCTTAAACCATCCACTGAATTTTGACACAATGATTTTTATTTAAAAATTATGCTGCAAAACAGATGTAAGTTTTTAATGTGTATATATTTATCCATACCATATGTGTGTAGTTTATACTACTTCCGCACTGCCGCTGGCCATGCAGGCACTAGTGTCAAAATATGCCCCTGGTATATTTTCCTAATACATTAATAGTTGCTAACACACTGCATACACTATGCATAGCTATGAATTACATTCTTTAATAGTTAGGCAGACGTGCCTTTAGGCCGCAGTAGTCCTAATAGAGTGTAACACTTTGTGATTATTTTGTGAAAGAAACATTTTAAATAAAAAAAACAAAAAAACTATGTGGTTAATGGTGTTTGATTGAGAGACATTAAGTGAGCTGTTATATGTTTTCGTGTCCTGGTCTTTGTTTACCTCAGACACTGCAGGTGCCTCAGGTCCCTTCGCTGATATATGTAGACATCAGCCAAGACTTGCAGAGGAAGATTACAAAAGCAGTTTAGTACGTGTATTATGATTAAAAAACCTTTATTTTGTTTTGTTTTGCTTTTTCAAAATGACAAGAAATACTGGCTCACATCTGTGCTTGTGTGTGTGTGTGTGTTGGGGTCTGGAGACTGCATATTGTGTCATCCAGCTATTGTGATTTTAATGGTATTTTATCTTTCTGCATACAGGAACTGAGTCCTAAATGGACTTCTAAGAATATTTTATATTTGGCACGCCAGCTTCTTAAGTCGTTTCACTTGTGGCTATTATAGAAAAAATAGCAAGGGCTTTCTGTAATAGTCCTTCAGGAAGCCATTAGGGAGTCAACAGTAATAAATTATGAACAATACTTTAATGAGCTTGCACAAGAGGAACCCCATAGAACTTATTAATGATGACTGGTCACAGACACTTAATTTAAAGCATTAACTCTGATTCATTTGTTAATATTTATCAGAACAGGGGAGTATATGAAAAATGACTTGGAGGAGCCAATATGTCATTATGCTTGAAGCTGAAATTACTTCTGCTGCTTTCTTTTTCAGTGCGAAGGAAACTTGAATGCGAGTTCACAAATGAACTCTCCCACTCAAATGCCAGCAGGAGCTTGACCTTATCTGTCGCCCTGTAGCCTACTGTACATGTGCTACAATAAGGTTTACAGAGAAAATGAGAGACACAGTGAAATAGAACGGAAATATCTCCAAGGGTGTGAATGTGACTTGCACAACCTTGGTGAGGAGGTAGAGGACCACAGAAATGACCTGTGGACTGCCTGAGGGAGGTAAGACTCCCTGATACCCCCCAGTAGAGCTACAATACCTATAAACATTCAAATCATTTATGGAGCATGAAGTAAGGAACAGTGGGGGTGGAGATAAACAGTTAGGGGTCAGAGTCTTTCTCTACTCTCTGGTGGCTCAACTCCCTGTGTGTCTGTGTATCCCATGGGTTGACCAACCAAACCCCCCATCCCTGCTGCTTTGTCCCTTCAGCTGTGGGTGACAGGGCCTGGAGAGAGGGGTGGAGAAAAGTCACTCCCATCTGGTACAGTCAGATCAGTGTGGACTGAGGTGGGGGGTGTTGGGGGGGTCATGTGTCCCTCTGCATCAGTGACAAGCCGGCTCTGCCGATGATGACACTCTGTCCACTGGGGATAGTCTGTTTTCTTTGCGTGACAGAAATGGGACAAAGGATTTGGTTTTTGGCGTATTTACTTATTTTTTTCCACATAGCGATGCAGGTCATTTGCTGTTTTGATGGAGCAATGACAATAGTAATCGTGTTACTGGTTAGACTGAATTGGGGCAGAGTTAACTGCTGAGCATGACTCCTGCTTCATTATCAATTGAAAAAAAATCATTTTTACAATTTTCAATATGAAAATCCTTTTTTTTTTTTTTTTTTTTACCTGTTTTGACTTGTGGATCAGAACTGAACCACAGAATAATCATAATTTATTGGCCTCATAGATACATTTTTATTGCATTTACAATGTCGGCAATATTTTGAGTAAGAAAAAGTTTGTTGCGGGAATTTATCTGAATTATTCTCATTTCAACTTCAGGCTCTTACCACATCAGTAGAAGGAGCCTGTAAATTACAGACACTGTTTTCTTGTTTAATCGGCCTCAAATAGTCAGCTGCTTCTGGCCCGTATGTCTGATAACCGTAGCTGTGATAATGACGGTCATTTCACATTGACTGCTCATCATCATCTGAATGTGACCTCTTTGGTCCTTACAAGCTTTTTCAGCCACACAGAAATATCACTCAGCAAGACGTGTCAGGAAAAAGATTGCAGATAATGGATGGTGTGCATTCGCTTTCTGTAAAAGAACAACAGCCGAGTCATAAATAAAACTCTTTTAAACCATGTAGGTGAAAGAGCAGAAAGGAAAAAAAATGAATGGAGGCGCATCAATATTCATAGTCTTCTCTTTCACGAAGAAACAAAAGTAATGCAGTTTTAGTCATTTCATATTTCAGACTTGATCACATTATTCATCACAAAATACATTTAAGTGAAAAACACCATGTTTCACATAAAAAAAAAAAAAAAAAATGTGCTTACTGGATGTTTTTGAAACCAGAGCTTTACTTTTTTTTTTAAGTCATTAATTCTTGTGCAGGATTTTAGAAATCTGTATCTCTTCTCAAACACCCTGGAGACTTGTGTCTTGTGATGTCTCCCTGTTTGTCTTTTCAAATGGTCCCACAGCGATTCAGTGGGTCTGAGGTCTAATGACTGTGGAAGTAACAAGCCATACAGGTCGGCACTCCTCAGTCTTTTTTCGACTTCAAACGGCCCTGACATAGCTTTGATGTATGTTTAGGGTCATTGTCACATGGAGGAAAAAAAATACAGTATCTTTCAGACTAGTATGTGACATTTACCGACTCTAGAATTGGTGAAATACTTCCTCATCGTAGTGGTAGTAGTTGTACAATCTTTAAACTAATTGGATTAGTGTGGCTATCATAATTATGGCTGGGATTTGTAATTATTAAATGAAAGCTCTCTGAGGATTAATTTGAGGGATGAAGAATGTGACTATACTGAAATCTACACGTTTTCTCAAAGGCAAAAGATATTCAGTCAGTCACTTCCTATTTGCCATTTCTCTCCTGGTTTGCTTTACCTCCATGTCTAATCCCTTTACCTTTGGTGATGAGCCAGTTGGTAATTGCTTGATGAGAAGTGAGGGAACTCAAGCTATAATTCCACCTGGTTTCCACAGGGATCTTAGTGTGAAGGGCACAGACAGAGGCTATAAGGTGACTTAAATTAGTAATTATTGTCGGTGCTTGTTCACTGGAGGGTCAGTGGACCATGCCAGCTGCCCTGCCCTCTTTCCTCCAACTACTTCAGCTGTTAATCACGACGTCACAGAGAGTGATTACTTGGCAGAACTCGACTTCCAATTACCATAATGAAGGAAAATGGATTTACAGGATAATATCCAGTTTAAAGTGACAATGACAACTTTTTTTTGCTTTAACTTATCATCATGAAGTTAATGTTGATTGCACATTGTAATAGCTAAAGAATAATGACACCATCTGCGTTTAGATTGGTTCCTAATGAGCTTTGCCTTGCGAACTCTGCAGTTTGAGCTGCCATCAGGTATGAAATTTTGCCATAAGACCAGAGGTTCAATTTACCGCAGGAACTTTGTTCAACACTACAACCAAAACAAAAAGAGGAGCTTTCTTGTTTTTTCCCCAAATAGCAATGTGTAACTTTCCTCAGATAGGGAAAATGGTAAATGGTGGGATAAAAAAAAACATGGAAACTCTACCTGTCAAAAGACAAACAACCCTATTATCAGAGGAAGCAGTGAAGACAGTGAGTGATAGAAACCTGAATCAACTTTAATGGTCCACTAGTTAACCAAAGCCATGTCCGGGAGACACAACAATGCACTGCCTCCACTCAGATGGCTTTATTTCTACCTATCTATCTAAGTGATAAAACTTACCTACATATAAAATAATATATTATCAGATGTTTTTTTTAGTTCAATTTGATACATGATAATTGTAGACTATTTTTGGATTAATTCACCTTGTAGAAAGCTGGAAATTAACAACTGACCATTGGAAACAAGTAACAGATCAATTTTCTCACAACTTTTTTACAAATTTATCAGTAACAGAAAAGGAAGAATGTCAGAATGTATTAAATGTATTTATATATATATATATATATATATATATATAAAGATAAACAAACAGATCAAGTTGTTATTAGATTCATGCACTTTTATTGCTGAACAAAACTTAAAACTCTGAAGCTTTGTTTTCCCTTAAACAAAGAAATTTTATATCTGAAAGTTTGTGAAAGTAACTACATAAGTACTTTTAGAGATGATGACAGTGCTTTCTCAGTGCCATTTCAAATAGATGTCTAACGTTTCTACATGGCCATTCCAGTAAATCAAAGTGAATAACGGTGATGAAAGTGAACAAATGAAATCAAATAAAACAGGGTCACACATCACTGGAAGGGCAGCAAATGGGCACTGAGATGGAAGTAATTTTTTTCCCTTGTGTCTCAACAAAAACGGGAAAAAAAGCCATCCGCTCTGGTCAGAAAGCAAGTTGTCATTTTGCCTAAAGCACCGCTAACCGCATCAACAAAAAATATAGGTCTGCGTCGAACTTTGTATGACAGTGGAGGGTCACTCATTTTAATGTAAAAGGACAGTTCTTTTGTGAAATAATGCTGAGCGATCCAAAACCCATGCAAGGTAAAAAGGGGGTTTGAATAACCTGAATCTTATTCAATTTGATTTCTTTTCTGTTCTGCTGTGACAGAGGTATTTCAGGAGTGAGGGTACCAGGTATTTCTTGAATTGATCTGCAGCCTATGGAAGATTATTCTCTAAGATGTTTGCATATTTAAATTTTTAATCCACCATTTATTCTATAGGAGATTACACCAGTAGAAATTCATTACATTGAATGTTGTAATATTAATGTGGAGAGAAAATACGTTTTCCAATAATCTTGTTTTCACATTTCGGTGCTTAATGGTTCCTTGATGTTATAAAAATTAATATTTAAATGCAACCTTCTAATGCTAATACAATTTACATAATGACTGTTATTGCAACATCGGCTACAAGTGCAAATAATGATAAACAAAATAAGCAACAGCATTAAAATAATTTTCTTCACGGATAAGTGAAATAGTTTCAGAATTGAACTTAAGAGCAACCAAATAAATAAATAAATACGTCCACGTCTTCGGGAGATAACTACCTCTGACAGTAGTGAAAAAGCAGCATTTTAAAAATGGAACAAAATCATAGAAATTGAATCCAGGGAGAACTGAGGGAATGATTTGTGCAAACAAAGCTGCTGTTTCTTGGAGGCTGATGACAGTGCAGTCTTCTGTCTCTTCTGTGTGTTCGTCTGAATACAGACGCTGGAGTCTTTTATTGCTTAGATATTATGAAACATTTTTACTGTTTTCTTTAGAACTTGTATGATAAATTGCCAGATTTAATGTAAATCTCAGAGAGAGAGACAGAAAAAAAAAGAAGATGAAAAAAACACCATATTGCCAGTGTTTATCTAAGCTTATTCCCATCAGAATATATTTAACACTTCTGACAGTTTTGAACAGCTGCCCCAGAATCACATCTGTTGTGAGCGGACAAACAAATCGCCAGTCAGATTAAAACACTGTAAAGAATAACAACAAAATTAATTCTCATCTCAGCTGGAAAATAAACAGGTAATTTCTAAAAAAAAAAAAATGTTATTTAAATTACATTAATATATTAAAAAAAAAAGGTCTCACGCATTTTGAAAATAAGATGCAATTTGAAATTTGTATGTTATAAACAGCGACACATGTTCTCTCTCTCTCTCTCTCTCTCTCTCTCTCTCTCTTGCTTTTTTTCATTTTTCATGTTTGACTCAGTGAAGGAAACAGTCCCCAGCCGCTGCCCTGGAGAGAACAAGGATGTACAGTTTGTCTGCTCTGCCAAGCAGCTTTCTCCAGGGGGGGTCTGAAACATGCTGGGGCCCATTAAAAGTCAATGGCCACCATGTTAAGCACGGAGAATGTGGCCTCACCTCCTTTCTAATGATGAAAATGCTTGCTGACAGCATCCCCACACACGACGTCCATGATGAATCACGCTGAGCGGGTAAACAGGAAGTATTACCTGTCTCACTGTTGATGTACAATTAAATGTATGTGTGCGCCTGCAGACATAACAGACTAATGTAACCATGGCCCGTATCGCTTCATAGTCTGGCTGGTAGTAAGTAATACAGTAAGTAATAATATCAGTAAGATAATAGATAATATCAGTTTTGAGACACTTTTTGCAGCAAGTTCAGGAGTGACAGTGCATCTATGATATTAAATGTATGTTTTTGTATTAAAACCTAAATTTCCATTACATTCCACACAACTTCCGTTTGATCTCTGAGGTTTATTTCATATTATCTGTGTACTGACTGACATGCAATTCTGACAGGTTGCATATGAGTCATCTGTGAAAGAAACAGGAGGAATAGTAGTAGCTGGAGGCCATGCCTCTGTGGAGAGACCGGACCCTGTGCATATTCACTCTACGTTTCTCTCCCCTCTTTTCTCCGCTCGCATCTCCCCCTTCCGCCCCTGCAGGCCTGGCACATGTGTGACATATAATTGATTCATTAATAATGTGAACAGATGTTTCTGGTCCAGTCTGGCATCCTGCCAGCTCGCCAGCATACTGTTTTACTGCCACAGCCTGCCTGACTGCATCCCATTAAATGTGCATTGACACAGAATGAGAGGAAGTGATGTATTTTAGATCCTTAAGAGGACGTAGGTTGAAAAGTGATTACATACGTTAGATTTATGGTGTGACTTATGCGTGAACATGTCAGAGAGAAGTGTAACCCACTGACAAAAATAATGCTTTGCTTCACAGAAATTGCCAATTTTGTCATGAACATGAAAACTTGGCAAGACAAGGTTCACACCCTGATTACTTTCTGTTTCAGGGTTAAGCACCAAATTACTGACTGAGTTGGCAATGCGTTATCTTTAATGATGTTCTTATTTGTGCTGTAAAAAGAACCTCAGGTGAGGTGTTATCACTCTTTTCACATATGTACTATTTATACTGAAGCGTGATGGTGCAACTAGTCACACTTTAAGTACTTTAGTGCTGATTTGTATCCTTTGATTAGTATTGTGGTAGATGCTACACAGAAGATTCTTACTGTGAAATCTTTGTATGTGAGTGTTTGTGTAGACATTGTGTGGAGTGACCATTATTACCACCTCCTGCTGGTGAGACCCACTGACTTGTCGCATTCGGTCAGGCTCCTGTTCTGTTCTCACTGGTAGAAGACAATATCACCGTTAATCAGAGAGGACTAAGGTTGAAAGAAAGCACAGTTGTGGCATGTGCAAAGTAAAACAAAATGTCATCTGCACTCATGCCAGCAGCTCAGCACACTCAAATCTTATCATTTGGCAATTGTACATGCGGTGAATATCAGTTTCCCACTAAACTGAAAGGATAATAGGCATTGTGGCCAACATGTGGGGGCTTTTGTTCTAATGATATGTAGAGGAGAAGCTTTAGAGCTCATGGTGAAGGTCTAATTAATCAGTCTCTGTGGCAGTTTCCCATAGCTATCCATTAGGGTTTCATTCGACAAGTCACTGCAGCTTCAATCTCACTTTCATTGTCAGAAATAGCTGCATAATAATAACATGGCTGCGGATTGATCACTGGAAGGCTCTGAAGGGAAATGCATGTGGCGAAGAATAATGATGTCCTGCATACATCTGTGTGGATAGCTCTCAACAAAAGGACTTCAACACAAAATTCAGGATTCAGGATTCAGAACCAATTCGAAGTTGTTCCAAATCAATTATGCTTCTCCATCAACGTGAAACAGCTTGACGGCAGCCATAAAGCATTTTTCACAAGGCTTACTCATACTGTGGATATGAAGCACTGGGGAGAGCATCAATTTTTGTTTGAAGTGAGAACTACTGCTGAGAGCTATCTGGGCCTTCAACATTAAGTCTGAGCTCCCTGTGGTCAATATAGCACACTCGGGACAGGAACAGTCTGCTATAAATTAAAGACAAGTAATACAAACAGTCTGTTAACATCCGCTGCCCTGCAAGGTCTCACCATGGTGTCTGAGTGTGGGGCCAAAGACCTGGTTTCAAGAGTGGCTGAATATAACACATAACACAGTCTGTTTGGACTCTCCTCCGCTTATCTCTTTGGCAGATGGTTTATACAAGAGTGTAATAATTAATTCACACACGATTTGGATCGAATATTTCTTGACAAGATCACTGAAATTGGTTCATGTTTTATGTAAGAATATGCTTTTTTTCTCCTGAAAGAATTTTAAATGTTTGCAGATCAGCATTTATCATCAAAACCATCAAACTGATGATGTCTGCTAAATAAAAAGTAAAAGGGATCGAACTGCAACCTGAAGGGAACGTAAATATCTGCATTTCATGCCATTGTCTATGTGTGACAATAACCACATTCACCTCATGGTGGCGCTAGAGAAAATCTTAGAGCATCATAAGGCCTTAGGGATTCCTCCTCTGAGAAACCAACAATGTTCAACCTTTTATGATGAGCCATTCAATAATTAGTGACATATTTCAGCTCTGTACCCTAGAGTCTGTTACTGCTCTTGATTTGTTTTTCTTGTTTTTCTGGCTGAATGATGCATTTTGCCTGCATTTACTGCAAAGGAATTGTGGGATGACAAACACTGCTGAAACAAGGCCCAATCAGTGTATCCTATGATGAAGGAGACAAGCAAGGGAGCATTGCAGCCTTTTTTCATTTTGCATACATAGAAAAATATTAGTTACTATCACGGCTGCTACTTCTGCAGTCACATTGTTAGTAAGGGAACATTTGTTAGCAAAAATGTCCTCAGTCCTCAGTCTCAGGTTATTTTCGGTAGTTCGTCCATTGAATGCATCATATTCAAATTAATGATGGCAGCACTAATTACAGAAGGTCCCTGAACGCATCACTTGATTCGGGCAGGTGTGTCACAAACTTTCAATCAAGTCTCAAGGACGTCAAACTATTTTGTGTAATATTTCCAAGAATGTGATGTCAAACTGACCGAAGCTGAGACCAAAATGAAAAAAACTATTAAACTCTCAAGTAGCTGCGAGAGAAGAGAGATGAGATGTTATCAAGTGGAAAACTATGTCCGGCGTTTTTACTCCAGTGCACATGGATTTATCCAGGGGAGTCAGCTGAGTTGTATAGTTAGCATTAAAGATTAGCTCTTAAAAATATTCACAGTTGCATGTCATTTTATTTATAGGAAATACAGGTGATACATTAAGGCGTGTGGAGGTATTGTGTTTGATGTGAAGTGAACCCACTTCTGTTTAGCAGCATTAGTAATGAGCTGTTTGACTTAACTGCAGCAAAGAAGCTAAGCTACATCCATAGTCGCAGGAGGTGACTAGTGTATTTGCATTATGTGCATCGCACAACCTGTTACTATGAAAATAAGAAACAAAAAGGGAAAATAGACAACGGGGATAGTTCAGTTGGTAAATGTTCATTATAGTTTTATATAAAGACTTGTTGTTCCAGTATGAAGTGACAAAAAGACACATTTGGACAAATGAAAAAACTATCTTGCTACTATTTATGTGCAGCCTGTTTTTATTTTGAGGTGGATCATCTTTGCTGTTGAGATCATCATCACTCCATGTGGACGCCTTCACCTCACCTGGACACAGATGTGAAGGTAGGATCATGTCACATGGATGAGCTGTGGTGACTGAGGAGGTTAATAGTTCATTTCAATTTAATTTTAGAGATTTTTTTTTTTTTTAATGGGTTAAGAATAACACTAAAAACTGAACTGCGAGGCATGTGACAGGAAAACAAACTACTGTGAATGAACCTGAAGATGGGTAACTGTAATAATAATAATTTTCATGGATTTGAAAGTGTGAATGAACTGAATTTATAATTTTAAGACATTTTCATGGAAAAACTGTGCCAATATCCCCCTGGGGATAGATAAAGAAATACATTTCTAATTCTGATGAAAGGAGGAACAAAACAGGGTTATATGCAACTGATATGATTATGTGGATACTTTTATTATTTTTGAAGGGACATTTATCTGATTTCATTTAATTTAACTTTACGTTTGGTCAAGATGAAGTTTTCTTTTCGTTTAAAGAGAATATGCATGAAGAAAAATGCATTCAAAGTAACAAAACTGAGGAAAACTCATTGTCAGTATTTGTTCCCTTTATTTTCATTAATTTGTGTGTGAGCTGGACATCTTCATAGAGTTCGCTGTTGTCGGCCTCATTACTGAAACCAAGTAAATGCACTGAACCCGGATATACTGTAACCAAATCAACCTAGATCCAACATATGAGATACTAGAGAGAACCTGGTGAAACTAGCAGGTTTTCTAGGGGGAAATTTCCACTTTCCACAATGGTTATATTTGGACATTTTAGCAGAAAATGAATAAATTCTGAACACTTCTTGATACGTTCAATATTTATATTTGTGATTTTTAAACGGTTAACATCTATTATGTTGCAGTTTAGTTGTATCACTGCATTATTTTTTTTAGGAAAGAGTAGTGTCCCAGCCATTGCCATCCACTGAGCAAAGGCACTAGCATGGCTATAAGTAAAGATGAGGTCTGTAACAATTCATATCCTCGACAGCTGATGTGGAAGATTCAGGTGTTGACCTCACTGTTCTTGCTATCTTGCTGTATGAGCAGAACAAAAATTAATGGACCAATCAGGTTATACATAGGGGAATGTTTTATCCTGTGTGTTTCTGCTGAATCAAAAAAAAAAAAAAAAAAGCTGAATATTACATGACTTGTTTTGTTCCAAGACACAACAAAAAATAGTTACAATGTGCTTGGTAAGCCAATCAAATTTCCAAAGATACAAGGCTGTCATTAAGTCTCACTCTCCTTCAAATGCCCTCTGCCTCAGATCCTCCTGAGTGCTCAGTCTGGCTAAATGCTTGTGTCAGTAAAAGTTTGTGACTTATTTTTGCAGCAGCTGGTGATTTGACCGAAAGCCACCCCTCAGGCTTAACACTGCAGGCCTCATTAATGCAAATCTAGCTTTAACAGACTGATGGGAAATTGGCTCCCTCCACTCTATAGCGAGGCTGGCGAGACGGCAGGAACAAGGTGAGAACACCGAGAGGTTAAGTAGCTCGAGCACTATATTTGAAATTTATCTCAATCAACTGGTGTGCACATGGAAACTAAAATGTGTGAATGCATGAAATTAGATTTATGGCAGTAGTTTGTTCAAAGTTATTTTCATGGAGTTACTCGTCCTGTTGACAAAGAGTGGAGAATAAATCATTATTTCACTATCTGCAAGTGAAACATGGTGAACCAAATAATTATTGTGTCACTGCTCGCACGATGCCCATGCTTGCTGTCTTGGGTGGAGGCACAATGGAGAGAATAATCGCTTTAACAAAGGCAAGGACATCCACTGTGTCAATGTTACTAAAATTAGCAAATGTTAGTCACTGTGGTTGTTGTTTTTTTTTTTTTTCGTGGTTCTTGTCACTTCAAGGCTCTCGGTTGTTGCCTGTCATGCTATTCAGATGAAGCTCAAGACTTACCAATTAAATTGACATGGCCCAGAAGTTTTGACGTCCGTTCGAGTATTTTATAATGAGGAGAATTTAGCACAACCAAACATGCATGTGCTGCTTGTTTGTTTTAGCTACAAAACACAAAACACGGGCTTGTGCTATACAAATGTTGTGTAGAGAATCATGTATTATGACTTGTGGGACACATCCACATCAAAAATGATATTTTTCTAAATTACAAAAGACCTCTGACATTGCACGTGTAAGTAACACCACTATGGTCTTTTGTTATTACCTATGCTTCTAGAGTAACACCAAATCATCCTTTCTCCAGTTGTGCTAATTTAGATTGCACCATGCAAGATCTTGTTTGCAATCCATTAAAAAATGTCTGACTGTGTTAATCGTTGGTTTTAATGGCAGCGTTCACCTTCAATAATTATGGCCATGTGATAGGCTGAAACCTAATGATGTTGGATAGAGTGGTGTCGGCAGAAAATTAGATTGAGGACATGTTGTTTATGGTTTAAATGACAACATTATACTGAATGACAAAGATCAGCACAGAAAACAAAACTGAAACCTACAATTGTTTTTAAGCACGCTTTCTCACTGTCACATGCTCCACGCGATTATGAACACAAACTGATTTTTTTTTATATTATAATAACATTTAACAGAACAGTAACAGCATTATATCCATGAAAGTGAAGCACAAACAATTTCCACCTACGAATGTGTCATAATGTTACTTGAGGCACTGCAATGAAGCATGCATGTGTACACACATTGTGCTTTTAACACATGGATAAACTAACTACTCTGGAGAGCTGAGACTGACATAAAGTAAGGGCAAGAGGAAGTCATATGATTGTTTTAGGCTGCAGGAGGCAGCCACTTGGCCGGGCCTCTCTGTTGGCCCCTGTCAGTCTATAATGAGGGATACAGCAGCACTGCAGGTTAACATTCTGCCCATCTCCTGGAGACACTGTGTCAATATGGATTAGGGGACTGAAGTAGCCCTGAAGGGAAAAAAAAACGCTCCCATCTTCAATTACAATAAGCAAACAGCTCCTGGGAATGAAAGGGAGAGAGAGTAGAGATGCACTTTAGCAGCACTGGGTCCAACCCACAAAAGACAAAGTAAACATTATTAGCTTAATAACATTTTCAATTAGCTGTAACCCGCATAACTACAAACTAATGAAACATGAAGCCCAAAATTAAACAGAAAATATAATTTGTGATTACAGCAGTCCTCGCAGGTCCTTACTTGAATAATGGTACATTAAATCTGTCTTAGTAAAGACTAAACATGCAGAGATTCCTCAAACTGCCCCAGCTCCACACGGCGCGCTGCAAAAGCACGCTGTTTCACAGATAATAGTCCCATTACAAGGTCTTCCTTCACTTGTACCTGTATGTTATGGGCTATTACCGCTGCCGTATTGAAGACCGTGCCCCTATGATATGTTTATGGCACATTACAAAGACGATGCACTTGTCTGAACAATAACTGTCACCCTCTCGTGTTCTAAATGATAAAAAGAAATGGAAGCTATTTATGATCTAAGCAGAGTCCGGATACTGTATCTGAGGCGTCACTTACCATCTGCTCTCCCTGGTGTCATCTGCTTATCTGTTTTTTTTCTGTTCTATTCATTTAATGCTGATTCAGGTTTTTTATATTTTCAGCAAATAAACCACTAAAAACAAATCAGTGCTTTTTACTGATTTTTTTCTGATTGAGCTTTCCTCATCTCTTATTTCAGACTCAGTCATTACATCATTCAGCTTTTAAGTCATTATCATCCTTATGTCTGTTTGTTCATTCCTTTGTCTGGTTTTCATAAAATGAAGCTGTTCCACAAAGACAGTGAATAAGCTAATGTGTTGGTCACTGTGCCACAGTGAGACCACAGTAAAACCACCAGAACACTCATTTTCTTTTGGTGTATTTAAAGGCAAGGAGGAACATAACATGATATCTCGGCTGAAGCACAAGCCCCAAAGTAGCTGTTCAGATTCTCCCAGTTGTCCTCACTGAGGGTCCTTAACTGTGGGCTGGAGCCAATACAAGCTGAATAGACCAGAGGAGACAATGTAGAAACTCATTCGTCCCAAAATTAAGCAATTTAGTACTTCATTTAGTCACTGTTCCACTCAGCAATTTGCAATAAGAGACCTCATGAAATGACTTTTTTCAAACTTTATCTGCTTTTTAAAGTCCATTCACTACGACTATTTTCGTCAATACCTACATTTTTAAAAGCAGTGACGACACACTCATACCAAGGTCAGTGTTTAAAGCTTAGCAAGAGAGGTGCACTGAGACAACCAAACACTGCTCAGCTGGGGTGTATGTGTGTGTGTTTGGGCTCCCATGTCTTCTGGGAGTTGCTTTAAATGGTTTTTACTGAAGAGTCATTAATATTTTACAGAGTGTAATAGGCCCTGAGCCTTGGGATTGTGTTGGCACCGTGATTACAGCACACGTGCCCATTAAAACTGATTAGCTCTCATGTGAGAGGAAGTCCATGTCCACAGAATGCTTTGATAATAATTTTGTTTTTAAGTATTAAATGTTTAGGGCCTTTTGAGTCAAGTGAACAAATACAGTCTTTGCCTCATCACAGCCTGTGAAAGTGAATAACCCATCCCTCGGGTACTAAACAACTTCCATCAAAGCCTGCCAAATGCTTTTACCACCTCTTTATTATGCATGTCATAACAGTTGCAGAAGAGAAGTGACTGTTTTAAATCGCTTGAGCACCGTGAAATTATAACACTAATATTCAACAGGGCTGTTGTTCTGGTTCAGAGATGTTCTGTTCAAGCATGTTGCATGGTTTGTTTCCTACTCTCATCCATCTCTACATATGTATAAACAAGCACAAGTGCTGTAGATATCAACTTACACAGATTACATATTTTTAAACTCCATTTACTCTTTAGAATTTAGAGTGGATATGTGGTTACAAGGATTGAAATTCAGTGGTATCTTTTGGCATGTAATGATGGTGGTAATGCCAGATAAGATTATCTCTAGCCCATGTTGAACATGTGTAATAAATAATATAAAAGCACAATACAGCATCACCAAATATAAAAAAATGTTATTCTCTGCACTGTGTGTGGAGGTGGTGCAGTAATTGTGGCAGAGAGCTGCTGTGCCGTCCACGGCGTGTGTGTCATTTCCTGCGGCTGTATAGAGGCCGTGCTGCACTGCAAGCTGCGGGGAGGATTCCTGAGAGCTGGACACCATGTGGGAAAGATACGGCCATTACTGCCAGCGATCCCTCCAGTGCTGGAACAGGCCACATTAGCAAGGGGCTGTGGGCTCTTGTTAACATTATTGGCAGGTGGTGCGTAAAGCCAGTTGTCCTTGTCAGGACCCTAAAGGCAACTTTTCAAACTAAACTGAAAGCCCGGAGACCCTGCCAACTTCTTTTTAACCTTAAGCAGGAGGACTGTGATGGGTCAGAGGAGGAGACGTTTTCTGAATAACTGTGAACACGAAATATAAAAGCGTATTTGTTTGTGTTCTCTCAACAGTGAAGGAAGATGAAGCCTAAAAATCCTGGATGAGGATGCTGCCATCTTGCACCGGTGATGTCATTTGGATCCTTAGTCTGTGCACCAGTGATGATGAAGGTGAGGCCTCCACTCATACACCAGACTTGATCATGGGTCACACTTCATTTGCATTGTGTCATTTAACACGATTACACTTGAACATACAGTACCAGTTAAAATCACATGAAATGGAGTTTATCGCCTGCACTGCAGTCAGCCACCGCAGCGCGATTGGGAGTTTTTGGGAAGTTATTTCATCTCCCTTCTTTGATATACAGCCACTGGCTCCTATGTTTGTCAAAACTTTTGATCTATAGAACTTGAGATAGTGTTGAAATTTGCAGTTGATGGATTTTTTTTTTCTGCCCAGAAAAGTTTTGTGACTTAAATTCTTTGAATGCCACCTTAAGCTGTGACACAATATTAAAACTTTTTTACAAAATGAAGTTTCTGAGGGCAGTGTTTAACATCACTCAACTGACACAACAGCAGATGGTGCAGTGTGTGCTTGTTTTTTTTCTCTCTGTGGTTTCTGTCATAACACTACATACTGAACATAACACTCAAAAATATGCGTACAGCAGCGAAACGTATTATTAGACTTAAAACTTTTTGAAATTAGCTCTTACTCCTACTTAATAGTTTCAAAACAGAGTAAAAATGATGTATAAAAAATGACAGAATAACTATCTGTATGATCTGTACTACTTCACTATTTTTGTCAGTATCTTCTCTTTGAAAAAAATTGAACAGGATCTACTTGCTGTCCTTTTAGAATTGTGTAAAAAACTCATAACTGAGGATAAAGGGAATATAGAGGTAAAGGATCATAAAAAATTGAATTGTCTTTAGGGACTATAGGAGCTGAAACTACTGAGGAGAATAAGTGTTGAGGAAACTTGCTTGCAGAAGGGCTGAAGGGGTGTACAGGCATGACTGGCTGTCTTTTTCTTTTACCCACACACTTTTACAGACTCACTTACACTCATACACACAAAAGCCTTTGTTTCTGTTTTCTTTAATCAGCTCTTGCATACACAAGGTGAAACTGGGCAAACGTTTGCAGCCTCTAATTCGTGAGGTGTTCAAACACACCTTTATGTCGCATTAGATGTCAAGGGGAGGAGTTGTGATGGAGGCCAGAGTTGACGAGGCTTTCATGACGGGTGCGTGCGTGCGTTTGTAACATCCATCTTATTTGATCCAGAGTCATTAGTGCTTATTTGCAAATTATTAAAAAGGGAAAAAAATGTTATGTATGTAATGTTAAGTATAAATCAGTCCTGTTTCTATAACATTCTAAATCAAATGAAGAATAAATTGGAGCAATAACAAATAAAGTCACCTGGCTGATATTTTCAGGTTCATTTTAGAGCTAAATCAATGTGGAAAGCTCAAGCAGAGTGAAAATATTTGATTTAATATTTATGGTTATTTTTGTCATTTAAAAATCCTCATTGTTTTCAGTTGCACAGGATCTGCATCGTGGCACAGAAAACAAAAATACTTTTTAAGATGATTATAATGAAGTCTTTGACTTGAACAGTGTGGTCTGTTTCTGTGTATAGATGCTGTGAATAGATGGTTCATTGAAATTTGACTGAATGTTACCAATTATTAAAAATATGTTTATAGTGTAGGGGTATTTTTTCTGCCAGTATTTTAAAAGCAGTTTTTATTTTTACACATCTGAATAGTGCCTTTGTCCTTCCCATCACATAAGATATAAATATAAAAGATGCATTGTTCACCACTCATATGACTTTGTCACTTGGAGAAGATTTACTTCTCTTTACATCCCACTTTTTCATCGCATACGTCCTGTTGTCAAAGACAGACCCTTCAGCCAACCTTCCTAACTAAATAAATAAATAAATGGAAAAAAAAAATCTCCATCCTCACCAACTGTTGGGAAAAATGAAAAATCTCTGACAAGAGTTTGTCTCTCCCATTCTACTGACAGCCCATATGTTTACTCCTAGATCTTCACTCCAGGGGCTTCTACAGCTGTCAACATGTCTCAGAGTCCAGGTGAATGTGAGAAAAAGACAGACGAGAACATCTCGGCAGATGATGTGCTTTAATGCTGGCTCAGTCTCAAAATCCAGGTCCTCAACCAGTGAGCCCAGCACTCATTAGGGTGGAGACTGGGATATACTGTATAAATATACTTGCAGATGTTTATTTGCTCCCTTCCTCTGGCAGGTTATCTTGAACAGACTGTTTCCTTAGCAGTGACACATAGGTGCTGACACGTAGACAGATGGGTTGCTAGCTGCCCCCTTGGTCTCTCTCTGACGGCGTCTACGAGGATGGATGGGCTTATTTTTAAAGTACAATTGGTCATCTTACAACCTGCTGTGTATTTACTCAGTGATCCACTAGCAAGGAGCTTATTTACTCTTTGTCAGTAACTTCTAATCATGAGCACATGCTGTGCATATGGCAAGAGCCAAATAAATAAATCCTCCTGGTGCGTAGCCTCACGTATTGGGGTAGAAAAAAAGTGCACACAGACATTTTCTGGCCATTTTAGCTCTGTATTTTTGTAACATGTCGGAATGCCTGCGTCTTTGCCACATGACACCACTGTTCACGGCTGATGCCAGGTAGAAGCTGCAGAGTGTCGAGGCGAGCAGCTCTCTAAAGATACTGCTTTGAATTCATGAGCTGCAGCATGATGAGACCAGGCTGCGTGTGCATGTGTGTGTGTCCATGTCTGCCTGTCTGTCTGTTTGGCAGGGTGCTGTGCCAGGCTGGAGCAGGGAGTCAGGAACAGTTCCACAGATCTAGGCATTAAACTAATGTGCTGGGATCAGGGGCCAGCGCCTCGCAAGCTGTCTTTTTGGCTGAAGGCTATAATACGAATGGGCATTGAGTGAGCACTGGCGCCCGAGATGGCACGGAAACCAAACACCTGCTTAAATCCTGCTCTAGGCCCCATAAACACATATATTTCCATCTATCCAACGTCTCCTCTGGTTGTGATTAGTGTGATCAACAATGGACCCAGGTGATGAGATTAATGTCCCCGCTTTGTTGGCCAAGGGGGTTGTTCAGAGCCCACGCCTGGTGGCAGCGATGGGTGGGTTCACATGATGTAAAAACCTATTATACTTTTAGCAAGCACATGGCACATTTGTTAAATTTATACCTGTCATTGTTCATCTGTGATTTAACACCCACTGACCACAGCTGGTGAAATGTGTAGTGTCTTGTTTTTGATTGTAAAACATAAACCTGTGACCTGAAGAATTTCCATCACATCAAACAGGTTTATTGTATAAAGAGTTTTAGACTTTTACTTATTTGAATATAATACGAATTAGATATTGTAGTGTACCAGCCAGAGTAACTTCTGCAGAAAGACTTAATAACTCAATATGAAAGGATTTTTATTTTTATTCCCAGTGACGGATTACTCTTGACACACTCACTGGTGGAAGAAGTTCCCTGACTGTGCTCTGAAGTGAAGCCGTTTCATCTGTACAAGAGGATTTCTTTTTTCAACTCTTTGAGTCATCTTTATGTCTCTCTAATTTAATCTCTGATCTGTCTCTCTGCCGCGACATTGCCACATCGGGCAAAAGCAACGGAGAAATGAAATGGGAGGAATGGATTTGTTGTCACTACGCCATCAACTTTTAGCCCCTTGACACTCAAAGTAAGGTAAAGAAAATGAAACACGGATCCCTCTGAGTACTGTGTCTTTTCAAAAAGGATATGGTGTGGCGTTTACTTTCATTATCAGCTGAGGTAGCTGTGCAGTGGAGGTGATTAGGTTGCACTTATAGCCTGGTAAAAATCTGCTGCTAGATTTTTTTTCATTTCTTCAAATTGCAGCTCGCTGTCTTATGTCCTTCCTAAGCTCCCTCATATCACAGACGTCACCGGCTGCATTCTGGATACCCTGGATCATAAGAGACTTACATTCTCTCCTTGTCTGGCATTAGCAATTACCGCCACCGTGGAAAGGTCAGGAGATGTTTTTAAAATGCGACCCAGACCTCTGTCTGACTGCTCCACTGAAATGTTGTCATACATTTATTGGGTATCAAATGAAGCTTCTGCACGTAGTGCCAGGTAGAAAGCCTTGACATGCTGACATTTCATAACCAAGGTGAAATGCTGTCAGAAGACTTTCTCCCTGTCCTCTGTCTCTTACACTGTAATCCTTGCTGCTTGATAATTTCAAATGAATTTACAAGTGAACTTTGTGTGTTTTGAGTTGTTTTCATGTGAGATGAACAGAATAGTCAAACAAGAAAAACAAGAAGAAGAACCAAGGTTTAAGGTTTCGTCTGTTACTGTCACTCAAGATTGATTTATTCATTTACATAGATGATGATAGATTTAATAGATATTAATTTATATGACTATCCTTTATTTTTTTTTTTTATAGAAAACAGAATAGTAGAAACAGTACCACTTGAAGCATGGTGGAAATTTTAATACCATATTCACTGATTTAATTTTCTTTTAGATTGATAACGGAATTGTTAAATATACTATATGCAGTAAGCACATTGTATATGATAATTAGTCATTTCATCAGCATATTATAGCCTAATAGTGTACAGAATTTAAAAAAAGCACACACATATATTTCATATATTACATCTTTTAGATAACCATTGACATCGTTATCTGAAATTTTAATTGCTCTTAGTTTCATTCAGTTTTAATCCTCTTCATTTCGCTGAGTCTGTGTGTTGTAGGCGCTGTTTTTTTTTTTTCAGTGGAGGGATAAGGTTTTCCCCACTCTTCTCCATTTTGATTGTAATGGTAAAACATAAGCCCTAATGTGAGCCTAATCCACTTCACCCCTCAGCAGTTTAGGCTTTGCCTCATCCATCTCACTTAGAAACTGCACAGCTAGCCAGATCCCCGCTGTATAAAGACATCAGCTTTATTACACTGCCTAACGCAAGGATGCTAAATTATTTATCTTATTTAGCTATGGTATTGCAAATAAGTGCTAGACACCGAGTTGTGGCATTCTAGTTATAGTGTGCTCTGTCCACTATTCTGCTGTGCTAGATCGTGAAGGAGGTGCTTGGATAATGAAGATAAATAGAAAACAATTTTAAAGGTCACATCTGTATATATCAGATTTTTTGTTCTGGTTTCATTGTTAGTGGTTCTGTACTTCTCCATAAATGGCACTAACTCTAATTTTGTAATTCAGCTGTCATGTTTTTTTGTCAACCTGTTCTTTTTGCTGCTGTTTTTTTTTTTTTAATCACATAGTTCAGAAATGTATCCATGCATTAAAAATCCAAAGAGACGTGACAGCCAAACAGGTGTTCTTTTCGCATCAGTAACTTGAGAAGAATATTAAAAAGCAGGGATAAAGAGCAAACACATCACATAGGCTTTATATTTACAAATGAGACAAGCCAGACTTTGCAGCAAGAAAAGATGAATACTCCCCCATATGTAATTATAGGGAAATGCATGCTGGGATATAGATTTGCTCCAAGCTAAATGGAACACAAGATGGATCATGGCCTTTTGATGAATACATTTTCTATGTCAAAAACACACAAAAAAGATCTAGGTGCATCACACGGCAGACCTGCTAGTTACACAACAATACTGTTTTATGTGCATCGTGATTTTCAACAGTTTTTAGTTTGAATGAAATATTTGAAATCTTATGATTAGATCATTATGAGTCTGAGATTACCTTTTAAAAGGTCTCATTTCAGGATCTGTAATGAATATACTAATTGAAGTAATTATAGTAACAGGTATTTGGCTCTGGATGCAGGAACCTGGAATTTAATGGACTGGCTAGATGATAATCATCTGGTCTGCTCAGGCCTCTGTCTCCGTGGGCTTTGTGTTTGAACTCTCTTGTTCCAGCTCCTTACAGCCAGAAGAAGATAAAGGCACAAGAACAATGAGTGGAAGGTGCATCATTTGTTTAGCTAATAAATTATGGATAGACTATGGCCTTTACCTGAACACAATGCCCCTATGCCCTTATCCTGCCATATTCCTCCTCTAGCATACCCACAGTCCTAATAAATAATAGGAGATCCAGCTGTGGAGGGTTTGAAAATGGAAACTTAAGAATCAAATCTTTTCGACCTTGCCTTCTGCACTGCCAGTGTGATCTAAACACGAGGTAATGAACAGAGAGAAAAGTCAGCTCTGTGTATTTGTTATAATTCGGTGTCTGTCTTGTATGAGGGGAGTTTTGTCATGCTTTCGACTTTTCCATTTCTCCCAATTCTCAGCTCAATCTCGGCTACCACTGGCTTTCCGTTCCATTCTCATTTTGAAATACTGGTGCTGCTGTAATTGTCTTGGTTGATGCACAACCTTCATGGCCAGTCTGAGCAGGCAGCACTAGGCAACAACATCATGGGTTTGCCCCAAAGACAAATACACAAACTCAGTCCACCAAGAGCTGTCTAAAGAAAGTGTAAAGTACAGAGATAAAATAGGCATAAAGTGGAAATGGAGGACACAAGTGACCTCTATTTGAACAGCACCACCTGCCATTTGAAGGGTTGGTCATTGAGAGAGTGGCACGGAACAGTGGTTCAGCAAAATACTTTGTAAGTGGGTGAATCATTTGGTAACACCGGACTATTGGTTTTTTTGATTAAAAGTAATATACAATAACAGGTTAGTGTATATGAATGTTGCTGATTTGTGGCTCAGTGTTTGACTAAAAAGCCATTAAAGATATGCCTGTTGATTGAAATCTGCAAATTAATATAGACAATATGTTGTAAACACCTAAATATGTGTATGTTGGGGCATTTTCTTTCCACTAATCTGAAAGAAAAAAAAAATGTGTTTCTGTCCGTAGTGTCTTATCTTAGAAACAAAGCTTCCTTACTAATAAGGATTTTTCACAGTTTTTACTCCCAACAAAAAAAGTGGAGGATTTAAGTCAATGAGATTAGATGATAGGTTGAATGAAGAAGGACAAACAGAATCTAGTTTAATTTAACCTAAATGTCCTGCATGTCAGGGAAGCTAATGACAAAAACTGGCCACAAACAAGAAGCACTTCCCACGGGTGGAGAAAGAATCAAAGCTCCCACACAGAAAATGGAAAAATAACACCTTAATTTACCGCGTAAGGAAGAGCGACATCTCTGTGACAGATATCCCACTGGAAAGTGTTTTCAGGGAGTAACAGGAACAGATGTGTGCAATTTCAGAAATTCAGTCAGGATACAGACAGAGCGAGACGAGAAAGCTTTTTTTTTTTTATTATTATTATTGTCATCCTGTTCTTTGTGTTTTTATCTGCCTTTCAGTGTGATTAATGCCAGCTAAAAGCTCCTCTGACCTTTTTGATAGATTTATGGACTTCACGGTACAATAACTTAGTGTTTCCTTGTGCATTCATTTTCCCCACATTGATATTTGTCATTTACAGGGTTCAGACTTTGGCCTTTTCCCTCCCACATGAATCGTTTGCTCCCCCATGTTTGATTGGCCCACTGTCCCCCAGGCTTATCACTGGGAGGTGTAAGTAGTCTGGTGTCATCTCTGCAGGTGAAGCACAATTTACTGGAAAGGTTGTTAACAAGATGATGTGAGCCACTAATCTTCAAAGCAGGTTACAGTATTGTGAAACTGAGAAACTGCTTTTTCAGTCTGTATTGGCACGTCAGCTTGAGCTAATATGTTATTTGGTTGTTATACAGTGTTTTATAGAGTACAGCATGTGCATGTGACATTTAAATAATAATTGTAATGTCCCTTTGCTGAATATGCATTTGTAAATTTTAGATTGTGTCATATGTTTGACATTTTATATTCATGACATCATATCCTGCACAGTATGGTGCTGTCTGAAAATGGTAGTATTGATTTTGAGAGTTAATATGTTGAAAGGGTCAAGTGTCCCATTTATTCTCATTCATCTATGTTGCCATGAAGACCTCGGGACAGTTTCTAACCCTTTCAAACTAAAAACCTTGAGAACTAAAACTTAATAAAGATTTAAATTTGACAAATATCAGTAGATGTTTTCATCATGTTTGCTTGTACTGTAAACCCATATATCAACCAACCCATGTATCAGCCTGACTGATTAAATTAACAAATAAACTGTTTTGATACATGTTCAGCTAAAACCTATTAATTTAGTACAGACACTTGTCAGACAGTAAGAAATGTTTTTTTTTTTCTTTCAGAAAAGTTGCACAAAAAAGTACCAACTTACTTAAGAAAACATCACATTATTTTTTTATATCATGAATCTTTAATTGTATTGTACATATTCAGTAGTGAATTCGTTTAGTAAAATGACATCAGTGTTAGGTTGTGTGTTAGCAGGCTAGGTATATTAGCATTGCTGTCAAAGTGGCAGCAGCTTGAGTTACTGTTGCCAGCCGGTGTGTATCAGTGGTGTCTGCTTAGTTGAGGCTAAAGCTAATTCTGTGTGAAGTAGAACACAACCGTTTGGTGATTAAAGTGGCCGAGGACATTGACATTTGGACGTAGACTGAGACGAGCAGGAACAATACTCTATACTGGACCTTTGAACCATTTTGAACTGTTGTTTGGTCCAAGTTGAAGTTGACTCAGGCTTCTCCCTCTTTCTTTCTTTCTCCTTCCTGCCCTCGCCCATTCTTCTGGCCATAATCCATGGGTTTGTGTGTATTAACCAATATTGCACCAGGGTTTTATTTTGGTAGCTTGCACCACTGTCACAATGGTCCCAAGTCATTTGTAAAACCTGTTTTTTTTTTTTTTTTTTTTTTAAAGACTTGACGATTGAGGTTTTTCAGTTTCAGTGTGTGTGTGTGCAGTGTTTTTTTTTTCATTGGATCAATGTTAAAAGTTTCATAAATAAGATATTGAAAGTTCAGTTTTTCAGGTCAGAATTTAAAAGTCATTCATGAGAAATCCAAGAATTAGATTCATTAATGAAATTTAGATTCGCGATAATGGTAAATGAACACATTTAGTCCTTTGAGGGATTCAAAACATAAGTACATGACTTTCTGTATTCCAAATCAAACTTCCCTTCCATTAGGACTACAGCAGCCTTTAGTAACTTTATAGGTTGGCTGCAACAGTAAGTTGCACTAACACAAATGTTAACACAGCAGGTTTTATGTGTTGGAGACTGATGCCAATGTTGGGTATCTAGGCTAGTTTCTGAAGAGAATATGAGCTTAATTTTAAACCACTAAGTGTATCTAAGTGTGTAAAAGTGATGTTATGTAGACTTGTTCAAATGGGGGGAAACATCTGTAGGCTATAAAGGAGCATCATCTGCTACAGTTGGTAGCACACCATAGAAGTTGACAGCGAGTTTCCTAGCAACACTGGCTTTAATATGTCGGTCAAACTGCCTGAATATTTAGACCAGAGGTTCTCAACCTTTTGCAACCTTTTCTCAACCAACCGACTCGAATAACAGGCTTATGTAGTAGCACTGGCGTTGCCCCAAAAACCTCTTGGGCGAGGCTTTAGTTTGACTCGGTAGTGATTGGTTATAACTCAAGATTGTACATGACTCAGTCGACAAAGAAGCACCATTTTTAAAATGCAGCGGCAGAAGCGTATCAATAAATAGTTTCTATAAATAGAATCAAAGAAGTGAACAAAGCGTCACAGTTGAAAACCTTCGCAAAAAGATCTCAGGGTTTCACATATAATGATGCCATCTCAATGTGAGGTGGCAGACCTGTCGCCAGACCTCAGTGTTAAGGGGGGTATATGAAATGCATGGGAGGGCGTGCCCCCCCTGGTTAAGAACCATTGATTTAGATGATGATTAATATGTCTACAAACTTTTTTCTTCCTGTTTTGAAAAAAAAAAAAAAAAAAAAAAAACTACGAGAGGAGAATTCTGATTTCAGCTTCATGTCTGCAAGACCATGCTCTTATTCAGAGGCCTAAGTAAATGTGTCAACTCAAAAGAGTATTGCACGTTGTAGCAGAATGCTCCTCTAAATTTATCCACTTAAGAAAAACATAATCGCAGTACCATCTGAGTCAACTTTACATCTCCTGAATAGTCATCTTCCACCTTTTTTTTTCACTAAAAGATCAGATGGTAAGACTGCAACTCTTTCCCATGAGAGCCTTTTATATTAAGTGTCAGTACTGCTTGCCAGACTGTCAGAAAGCTGTTCTCATCATCAAAGATGAGGCGTAGCTCATATTAACAAATGCCATTTCACAATATGTGATTTTATTATTAAATAATCTGCAATAGTTCATCAGAAGAGTTTATTAAAGTGTGAATCATTTATGTAACAAAACAGACTTGTATCATTTTTTTTATTCTATTGTGTAGATGTTACATTTATAATACAATACATTTACGTTGGAGTGAGATTAACACAAAGAAATCATTGGTGATGAATTCCTTCCTGCTATGTGCACATTCTGACTCAGATGATAATGAAGCATTTTTTTTTTCCCCAAGATGCCAAAGCGCTGGACTGATGAGCCCTCTTTACCCCTGACTTCATATTATCTGGAGAGAGAAAAAGAAATACTTACATGTGCAACATTGTTTTGTAATGTTGAGTTATAATTCCACTCAACACGATCAACTCGACGGCCACTGACATGTGACCTCTCCCTTCCCCTGCTTCTGAATCCTTCTATTGGCCATTAATGGTAGAAGAGGGCTTGCTCAGCTTTCTGCACTCGTCAGTGTTGGTTAGTGTCATGAGTTTGTTCAGATCAGGGGGCACTGCTTTAGGCGACAAATGAGACATTGCTTGATTTACACCCATTATTTTCTTGTATTTTCTCCAGTGGGGTTTCAAGAAAGAAAGAAACGAGTCACTGCACAAAATATCTTCCTTGTGTAAAAAAAGTCTACTTCTGCGGTGGCAGCAGATTTTCGTACAACGTGCACATTTTTTACTCCTAAACTAAAAAAACTACACAAACTAAGTAGATCTTTGGTAGGATCAGTGAAATAGTTTATGTATTAAATGATTTGCAGCTTGAAATGCAATTGATCAGTGAAGCTTTAGATAATTATCTGATAATTTATATCACATAACACCTGCTGATTAGAGCCACTGTCTGGCCTTTTTTTTCATATTTTTCTTGATTTATATCTCTGAACGATGAAATTAATTCCCTTGCTGTCAGACATAATAGATAATATTAAGACTTTCCTTTGGACTTGGTTTGGCGTTTATCATTAATTTCGACATGTCACAGACTAGATCATTAAAATGCAAATATACAATGATAAATAGACTCAGGATAAGGCAATATTTTTTTTTATCTTTGTGATTATCAACAAATTGAATAAAAAAATGATTTATCCTGCTTACATGGACAGTATTGTCTGAATTGTCTGTCATCATAGATGATGTAAAACTCATTTATATATTAAGTCTCTAAATGATATAAAAATGTACGTTTAATGAATAAAAGAAAATTATTTTGCACATTCTACTCAAATTTGAGTGAAAATGAAATAATGGGTAAAATGGATGGTGGCTACGATGCTATCCATAACGCTAACTGTCTCTGTGTGTCAGCAGACGACATCGAGATGAGCCGGAGCGCTCAAGGTTCAATGAAAGCAGATTTCCTCTTACAAAGCTGTATCAGTCGTGTCATCGCTTAACAAGTACAGACAGCTCTTCTTTTGTCTCCAGTGATTGTCGTAGCACCTCAGACAAACCCTCTTCTTGAAATTCAGGCTCCTTCATGGAGCTCTCCATCTCACTGTGTGAGTGCAGCCAGGTCCCAGGCAGACACCATGAAATGGGCACGTCTCTGGATCACAGAGCAGGCCAGTCAGCCCGTGCTATCCATAGCTGGTCCATTTACCATGGCCCATTAGTATGATCGTGCTTTGCTGGCTCCACAACCTTTCCATTCATTCATCCTGGAGTGCTGAGGGTGCTTGACCACACTAATGTTGCGGGTATTCTGCTCAGCTCACTAGGTAGCTCCAGTGCTAATAGCCTGGGGCTCTGTAGGCTGGTAATGACTACAGACCAGGCTCGACATGCAGGATTGATAGTTTTGATTAGATGGGGTATCTTAGGGAACGCGATGCTTAGGCTTATTGATTTGTTTTGAGTGTGATATCAATCATCACAACAACCACATATTGCAACATTAGGTGTGTCAGGCTGATGAAATACTTATGAGCTACCAGTCTATTGTTCTTTTAATTGGCAAAGCAGAAGAAAAAATATCATATACAATGAAAAATGAAAAATAATGAGTGATGATGATATAGTACTAGTGATTGTGATGATGATAAAGTAACATGTTTGTGTCCAGTGGTACAGTGTAAAGTGCAAGGTGAAATTGTTTTTTTTTGTGTAAAGTAGTGTATAACTGGTTGTTGAGTTGTCTGCACATAAACTACATGTGTTGTTGTGAGTGTGTCATAATGTAAAGGCCACTATTCCTGTCATGCCAGTGATTTATTACCCAGCCGGGGGCCCTGTGGCCTGGCCATGCCCATCTCCCCCGGCCTCAGGAGTCACGACGTGCAGCCGCATCACGTCAACAAACAGCACAATATTGCCCTGCTCCGCTCCACTGATGCCAGCTGACACATGAATCTGTCTGTTGACAACGACGTGTTATGGCCAAAACCTTGCGGGTCAGACATCAGAGCAAAGGGTTAATGTGAAAATAGATTAAAACCCATGAGAGTAAAGTGGGATTGTGTATTTTACACCTCTCTCAAAGTTTGGAGCAGCGCCACATAGGTGGACCCTCAGGTTGGGGGGTTGGGGCTGTCTGCCATCAACTAGACCTCTACGGTGCATCTTATCAAATCACAGCAGCAGTAAAACTTGGATTACTAATTAGGAGATGTAGCAGTTTTGTCTTGAACAGCTGACCGCAGTAATGTCATGACTCAGCTTTCCTGGCCTCTGTTTCTTCTTCAAGTCACACTAGTGTTTCTGCGGATTGCTTTGTCTGGAATGCACAAATTGGAGGTCTAATTAGGCCAAAGATCTTTCTGTTATTCAATGTTGCGTGAAGTGGACAAGGTTTGAACTCTGCTATGCTGCTGTTGTCCTTTTTTCTGACTGCATCTGCATCAGTATACCAGTCTGTCCTCTAAAATACTGTAGTAATTCTGTCTTTTTTTTTCGATCTCGTGCCAGTTGTGGAATTTTCATGATTTGCATTTACAGCAGTGCTGAAAATAAATTTCTATCACACCCAATGGCCTTGACTTGAATAAACAAGCAAGGTGGAAAGCTGCAGAACGTAGTATTTGTAAAAGTTGATTTTGAGCTGTTAGTAAAACTGTGTCAAGAGACTTGGAATATATTAACACTAGGGTTTACTGAATGCATATTTTGTCATGTTATATGTAAATAGTGAAATGATTTGCATGGTGCTTTTGAAAGATGACAAACACACAGTCACATTCAGTGTGTGTACAGAAACATGCAACAAGATACAGACTAATGCATTATAACAGTTATTAATGACAACATGTAGTCAGTACAATAAGTCTGGTAATAAGGTCTGAAAGGGCTTCGGCAGAATTGTTATTGGAATAAAGTGTCCGACTAAATAGCAATTAACCTTGCCAATGGGTCACAATTTAACAAAATTGAAATTTTGTTAAAATTTTAAATTTAAATTGGTGCTTGGATATTAGGACTTATCATTTGTTGGAGAAAATTAACTTCTACAGCATGAATAGTAATATTTGTGAAATGCTAGTGGCATACTTTGAGGGATGGCACTGTTGTTCTGCATAATAGTAATAAAATTCCCAAAAGCCTCAGCTTTACTATGTGTTATGTTACATTGTACACGCTTTATATGAGCATGTTAGCATTGTTATTGTGAGCATGCCTGTCAGTATTGGCGGTATAGTTTCATGGAAATACAAGCTTTTGTGCAGACTCTCATTCTGGTGAATGAATGTGTGGCTGAGTACTTTGAGTGAGACTGATATCTGCAGATGAACAACTCTGAGAACAGTTTACTAATGAAACAAAACTCCCACTAAACCCTACACGCTTGAGCTATAGCAAATTTACTGAAAAGTTATTTAATAGGCAAACTTTGCACTTTTTATAATATCCCCTCATGTTACATATGTGTTTTAGGTCATAACATTGAAATTAGTATTCCATATTTTCGGAGCTTCTATACAGTATCTCGACCTTGTCATGTTAATTGCATTGGCTCTTGAGAGGTTCGAAACTTGTTGGTGTTGAGGCACCAGAGATTGTTGCCAAGATGAAGGCAGGAATCCATCTCTGGAGCTGTGATGTAAACCACATGTCCTGTAATGAGGCTAACGATAGGCTGTTAAGTACCACTATGTTGGCCCCTTAACGAAGCCTTGTTAATGTCACTGACACATTGTCAATCTTGTTGCCTTGAGATCAGGGGGGTGGGGTGGGTTCTCATCAACACATTGGCCCTGTACCCCCCTCCAACTACACCCCACGACCCCCAAATCAAAACGTTTTGCATCTCTCACGCATCATTATTTCTGTATGAATTATTAACCATTATGACGAGATGACACCAAGTCGTCTTGTCTGATGTTTCAGGAAATCTCAGCACCGTGAGCAGACGTGTGCTCAGTTTATCAGAGAGAGGCTTATTGCTCAAATTATATTCTTGCTGTTTCGTTTCCAGGACGGTGAACACTTAAAGTAAGTCCAGCGCATGAGTGTGATATAATGATATAATCAGTGCTTACATTTTCAGACTGGGTTTCTGTTCTTTGTGGAAATCTGTTTTCTTCACTGCGTGTATCTAAAAGTACAGCAGGTCAACAAACCATGCATTTATGCATAACAACCCCCCCATTTTCTGCTTGAATTGTCATTCTAAGTGCTGCCCTTCAGCGGCGGGATGGAAACAGGATTTATTTGTTGACTCAACTGTATATGTTCACACTTTTCAACATTGTAATCTCAGATAACATTCTCTATATTCAATAATTCAGCGTGTTTTGAATTAATAATTAATAATCTGCTGTCTCTGTAAATGACAATGTAAATGTCAGTCTGTGCCTTTGAATGACTTATTTGATCAGAATCTGGTGCAGTGTCCTGTGTTAGAAAGACATCAGCAGAGAGACGTTGCTGTGCACCGAGGCCTGGAGGTAATTGGATTGTTATTGACCAATATTCTTGGTGAACTTTTACTCTTGTCCCAGGGAACTGTGCACTGGGTAAATTCCCCTGTAACCTTTAAGCAAGGATGCAGAGGAAATAGAAGGATGTGTTTCACCTCTTGACACTCCTTTTGCCTTTTCAGCTTATATTTCAGTATTTCAGTAAAGCCAGTGTTTGGTTCTCATAGCTGGAAGGAGGCCAGTTAGGAATGTCATTTTATAAATGGGCCGCCACTGTGATAAATGTTCTCCTGTCTTAGGATCAGGACCCTGACACTGTAATGCTGTGGGATTAGGCTATTCATAGAGGAAACAGTCACATACAGTAGCAGTAAAGAAACTTTCCTACTATACTTTCCCTGTATGATATAGTATTTACCTCTGAGTGGATGCAGGAGCCACATCAGTATCCTTATAATGACAAAAATACTGTTGGGTGATTGTGCATTTTAATGATGTTTTCCTGATGCCATCACATGCAATAGAGTGGAGGTTGCATGGATTAAATGTGTGCATAAATTAGTGACTGAGTGTGTGACGACTGATGAGTGCTTTTTGTTAAGATGCTAAGCTAAGATAAGTGGTGGTAGCTGTAGCTTCAGATTTAATATTTCTTTGTAAATCTCAACGAGAAAAAGAATAAACCTATCGCTGGAATGTCATAAGAATTGACAAAATATTGGGTGTATTTATCACTAATTATATGACCATGAAGCACAGTCAGTCCATTATAACCTTCATTGTTTAAGCCAAAGCTAATAAATTTGCCATAACATGTCAAAAACAGGCCACAGTGGCCAGTTAAACAGCTCTTTATACAGTAGTAACAATCATATAAAAAACTACACCAAATCTACACTATTGGTTTATTTTTCTTGAGTGAATTGTTCAGCTAAATGTAACCATAGCCACGGGTGTTATATTCAACATTTTAACAATTTATTGCATTCATAGCCATTTTTGGAATAAGTCCTTCAAAAGCACAACTTGGCTTTGGGACATAATCTAGAAAACTGTGACAAAGTGAATGTCAAGGACGAAATGACAGGTGGGTTGAAAACCTGCTGCTCACACTTCACCGACCTGACTGGATACTACCTGGAAGTGCCGTCCTTACTGCTCAACTAACTTAACAGTATTAACCTAATTAAAGTGGATTAATTAAGGGGGCACAATACATTAATTTGGGAACACAAATTAGTCATTTGAGAAAATGAATTAAGTAATTTCAAGGCATGAATTATTAATTTCAGGGAATAGAGCGCTCAATTACATTATCAAAATCAGCTATTAGAAAGTGCTTTACAAGGCGTAAAGGGGAAGAAAAAAAATACACATATATTCACATATATCTGTAATAAAAATTCAGAAATGACTTCAAAGAAGAGTTTGCAAGTCTAATCCACATTTGGAAAGATCCTAGAAAATAGAACTTTTCGAAACTACTTTGTTTTCATATTCTAGATTCCCTTTGTTGATTTTTTCCATCTCCAGTGTGACTGTCCCATGGAACCAAGATATTTAATAGAGATTTTTACCCCATAAGCAATTTTCATTACATTTTATTTGTTTTGTATTGTACGAAACGCATTGGAAAAAAGTCTGTTGTATACAGTTTACCGGAAAATAGATTGTGCCCACCATAACTGTTTTGAGGAGTCATCTAAACAATGTTTTTATTATCACCATTTATTATTGTCTGGCAAACAATATAAATAATTTGTTGTTCATTAATCTGCTTATTTTTCAATTATGTATTTCACTTGAATTGTTGCAGTTACTGAAATGGAAGACACAAACACTGTCTGTTATCAAAAAGACAAATGTAGATTTGCTGTGGGCTCAGTATCTATATTCTACACCAGAACAAAGCAGCGTGTGTCTGCGCATACTGTGTTTGCGTCTGCTGTGGGTTTTTCTACCTCTCCCTGCTTTGTTGTACTTCACACATTGTCCTCATCTGGGCCACTGTTTCATCAGGGGGTTTGAGTAACTTTGTTATTTTGAGCTGACTCGGCGTGCTGTAGGTCAGCTGTCTGTGCTGAGCCTCGTTCTGGAGCTCTCAGCTCCCCAGTGTCCCCTGCAGCCAAACAGCCACACTAGCCGCTAGGCCCATATAACTCACGCAGCTGACACCTCACAGAGACATCTTTGTAATTTAAGACGTAATTCCCTTTTCCAGGGAGCTGTATAAAATCTATATTGCAACCATAAACAATCCGGGCTTTCCTGTGAGTCTCACCATCCTCCTTGTTATGTATGCAGAGAGATATTATTGGAGATGTGCAGCAGCAAGCAGTTCTTCTTTCTGAAAGGCCAAGCAGCAATAAAGAGGAACAGGGCCACGTCCCTGACCAACCTGATGGAGCTGCTTTTCACCCTTTTTTTTAAAGTCTGAACTCCCTTCTGAGTGTGACACGAACTTCACTCTTATCCTCCACCTCACAGAATGAAGGAGACATATGGGCATGTTCAATACATACTCTTTTTTTCCAGTTGAACAAAGGAGATGTTTTTCAGTGACATCAAAATCTGAAGCCTGTACTTAAACTATGGCTACTCATTTTCACCACAGAGGATGCTCGAGTTCAGAGTGTTATAAATACGAGTGATGGTTGGGTCCTCATTATTCCACACAGTCATTGTTCCATTGTTGAGACATTTTTCTTTCTGTCTTTTATTTTTAGTTGTTTTCACTGTGCATCCATTTAGAGCCCGGATACTGATTCATGACAAATAAGTGAAATAATCATCATCATTATTTTTTTTCTGGTTATTTATCATTTGCCTGACAGAATGTCAAAAGCACTGAATTTCAATTTTGTATTGTTCTGCAGTAAGGCTAATTATGCATGTCTAAGTCTCCAGCTACCGTAACAATTTGTGCTTATGAGGCTGCTCATTGTGGCAGTTCCATGTGTCTGCTGCTGCAGAGGCTCCAGGCATTATTCCACTTCAGCCTGACACCAGTGTCTCTTCCAATTCCATCTCGTTGCATTAGTCATTAAGCTCAGCACTGACACCACCCATCATATCACTGCCTTAATCACATCTGAGCTCCACTGTGTACATATGACCATATCATTAGCACTAACTTCCATCCCTGCTCTCTCCCTCCATCCCTCCCTGCCCCTCCATCCTACTCTGGCTTTATATTTTGTCACAGATTTGACCCAGCGTTTCATCCATCACACTGGAGTGTCCAGGTATCTGTACAGTGACAAATGATGTTCGCCTTACAATGATTTATTCAATGATCATTTTCTACCACCTCATATGCAAAATTATTCATCCTCAGGGCAGGTTGTTGGGGTGGTATGGATAACTAACAGTGATGGAGTGCAATGTGGGTTCCCAACCTTGTGTAAAATGGAAAAAAAAAAAAAAAATCTCACCATACTTCTTCCATTAGCCATTCGCCAGAGCAGCGCGATATAGTGTCGGTGGGATTTGTCTATCTCCTGTCTCCGGGGGTAATGATGAGGGAAGTCTGGTCAGCCACACTGATTAGAGAGACAGTGTGTGTGTGCGTGCGTGCGTGTGTGTGTGTGCGTGCACAAGTGTGGGGAAATAGTCTGTCTGAACTTTGCTGAGGTGGTGATTACAGACGCCCTGTCACCCATCTTAACAGGCAACTCCGGTCCATGAAGCGAGGTCCCATCTGTGGCCTCGAAATCTAAAATGCGTCTCTACACACGCGTTAATGCACACGCACACTCGTGTTTGCAACCACATTTACTTCCACAGGGAATATGTGTGTCATGCTAATGCTAATCGACAAACTTTTGCACAATATTAATCCACTTTTGTGAATTGTTACAAGTTGTTTAAACAGAATTGGTCGCTGTGAAAGAAGGAACACAATAAGAGCTGCATTTGCACTGAAATGCTAGATAATGCCTCCGGTACGTTCTTACAATAGGGAGCCAGCTACACAATGTGACAGAGCATCATTTTTTTTTTTCATTTTTCTGCACCTTTCTTGCTCTGACTAAGTGATTGTAATACCTGAATTGACAATTTTAATTCAACAGACAGTGTTCTCCCACTGAAATTTACTGTTTTATTTGCTTCCCATTCACTGGTCTGGGGATGTTTTATATCTTAACTATTTTTATCCCTGTAGTAGAAGAAACCTGCAGACGGTGTCATTTCTGGACATGAATACATAAAACGACTTTCATCTACCGGATGGCTGCATATATACATTGTAGCCTCATAAAAGCGATGGGGGGCGAAGTGTGATTTTTATTCAGTCCTCAACTCATCATGCAGTCTTAGTTTATTTTTCACAATGCCAGCCATATTTTCTTGTTAACATATGTTGGATGAATTATGATGATGTTTGATGCGAAAAAAAATAAGCAACCCTGCAGTTCCTCCCAGCATCTCTGTATATTCTTAATTTTTGGGAACATTATGATAAACCACAGTGGTCACGTCTTTGTCAGTTGAGGCTTTTCTGAGGAGAAACGGCTGGTGTTTGATGGATTAAATGCACAGGAGCCGTGGCATTTTATCACTCCAGTGCAACAGAGGTCATTTCATGAACGGTTCACTTGGGTTCGCTTGTACACCTCTTTCTCATTGTAATACCTTCTGTTCTAACTTGCTCTGAGACACTTTGAGATAAGACAGAAAGTTAGGGGCTATTATGTGCACTGTCTTTGATTTATCTTTTAACATTGCGGTGGCTTATGGAGGAGGGAAGAGAATCAAATTTTGTGCAGGAATACAATCACATCACGTAGATAAGCTTGCTCAGCCTGAATTTAATTTTATTATACTAGATCTTTTTGTACTGAATACTGATTGGGTTACTACAGGAGGCTGGATTATTTGGAATCCGTAAATCTGTTTATACTATGTACTTCTATGCAAAAACTGTCAAATGTGCTGCAGGGGTCCACTGTATTCATGACAACAGAGGTCTTGACACTTCCTCCAGCTATGGTGGATTAACTCTATCTGTAATATGCTTCATATTAAGGCTTGACTGATGATCGTCATACCCCGGGTGCTCGGGAGGTTTATATGGAATTAACACAGCTGGAATTGATGGTAAATGACAGCTGCTGAGTCCCACCAGGGAGCCACCGTAGCAGGATAAAGGTATTTCTGCCTGCTCTTTCTTTGCCATGTGTGATTCACTGTAATGAGCTTTGCCTTGCCACTGCAGTCCTCTGAGAGATAGGAGATCTCCTGTTGGCTCTTCACACCACCCTGACAAGATATTACAGCAGAATCACATATAATTACAGGAACATGTCAGGACCGTCTGCACCAGAGCACAATGGTTGTAACCAGGGCTGCAGCTAATGACTATTTTCATTGTTGATTACTCTGTTAGCCATCACACTGTGCAAAAAGGACTGTGTAACATAACGCGTGTGGGTGGCATTTCATTGCCCTCGACTTTTCTCTATAGGCACTGAATGACTGCAGGCAATGGTCCCTTTCAGATGACTTTCAAGTGGACTGAAAAGTGAGAATAATTAACAAAGAGATGGAGAGATGGGACTTAATGCATTACTTCCACCTCCAGCCACCTCCACTGCGTGTGCAGACTATACCAATAACAGGTCTCTACAGATAACGTGAACCTTAAGCTGCTTGCTCATAACAAGAGGCAATAACCCTCATTGCAGACTGAGCCATTGTTTTCCAATACAAACTGCAGCTGCACTCATCTTTCCACAGCATTTTACTTGTAATGCATTGTACTAAAACTTACTGTCTGTAATGGTTACTCTCAAACTTTGACTTGAATTTTGGGTCTTTTTTTTTGCCAACAGCTTATTGAAGACAGAATGTGTGAGACTGTGATAGAGGACAAATATAATACTTTTCCCAGCAGAAACTTATTTTACGCTTGTGTGAGTCTCCAGAATTATTCAATCCATCTTTTAAATTATACCATAATCTTGTTTTAAAAAGGAGCTTTGCCATGATCCATAGCTAAAAGTACTAACGCTTTTGGGATCTTGAGTTTTTCATTGCCACATTCAAAGAGACTCTGCTAACATAGATCGCCTGTAGAGCAGAGTAGAGTTTAAAAACTGTTAAATTATTAGCATTTTATGTCTTCTCTGCTGTAGCTGCAACTGATTCAGACAAGGCATAAATTGTAAACTCCCTGTTAGAGCATTCAGATTATTAATTTAAGTTCTATCAGTACTTAAATTGTTCTTTTTTTAACTTTGTTTTAACATTGGCTTTTTCCCTGACAGACAGAACCATGCTGTTGGTGAGGTTTGAAAAACACTATTCACTGCTCATAAAGCCAGAAAAAAAAATCTCATCTGCTTTGAAAGAAACTTCCCCTCACCTGTGATAGAACTGCAGACTTCCACAGATATCCATCTTGCTGAAGGCTGAAAGTAATACAGAAGCAGAATGACTCCATGTATTAGAAACATAAAGCTAAAACAGCCTGTCTATTTGCAGCTTAATGGTGCGGCATAAAGCTGTTTTTGGGGCATCGAATAGTCGATGGAGTATTGTGCCTTTTCCTCTACTTAGTTGGTCTTTGTTTTTGCTTTGGATTTTGATACATCCACTATTTCTTGAACAAGTCTCCTTTGTATTCTGCTAAGTAAATGCCAGAAAGACTGTCTGAATGCTAATGACTCCCAACTTTTGAAATCTGCTTTAATCATGACTCAAGCACATTATCCAAAGTGGCAGCCAGACCTGGGACATTACATTTAATTTTTTGTTACATTAAAATATCCAGATATAACAGAGCTGGTTCACATTTACGTACTGAACTAACCAGGCATCTGTCCAGTAAATGCAAGCTCTAAATTCAATGACCTCAATGCAAGTGGCAGGTCTGTCTTATTAAAAGGTCTCCCCTCCCTGTCTTTGTCTCTGTGTAAACAGATCTTTAGAAGGCGATGAGGTTGCATGGCCTGTGCTGCTCTATCTGCAAAGTTGCGATTGTCTAGAGAGGATGACCCCATGCTATTGATTTGTGATCTCTCATATACACACACACACACACACACACACACACACACACACACACACACACCTTCTCTGTTTGGCTTAGTGTCACTCTTCCTTTGGCCTTCTAAAAGGTTATTTCTAGTGAGCTCATGAGTATTGCAGGTGGAGGAAACATGAAAATCAGACTGTAGAAAATGTTTCCAATGATACCCACATTAGAGAAAAGCCTCTGTACAGGTACAACGATCAGGTCTGAGGAAAACTATGTCTGACTAATATAAATAATTATGTAATAAACCATCTGGACAATTACCATCTCACAGCTTTTTTTCCTCCATAACCTTGCTATTTCTTGTCACTTAGCGGAGGCCTGACTGTGTCAAATCAATGTCAAATTTAAATGTTAATAGAATCTTAAATTATTCACCATGCAGTTTAGCCCATTTGACCTATTCCCTGGCTCCAAATGACTCGCCCATATAAATATATTATGGAGAAATAAGGGTCTGGTCTGACACCAAGGTGTGTTCAGTAGTGAGGATACTGGATTTTAGTGAAGGACTGATTCACTCAGCAGGACATTTACCTAAACTTTATCATTATTCCACTGTTATGATTTCCTTAAATTGTTATTTTACCACAGTAATATTTTCAGTTTTTCAAGAGCTAAGAAATAGTTATTAGTAATTTAAGTTTTGCGACTTTTTATAATAAGTAGCCTTGTTCAAACAGGTTGATAAACAGAGTAATGATCATTGTGGTGGATTGATTTCCGAAGATAACGTAGCTGAAACAGGATCCTCCTGTCAGAGTCCAGCTCCACAACATCACACGAATAAGTTTGTTGAATCTATTTTATCTATAGACGATTGCACTGTTCACCACAGACTTGTACAACAGCCTCATTGTTCCTAGACAAGTCCAGTTTATTGTTAATGTACCCTCCAAGATCACTGTAGTTCTTTAACAGTGTCCACAGAGTCACAGTTGCTTTGGAGATCCACAACCAGCTCCTTTGTCTTTGACACACTGAACTGTTGATGGTTTTGCACACAGCATCACGGCAAAAAGTCATCTGCTGCATCCTCTACTCAGCATCATCACCTTCACTGATGCATCTTGTGGCAACTATATCAGAGTCACTAGAAAACACATGGAAAAGGCAGAATTTGATCACCAAGTCTGTGGTGTGGAGCGGTGAATTGGAAGGGAGAGCCAGATTTTAAGATAACACAATTTTCAATTTCCAATTAGATTGTGATGTTAATTGGAGTTGAATGCCTAAAGCATAATTGCATTTACGTGTACATCCTCCATCATCATTTGACAGTTATTGTTTCACTATGACAGATTGTCAAAAAGGCACACACATTTGTCAATAGAGGCATATAGCAGCTGTATGCTAGATATCAGTTGTCTTGCAATGCACTGAAATTTTTCTTTGAACCACACGATGACAGTGGCATAAGGCAGATAGCACCTTTGAACACAACACTTTTTGAATCTGCAGTTAAGACGACAAAGGCTTGAATCCCAATATCACAGTGACCTTTTGAGGAATATCATAATCACTGCAGCGTTATTTCCAGACTCCAGTGCTTCATCTGCTTCTGTTAATCCCTGGAGGTGTGCACGGCGGTCAACGTGTGAAATATAACAGCGCGGCTCATACTTTTCAGTATGCTCAGGTGGTTGACATATGGAGGTAGGGGTAAGGAAGGCTGTTGGAAGACATTTTAGACACCAGCAGAATACAGCTAATCATGAGCAGGGTGTTTTATTAGGATGAAAGAGGATAAAATGTCATTAGTGAGGCACCGCGGCTGACTAATGTTGGACTGTGAATGGCCAAGTGGCATCATCACTGAATGTGATTTATTATCGCAGGAAAAAGCTGAAAGTTTCATTGAATCACCAAGAAATCATTTATCACTTTTATTAGTCTCAAGTATTTGGTTTGGTATTCAGCCTGGAGCTATCCAAATAAACACAGAGAGGAAGAAGTCGCAGAGATTGGAGCCCTAATGTCAGTGGCAGAGAGAGGCAGATTCTGATATGTTCCAGATGTTTTATGATTAGACTTAATGGTCGCCTTGAAATGGCAACTGAGATTGTAGCCAGAAACTATTAAACTGTCTTTTTTGCACCAATTTGAGAACAATGTACTACCCTGGTAAATGTTAAACATCTATCATATAATTAGGGAGCCTGCACACCATATGTAAAACCAAGTCAAGAAAAAAAAAAATATATATATATATATATATATATATAGTGGTAAATGCCAGTTTTCATTAGTCTTACATCCATCTGTTCACATCACATAATCACATCAGTTGCCCAGTTCTCTAACAATAACACACAGACAGCCACCTGCTCACACTAATGCTACAGAAACATGGTGGTGTAGATGCCAGAGGAAAAGTTTTGCGATTTGGATTTGAAGACAGACGTCCTGTTGTTTTTCTTGAATCAAACAACAGCTTAATTCCGCAGGGCAAAACCATCACACCACCGACTGGCTTTTAAGTGATGCTCCATTGAGATACAAACAAACAATGACAAGTTCTTTGTAATCCATCAAACCTGTCCTTTGATGTATGGGATCTTTGAGCCAGCTGGTCTGAAAATCCTCAGCACGTCTGTGACTTTGTGACTCTCCTAACCAGACTAAATCTCCTGTTGTATTTGTGTTGACCTTGACACTGTTTTCCTGATGTTCCACATGCATTCTTTTATGAAAACACATGTCACTCCTAATGGGGTGCACTGTCATGTCAATTTGATGCCTTAAAATATGTGACAAGATTTGAGAACAACAAAGGGGAAATAAAACACACGCTCACCACACGTATATACAGAGGCACACAACCTACGCACATACATGTCCACACCCACTGATCCACACCCACAATCATTTTTACATACACAAAAAATATATGAAAAAAGAGGGACAGTGTGTCAAACAAAAACTTTGTTAGATGAGACACCTTAGCAATAGCCAGTGTGAGGTGTTTCTTCCCTGAAGCACAGTCATTTAATGGATGATACCCAACAGTGGACGGTCAAATATTAGTTTTCTTCATCTCCTTCTGTACATAACTAGAGGGTCTCACATTCCCTCCTCCCTCCTGGCCTCCCTTTCCTCTAAATTGCTCCTATGCTCATTACCTCTGCAGGATTGATGTTTTCTTTTCATAAAGCACGAAGCTGATATCCCCTGGATTTGGAATTAATAAAATATGAAGGACATTAATATTCCCAGTATTCGTATTTTGCTATTATTGCAGAGGGGCTAGTGAAGCCCCCGGCTCGCCCAGCCTGTCAATCACCCTACAGGTACTCTGCTGTGTCTGTGCTCCAGTCTGGCTGGAGGTGAACGCTGCTGACAGACTTCAAGCAGCTCTCTCAAGGGCATTAAAGGGCAGGTTATGACACAGGCAGCGCATGTCTCTGCATTTACGAACTCCTGCCTGTTTCAACAAAAATTGTGTTCAAAGGGCTGAGAATGTGTGTTTTGTCTCAGACCAGCTATTTCTTTGGTGTTTTGCATGTCAAAGTATAATGTGGTAATGGCACAATAAAGAAAATGTGCAGCTCATTAAAGACTTGTACACCACATTGTATTTAGTGGCATCACACATGTTTGCCTATTGCAAACAATCGTAGAACCCTCTTCCCCTCACTCTTGTCGGTTGGTGATGTGAAAACGTCATTGTTTAGTTTGCCCACTCTCGGGTAGAAACTATGATAGTGACAGAACACAGCAGACTCCCAAGCACACTGAGTTCTTGTTTTAAGCTAAATAAAAACACCACTGTTCTTACTTTAAATAATTTTTTCATCTATTTCTGCTAATAGATCCTCCTAAATCCTACACACTGGTCTTTTAAATGTTGAATGGCTGCTCTGAGGCACAAGCTGCTGTAAACACAGTACTGACATCAGATGATATGTTAACTATTTATGTAAGTCTATCTATCTATCTGTCTATCAGATACAGAGCAACATTAGCATTCATCTTAATTCCCAGCTGATGAGTAGATAGTAGAATCCTTGTTTTGCGCCTTTGTTTTCACCCGCTAGTTGTTAACTGTGTTGGTCTGTAATTTGGTGGTGGTTACGTAGCCTAAAGTTGGTTTTCTCAGAGTGTTGTAATTGAAAACAGCTGCCTGTTGTGTCTGGAAACCTTGTCAAGGGGAGTGAACCAAAAAGGGACTGAACCAGAGTAGAGAGAGTAAAAAAGTGCAGGCTAGAAAATGCTCAGAGCTCAGGGGATGTGGGGAGTTGGGCGATAATTGGCGATAATTGGCCTGTTGGTTCTACAACATGAGCGAGCCCATTCACACAGTCATCTGATCAATTATTCATAGAAAAATATTGATTATAGTAGCTTTAAATCAGTGGTTTCATGATTCTCATCATGTGAAGAGCGTTTTTTTTATCATGATCTAACACGTATCGCATATTATTTTATTTTTTACATTTTGGGTTGAATCTATTCGAATGAAATAAATATCAGTGCTGAAACATAAGAGCAATAAATAGTCTCTGCCTGTGATGACATGGAACAAAATAGAGGTGTTAACTATCACAACCACATTTTTTAAGTCAAATGTTTTTTCCAAAAAAAGTGTCTCATTTACCTTATTTTTAATGCCTTATTTTTCAGACTAGACAAAAGAACAATCAGAACAACCAGGTGTGCCCACACAGCACAGTCTGATTGCCTCACGTTCCTTTCTGTCTCTAGGTTGTCTAGCTCTGTGGCTCTAGGTGGGTTTGTCTGACAGTCTTTAAACATGACAGATAAGAGAGAATAATTAATTTATCAGAGCAGGCCAGGCTTTAATCCCTGGTGTCCTGGTGATAAGGGAAGGTTTCTTCTCCCCTGATCCCTCTGCCGATAGGGGCTTTTTCCTTGGCGGTTTCCCGTTAATAAGCCTGTCAAAGAAGCACATGACTCTGGGCTCCGTCCCGTACAGGTTATCTCGCTGCCACACGTTCCCATCTCTTTCCTGACAGCCGACAGCAACCAGGTCGCTGGGCCTTTGAAACCCTGGGAGAGCAGGGAGCCTCTCTCAGAGGCGGCCCTGTCATTTAAACCAGCTAATTCAAACATCAGGTGGGTCCGAACCCACAGGAGACATGGGAAAAAAGAGAACATAGGCATGAAAGACCAATGGACTGACCAGACTCACCCAAAGCTGAACTTTAATAATTCTCTTTCAAGGCAAATACAGATGCAGTCAGGTTTACGTGTAACTGCTCTCAACAACAGCTCCCTTCCCTCGATGCACTTCCTGCCGCTCTCTCTCTCCCTCTGTCTCTGAGCCCTCAGTGAAATTGATGGGTTGCTCATGAGATGGGGGTGTGTATGTGGACATTTTTCATCCTGTTATGGTATGAAGAGTAAGTCTGGATGGAGGAGTGACAAGATCACTGTTGAAGCTGTGCCTGACAGGAAATATGGTAATGATGTGGCATAAGATTATCGCCTAGGTAGAAAAGTGGAATTTACAATAGGTGCACAGTTAACATTCTCAGTTTAAATGACTCAGAATGTAGTGTGAAGTGAAAATGTTTTCTAGTAAGTGTAAATAGACAGCATTAACAGTAAATGGTATTTCTTTCACAGTGCTAAGCAATTCGGATGAGGAGAGAATAAAAAAATCTTGAGAATGTACTGTGAATATATGCTGCATTACAGATGCAAGACTGATAGCGGCTCATTTAGTTTTTAGTTTGGAGGCTGAGTGGCCTGTAGACTGAGTGGGGAGGACAGTGTGTATCTCAGGGGAGCAGCAGGATGTCTGCTAAGTAGCAGTGAGTGTGGTGGCCTTCGCTGCACTGCGGTCCTTTATCATTTCCCTAAAGCTTCACCTATTTTGCAGGCTGACTGCATGCATTATCATATTTTATGTGGGTCATGAAAAGCACAAAGAAGTTGCACTGCTCAAGAGAATTTGTGTGGATTTGTGCACGTGTGTGTGTCTGTTAACTTTAAGTTGTATTTACTATGAATAAAAAGTGCACTGTTATTATAGTAAAATCTTGAACATTTAGTCTTAAAGGGATAGTATTATCATGACCAGAGGTCTACTAACTCTTAGTACTTTTGACCATGTATGATTTTAAAATGTAGTCTTTGGTACTATTTGATACTGACGTGTATTCTTTTTTTATTATTGATCTGATGTACCCAGCTTTTTTATCTTTGAACCAGCAGACAAGTTTACACACAACAATCAAGTCAAGGTCAGTTCTGAATGATTCACTTTGTGTCCTCGCTCTGTCAGTCTGTCTCTGTCCATTTGTCTGTCTTCTGGCTAACTGGAGCACTTCAGCCTTTTCGATCTACCCAGCGTAGAAGAAAAAAAAACATTTAGCCAATGCTGCTCCTTATCTTTCTCGCTCTTCTAATCTCCTGTGAGCTGCAGGAGTAGGAGGCAGAGGAACTGTCATTGTCCAGGGATGTGAACCTGCAACCTTTTCAATTTCACCCCGCGCTTCAAAGCCCTTCCGCCTGGACGATCTCACATCCTGGACAAAGGTGCCATTTGCTTTTCATTTCCTCCATGATAAGAGAGTGAGAAAAAGTATTGTATATTGTAATGCTCCCTCACCTCTCTGACATCAGCAAAATTGAGGTGCGGCCGAAAGATCAATACAAATTAAAAGTAAATAAAAAAAAAAAAACGCAGTGAGCAACAGAGGATACATTACCATGTTTGGAAATCTATTTGCTTTCTCTGGCTTCTCTCAGGCACGGTGCTTTGTTTGTTCAAGAGATGGCAAGAAAGGATGAGGGTGGAATTGGAAAGAAAAGTTAAAAAGCTGAGAACTTTCATCATCAGTATGTGCTCAGAGTAATTTCATTAAATGAGTTGAAGCAGTGTTGTTTGGGAACCATTTTGTTTCCACATCTGGCACCAGGCAGCAGCTGGTGTCACCAGTAAAGTGTGATGTCATTCTTCAACTGAGGTCTCAGCTGTGTGGTCAGTGTGGTGGAGAAACAGTGTGCGAAGAGCTGTTTTTATTTTTGCGTTTGTGCAATGAGCCACAGTGCTACACTTTTAGCTTCCAGTCTTGATTTATTACAACTTCCTCTTTCCTATTTTTCCCTATGTTTTTTTTTCTTATTTTTTTTTTTTTTTTTTTTCAATCGTACATTCGTCCACTCCACCGTTTCACTTTTACTCTCCAGGCATCTTCTTTCCAGTCCTCTGCCGCATTACAGAAAACCTGCAACGTGATATGCTGTCATTATAGTAGCAATATCTACACGACATTAAGCAAATTACATCTGGCTGGCAACATGTTCCGGTGTCTAAGCACACCTTGCGGCGTAGCAGGTGGCCTTACATCGATCAAACGCGGCACTGCCAAGATTGGTCAGCAGAATGAGGGAAATGGCTGCTCGCAGTAATTGTATTTCTCTTCTCACCTATTCTGTTTCTCTAACAGTCCTGCATTTCCATAGGAATGGCTTGATGATGTTACACATCCGCAGGGATGCAAGAGTATGGAGAAAATGGATATGCACCATTTTGTTTTAACACCTGCACTTTGGTTATGGCTTCACCAGGTGTTAATGTAGAAGTGAAACAGTAAAAGATGAAACAAGGATATAAAAAAAATGTTTAATGTAAGCAAACCCTGGAGTAAATATGTAATCTGTTCATGCAGGTAGAATGTATAATATATATGTGTGGAGCTTCTGCAGCTTCAAGCTAAACAAAAACCTCCAAATGAATGTCTGTAGGACAAAGCTTGAAATGTCTTTTCTTTTCTTTCCTTTTCTTTTCCATGATGAATATATTTAATATTACTGAATATAGTACATCCACACAAATAACAAGGCACAAAGCACAGTGTCTGACTAGTACAACACTACAGGCCAAGTTTTTTGGTGGTCAAGGACAGACTTAGAAATATAAGGTCAGGGAATAAATTTGCATCTTCCAGCCTTATTCATCAATGTGACTTTCACTCATATAGCTTATGATATGACTATTCCAAATCTAGTGTCCAGTAGGAATTGCATCCATATTGGACAAATCTACTCCTCATGTTCAGGACCAGCATGCAACATGCTCCACTTTCATTCAGGCGACCAGAGTTTACCGGCTTTCTCCTACAATGAATTGACCTTTACTTTAAGTTGTTGTAGGAGCCTGAAGGTTAATTACAATGTATTTCCCACATTTAACTTTCCCTCCTGAGTTTAGATGTTTCTCTCTCACACACACATGCATTATTTTTTCAGGTTTTCTGTCCCATTCTTTCAATAATATTGCAATAACAGCACAAGGGAATCTTTCCAAATAATAATAAATAAAATAATAAAACATGCCCACTTGAACTCAGAGGAACTGATCAGATTTTTGTGGTCAGAGGTCATAGTGGCTTCACAGACCATGTTTTTGACCCTTTGAATGTGAAATCTGAAGAACCACTTGACCAGATCTTTTCAGATTTTGCACAAATATCATAGGCCATAAATCATCTGCACCTGGACTTGTTAGACTGTAAGGTGGTCATTGTGAGTTCTGCAAGCCAATAGTATGAGTATTTAGTATTTAAAGTATAAAGTATTTTAGTTATCTAGTCATTTCTTAACTGCTGTTTATGACTTTAAGCCTTTTTTTGGTCAAAGCATGGAGGTTTAGAAGTACAGCGATGCCACTTTGCAGCTCTAAATGAGATGTGACCAATCTCTTGGCCCATTTGACATTTTTCTATGTTTAAGTTAAATATGACAGACAGTAGTAGTCTATTAAGTTGTTGTGGAGTCTTGTTACATAAGGATAGTGTCAAAATGTGTCCTGAGCTCTAGATTCATCTGTACATTGGTGCAAGAAGAAAGTTAATGACAGATTCCACAAGCCTAGCTATACCAAGAAGCAATCAACAAATGTATTACTAGCATTGGTGTTGTCCACTAACATGGCCACTCTCCACTCACTGTGAAAACACACAGTGAGCAGTTGACAAGCACCCTGGGATACGAAGTGGCATTTCCACTGTTATTACTTCTGTATATCTTGAGCTGAGCCGCGGGATTACCATCAGTACAAATTAAAAACAAATAAAGGATGTAGAGCGAAACACAAGGAAGAGATCTAGATCTATTATGCTCAGATTTATGGACCACTGATCCATAGTAGGTTGGGTCAGTGAGCCAGTGAGTGTGCATTCTAGCAGCCTCATTGCCAACTCACCTGCCAGTCAATAACCTATTTAATTTAATGTCACAGCCTATACGGGCAAAGCATATTGACAAGCTGCAGAATACACCTTCAAGAGGCCCCCAGCTGCAAGTGCCAGATAAACTGCATTTGAAAAATTCAATCTTGCTTCCATGGATGCCCCTGAGTCCTTTATAAATTATTAAAGCATGCCCCTCCCCGATAAAGTATGGGGAGAAACTAATAGTTGAGAAGCTAATGTCAGGGGTTGATCATTTGTTGCAAAGACAAACCACTATTCCCACATTGCATTTCCAGCCAAAGTCCACCTGCTCTCAGAGGTGACACAGTCACTAAGTGGCCTTTATGAATCTTTCAGAGAAGGGAAGAAATGGCATTTCAACACTTAATAAAGTGTCTTTCCTCAAGATTGATGCTGGATCTATATGTTATGTTATAGAATGACTAAAATCTATATTCACCTGTAGGTAAATGCTGAAGATAACAAATCAGAGCACACAATGTTTTCTTCTTTCTCTGTGAAAACAAAATCAGATGTTGCCATACCAACCCACTGATGTGTCTCTGAGTTTGTGTCTGAAAGACTTTGTTGTTGGATGACATCTGAAGGTGACTCCCTCTACGTCCACATTTTTGATGCTTCTGTCCTGTTGCGGTCAATAAGCCATTTAATCTCGGTGCTCAGCCGAGTCGATGCAGCCGATGTCGTGTTTGGGGCTTATGGTAGACAAGACGAGGGTTCTGCCCAGGCCTGATAAACCATTCATTTCCTTGAGCTCCTTTGTCTTCCATTCAGTTCAGAAGAAAAAGAGCTCTTGGCCTATTTCAATCATGGATGCCTCTCTTTAATGAGCTGCTTTAATCCTCAGAAGCGAACACAGCTTGCCTTTCGGCATTACAAAAATGCACTAGATTAGAGGATTACTCACATTTTTGTATTCATGTACTAATTTATGAACACAAGTCATTCTAAGAATCCCATGCAAAAGAATGGGAGAGTTGATGTCTGTTTCACTGCTCATATCAAAAGCTTGACTTGTACAAACTAACCATAACTAACACGGGTGATTCACCTCTTTGGGATTATTAGCAGCTGTTAGCGCCTGTGGTTCATATTTGATGTTAGCTAGTTGTTTTTTCTTTATTTTTTTTTCATTTCCACAGGTTTTCTAACATTGTCTTACATCCGCTGACAGCAAAAAACAAAGAGAGCTGCTTGATATTTACATACATTTAGGGGGAAAAAAAAAATCTGCAATAAAGATGCACATTCATAACTTCAGTGAGTTCTTTTTTTTACTTAAATACATTTAAGAGACACATGGAAGTGATGAAACTTAAATAGTTTCTCGAGTGTAGAGAAAAGCAATAAAACCCTATATGCATACTTACTGTATACGTGTGTAATTAGGAGCCAGGGAGTGAAACACTCCCCCGCCCTTGAAGCATTTCGTGAGATGGGCCATTAATGTTGCACAGTTGAACTAACTTTTGATACAGGCATATATTTGCATTTGATTACACCAGACCGACAGGACCAGGGCGATAATTATTTGAAAGATACTTGAATTGTAAATGAGTGACTGAACATGACGACGCATGTACTTTAAATTTTGACTGTTTCCAGCATCTGTTTCATCTTCTCATTGAAAAAAAACAAAACAAAACAAACAAACAAAAAAAAAAAAAACAGGGTGATTTATCATGAACCTTTTGACTTTTCCTTTAACATCCAAACTTCCCCTGCTGGTTTCTGGTATACATCGAAGTATGAACATCATCTGAATGTGAATAATGATTTCTCAAAAAGAAAAAAAAGCAATACAATTGTGTGGGTAAAGGATCAAGTCCATTGTAGATTTAGTGGGAAACATTGAGTTGAGAGGTGTTGGTGGGCAGACAAAGTGCAGTGGGACCCCTCCCAGGCTCCTCGGGATCTGGCCACAGAACATCTCAGTAAATGCGGTCAGACAGATGAGTCTCGCCTCGGAGCGCTGCCTCCCAAGGGCAGAGTGACATTTTCTGGGGACAATATGGGACTGCAGTGACATAGAAAACATTTCCCTCCCCCTCACCCGGCACTCTGCAATTCTCTGGCCCCCCTCTCCCGTTCCCTCCATCTCGCCAGCCCTTCCCTCCATTTCCCCGCTCCCTCCCTGCTAATTTCCCTGGTCCTGAGTGCTGCAGTAACTGCCTTCTGCCTTTTCATGCTATTACAGGTCAAAAGACTTGACAAAGTTCCAAAAGCCTGTGGCAGTACACCGGGGAGTGAAATGGATGAAAATGTGACTGAGGTACAACAAAGGAAAATGATTACAGACAGAAAAGATACACAGCACAAGTGCAAGTGCTTTTTCTAAAAGTTTTAGAAAGCTGTAGCTGTGTTAACGTGTGTGTGTGTGTGTGTGTGTGTGTGTGTGAGTGAGTGAGTGTGAGAGAAACATCTAAACTCAGGAAGGAAAGTTAAAAACACAGGGGATCAGACAAAAGCCTGAGAAGCCGAATATGTTTCCAGACTTGCTTTTGAAGATTTAATGTTATTGTTTTTTGCAGGAAACCTTCCGTGTTCCCAGCTAGGCTTTGATTAGTGTGTGAATAAAACACTAATCCTAATACTCTGTGCATTTATACTACACAGAAAATAATCAGTTTCTACTTCAGTTCCTTCCTCTTTATGCACTCTGACTATATATTATCTCCATTCATGTCGTCCAACAGTTTGTGGCAGCTGTATGTCATTGTCCCCACATGTATTTACTGTTAAGCCTCCTGTACTGTGCTGTCATCCGTTTGAGTCAGACTGCACATCTGTCATTGTGGATTGGTACGGTGGTCTGTGTGACAGATGAATCCTTCCCTCTCAGCGGGGACTCTCCAGGGAGGTGCAAATTTTTGCGCATCCAAGCATTGGCAATCATGCATAGCACCTTGATGAGAGACAGGCCCCCGCCACTTGATTGACTGGCATACTAATGTGACGCGATGGCTACGAACAACGGAGACACAGAAAACATAAAGACCGCAGGCGTGCGGCCCCCTCCTCGACACACAGAAACACGCTTGGACACACAGAATGAATCACCGCACATTAAGAGCTCGTCTCTCTTCTTCTCTGCCGTACGAACTAATGTGACTGTGATATCCATGGATAATCTCATTAGGGTATGTCACAGAGCAGCGGACAGGTTGCCACTGAAGCTGCACAGACTAGGTATTATTGTTGATTACACAAACACAAGACACTCCATCATGGCGGAAGATGTTTTATTGTCTACTTCAGAGAAAAGATAATGCATTCAATCAGGGTTTTGAGAGTTTCTTGACATGGGCTGCAGAAGGTCAGAGACAATTAACTTTCAAGGGTCTTGAGTACGAATCAGGGTTAAAAGCATCCAATCAAGTTGAGACAATAATTTGTTTTCACCCCTGTTGAGCAGCCACAGTAAGTTGGTGGTCAATCCAATTAAGACTTTGGTTCAGACCTGGCGTTGTCCTGCAGAGCAGAGGCACAGAGAGCAAGACGGGTTGTCTGTCACACAGGGATTGTTTGACACTTGCCTGTGATTGCTCCATTTTTCTGCGCTGGGTTCCGCCATGGGAGGCTAACAGGTCTTGTTCAAGACAGTCGCTATGTTCGTCATCCCCAATGAGGGTGAGCGGAGACCCCCCGCTGGGTCAGCGGGACACTGATTGGGCGAGAGACTCGATGTCTGCATAGAGCGAGAGGAAGAGGTTGGACGCAGCGGTCCTGCTGTTTGTATAAGAGCAGGAAGCCACGAGAAAATGCCTAATGTCTTAATTGGTGTGAGTGGCAACGGACGGTACCTGACGAGACTCATTAATCAGAGCAGGGTGAAAAGGCTAGAGGCCTGGTTAGCAAGAGGGAGACGGAGAGGTGGAGGGAGGGGGAGATATCAGGCCAGCGTCAGTGTCAAGCAGAGCCCCTGAGCTGCCTCGCCACCAATTCAAGACACCCACTGATACCCTCGCAGCTGTGTCTGTCACACTTGGCCACTCAACCACTGTGTGGAATGAGGACGCAACAATAATTAGAATCCATTTACACCCCCACACATGCGTCCTCCATTTGCATGGCACAAACACAACAAATTCCATGTTGTTGAAAAAAAAAAAAAACAACAACAACAAAAAAAAAACCCAAAAAAACCAGATCACTGCCGTGTGCCACAGAGACAATCTTTGTCAAACAGAGAATGTTCCTCCCAGAGTTTCATCTCTGTTTGTCATGTCCAACATGGCCTTTGCTTTTTGGGGGTGGGGGGCATTTCAAGCTCTGTCACACATGTCTGACAGCAAAGCCTCGAGAGACTGATGTATCAACAGCATAAAGAAGTAATCGCAGACACGAGTATACTTGCACACAAAAGTTTTCCCTTTAGGTCAGTCCATCAGACTGCAGCTATTGTGTAGGGACTGATGTTGCTCTGCACAAAGTGAAAAAAAATGTTCTTTTCTCCACTCTGTCTTTCTCAGCGTGTCCTTTCAGCTTGTTTGCCCCGATCTTGTCCAGGTCACTTCACCTAATGGAGTAAAATTAAGGCCCCGAGGCCTGGAGTTGTCCTCTGGACACAAACATCCATGTTTCAGGACAAGAACTTCCTTTGTTTTTCACTGTTCTGGCTGCGTGTCTCTGCCCCGGGCTTCGCACAGAGAGAAGTCACTTAACTGCCTGTTACGTTGCCGTTTTCTGCGGCTATTCATGGGCTGACCATTAAAGCAAGGCTAGCACTTTATGTTTGTGTCACTGCCTTTGTCGGCTCCCTCTGAACGTCCTCCATTTCTATGGTTGACACAACAACCAGTTGAAACATGATATCACTGTGATACTGCTCATGAATTGCGCTACACCGTAGCTCATAAAGCCAACATGTTTTATTGATTGAACAGCCAATCTCTGATATCTGCAAAAAATTAATGTGTCTGTTGTCTAGTAATGATTTTGTTTTATTGAAAGGTCAATATGACACAGTGTAGACTTCTGGATGTGAATGTCTGTATGTTTCTATGTGCAGCTATGATCAAAGCAGAATTTTTTATTTGTCTCTGTATACTGACAGCTGTCTCTTTCATGCACTGCTGAGTTTCTGAGTTTTCTCCAGCTGCCATTTCTTACACATTTCTTCTTCTTCTTGTTTTTTTTTTGGTGCATATTTTTTAGTTGCACCACAATACATGAACAATATTATGCAAATGTTTGCACAGCTCTATTCCCCTCAGATGGATCTCTATTCACAAAATATTTCAGTGTTAAGAAGCGAGCACTTAGAGAGACACAGACTTGGAAAAAAAAATCAGCAGTGAATTTGCCATTGTTTGTGAAAATTGCATGCACACTGCTCAAGTCTGTGGGAAGATAAAAAGTGAAATTATATCTTTTTCTTTGTTATTTCATTGCAGGTCTCAAACTAGTAATTGTCTCAATTTTCCTCTGTTTATTTGCTGCCAGCAGCTCTTGGTGTGTGTATCACTGAAATTTCACCTAAGAGGCAATCAGAAAGGATCTATTCATCTTACAGGGTCATGATCACCGCACACTTCTAGTGAACCCCTGATCTGGTCGACTGTTCACTGCTCCATGGGAGGCAGCAACATCAGCATCTCCACCTACAAGCACAATCCCACACAGTCGTTCCCATCAGGCTTTACATGTTACGGAGGGACAGTTTGGCTGGTGGTAGGCATGGTTTTCCTCATCTGTCCGCCCACCAAAACTCATCATCTTAATTGTCCCTTCTGTTGATGTGAAATTCAATAAAAAAAGTGTCAGGGACCGTTTTGAATTGATTGTGAATAGATGCCACTGCCTGGCTGTCTACGTGACAGCCTGAGGAGTGCTGATGTACTGTATTTGACAAAGTGTGTGTGTGTGTGTGTGTGTGTGTGTGTGTGTGTGTGTGTGTGTGTATTTTAGGATGGTGGTAGCGGGGGTGGGGGTCTTCATTATCTTTACTTGAAAAGTGGTTTACTTGTAGATGTGGCACATCACTGAACAAACAGTGTCTGCGTTGCCCATCCTGTGTTATTCTTTTTTTTTTTTTTTTTTTTTTTTAAATAACCTTGCTGGTAGTGCATAGCAAATCTGTCTCTTCATATTTATATAGATATGTTCAAGTGCTCACGGGGCATGAATTCCTCATTGTAGCTGGAAAATGGGGAAGATGAGAAACCATGGAGTCCTTACTGTTCACATGGCTGCACTCACCTCATTGCTGTTTGATAGCACGCTCATGCAACTTAAGCTGTGAATAATGATGTTTTTTTTTTTTTTGTCCTTTTTGACCTTGCCTTGTATATACACAACCCAACCAGTGTTTGTTTAGATGTATATTATGTTGTATTTCCTACATCTGCTGTCTTGGGACACCATCAGCAGGGCCAACAAAGGTAAAGCCTGTTGGTGTCAGGGGGGGAAAACAAAAACAACGTTCATTTGTCTTGGGATTTTGAAACTGTAGCATATTTTAGGAGCTGCTTCACTCTAAGTAGATTGATGTGAAGTGATTTCATGAAAATCAATGAGAAATGTCATAGAAATACAACTGAAAACACAAGAAGTGCAAATGATTCTTATATATAATCGTTGGTGTCTTTACACATGTCTAATGTTTTTATCAAGAGAAAGCACAAAATGCATCTGACTGCTCTTTTCTTTCTTTTTTTTTTTTTTTTTTTTTTTTTTTGAATAAATCAGTATTGATCAGTAGAGTGTGCTCTTCTCCAGACAGCAATCAAGACATTGCAATGCTTGGCACCCGCTTACTCTCCTCCTCAGGCTACATTGATTTTATGAAAGTGGGGCTCTTCTAACCCCAGTTAGGTACTTTAAAACTTCATTGTCCTCTAGCCCATTATTATTGTGCCTCATGAGGCCTTTCCTTTCTGCCCTTGGGGATGAGAGCTATTGCAGAAAATGTTACCAGAATATTTGCCTTGTTGCCACAACTATCTACAACTATATATATATATATTTACACATGTACCTCGAGGTGCAGTGTTTCTCTTTTTTATGACTGTTTTTAAATCCATCAGCTACATCTGTTAGGGCAGACTTGTTGTCACATTAATCACCTCATGCTGCACTTTACTTACAAGATAAATGTTGATCAGCAATTTTCAGGCCAAGTGGTTTCAGAGCAGCTTCTCACAGTCCCTGCCCTAATATTCCTCTGAGGCTATTTTGGCAGTTAGGAAAAATCTTTTTCCATTGTAGGCATTTTGTCAGGCAATTTGACAAGCTCGTGCTGTTTTGTGTCAAAGATGCATGCTGCTCTTTGTTACATAATAAATTTGAAGACACATTTTAGCCAAATAATTCAGTTATATTGTAAACACAATCTGAAATTTGCCAAATTATTAAAGGACTATATCTTTAGTGTTGCTAATTTTCAGTTACAAATCACCATCGGTTTTTGTGTTTTTCTTTCCCACAAACTTTAGAATTAGACAGTCCATCACATTGAACGTTAATTCCTGTCAGACTTAAGTTATTGCTGCTTGATGATTCACTTGTATGTGCAGATTGGTTTAAAAAGTTTACACGGCATTACCAGGCAGACACACAACATGAATACAGATGCGTGTTTACTTTGATGGAATCTGAAATATGTCTGTATTAATATGTAAATCTGTTCTCAGATCTAGACACATGTTTCTGCTTTTGTCTATCAAAAGCAAGGTTTATATTCTAGAAACTGGTATTACTTGGCATTACTGTCATGAGGAATATGCGTGATACGAAGGCAAAAGCGAGTAACATTAAATTGATTCTGACTCATCTGAAGAAATTTTGAGGTCATCAACATAATTGTGATTCCATCCACATAGTATTTCTGAGCTTAAGTGGTGACATTTCACAAATAGCTATTGGCATATTTATAAACAACAAACATGTTCAGCTATTAAAAAAATTACATGACATTTTCCAGTCACATTAAGGTGCATGTACACTTCCCATCATTTCATTGCGTTTCCGCTGAATAATTGACACAGTAACTTGCAGTTTGTGGCTGTTGATTTCACTGTTGGTTAGTTTCAAATTGGTGTATTAAAATGTTTACCAGTGTTATTTCTGATGCAATGGATATAGTGTGTTGTCTAATACACAAACACAACCATCAACACTTTGGCTGATAACTGATACTAGAATGAAAAATGAACAGTTTTTATTTAAACAGAGCATATGAGCAAAGATAACTGAAAAACTGGACAAATCGGACATTTAGAACTATGTAATAAATCAATTTAAATATAAAGTATTGGTAGTAGAAAAGATCAAATGTGTGGATGATAAATGTTAAAAAAATACAATTTGGGACCACCCAGCCACCCCCCATCCCTTTCATTAATTATAGGCCCAGCATTAGCAATGCATCTCCCAGCACGGGGTTAATGTAGAGGAGGATATGTCGCCTGGGGAGGCTGCTGATGCCTGATGCCAGTGAGTTTGCCGCCACACCACATCCCACTGTGCCACCCACATTCACACTCTTGCTCCCAATGTGCAGCTAAGTGCCCCTCTTAATCTGCTTATAGAACTTTCTAAAAACATCAAGTGTATTTCTATCAAGAATTAATTTGAAATATTTAATTCTACTAAAGCTGAATGGTGAAACACTGTTGGATTCTTTGAGTTTTTCTTTTCGATCCCTGCTGGCAAGAAAAAAAGCTTTAAATAAAGACTACTTTTTCAATTCAGATGAATGTTTTTCAGTGTAGAAACACTGGTTTTGGCATTACTCTTTTACAAAAGTGTGTGGTTTTGCATGTTGGGGAACTAAAAGCTTAGTCAATTCGAGAGCGATAGCAGAATCCAGTCTTTCAGTAGTGGAACAGCCATTGAGTTAAAACATCATTTCATCTAAATTACAAAAATAAAACAAAATAAAAATCACTTTCCCCCTGTACATGGGAGTAGCCATGGACATAATCATGGTTTGTTTTTGTTGATTGCTACCAGAACACCAACACAGTGGAATTGAATAGAAAATAGTTTGACATTTAGTTAAAAGAAACATCTAAAGCTATGTCTGCTTCCAGTAACAGGGTTCCAGGACAGTCTGCAGATTTTAGTGTGGATGTTTTTTAATATAACTGAAGGGTCTAAGTGGAGGCACACCAGCACCATGCACACAACAAAATTAACCTCTGCATTTAACCCATCATCTAAGTGAGCAGGGAGCAGTCTGGGTGGTGCTGGGGGAGATGGTACCTTGCTCAGGTACCCTGGTAGCTTGGTGGATTTAAACCTGGGACTTTCCAGATCCAAGTCCGCTTGCTTAGCCACCACTGCCCACTTAAAGGAATTGGAAGAAACATTCACTTGGATAACCCACTTTTTTTTTTTTTTTTTTTGATTGAACTGACCTGTAAAATTCAGCTCCAGTCCTATGTGTGCTTTGGTTGTTTGACTTTAAATGACTTTAATCTTTAATGTACTGCACCGTGCCTTTGCAGCATGCAACCGGCTGAAAAGGGATTATTACGATCGGTGTCAATCTCCGACAAAAAATTATTTATGTTGCCTAAGGTGTACTTATTCTTCTGAGACAAAGACAAGTCATGATTAATTAGTTAGAAAACACTGCATTATTGCAGTGGCTCAAAATGTTCAGAGAAAGAAAATCAATTTAATTCTGAATAACTGCTCGTTCTGACGTATGAGTTTGCGGGTTTGTAATCATGCTCATACGCAGTAAATCTCCTCCTCTGTTCAGTGAAATGTAACGCTCATGTCTCGCCTGGGAAATACATTCTGTTATTGCTTTGGATAAATAAATAAATTCAATTACGCCCTATGCATCAAATGACTTGGCTCTCATATAGCCCAGGTATGCTTGTTTTCAAAGTGATTAATACTGCAGCGGGGAGCGCTAAGTAAAACACAGGAGAGGCTGAGTGACATTAAAGAAGATGTCATCACACCAACTCTGACTCAACCCATCACAGAAACAATCACTCCACATCCAGAATAGAAGACAAAGTTTCTAATTTCAGCCAGGTTTATTGAGGCGTCTCATTGCACCTGCCGTGGGCTCACACTCTGATGGCCTCTCAGACCTTAACTTTCTGTCTCAATCAGGGAAAATGATTGCCTGGCTGGCTGCTACCTGCCTGCGTCATCCTGTAATTACACTTACTTCCATTTAGAGTCACATGCCTAGCAGCTCTGACTGGGACTTGACAGCTCCCTCTCAGGGACTGTGGGCCGCGTATCAACAAGGCCCCATCTAGCAGCTACTAGATGAGCTGGTTACGGGGTGTTGCTATTTCTCTCTATTTATTTAACAATGAAGCTACATGTTTCATTGATTCGCACCTTTTCATCATCTCTTTTCAACACAGCTGTCTCATTATGTTACATCAAAAAGTCACTGCTCCCTGTGAGCCTTTTATGTATTAATGCTTTGTAGGATAGTTCAAAGAACACCAGACCGATGGTTTAGTTTTTTAACGAAAAAGGGACCATAATTTTGTCATGGCTGAAAAAAAAAAATCCTTGTTGCTCATCAGAAGCCAAGAAAGGAACAACAGCAGCTCTGGCTTGTACAACAGCATTCACCTCTCCCAAGTGAGGTCCCGTGAGCCCATATTGAGTCCAACAGCTGCATCACTTCACTAGTTTGGCTCAGTTTCACAAAGCTTCTCTTATGCCCAGTTTTGTTTGTTCTGCAAGTTCCACCAAAGCAGTGTGTACTTACTGTGTAAACCCAGCCCCAGTTGTTTAGAAGTTTGTCGGGCAGACTCATGGCACAATAGCCTGCGTTGCCATCTGTTTCGAGAGAGAGACGAACGCGAAACACTTGCTTACACTGGTTTTGTTGCCTCTCTCCTTAATGAGTGGTACACATCCGCGCCGCCTTCCTACACATTGGTATCATAGTATGCAAGTCGTCTTGTTTGCCAGTTGTTGCCGGGCACAGATGGCTCAAAATATTACACATCTGTGGAAGCGTTAACATACATTTCTGCAAATTCATTCCAGCCTTTTTTGGAATAAAAATACGTTAAATGTTTTATTGTTTTCTAAATCAGTTCATATAATTGTTCGAACAGCTACTGGAATTATTATATTACTACTATTATATTACTATATTACATGAAGTAAAACACAGTCAGTGAACTGATTCATAGTTCTTTAATGTTTTTAGGCTGTCCATCTGTATATCCTATTCTTGTGAACGTGATATCTCAAAACTCATTAAAAACCATGATAATGAAAAAAATCATTAAAAACTTGATTGAAGTATTCACTTAAACTTGAAGATGAAGTGATTAAATATTCTGAACTCACAAAAATGTGCCTGTTTCCTTATGAACTTGATATTTCAGTAAGGACACTTGCACCCAAGGATGAACCAACATCATTTTAGAGGCCAAATGTCAAAGGTCACTTGTGACTAATGAATGTGAATGTGATATCTCAAGATCCCCCAATGAACATTTTTCCCCAAGTTTTGCATTGATCTTAAATCCCAACATTAACAAAGATGAACTGATTACATTTTCTTGGTGAAGGGCACAGCGACCTCAGCTTTTTCTCAAAAACATGTTATATCAGGAATGCCCGGAAGGAATTTCATGACATTGGACAAAAATGTTCTCTTAGACTCACGCATGAAATTATTAGAATTTAGTGGCCAAAGGTTAATAGTCAAGGTCACTATGACCTCACAAAACATATTTTCGTTGGTCATACCTCATGAATTTGGGCAATAATAATGTAGTCACTGATACATGATGCAAGAGCAGTTGCAGCATCAGCTGTTTTCTTTTCCTGTCTTTTCTCCTCTGTTGTAAACTTTGAAACATTTTCTGCTGACAGGATTTGTCTGAGTTTGTTTTGTGTGGTTTATAGTTACTAATCAAAGTCTCTTGGTCATTGCAGTATTAATGTTTTGATTGGCTTTAGGTTTGTTTTTTTGATTAATAGTGTACAAAATACTGACACTTGACGACATCTCTCATCTGGTGGACTCATGGAGTTGCAGTTTGTGCAAATTAGTTTTAATGTTAAGAACAGTATTAGTTGTGCTGAAAAAAACAGAAGCAGTGAAATATAGTTTGGTATTGGTCATAGTTTCTGAGTTTGGAAATGAAAGCAGGATAAACATCGCCACAAAGACAGACACAAGCAAACAAACAAAACATTCAGCTGCGATGCTCAGACAAATAACACACAAGCCGTACGTGACATACCACAGCTGAATACACTGACAATGGCTAATTTATCTGTCATGTCCATGGCATATGCCTCAATTAGAAAGTAATTTTCTACAAATGTCATTGTTCAGCTTTCTGGTCTATTTTTCTTGCTTTGCTCAGTGGTTCAGCTGCAGCAACTCTATACATTAGTCGAATTATCATTTCCTCCAGGGGCTGTTTGATCAAAAACACAACATCCAGGTTTCTAAGGGACAGCAAGAGAGAAATTTGGGGCAAGGGTTATATATTGTATCATGATGATGGTCCATTTTGTTGAATAGAACCCGATATGGAATGGCTGTCTTTAGGAAGAGCAGAAAATGACCACAGGAGCTGCGGGCCAGAACAAAGAGGCTTCATTATTATCTGTGGCTTTCATTCTGTTGCACTGGGAGTGATGAGAAATCAAATAGAATTGGAGAGAAAACTACAAACAGCAGAAGTAAATGTTTAAGGTTACACAGCTGTTGGAAATGAGTGTTGAAGCCTTTATTTTTTTTTCCCTGTCTTGCTTGTCAATAATTGCATCGACTCCAGGAGGTGGCCATATCACATTTCTGCAGGACGCGAAGGACATGGCAACCTGCATGTGCTGTAATGAGCTTTTTGATTAAGAATGAAAATCTGCTGGAGGGGAAAAAAGTCTTGTGATAGAGTAATTTCTCTGGTGCCACATCGCTACGCCTGCCTGCGTACGTAGAGAGCATTAAACGGCCGCTGCAGCCAAACGTCCTCACCCTGCTCCAGCCCAGTTTGCACAGCCAGGAAGCCAAAAACAAGCACTTCTGTTCGACACTTACGCATCTGTGTGCATTGTTATTTAAAATGAGATGGTTTGGAAGCAGCCATTTATCCTTCAAACATTTCTATTAGTGCTGGCTTCAGTAAGCCTCATTCAGAGGATATGAATCCATGTCTCAAAGAAAAGTGAGCAGAGTGTCCTGAAATGGGGAGAAGGCTATTGTTGAGAGAGTATTAATGTGTGTGTGTGTGTGTGTGTTAGTCTCTCATTTCTTGAAAAGGGGTCTCTGCACATCAGCCTCATGGTTAACACACTCTTTTGTCACACCTCAGCCTTGTTATCTATTACCTCCTCCTGTCTCCATTTCACTGCCTTTGTGTGTCTGTGCATCCTGTTCTGCTTCTGTTGTACGTTTGGCCTATGTGCAGAGTTCATTACTCTCTTCCTCGCTTCATTACAGCCTAAAGATGGGCTGTCATCACCACTGATGGCTGCACATTAGTGCCCTACCTCCTCTACCCTCCACCCCCCCATCACTGTGACAGGACATCCAGTGCAGCACAGTAGGGGTGATGGCGCCATGTGGCATGCACATGTTTCTGTGTGTCTTATTTGGTACATGGAACTATATTTGTACTCTTACAAGACCCCCTCCTCACACACTCAGAGCTGTTATCAGCAGAAACAAAAGTCACCTGCCTGTAAGAGATCCAAGCAAATCAAGCAAGAGAGTCCTAGACGGAGGAAGAGGGATGGATGCTACTAATTAAAGCTCATGGTGGTTTTGGTGGTAGCAGTAGGGCGGTGGTGATGTCTGTCTGTTTTGCTGTAAAGCTTCAGGGCTCTGGTACACTTCCCCTGGCCGTGTATTGACAACACACTGGGGCTGCATGTGGAGATAATCAGCCTCTATTCAGATGAGGATCAGGCAGGTTTGTTTGCTGGAATCCTTAGCACCCTGTTCCTGCCATATAAACACCAGGCATGCCATGCCTGGCAGGAGGCTGTTGCTTCTGCTGCTGCTGCTGCTGCTCGCAGGGATTCAGATGAGGAATAGTTGCTGATTGAATTACAGCTTTCATCAAGTGATTTTCTTTTGAGTTGCTGCGTAAGTCATGGTAATGTCATACTCCTCCTTTGAAAAGCTTTGGTAATCAGGAGGAACTTTTTCCACTGAGCAGAGGTGCTGAAAAAGTCTGTGACAAGTTTTGGGTCTGGGTTGAAGGCTACTGAAGTGCTACTGTAGGAAAATTAAATACTGACATTTCAGTGATGGAGTCTTGCATTCTGTGTGTGAATTCATTCTACTTCATTCTACCGACATCTGTGTGGAAAAAGTGTATGATTTACTCACATGAAATCACTCAATCAGGTGAATAAGAAGAGCCACTGATACTGGCCTCTAGGGGGCACTGTGGGAGCCTGTTTGTTCAGAAGTTGCAGAAAAAATAGATTTTGATGATTATCTTATCTTTCTTTATAACACCCATCACCAACATCATGATCGTGTTATTTTTGGTGAAAAGCTTGGCAGGGTTGGTTGTCGGATTTTTGCGGTACATGAGGTGTTGTTAATGTGCGTGTGTGGTCTCGAGTCCATCTGTGGCAGAACAAGAAGGTTCCTGTGTCATTACCCACTCCACTGCACTAACATCTTCAATTAACAGCAGCCACACACTGATGACATATTTTCAGGATGTTGCTCTGCCGGGCTTCGTTCTGCCAACAGAAACGCAGGTTTAACAGACATGCAGTGAAAGCATATATGCCTCTGAGTGCCATCTCCATTGGCTCTACTGCTGCTCTTTCAGCCTGGAGGAGAGGAGGGACAAAATGTGACTTGGATATGATGCATAATCGCTTCTCCAGGTGTAAAAGAATTTGCAGCATGTTTTTTCCCCTGGCTGCATATGGGGTGCATAATCAGTTAGCACTTGACCTTGACTTGTATCATTAATTCAGTGAGTAAACTGTCAGCGTCTCTCACCAGCTGTGCTTAGGATTGTAACCTCTTGGCTTGCTGAAGGTCAAGCACTCTTCACAAGAGTTTCTACTGTTTTTTTTGTAATGGCAGGGGTCGAGCAGTCAGCTGTTTGGATCTGTAATCCATCTTTATTATATATTATATATTATAATGTTTTAGTTCTCAACAATCAGGATTTGGTTAGTTATAGTTAGTTGTTGGTATGTTACTTAAAAATGTAAATGGTGCCTTTTTAAGTTTCCTCAACTACAGGTCATATATTTTACATTGTAACTTGTAGAAATAGAATATGAGATATTGTGGTTTAAGAAGCAACCAGCGGTGGTTTGGTTTTTGGATTGGTTTGGTTTTAACCCTGGTGACATTACACAGCACCACAGAGGTTCTGTCCTCACAGTTAAGCTATGGTGTTTAAACATCCTACACCTCAACACACCACTAGGTGTTTAACAGTGGTTACCAACAATTATCAATAGAAGCATCTCTCATATGGTAGAGGTCCCTTAGCCCCTTATAACTTTTCTGACCTGTTGCTTCAAAACATATAAAGACCAATTTCAGCCTTCACCAAGTTCTAGTTAAAAGTTTATATGTTGCTTTTCTTGGCCACCAAGTATTTCTTGCCAGGAGAAGGTTGTGGTGATGGTGGCTTGTGTTTCAAAGTGTTTCAGCCATTGTTGTATTGACAAGAGAAGAGTTTATAATACATTTTTCTGAGCAGCGGTACTACACAGGGCAGACAGGGCGCTATAGTTACTCACTATCGTCATAAGGCCGGGGCTTGTTGGTTAGCATAATAACCAGTGACAGCAGAAGAGGTGATAGAAACAGAGGTAGAACAAAATTTAGCACTGCAGTTGTTTTACACATCTGTGTAGGAATAATGTTTAATTTTGATAAACATTGAATATGTAGTAAAAACTGAAATATAGCACATTTTTTGCACTGTACATTTATTCTTTATTTAAATTTCCATGTAGATTAATTATTAAAAAACAATTATATCACAATTAACATCAAAGATAATTGTTACAGTTGGGATATATCATCTGAAATCCTTAATTCTTTTCTTCTTTTAGTCATTATTTGAATTAAGTTATAGAGGATCTTGCCTTGTCAAAAACAACTTTATATTACTCATTATTGCTGGAATTCCTGGAACATGTTACTACTAAGCACTAGTCAAATCTCATTGTTTTAAATCACTGTAGTAGAAAAGTGGAGGCTTTACGATGGAAGGGGAGATGGAAGCAGCTGAATCTAGGTCAGTAAAGATGGACTCTGTTGAGTAACAATGGTATAGTAGCAGGTGAGCAGCTGAGCTACCAAGCCAGAAAATTCAATTAGAGCGCAGTGCCTGCCTGCATTCAGTTTATTATGGCACAGCTAACAAAGTCCTCCTGCTTGGTGAGATAAAGCCAAAGACTGGCGCCTATTGTTGGTCCCATCAGAGGCTGCACAGATCAGCCCAAGATGCCCCCAATCCCCCTTTAGCCAGCTGCGAGGGAACTGTAAAGCACTCCAGTCTTTTGTGGAATTTTCCTTAAAATAATTTCTGCCTTTGTCTCACTACCAACAACTGCACATGACTTCAGATTGCATTAAACGTCCTCCAGTACATTAACCACCGGACAAATCAAATTGCCGTTTCAAGAGGAGGATCAGGGTTAAATGAGCCTTTCAAGAGAGTTGGACCTGGTCTGACTTTTAAAAGCTCATCAAGCAAAACACTTATCCTTGACGTGCCCTTTAGACCCCAGTTCATCGCAGTAGTGTCTCCTCAGTTTTTGTTTACAGGCAGACAATGTCATCTGGTCTTCCTTGTTTGCAATGCTACAGAATGCAATCAAATAAAGCGGTGCTGATGAGGCAGGGTCACTGCAGAGGCGTCTTCGTCTCTGGCGTGACGTGGCTATCTCAGGTGAAATGAGCCGGTAAAGCTGCTGTCATGAGGTGGCAACGGAAACCCAGAGCAAGGAGGGAAATTGATTGTAGTCAGAGGCAGATCTGACTTTTGATAAGAGGCGAGCCGGCCTTTGTGTGAGCGGACACACTGATGTGTAGTTAGCAGGGGCAGTCATCCACGGAGTCGATATAAGTCACATGAACCATGAAGGGCAGAGGTCAACGGAGGTCGGACGCACGCACACATACAGAGCAACGAAACAGGATTTAAAAATGCAAAATGGGAAACAGTATCTGAAAAAATGGGAAATGAATATATTTGAAGCACAGACGAGACCACATCTGTTTTTTCAATATAGTCATTTTACTATGCGAGGTCAAGCATGAGTTTTCATCTATGTGAGCTGATCTTGGAGAGATAAGAGACAACTGAGGTATTGTGTATTGTTTCATCTGTGGAAAGATGGCTGCACATATTCATTGTTGGAGTCACCGCTCCTTTGAATTCTGCTTTAAATTTCTTGGGTCTGTAGTTTTTTTTAGTTCAGATGCAAACTTCAGTGTATCTTTGATTTTAAAAAAAAAAAAAAAAAGAACAAGTCTGCTTTAATCATCTGTGGATCCAAAGAAATTCTACTATTGATGGTGAAAGTCTGTGATGTACTTTGCTTCCAACCTGGAAACTTTCAGCAATGCGGCAAACGTCTCCCTATATCAACAGCTTCAGTCTTGACTAATAGTTTCTCCTCTTGTGGATTTTACTGCAGGGGGAAAAGAAAGATTGGAGAGAATAAATATTCCACCACCATGTACGACCTTTTTCTCTATGTAATTATCTGTCTTGAAGTGTTGTAGATGCCTCATTGACACTGTGGCACTGAAAAAACTTTAAATCAAACTGGAAACCAAGAAAATCTGATTGTTTTCTCAATGCTGTTGTTATTTTTGTGCTACATGTCTGCAAGTTGACAGAAACTGTGTCATATGTTCTCTGTAAGTCCTTCCATATCGGTTGCAAAGATCCCTGAAACAACAGGAGTCTGGGTGCAGAGTTCCCTCTGTGATTATCAGGTTTGAAAACCTGGTGGCCACTAAAGTGTAATTGCCTTAATGGGTGGAAAAGGTGAGGGCAGTTTAAAGGATTGATTAAGGGATTTGGTTTCACGTTGAACAAACCATAGCGGGAGCCAAGGTCACAGCCAGGGGCCAAGACAAACAAATATACCTGTCAGCCCCGCTCCCTTACCCGTGGACTCATTTACGCTCACACACTCAAAGAAACAAAAACACTCCTCAATGTGTTTCCAGTCACCAACACATTTTATTCACCCACAGTCGTGTATACATCTACAGTGGAGCAACATACAAACCAAAATACTTAAGTTTATTATTTATTATCACTAAATTCTATGCTGTTACCACATATGTTGCTTCAGTAAGATGTGGTATTTTATTTCTTAATTCTCCAGCAATCAGACACTGATGTTTTTCTGCCTAAGTTTTAAACAAGAGTTATGATTTTAACCTTAAATGTCATTTAAATCATAATTTAACACAGCAATTATAGAGTGTGTGGCATATGTCAAATGTAAAGGACCCTGAAAGTCAGTAAATGTGAGCTAAAATGGATGAATGTTTGCCCTCCAGTTTGAATTTCATGTCACTCCCACCCCCACCATCCCACTGCCCTTTTCCCCAGTGAGTGACTTGGCATTGACCCCGTCTTTTGCCACCGCTGAAGATAGTGGTCTATAACCGAATTAGCAAATTCAATCTTCTAAAACAAGATCATGCTTACTTCGGAAAAGACTCACTCCACACTTTTAGCGTAATTGCCCACACAATTATGTTAATTTAGAGGTTCTGCACTCAATGCAGTGTCTGTTTGTTCTTAACCAAAAGAGAAGCCTATGTTAATTTAACAGGAAAGGCTCCTTCATTTGAGATAAAAGGCTCCGATAAATTACATGTCCCCCTTTAAACTGCTGCCTTAAAGTATTTGTCTCCTGGAAGTGGTCTGAAAGAAGATGATATTCAGTCACAGTGAGAGCAGATTTTTGTGCCATTTGAGTTATAAAAATGTTTCTAACACACACAAGCCCACACACAGTGTTTCCCTTTGCTTAGAGATGTATTTGCCTCTGGCCTCTGCTCTTCCCAGCTGGTCACATCTGTGTGAACAAGCAGAGCAGGCATAGACGTACGGCCCGTGTACAGCACTCATGAGCGGTTGTTGCTTGGCAACCTTAAAACTCTAGGTGATTAGGGATGTCTTGCTGCTCGGAGGATGGGTAGGGTTAAATGAAGGGCTGCATTTTATCTGAGGCTAACCAGTTTCTGCTTTCATGCCTTAGTTGTTAGAAGATCTGATACAAATATTTATTTATGGACGAAGGTTAAACTTTTAATGCAAAGTGCATTCAACTTTAAATTGTAATTATGGTGGTTTAAAGGTGAAATGTGCACTATAGCATATTCATGTGAGTGTGTGGTTTGCTGAGTGTGTGTTTGAAGTCGTGTCACTATGACACCATCCTACTAGATAGCCAAGGGCATGCCATCATAATTGCTGCGAGTGATTCAATTATGATCCAATTCTATCTACTCCACAGGGGGCAGGAGGTGCAGAGGGACATTAGAAATGGATAATTTACTTCACTGTCAAGAGATGAATACTGCTTCTTCTTTTATCCATGACAAAATACACATCATGCCATGCCTCCATTAATCCACTGCTAAAATCGGAGACAAATATGTATGTTTGTCACTCTCAAGCCACCAGCTTTTTCAAACAAAAGAAAATCTGCGTCTCCCCCATTTTTCTTTTTCCTCTGTAATGTCCCATTGGGTTGTAGCTCCATTAACTCTATACTCTCAGAGGGAAGCTAGCTTCATGCTACATTAGCAATATGGCCTCATGGATTTCGCATTAAAGTTAATAAATATCAAAGCTCAACAAACCACGGTCAGACACTTGAAAATGTAGACGAGCAAAATGAGAGTGTGTCATCTGCAGGAGGGTGGTACAGTATCTTAGTGTTCGCCATCTTCCTATCTGTGGTCGAAGCATGATGATGCCTGCAGTCTGGCAAAGAGCAGTCATGTGTGAACAGTAATCATGTGTTGTCAATCAGTTGCCTGAAGCTTTCACTCAGGAATCAATCAGCCTTGGGCGGCTTACAGGCAAATCAACCCTTCTGCAGGTGGACAGGATGGAGCGGCTGACTGGCAGCTTATTCTGTCTGTCAGTGGAGAATTGAGGAGAAATCGAACTGCAAACAGGGCAGAAGAAATTCTATGACTTCTTTACGACTCCCTGTCCCTAAAAATACACACATGCACACACAAACTCACCACTCTCCATTTTGAGAAAGCTTGATCTCCGTCTGTGTCTGTCTGAAAAAAAAAAAAAACACATTCAGAGGATTGGAAGTGTGATGAGCTGTTTTAACGGCTGAAAAGATGTGGAAGGAATCAGCACCCATTCTGGAAAGAACTCGATGGTCTGTAGATGATAGTTTCGTGTCTTTTACAGACTGGTGCTATAATTTGAAACAGCCGCAGTGGGTTACATACTGTGACCCCAATGTCGTAAGTGTTTTTCTTTTTTTTTTTTTTTTTTTTCTTTCTTTTTTTTTTATGCGGAAAGACGGACATTGAAGTGTGGGATCTATTCCAACACAGTTCTCCATCTGCTCCATACAAACAAGTGTCTGAACTAACCGGTGCCTCAGATGGACCAAACGGGTTCAGGGGAAAATTACGCTTTGAGGGTTGGGTGCGCCACTTCGATTTACACTGCAATTAAAAGGCCAATTAAATGCCCATTCTCTCCGTTTCCTGGTAATGGCACTAAATAATACGTGTTGTAGGGCTGTGGAGAAGAGTGTGCTGCCATCCAGATGAACTTGTCCATTGTCTCAAATGCTGCTGCAGATCCAACGCCTGTGTTGACGTGCCTCATAAACATTTAACTGCCATTTTACAGAGCTTTAACAAGTCACGCAGAGACACACTGGGTGTCCCTAACAACCCCCTTTTTTTAAAATTACTGACATTGTAATTTACCACTGAGAATGCAGTTGGTAATTAGCCAAAAGCATCAACAAAAAAACACAATGCACAAAAGCGATGTTGAGTCCCCAGAGACGGACTATTATGTTGTTCATTTTTGACTGGCGTACATGTTTGGAGGTGTAATGCCCACCCTCCTGGGCACTGTGGGGCTACTTTTTCCACACATCATTCAAACAGGTACGAATTATATTTCATTTTTCTGCAGAGAAACACATTCAAACTTCATTAGCCTTCTGGGCTCAGAGGTGCACAATGGCAGCAGCGAAATCCAGGTGTGATTTAACACAGCTGGGTTCAGCCATCATTCACGTGGGCACATGGCTGATAGAGGGAAGGGGGGGTGTTGACGAGTAATGGTGCACACTGGGTCTCATGGCCCCTAAATGTGTGAGATTCATCATCACAGAATACATGACTTGAATAAATGTCCTATCAAAGTAGGAAATAAGCAGCTCTACACAGACTGGAGACAGTTGTCGCGTAGCCTCGTATGAGGTTACATTGTTAGTTATTTTGGACAGTCTAAAAAAGCCACATGGTATTGAGGCCGATCTTTTTTTTTTTTTTTTGAAAATAGTGCTTTTAATAATTCATTTTGTTCTTGTATTACTGTCATACCAAAGCCAAGAGAGACAATCCAAAGTCATTATTGCAGATACTTGTCTGTGAAAATGTGTTGTTTCTCTCCAACTGTGTATGAAGAAACAAAAAAGATCAAGAGGAGACAAACAAAATAGAAAATGAAAAACATACCCTGGAATAAAAACAGACCCAGAGTCATCTAATCCAGACATTTCTACACCATCATTTACCGTCAACAACAGTTCCATTTTTAGCTAAAGTCACTTTGAAGAAAGCCTTGTTCTTCAGTTACCCACATCCTTTCAGAAAGTGGCTGTGACAGTTAAATAATAATATTTATTTATTTATTTTACTATCTGACATTTTTGGTGACCACAGCAACCACATGTTGCCTGGAAAAAAAAGAAGCAGAAACGCCTGGAAGCATGAGCACAGGATCTGTGTTTCAGAGGTTGTCTCTGAAAAACATGCTGGAGACTCCCCGCCATCAGCCGTGTCTGGTGTGCAGCACGGGGCTCAAGTCAGGGCAGGCTACACCAAAATAACAGCATTACTAAGAATCCTAGGAGGGGGGTTGTTTGCTGGTCATGGCTCCCTGGGGAGGAAATCCTAATGTGCTCTGTGAGACACCTACATGCACACAAGTACACACACATAGACACAAAAAGAGAAAACTAAAGGCCATAGAGGTGGAGAGAAAAGGAAAAGGGAGGCAGTGTCAGATTAGCTCTGTGCTCTGAAATGTACATGCAGCGATAGCAGAGCATATAATTGTCTGTGAGAGAGTCATGTTCAAGTCTGACAACTGTAACGTATCTGTTGTTGTTGGTCCTTTAGCGGATTTTGTTGCACCTAGAAAAACAATCACGATAGTGGTTATGATTTTTAAAAGAATAGACATTAAGTCCTCATGAATATCTCATGTGAGAGTAAACAGATTAGAATAACGACATTTAACAGGACGATAACCGGATAGTGTCCATTATTTCTTCACATTATGGACAGAAGAAGATGTTCAGTGTGCAAAGCATGTACAGGATGTGAGAATACATTTGTGGCTTTGTATAGAGTGGCTTATATTCTTCACAACTGTGCACCTTACCCCCCCTCATACTTTCTTGCACTATTACTATTATTACTTATTCCGTTTTATGTTGTCATATCTACACACACACACACACACACACACACACACACACATATGTATGTATGTATGTATGTTTGCACTGGAAGAGGAGCTGCTTTTAATCTCAGTGTACATGTAAACACGTGACAATAAAATACATTCATTTATTTGTACTGCAAGAGAAGTATGTGAAAGCAAGATAAGCAATTATGTGATTATTGAACATTTAAGAGTAATTGCATCAGCAATAATAAAAGATATGAGGGATATGGTTAAGAGAATTCATTTTTACACTGATCAGTCATAACATTATGACCGCTGACTGGTGAAGAGAGTAACATTGATTATCTCATTACAATGCTGCCTGTCAGTGGGTGGGATATATGAGGCAGCAAGTGAATATTTTGTCCTTGGAGTTGATGTGATGGACTCGAGAAAAATGGGCAAGTGTAACAATGTAAGCAAATTACAGTATAAGCAACTAAGAGGTAAGCCAAGACTGTTGTGTGTGATCCAACCCGATGGAACAGAGGAGCTACTGTAGCTCAAGTTGCTGTAAAAGTAAATGCTGGTTCTGATAGAAAGGTGTCAAGACACAGTGCTTCACAGTTTGCTGCGTAGGAGGCTACAAATCCGCTGACCAGGCATGACGCCCACGCTGACCCCAATCCACTGCCAAAAGTCCATCTGAACATCAGAACTACACCACGGAGAACTAGAAGAAGTTGGCATGGTCTGATAACTCATGTTTTGTTGAGTGTGTATATTGCTTACTCGGGGGAAGACGTGGTCCCAGGGTGCATTATGGGAAGAGGGAAAGCTGGCAGGTGCAGTGTGATGTATTTGGCAATGTTCTGCTGGGAAACATTGGGTTCTACCATTCACATTGATGTCACACATATAGCCTACCTTAGCATTGTTGCAGACCAAATACACCCCCCTCATGGAAATGGTCTTCTCTGATGCCAGCGGCTTCTCTCAACAGGATAATGTTACTGTCACGCTGCATAAATGGTTCTCAATCCAATCAAGCATCTGTGGGATGTGCTGCTACTCAATATCAGGCACGTGGTTATAATGTGACGGCTGAATACTTGACACTGATGCTGTTGTAGCACCTTATAAATGCACATATGTGTGCGTGGGATGGTTTGGATAAAGATTGGCGATTGCATGACCACCAAATATTGGTCACCGTATCACAGAGCTCTCAGTCAATGCCATTGTTTTCCTTGAGTGCAGGTTAAAGGAGTCAGAAATCTGTACACATAAGGAGATTTCATATGTTTGTAGCACCGACAGGGGACTTCATTCTAGAAAGTAATTTCCATTTTTGTTTGTCATGTTTTGAAAGCATCACATGAAATGGTTTGCTTGGCATTTGCAGCATCAATTCATTCTCGAGCTCAATCAGATTGTGTTTATTCATCGCGTGTGTGAAACTGATGCACATTTCATTGCGTTTAGAGTCACAGTTACAGCTGCTCTGCATGCATTCGGTGGAAGTTGTTTTGAATGCGTTGTGTCTCAGAAATGTGTTTGGGAGAACAGATGAGGAATTTTAAAGGTGGTCCTCAGGCGTGACGTACATTTTTAATATCATTTTTATAGATAATGATAGGCCAGAACCCCTACAGGATACACTCTGTGGTGCTTCAGAGCTATTTCATTGGTGAATAATTCATGATTAAGAAATGAAACTTTGAATTAATCTAATTTGAATTTTAATCTTTGGCAAAGCAGAAGAATGACTGAAGGACCTGATGTAAGCATCCAGACACTGCACTGGATGGCCGAGCTCATGGTGGCTCGGTTATTATCTTTCCATTACTCTGCAAAAACTTGAAGAAGTCCAGCTGTGAAAACATCACTTATTTTCTCATGGAATAAAAAGTCTAATGTAATTACTGATAATGAATATGGACCATATGGACAATAGGGATTTGTTCTGTCTGTGCATTAGTATGTGGTTGTGTTTGTTGTACTGGAAACATGAGTGTATGAGTATTGTGTGTTTTCATAAAAAGTTAGCTGTCAGTGAAGATTCTCTGCTCGTGACTCAAAGAACAAAAATGATAGAGTTAATGACTATGTCAGTTCGTGTTACTGACATTTCTCCACAGACGTCTTCAGTCCCCACATTTACATTTCATATCTGTCCGAGCCACTGGCTGGGCCTCGTGTGAAAGGCCAGGCTGGATTAAGGTATCATCGTGATTGTATGCTAACTCATGGGCAGGCAGGCAGGCCGACAGAAGACCTAAATCCCTGTCTGGAGCAGAGAAGGTCTCGAGCTGCTGGTAAGCTCTCATCAGTCTCACCCTGTGCCTCACGGTGCCCCCCACCCACAGCCCTCCTCCCCTCATACCTAGGAGATCAGGCGTGATGGCATGTAATGGTGGATATAATTGCTTTGTCCTCTATCTATCTTTTTTTCTCTTTTTTCCCTCTGAGTTGGAAGTAACCAAATTAAATGAGGTGACACATGAGAGGAGCATGAGCTCACTCTGTCAAAGAGCCCAATGATTTCTGTCTCACGTCCAGCAGCAAATGTCAGATTGGCTGCAGACCTACAATATTTTGTTAGTATATCTGGCAGTGTTTTTTTCCCTCACCCACATACATCTGGTAGCTTTGTACAAGTCAACAGTTTTTTATATTGATGCAATGCAGGGAGTAGCAGATGCTGCTTTCTGACTGAATATGTTGTTCTCTCTCTGTTTAGCAGGGCTCATAAGCCCTAAAATCATATTTCACTTCTGCAGTCTTGCTCCTCGGGACTGTAAATAGCCACTATCACACAGCGAGCTAAGGTAGAACAATAATCCAAACCAATCGCTGCCAGTTGTCAGGATTTTCTTCCTCTTTCTTTTATAGATACTACAGATAAAGTGCTTGTCTTATTTTTTCTGTAACACTCATGAGTCAGAAAATGTTTTTCTCATTGTTCCGTATCAACAGCCTATCCTCCATAAGCGTGAAGGATAAGGATATCCAAGGTCCCTCGTTAGTATGCAAAACATTGCATCATCTTTCCACCATGTCTCATTTCCAATTGCAAATGTGGAAGGAAAGAAAAATATGCGGGAGATTAATGCGTTAAACAATTTGGTTCTGCTTAATAGTAACTCCTTTGATTTGGACGTGGGGCCCCTGAGATGAGCGTGGACGAGGAATGATTGAGATGCACGGAGGAGCTTGTTTCTGGCTGCCTGCTCTGCTAAGCAGGCCCACTTCACCATAATAAGAGGTCATCCCTGTTGGAGTGTGGAGATGTGTCTAATTAAAACAAAATGCTTTATCAAGAGCTGAAGTAAAGTGATGCAGCCCCAGTAAAATAAATGGCCGGCAATTTCCTGCGATTCATACTCTGATAAGCATCTTATTAAAATAGTCCACTATCTAATGGAAATGCTTTGCATTGTGAGTGGACTTGTTCTAATTTTCTGTCTCTCTTGCTATTTTTCTCTCATCACCCTCCTGCCTCCATCCTGGGTGTGTGTGTGTGCGTATGTGTGTGTGTAGTTGTTGTTTACATCCATGTGTATGTTGGCGGTTGTGTGCGTGTTGGTGTGTGTGTGCATGATGAAGAGTACAACAAAACTGGAAGTAAATTGGAAGTTACCTATTTTGTTAGGGGTTTTGTGTTTTTGCTTACCTCGCAGATAACCAGGGATGTGAATTACTCAGTGCTGTGGGCGCACGGTACTTAATTGTTTTTCCATATCATCATTATTCATCTTCTTTCTCCGACAGCTCTGTTGTGGCACTGATGTATTGAAAGATGGGTCATAACAAATTTTTTTCCAAGCTGTCTCTCCTCTCCCTGTCCCTCTCTGTTGCTATTTTTGAAGCGCCATGTTTCCATACTGATGGCATCAGTATGAGTCCATGATTTGTTGTCACAAGTCTGATGTGTGAGATTATGGCACAAGGCTACTACTCACAAAATGCCTCCAAGCAAGGGCAAAATAATAATAATAATAATACAAAAAATACCCTATTTAATACAATGCCCCACACTGCAAACACATCAGAACAGCTTGCAATTACAATGTCTCCTGTGGTTGCATCTCTGTGGAAATTAATTGCCGTTTTAATTTTGTTTTTTTCCATTGATAAGTCCTGACAAGCTTAGGAGATGTGTCCGATGAGAGCCACATGATTGGGCCACAGATCAAGCACATTATGTTCAATTGAACCTCAGGGTGGGTTGTTGTCCCTGAAGAGGGTGGAAAACAAAATTGCATTTATGCTCAGTGTGATCATCGCTCTGACGTTCTCCAAATAGTTGCAGTTTGTTCAATAAAACCTGAACTGGGTAACGATGGTGTTAGGTTTTAATCCGACTTATCTGCCTATTCTAATAACTTCCTGTGTGAAATATTTCCCTTTAGTGTTGAGCAGGAGAACCGAGCGATCATCACCTCATTGTAGTTGGCTGCTGAGCCTCCATCAGAGAAGCTATTACTAATGTAATGGGCTACCTGTGTGAATGTGGTTTCTGTGTGTGAGCGTGTTGCATTCACTGATCGTATAGCATTAGGTCCCTAGAGCCTCTTGAGTATGTATCTGCTACCCACTCTAACAGGTGGACTGTGGGAAGTAAGCGGTGGAGGCGGACTTCCTAATGGACCCGGTTCAAATGCCACACACATACAAGTCCCAAGACACACTGTGCACAGTCTGCACTCTGAGGCTCAGAGCTCTGCAATGAGGAATTTAAAAGCCTGTTCTGCTCTTTACCTGCAGAATATAATGACACTGTAATAAGCATTTGCAGTGGTGTATGAGGGTGTTAATGTTATATTCAAGCCACTCTTAATGCATGCATTAGACACATTAAAACAACAGAAAAATAGTTATTAATTAGAATACATTATGTTTATTATAAGTATATCCCTTTTAATAGCTGACATCTTTTAACCTTTGACAGTTTAGTGTTTTATCTAAATGTTTCCTGGTATTGTTTTTCTCTCCATCTGGGCTGATTGCTTACACGGGTCAGAGAAGAGAGGGAATGGAGTTTCAGTGGAGTCGACAGGTTGCCACATTCCCTCGTGATATCTTCAAATATGGCTGCAGGGAGAGAGAATTAAAGGCATCACAAGAGGCCCTTTGAAACCTTCCAACTTAGTATGAAATCACTGCGTGCAAGCGCTTTGATCAGCAAACGGTCAAGCGGCAGCCCTGCAGTCGGCCATCTCTCCACATTACCACTGAGGGCCTCATTCCCGGCACCGTGCACACACACACTCCAGCTGACCACTGTTTGATTTGCTCACTGAACTGATCTTCCAACAAATAAGCTTTGTGCTTTGCCATGAATTACCCATGTCTCTGTCTCCCGTCACACATGCCTCGCAGCATCGCCCACCCTCCCCCCTCCTCGTCGCATGCACCCGGTCTCTTCATACATTCAGGGATAAACACTAGGTACTGCACATCACACAGTAATAATTCCAGCAATTAACCTCTTCCCCCTCTGTGGATTTGTGAATCCCATGTTTTTCTTCACTCAGTTGAGGTCTTTGTCTGCCAGGCTGGATTCAAAATGTAAACAGAAATGTAAAGTGACCAGTGGCTCACCAGTCTGGCAACACCCTAATGACCAATGATGTGTGCTTTGATTTCAGATTCAGTGTGGACAGGTGCCAGGACTGGAAGTGGTTGAGTTACAGGGCTGGGGATGTGGCCCCTCTTGACACACACCCTCTGCTGTGTGAGAGACACCCGCGGGTTTAATGAAGGTCTGTGACAAGAGGTGAATCAGTGAGTTATGAGCACATCAATAAGCATCCGCTGTATCTTCGCACTGAACCAAGGTGCTTGAAAGAGCAAAGCCAGAGAGTTGAGCATGATAGACAGGCGAGGAAATACGGATATTTTCCTGTTGGATTGCCTGTCGCATGGCATTTGTGCATGTTGATTGAGAATTAGATCAAATTTAGGAAACTTTGAACAGTGAATATTATGCAGATGTTATATTTAAAGGCCAACAACAACTACACCCATTACTGCACTCCTTATTTTTGACATGTATTTTTTGTGTTGAACAATGTAACTGCCTTTCTCTGTGTTAAAGAATCTGCAGCCGGCCTCAGTGAGTCGATACGTGGCCTGAAGAGAAACATGACTGATAATATCACACATTGTGTAATAACCCAGCTTCACCTCGCAAAATGGGTTAATCTATCATTTTTCTCTTTGCACAAAATCAGCCAAAACTTGTTCTACACTGATAATGTGAAACATGTTCTTTCAAAATGAATTGAGTTACGTTCCAATCAAACTCATCATGACTTGCCCAAATAAAAAAACAATAACAACAAAAACAGAGACACTCCAAACAGGGCTGTGAGTAATGGATTGAAAAAGTCTGTATTTGATTACCGCTGCTGCCCAGGGTTGACTAAGATCCATTTGAGAAGGTAGTGCGGTGGAATTCCAATATGGACACCCTCCAGCTATTGACCCTGTCTTTAAGTGGACGCTGTGCTTTTAGTGTACTTACAGTGGTTGTTCCACATCTTCTTCCTCCTGGCAGTTTTGCAATACTTTTTGATGGCAGATACTGGCTCCCTTTCCCCCCTCCACTTTGCATTATTGATGCATCAGAGAATGTGGATAGCCTACTTTTTGTCATGAGGGGCACAGATGTAAGTGGATAAAGGGGGCTGGGTGTTGGTGTGATGTTTAAGTGTTTCATCATATCATTTTTTCATTGTAGTAGAAAGAAATGTGTTGAGGAAATATTGTAAACAAGTTCCAGTCCCAAAGAAAAAAATGGGAAAAAAGCTTAAAAGTCAGCACTTGGCAGCTGACACTGAGATCACCGATCAAAGATTTATCATTCATGAATATAAATGGAAGTAGTACTCATTGGGTGCATCCCCACTGAAATGAATACAATTTAATAGTGTCTGCAGCCAAACAGGAATACTCATAGAGACAAAAAAAAAAAAAATGGATAAAGCAGCATAAAGAATGATAAAAGATGCACTGTCATGAATTCTGATACACCACTTAACGCATGCAAGAACAGTCACCTTATACTTATAATGTATTTTGTCCCTGTCCACAGCCCGTCACAGCACCAGGTCCCCAATGTCATGAAACAGTTCAGGAAAAAAAAACACTTGAAAAAATCTTTTTCTATGATTATTATCTCAAAAGCTGAAATATTCACTTGTAAGTGGTGCAAAAAATGGGAGAACAAATCAAAATCAATCAAACGTAAATATAAAACTAGAGACCAAAAAGAAAAAGGAGGATAGAGAGACACAGGCAGAGAGAGAGAGCTGCATGTGAGAAGAACAGGTTCTCAGATTGGCCTATAGATGGCAGTGTTCTAACAGGAACTGATCCGGATGATGATGAGATTTTCACTGGGCTCAATGTGAGCCGCTGCTGCGCAGACGAATGTGATGGGTAAGTACATTTCATTTTTATTTTATGAATATAAATCACTCTGTTTTTTTTTTTTTTTTTTTTATCAACATTCAATCAATTACGTCAGATTTTAAAGATTTCCAAGGGGAATTATGGGAACTTTAAATATGTGTGTTCACAATAGTTTAGATTCCTAAAAGCGTAAATAATAAAATATATCTAACGTGTTATAAATTAGATGTTGTAGGTTTATTTTTTGGGAAGTTGTTTCCGGCAGGTGAAGAGGTACACTGTTAATGACTATAATATTCCCAGAAGAAGAAGAGTAAAAGTTCTTATGTTTTAGCATAGCTCTAATGTTTCCAAGACTGAATTCTTTCATTACAACACAAATGTTTCTTTAATGTATTTATTATTAATGTTTTTCTTTGGGCGGAAACAGTTAACACCATAATAAGCCGGAGTGTGAGGGGGGTGGGTTTAAACGCGCAGTGTGCCAGTGGCAGCGTACGCACGCACACACACATACACGCTCACACTTACTCACATACACACACACACACACACACACACACACACACACACTACTGTACACTGATGGAGCCGCTAATCTATGGCAGTCCGGGCAGAGCTCTGTGAGGAAGTCAAACGCTGCGGGTCTGAGGCGACGCTGCTGCTGCGAAATTCCACTTCTACCGTCGGACGATGGCGAGTGTTTCCACAGCTCGTACATGATAAACCTGTGCGCACTGTGAGAGCCGCAGCGGAGGACGTTAAATCTCCACTAAAACTGAAGGAATGTGTCGTTTCGTCTGACACGGCAAAGTTCACATTAGGAGGTGACTTCAGATGGTGAAGGCGCCGCCGCCGACACCAAGTTTACGCACTGAATTTGCTGTATTACTTCGCGGTAATGACGTTTTTATATATTTTTATTTTTTTATTTTTTACTTGAATGAATGACGCCGCTGCTCCCGCCACCGAAAAGGTTTTCTAGGCTGCATTTTCATCCAGAGGAGGAGTTTGTCCAGATAACGCTTTTGGAAACATTTCTTCTTTTTTCTCTTGTCTTTCTCTGTGGATGTTGAGTGCAGCGCATCAGTTTAAAGCCCAGAAGACGCAGCAGTCGCGCTGGAGGGAACAGGATCACCGGCACATTCAGCTGAAATGAGGAGGTGAGTGAACCTTCAACACGCTCGTTTGCGCTTAAATCTGCTTCACAGGTTGTAAATATTTGTCTGCATCCCACACGACTGTCATATGCGCTGCAAACAAATAGTAATGATAACAATAGTGATAATAATAATAATAAAAAAGAAGGGACAGCACAGCACAGTGCTCAGCAGAGGGCTAATTTCCGACACTGCGGAGAGACAACTGAAGAGAGACATTTTTCATTTTGGGCTGCAGCCTTTGATAAGGCAACAGCCTCTTTCAATATTTCATTGTGGCTTTGCCTCAGCTCACACCTTGACGCCTGGAAATGAATGATGAGGTGCGAGCACGACAATATATATGTATTATAGCTCCATGGTTTGCAGCACATGCACAGTTTGTACATGTGAACATCATTGCAGTGGAAACGCAGGTGGTGCTTGGGCTCATTCACATTTTTTTTTTTTTACTAATTATTTTCTATTTTCACTGGCTTCCTCATACATCAGTATTATTACAGAGTTACAGTGTCCTACGGGGATGATAGGAGCAGTAGCTCATCCTGCCTTATTGGATGCTTCTTCGTCTCAGTAAGATCATGTTTTACACTATTTAATGAAGTTACTTGCATTTGGAGAGTTATTATTAGAGGTTTTATGTGTTAATGCTCGCAATCATCACACTGATCATCCAGTGTTTTCTGATCTGTTGACCTTGATTGCACAGGTACACATTTAAAAAAAAAAAAAGGACACAGGATTTTAGGTGTAACACACTGACTGGTTGCCGGTTACAGACCTGGACATGTGTCATCGGTGCAACAAGTGAACCTTAAGGCTGAAGCTGATTATGTTCACTAATATACATACATGTGAATTACTTTCACTAGGTCAGTGATCCAGTTCACATCTGCTAATTTTAGTATATTTCTCCTCAAATCTGTTTTTTTTTCTTCTCAAGTGGTTTAACCAAAAAAAAAAAAAAAGTCTAAATTGAGATAGAAAAAAAAAACACAGCAACAAAAAGAGTCGTATATTGTCGCCAGCTATCATCAGTTTAGGTTTCCAGATCGTCTGTAGACCTCATCTGTCCAATTCAGCAGATGCACCTACAAATCTTCATTCTCTGTCAGACAGCCAGCGCTCCGGCAAGCACCTGTGACAATGACTCTAAAGAAAATAAATGTTGTCTTAAGTAGGAAATTGCCTTACATTTGCATGAAAATAACTTACATCTGCCACAGCTGATGGGTAGCATATTAATTCCTCTTGCTCTCACAATCAAAACCTACTCCTTCTTGGTGAAATCAAGGTTTTTTTTTTTTTTTTTCGGAGGGGGAGAAGGGGGAGCATGTAAAGCATGAGCCACTCACATCATTATTTTAATATCCATCTCTGAAGTGAAACAGCAGTTTGATCCCCCCTCAAAGCTCCCACCAGGGTGGAAGTAGCTTCCTTTGGAGGAAGAAATGTGACCTCCGCATTGGTTTGATTATCACATGCTGATTATATTCACCTAATTAGCTCCAATCTAATGAAAAAAAAGAGCCGTTCACCATAGTGTTCTGCTTCCACTGAGCAATCAGTCGCTCTGACCAGTCGGCTCATCAGCAGCTGCTCTATGACTGTTTCATACACTTCTGTCAGTTCTGCTTTGCCTCAGATTCATTTAAGAATCTACATTAACCTTATATGACTTGAGGTTATTGCTGCAAACTCATTTCTCTTTGAAGAGAAGCTCATACAAGCGAATTACTGTTTAAAAATATTTCCAAAGCTGTTGTTGATAGCCCCACTTAATTCTGAAAGCAACGATTCGCAGTCAGTTTGATCTCTTTCTAAATAATAAAGGATATGAGCATAGATGTTAAGAATTCTGCTCAATGAATCACTTTCATGTGTTGCCTTTGAAGGCATGCTATCTAAGAAAGCCACAACATCACACATCCGTCTAATCAATACGGTTAACCTCACTGAGCTGTGGAGAAATTGCCTCGACTGGACAAACTTAGACAGAGCTTTGTGGAGTTACAATTGCTGATGCTGCCCCCCGCTTCACCTCTCTGAAGGGGGGGAGCTGTAAAATTTTGATTGTATTTATGATGAAACTGTGTGGTCGCCAGAGGATTGTGTGTGTTAGTTCTTAGTGATTTGCATAAGTATATTCAGGACTATTTACGTTTCCCCGAGGGAAGTGGTGAAGTTTGCACTGTGAACATTTCCATCTTGGACTTTGGGAACAGATCGAGAATCAGCAGCGACCGGTTTCTGCGTCGAACTCTGCTGATTAGCCCACATGGCTCAAGAGCGTCCTCTGTTGATCGAGATCAAAGAGTTGAGTTTTAATTATCGGTCCACGGCTCCGACCGTTCAACATCTCATTCACTGCCTTCCACTTCCCACCGCTCAACAACTACAGTGTTACTAACTAATATTTTAACTGCACAATTTGCTACTGAATGAGTTATTGCTGCTTCTGTGTGTGCTGTGTCACCAGCAGCTCTGCTGGCTCCTCTTTGGACCCCTCCCTTCCCTTAAGGCAGCCAGACTCACCACAGTTTAGCTTGAGAGATTTTGACAACTTGCTACGCATGCACGCAGAATCCTTGACCTATTTCTTAATGAGTGAATGCTGCAAATGCGCTCAGCGGCTGTGTATTCTGAACCCCCCCCCCCCACTTTCCCAAGCAACCCCCACCATCCCAACTGTCTTTTACTAGAACAGACACACTAATGCAAACACACGCACATGGATAATGGTGCTTTTGTGAGTTCACTAACTCCTTATCCCACAGATATAGGTCCTCTTCTCTCTATCTGCTTGAGTGTGTAAATAGTGGGAGAGTGTTTGTTTTAATGAAATTGGCCTCCCGTCTTCCCTCACTGTGAGCTGTTTATCTGAACCTCTCAACTGTCCAGCTGTCACAACAGAGATCTCAATCTCCCTGACCCACACACACGCTCTTCTCCCTCGGCCTTGTTACGCACATGTTTTCATCTGGGAATCCGTGCATTGGTGGCTCTGAGTGTTTGTACATGTGAGGATTGACACGAGGGAGATCTGGGTCCGTTTGTGACATTGATCAAGTGTCGTGCAGCCGCGGAGATGATTTAGTCTGAGAGGGATCCGGCTTCAGTGAGAAAGGAGAAGATCACAAACTCCTCTTTTTCTGTTCATCCACGCAGGTGGCTTCATTTAAATCGCCTGTGTTTGCTGTCTCTTTTCTGGATAATTGTAAACAACATGAGTTCCTCTACCTTTCTCTGATGCTTCAAGCACCGCACTCGTGATTATCCCAACAAACACTCATTTAAGCTGTTGTTCATTTGCAGAGGCAGTGCTCTGATGTCTTGATTCAGGACTACAGGAGCTGTGAGGTCTGTGTCTGTGTCTGTGTAAGACGACACAGAACTTTAATGCAGTGACTGTGATACTCGGAAACTGGGCAGGTATCAGGCTAAAATTGGGAACTGATATTTGAGATCTTCCACAATGTTACAACGTGATAGCAGCAGAGCTGATGTTAGAAAGCAAAGCAAATTGATTTTCAGACTCTCTCCATTACATAGGTGAATGATCACTGAGAAATAGATAATTTCTCCTGCAGTCCTAGCTAACGCTGTGTCTGAATCAGAATACATTTGTTGAAAACATTTTTGCTACTTCTCTCTGTGTTTCCTGTCCTGTTGCTTTGTGGGCAAGACTAAAATTTAGTTTTGGATATCCTTTTGTAAAGTTCACTCCGAGGATATTAACATATAGATGCCATAGATCTTAAGATACAACGTTACTCTTTGATAATTCCAACACAATAGCAGATGTTAGAAAACACCACAGGGCTACATTTAATGGTCTAGCCATGCTGCTGCAGCTGTTTTCATCATCTTGAATAGTTGTGCATGTAGCCTTCAGTGACTTATTGAATCGTTGAAACCATTTTAAATTGATGACTACAGGCCACTACATTGTTAAGTAGCAGCTTGCCCAGTATGAGCAACACATAGCACAGAGTGCAAAAATCAATGCTACTCCTTTGCATTTCATTTTTCACTATACACACTGAGACCATACTTTTCTTTTTTCTTTTTTTTTTAAATGCTGTGAGTACTTGAAAGAAGGAAGCCCACGTTTTTTGCTGTGTTGCTGGAATTTTTTATTTTCCTGTGAGTTTGTTTCCCCATCTTAGTCAGGATGCTGAAAAAAAAAAGGACCATGCGTGGGCGGATGGATGTCCACAGCTCGTAAATATACTCTAGCCAGTCTCATCAGCAGGGACAGGGAACGGTTAACAACTGTCCCTCTGCCAGGCGCGACCACGGCCAGTCCAGATCCTGCTCTTTCTGTTGATGGCAGCAAGTTAGCAGTGAACCCCAGTGTGCACTCTGCTGTCCCAAAGGCTTGCCAGCTTGCTGAAACAAAGCCTTTTGTAGGGCCACTAAATCCAACAGATGGAGAAATGGACAGTAAATGAAAGTAGAGGGAAAGGGGAATAAAGGAATTTAGTGGAGCATGTTTGTGGGTAGGCATTTAGGCCGACATGCTGGAGGATCGGCTTTGGGCCCCTGTGTGAGTGGAGATGCAGTCTGCTTACAAGGTCCCTCCAGGGCCAGGGAAGCCTTTATTAAGATGTTAATGGAACTGCCTTCATGACACATTTCCATGGGACAGCATCCCCTCGCCTCTGCCTTTCTTCAGCGCCTCAATCTGCCCGCCACAGTCATCAGTCTCTCCCTCTCTCTCCCTCACACAACAGTCTGTTTAGGCATTCAGCCCCATCTCCACATTTTTCTGCCCAAGCGCTCTCAGTCTTTTATCTGATCTTTGCTGTCAGAGGCCGTCCTATATTTTTACCATGTGTAACAAAATTGCGCGATGCCAGAGATAAGGGCAGCGATCCTGGCACAGAGATCTGCAAAATAACAAGCCTGGCTGTTTGTTTGTCACTGATCTTCACACCAGTTGGAAGTCAGACTGTCATCCCAGCAAGCATGAGGGTTGTTATGCTTTTCTTTTCTTTTTTTATTTGGTTTGTTTCTAAACATCGTCAGCTGGTTGCTTGTTTCCTGAACACTACCTACATTTCTTCCTTTCAGTTTCATCTTAACCTTTAAACAAATCTTAAAACTGCCCAGTCCAGCCTGGGTAGATTTATCAAAGCAAGAACAACTAAAAAGGAAAAATAAAGAAAAAGAAGAAGAGAAAGACCTCAAGCTTTACATACAAATGCCTTGACTTGCTTCATTTTCATGAAAGGCACTGAATGCATTATCTCTACCATTTTCCCCTTTCACATCCATTTGAATATAAGTCAGTTTAGCCAGGGACCATCAATAATCAATTAACTGGTGTCATGGGAGGATGTGTGTGTTTTTTTGTTTGGTGGAAACTTGAAAATAAGTGAGCAACAAAAAGGAGCGGGAGAGAGAGTGAGAGAGAGAGGCAGAGCGGGAGAAGGAGGGGGGGTGTACAGCGCCATGGGGCAGCTGTCAGGAGCAGATGACAGTGTGTGTGTGTGTGTGTGTGTGTGTGTGTGTGTGTGTGTGTGTGTGTGTGTGTGATTTGTGCTTGGCTGCATGTGTTTGCGTCCAATTTAATTTATTTTTGTTTGACTGCACGGCACATGTGTCTTTTGTGTGTTTGTGTGTGTGTGTAAAGAAGATGCGGGTAGGCAGTGAGGGCAAACACAATGCTGTGCTGCCCACACTGCCCCCTGGTGATGAGGATGCCTCTGCCTGCCATTGTCGCCATGGTTACAGCAGGAAAAGGGGTGCAGACGTTGCTTGTCTAGTCTGCTCATGTACCAGAGGGGATCTTGGCCAACAGCAGCTTTGTCCTTTTACTATATATACACTACCAGGACCACTTTCAACTCAAAGGAGGCCATTATAGCCATTAGCAGTCTCCACCTTCTCAAAGTGTGTCATTGACTTATGACAATATTTGCCAAATCACATCAGTCTGTGCTTATTGAATTTCAGTTTCTTCATGTGAGGTTGCAGGAAACGCAACACTGATTCTCTTGTTGTGCTTCAAGGCTCAGTGACATGTAGATACCTGCACCTATGCTCCCTCCTCATTGTTACTATATTGCAGTCATCCATAGCCTTATCTTGGTAGATAGCTCCTCGCAGTGTGAAGCAGGAGCCTCATCCTCAACCCTCAGCAGGAAATAAGGCCTTCCAAACTCATTCCTGAGTGAGATAGCAAACAGAAAAGCTTGTCTGGAAAAGTTTCCCCCCCCGTCCTCGATTATCTCATTTCATCCCACACACACTCTTGCACACACATACACCCACACCCTTTTTGATAAACTTTCTTTTCCACTGGCATATACCATAGTAAATTGTGCTGAATTGATGATGAAAGACCTTGAAAATCCCACATCCTCAAAACACAGAAAGGCGACAACTGTTTCATTTCCCTGTGACACTGACACAAACAAGTGTAAGCAAACAGTCGTTCCTAAGCATATGACTTAAAAATGTGGCAGATTTATGTTTTTTTACGTGAATGCCCAGTGAGTTTGTTAAAAGTATAAGGATGGAAGGATGTTGAATGTATCCTGGAGAAAAAGTTTGCCACCAGTCCTGGAACTCCACTCTTTACTTTGGCCCAAGGTGATTTATAGTGTCCAGGCCAAGGGAAATGAATTCTCCCTCGGGATAACAGTCATGTTTATGCATGAATATATGACTCTGATCCACACACTGAAGCCAGTGGGAGAACAGGGATGAAAGGTACTTAAAAAAGGGGGAGGCAGCTTGTCATGAAGCCCACACAAAGTCTGTGCCGAGGATGTCTCGGTGCTTTCCTGGCATGCTCGGGGCAAAACACTTAATAGCACTTTATGAATGTAATTGCTTTTGCTGTTGATTGTGACCTCAGCTTGACCTTAAAGATTATAGCTTTGTACTCCATGAGCACAGAGCTTTGCGGAATGTGTGGGATACAGAAGAACAATGAATCCTGTTTTCTCCTTGATGCGTGTCTGTGAGCCTGTCTTATCTAATGATATCAACAAAATGGTCATTGTGAATCACGCTGCACAAACTAAATTGAGCTACGCCAACAGTGTGCCTGCTGACTGACTGGTATTTGTTCCTGCCAACCAAATGTTATCAAGATGAATCTATCATAGGGGAAGTTAGATGTTGTTTCATTACTCTTACTGGCCCTCACTATCAAAGCGAAACACTGCACTGAGTGGATGTACTGAGTGGAACAGCAGGAGCTCACCCAGACAGCTGCATTACTCTGCCTCTGTCATAACCAATGAGAAGTGAAACATGACAGCGGCGTCTTCAAGTAACCTGCAGCAGATGCAAAGAGGATCATTAACGTAGAGTAACTGACATGATGATGATTTCACACCATGCGAAAATGAGCATCAAAAACCACGACATCTTCACACGTCAGCTGCGATGTGGGCAGAAGCAAACGGTTATTCTGAGCCTTTTTATAGCCGAGGACATGAAATCTTTGTGTTGTCCATGAAGATGTTGATCAAATATGACTGCTCTGTTGCATTTTGGCTGCCTAAGGGAGACAGGGGTTAAAAAAGAAGGTGGGGAGTGAGTGGGGGAGAGTGAGAAAGGCATCACGCTGGGCAGGTTTGTACATGAAAGCGACGCATGAGCATCCTTTCTTCTTTTAATCTGAAACAGTTAGGGATTTACACTAAGGAAGCTAATGGAGTTAACCGGCTGATTTACACAGAAGGTGCCTTGAAAGCATATTTGGTTTCTGGCTTCTCTGGACGCACCTTCACTTCCTCATTCATCTCTCAGGAAAAAAAACAACAAAAGCTCAGAATTTTTTTTTTTTTAACTCCGAGCTTGTTGGTACAATGTTTACTATTAAGCACTTTGAACAAGCCTCATTGCCTTTGCCTTTGCAAGCCCTCCCCCACGGTTCGTAGAGAACATGTTCAACCTGACAAGGGAGGTGAATAGGTGAGGTGCATTTGCATTTTATTACAAAGCATGCACAATCAGGCTTTTTTTTTTTGGTGAACACAATGTTGAATATAAACCATTTGCTTTTGCAGGGGTTTATGGGCCTTAATGAATCGCTTCTATCAGCATTAATTTTAGTGTATTCACCCTCCTCTTCTCGTTTTCTCCTGTTCACTCGGGAGGGTGCAAGAGTGAGAAACAGTGCGGGTAAGCTGGGGTGGAAGGATGCTAGAGGGGACTGGAAATGTGGCTTAGATGCAGGGAAATGTCAGCACATTTTTGCATTCACCTGCTTTTTGAGACTTTGGCCTACATTCTGCTGTGTATCCTCAAACAAAAACAATTCCCCCCAAAAAATCGAGTTTTAAAAGAGACAGATGCTGCTGGGCAACATGTCATTGTTGAATAGGTCCTGAGTACACACAAGCACATTCTTACTCAGCTGAGTGCATGCATACACCTTCCTCTCACCACAGTGTAAATCCTTCATGGATTCCTTGTGTGCAGGCATTGACAAGGCTGATAAAGGACACCTTGCTTTTGTTTACTTTTCCAAGGTAACAAAATTTGTGGGTTTTGTGTCATGCAGAGCCGTTAGTAGTTTCAATGCCTTTGGGTCTGAAAGGTTGTGTGTCTGCCTGTCTGCCTGTCTCCCTGAGAACGTGTACAGTAGCTTCTATGTCAAGGTAAACAACCCCACCTTTGTGTAATAGTCTTTGACGCAATCAAGTCAGAGAGCAAAGAAAGAAAATGCAGAAAAGCAGAGCTGTAGGCAGAACGGCACCCAGGCTGATTTTTTACTGCAGGAGTCATTGTTAGATTATTTTGCTCAAATTCCTTTTATAGCTGCACCAGACTTACAAAAGGAAGCTGTTTCCGACATAATGTGTTAGCTGAGCTGCTTGTAACGTTTGGCAATAAAGAGTCTTTACTGGGCAAGTCTTTAAATGAAAGGAAATGGAGAGGAATAAGCAGCTTAATATCTCCTCTATCTTCAATGCATTAGTGGCCTCAGTGTTTGACTTAATTTAACTGAAAATGAGGGGTGTCATCCACAATCTTTGTGTGAATGTCAGTTAGACGACATGTGGAGACAAGACAGACTTTCTGATTTAGACAATGATAAGAACATACATGTTGAATATAATGTAAATGTTGCTCCCGTTGGCCCATACCTTCACCATGAATCATCAAGGTCTGGGTCAATCACATAAGAAGGCTGGCTGTAACAATGGATTGAAGTCTAGCTCCAAAACAAGGGAGGAAACGGTGAGGTCTTGGTTTTTTTTTTAAGTACTTGTGACACTGAGTCAGACAGGAAGGGAGGAGGAAACAAGGGTGGGGGTGTGTAATAGGAAAGCAGTCCTTTTCATAGAAAGGTATAACATGGCACCACTTTCACAGTGTCAGTGAGGAAAACAGAGGCCTGGGGAGCAGCTGACGAACTATCACCACTCCAGTGAGCTCGCAGGATGTGAGCTGTATAGGCTTAGATGCTGTATAGGTATGTGTGGAGGTTTAATATTCCAGATTAATGGGAAAACTCGCTCATTGACTCGTAGTCGGGCTCAGCCAGACTGAAACAGCAGTGAACCAACCACCAAGTGTCCTAATTAGCCCACTTCAGCATGTTAGCCTGCCCCAGCTGCTCCTATTTATGTTACTGATGAAATGCTGAATGGGGCTTTTTTCCCCCCTTCGTTACACTTTCTCAAGGATAGCAAATAGTCGATTTTTATCGTTTTTCTCTTTCCTGTTATTGCCGTTTTTTGCCGGGGTATGATTACATGTTTTCCCCACTACTGATGCAGTTCATGGGGAACAGCAGCAGGGTTGTTTTGTTTGGCTAAAAGGGCAACTGCCAAGTACCCTACCCTGTTTTTTTTTTCATTTTCTTTTTTGCCCCCATCTTGGCCTCAAGCTAAGAAATGACAGTATGCGGTGACAGAAGGAAATACTCAGGCTGCCCACTGCCGCGTTTATGCTGACTACTAACGCGGGCATCTATCTCATCGTATCCTCTGCCACAGCATACTTATCATTGAGAGGTTTCAGTTACATCTCTCAATTGGATGGAGAGGGGCTGGCTTGCCTGCAGAAGCCTCATTTTACTGCTTCACTAAACCCGTGGCCAAGTATGATCGCTTTTAAAGCAGTCAAGCCACAGCGTCCCTCCCTCAGCTTCATCATCTATGTGTGCGGTCTGAGGAAAAAGTTAATGTAAGGTGAAAACTGCAACAGAGGAATTCAGATCGCCTGGCTTTGGCATTGGACACACTGACCAAGCATGGGAAGGCTTCATTTGATTTATTTGCAGTTATTGCGCTGTCTGTTCATGTTTTTTATTGCTCTCCTTTTTCACTTGATATTACTCTTTCTGTCTCCTGCCTCTTTATTGCTCCTTATTTCACCTCTCTCCCTTTTTTTGTCCCTTGTGCACTTTGGGAACTGGTCCCAGGCTGCCTCACTTCTTTAACAATGAAACAGATGCTAATTTTAATCATCTTACTAGGAGAGATTAGTCTTTGATCAAACTTAATGCTTACAAAGCAACTGCTGCGTTGAGCTTCAGTGGTAGAGAGAGGAGCGATGTGGCGACTGAGACAGCACAGGATACTCCACTGGAGACTGCTACACTTAAGCTCTTTATGCGTGTATTTCTCTTGCCCAACATTTTACATGACGCACAGTCAAACCATTGTAAGAATTACAGTCCATTTTGCACCAGCGCTGGATTTAGACAGTGGGACTGCATTGAACGTCAATTTTTTTCCCCTCTGAAGACCTACTTATGTGCATTGCAAGTGCGTGTGATTACATCAGTGACATGCTTTCCAGAGATCCAAGCTGCTCCGTTGGGCGGCCGTATCAAGATATAGTACAAGAAGAATACTGATGGACAGTTGTGTGAGGCTCAGTGGCCACATATAATAGATGCTCTCCAGTGTCTGTCTGTAGAATATGGATAGGCTGACTATCTTCATGCTGTATCTACAGCAGAGCAGGGGACAGACCTAGAAGCCTCTGGCCTGTGAAAATGACTGTGAAGCACTTTATTCCCAGGTTCACTGATGTAGTGGACGAGCTGTAGTAGCTCTTCATACAGCTCTGACAGACTCAGAGCGGCTCTGACAGCTCTGATTCGTGTGTGCGGTATTAACAGTCCTACGTGTGTGCTTCTCTCCGGTTGCCTCAGTCACCTCAATCTCATTTCAGGCTGCTTGACTCTCCTTGGTTCACCAAAGAGGGCCGAGTGCTGTCCCTTTGGTTACTGCAGGTGTAATGACTGGAAGGAGGAGAGTGTAAGAATAAAAGCACAATAAAAGTCAAGTAATAGTCTGTGGTGCACAAGTTTTTTGTGTAGTGCCTGGCTGTTTAAGGCCATGAAATATAATCCTCAAGAAGTCCACAGGGCTGTTTCTCGTTTCGCTACCGCCCCTGTGACTTCAAACATAATGAGTATTGGACCTCTTCTCTACTCTGATCCTTTACTGTTCTCTGTTCTTCATCACAGTCGTGGATGATAATGTTATAATGCAAATGATGCACCATCTCTTGTGTATTATTCAGTACAATACTCAACCTTCACAGCTACAGAGTGTAATACCATGCGATGCTATTACTCTACCAACATGCTATTTTTCATTATAAACCTTCTAGGTCACCATGACATTCTTTCCTTCTACCTCTCACCTCCCCACGGCTCACCCATTCTGCTGTAAGCAGGTGGGGAACAGCGGTGCCACATGTGTAATGAATGTGCTTCACAGGATTTTGTGCACACATGTACTCTAGGGTACATGCTATATCCCACCGCTGTGATTACTAGTCTTTCTATACATTTTTGCTGAGTTTTCAAAAATGTTTTTCCTTTTTTTTTTTTTTTTTTTTTTGCGAAGAAAAAATGTAGGTCACTTGGAGCATCCTTGTCAGAAATTCTATTGTACTTTCACATTATTGTAAATTAGCCTTACAGTACGGTACAGTACAGTGGTGTGATTAAATACGCATGTACAACTTTCACACCAGCGTTTTGATAGAAAGCCCCTTGTTGTCGTAGTAAGTATGCCTGCTCAGCTCTAAGTGCACTGACTCACAGGAAACCAGCCAGTGCTGATTTTCCATCGTATCCCAGCCAGCACTGCATCCTGTGATGGGGTTCACACGGAACAGGCCGGAAGGCATGCGTGTTCGCTTCAGTACTGATCCAGCGAGTGGCTCAGTCGCAGCCAGCATGGTCTCTGAGCTCTGTCCCATCCCGTCTTGTTCCGTCTTGTCCTATCCTATCCTGTCCCATACCATCCAGTCCTGTCCTATCCTGTTCTGTCCCATCCTGTCCTATATTGTCCTGTCCTGGCATGGCATGGCCTGTTAGCAGGTGCCCCACTCCAAAAGACTAGTGGATTTTTAGAAACTCAAGCAAGCACAAGGCTGAGCTAATTCTTACTGCAGCACTCACTACTCTTATATTATTCATATTCGATGCTAGTCCTAGTTATAGTTTAAGCTTTTTACTGAGCCGTGGTCCATGACTGCAGTTTCATAACTTAGTTTTCCCCTCATTTCAGACTGAAATCATTTCCAAAAAATATTTCAGATGATGGCTTTCTGCTGTTCTTGATTTCAGTTCTGGTCAATTTGGCGACACCTGTGGTTTCAGGTCACAGAGTTTTGCAAGCAGCAGAAGAAACTATTGTTGTCTCAATAAAGACGTCAGACAATAATTGGCCTTTTTCCATTCCCTTCTGTGAGCATCCATGATCTGATTTCATGCTGCACACGGCGTGAGTCTGTGAACAGCAGGGGTGCGGTGAGAGGAGTTAGTTACCTCGCTGAGAAGTTGGAGGTGTGCAGCTTGTCGTGTCCAGCTTGTCGTGTGCAGCCTGTCGTGCTCAGCACTTCATCTCACAGAAGCTCTCACATAACTGGCTGCAATATTTCAACCTGACGTCCTCGCTGTCGTCTTTTGCAGATGCATCTTTTGATGAATGATAGCACATTAACAAACATTGCACTGACACTAATTAAAGGCTTTTAATTTGAAGGTTTGAAGCTTGATCAGGAGGAAGTGTTCAGTCTGCAAAACACAGCATTTTTTTTCTGGGAATGTCTCCACACACATCAAGCTTGTAATACTGTGAATGTATAAATAAATCTTTTAGTTTGCCACTTTAAGCACAATGTCCCCTGCTCTTTTGTTTATTTATGTAAACGTCAAGATTTGTCAGTGTAATATAATTCCTAGACTGCTGTACAGCCACCGCTCAGCCCCTCGCTGCCTGATAAAGTGACTATTAAGTCTGGTGTATACACACAGAGAGGTGAATACTATTGTTGTGCTTTGTGGTGAGTTGTTCACAGAGGCTTCACAGAAAAAACAGTAGATTTTGCTTGCTAGGCATGTATCCTTCAGTGTGAGTAAGCACCCAATTTCCTCACCACATGCTGTTATTGCCTCTCATCCAAAGAAAGATTGGGCTAAGTAACTAGCCGCAGACTTGATTTTGTGCTGTTTTATCACCTCTGATGAAATTAGAGGCCTCTACTGGGCCGAGTTAAAGAGAGAACCAGACCGAGAGAGCAGCAGAGAGACTGAACCATTTGCGACGTTTGCGATAATGCATCTGTTATACGTGCCTCAGAAGAAAAGAGGCTGAAAATAGGCCTTAATGGTCCCCAGAAAGCTGTGTGTGTGTGTGTGTGTGTGTTTTGAGTGTTTCAAAGCCAGACTGTGTAGTGGGTCAGAGCAGGTCTTGAACACAATGAGTGAAGGTTTCCTTCCTCCAGTAAAAGTTTACATAACAAATAATACAGCTGCTGTATTATCTAAAATTTACTGTTACGTTACTGTATAAATGTCAATATTATTTACAAGCTGGTATGAGCCAACTATTTTCCAGGCTGTTGTTTAATGAACAGGTGTCAGAGCTGTTACAGTGAACCCACACTGACATCATAAACAACCACATCTCTCTACGCTTTTCCACAACAAGTCTTATCTGTGCTATTATTTCACAGAGGCTGTCTGGCTTTGGTCCGACTCTAATGTTTGCCCCTTTTTTTTTCACCCTCAGCCGAGTTCAGTGAGAAGAAGAAGAAGAGTGACAGAGGTGGTGTTTATATTGTTACACTCAGTCTGGAGGGAAGAAGTGCACGTTGTTGGGGTTAGGCGGTAAAACTCCTCTCAAGTGCTTCCATTGCAATAAATCAGACCCATGACTGTGAGATAAACCACCAAAGTTTGTGTGTGTGTGTGTGTGTGTGTGTGTGCGTGTAGCTACCTCTGACCTGAGCAGACGTGGGACTCTGGGTGGATCGCGACCTGCGTCTCTGCTCAGAGTGAAAGAGCAAACTCATAGACCTTGTGTCATATTTCCTAGTCTGACTATGTGACAGCAGGAAACATTTCACATCTGGAAACTGAGTGTTTGTTTATACGGTCTCGCTGCGTTTGTCAAAATGTCAGTAAAAGGAGCGTGGCTGGCCATAAACATCATTAACCCTGTGGAGAGAGAGAGAGACAAAGAGACTAAAGGTCCAAGTTAGCTGTCTTGGGATGAGTGTATTATACCGGTCACATGCACTCTGACACACTGAGAGACACCAACACACACACACACCAACTGCAGCTGTAGGTGCCATCAGTCAATACATGACAGCTGAGATGAACAAATGACTGTGTCGGGCTTCATCATTACACTGAAAACTGCACTTTAACTCTCTGAAGGTTTGCAAGAGAGAGATGTTTGATGAGTCTTTGCCAAGTGTGCAGTTGTTTCTTTCAGTGTCAGTGACATAGACGCTGTGCCAGCGTAACCAGTCCAGTCAGTGGGAGAATACAGACACTGTCAAGTTAATTGTATTGACAGATAATTGATTTTTAGCATGGATAGAGCTGCAGCTGACCCAGCAAATATTCACTGATTACGTGTGTATATTACATCAGATGTCCGTTTCTCATTGTTCAGACTTGTATCACAGCTCTTCTCTGTGAAGATTGCACTGTACGTCAGCGTACTTGATACCACCTCTCCCGCCCGGGCCTATCCGTGTTAAGCCACGTAGCAGTTCGCACTGATCTTTTACAGTGTGTTTGATGGAAGAGCTCAGCAGCAGAGTGAGTCTCCTGCTGCGTCTCCAGTGCCTGGGTGTAAGCCAACCCAAAGTAGCCTCATCCTCTCAGCCAGTGTGTGATTACAGAGCTGCAGCAGGCTATAGCATACACTTCTTAGATGAAACAGTAGCGGTAGAAATTGAAGGGATTACTTTGACTGACAGGATTCCTGTCATTTTTTCCTCCCCCAGATATGCTTACATAACCATTTTGGCTGATGGCTACTGAGTGAAATAACATGCCTCATTGTCTAATGAGTAGATATAATATACAGAACATTTAGACCAAAATAATAATACTTTTACAAAATTCTCTCTTCACCCCTCTGGTGTGCCTGCCAGCCAGTGTAAATTTGCTCCAGATGATAGTGGCTATACTCTGCCAGCCTCTGGAGTTGTGGCTGTTGCTGTGGCTGTAACGGCTTGTTACCCAGCTGGAGTAATGACTGCATGGATCTGTCTCCTTCCTTCCTTATTTCCTTCCTCTTTTCCTCTGTGTCCTGATCTCCCCGTTTTTCTTTTCATCTCTCTATCTCACTCTCACACAGCCAAACTATGGGTCACTGTTTTGTTTTGTCCTACTCTCTCATTTTCTCATGCCATCATTCACCGTTACTGTCGCCCTTATCTAAGTTCCTCTCTATCTGTATATGATTGTTTGCCTTACCCTTTTCCTATTTCCTCCTTATCCTTTTCCTCTCTCTCCTCAGTCCTTCCAGCAGCAGTAGCCTCGCTCACTGAGCTATACTCCAGCACGTCTCTGATCCTGATGAGACAAATGATGAAACAGGGAGTATCTGGTGATATGTGGCTACTGAGATGGAAACCAATCTTAAATGTGATTTTCTTTATTAATTTGCCTCTGCAAAGCCACAATATTCCCTGCACACAATGCATGTCATCCTGCACGTTTGGGAGTGCTCGCAAGTTTTTCCGTGGTGCTTAACGGCGGATTTGGTGAGATCATTTGACAGACTGTTCGGTCCACTGATGCACGTCAAAGGTCAGAGTGCAGGCTTTGTTTAGTCGAGTGCAGCTGCAGGCAAGATAACACCTCTGTAGGGAGAGTCTGCTGATAAAGAAAGCAAATACACATCAAAAACCAGTGCAAATAGACACACACTGTGATGACGCTGGCGCTAAATTCACATACATGCACACGCAGGCGCACGCACAGGTGGAGCTGTTGCCAGCCCTTGTTTGGGTTAATGTCACATGTATCTCCTTAGCTTGGCTTGGCCACCCTCACCACAGCAAGTCTTGTCTCATTATGTTCAACTCTGCAGCACATTAATGACCCGAAGTTTATGTAATCTGATTGCAGCGTGGCCAGATGAAGTGAGCCGTGCATTTGTTTCATTCCAGTCTACTCCACACAGGACGCGTGATTGCCCATTTGCCCAGACCAATGCCCCTCTAGCTGTCCTTTGCACCTGCTACCTGGTGCAATGGCCAAGTTCTTCAGTTCGCCAAGTCCATTTTGTCTGCTTCAACAACTCTTAAATGTGCCATAAGCTTTGGCCCAAAAGAGGTAACAACTTATAACAGATATAATAAATATAATCTGTCATATACATGAAATTCTGAAGTATAGTTCACATTTACAGTTTACAGCTTTAGTATGCTGCTTGTAATGTGTAATTTAATTAAAAGGAGCAGCCCAATTAAATTTCTTTGCACATTTCATTCTCACCCCTGGATATACAGTGTGTGATGGAGGGGACCAAATGCAACGATTGAATCAAGCTATTCCAACATGTAATATATCCAACATTTCTTTGGATTGATTTTACATCCCTGCTTCTGTATAGCTCCCATCTTTAATAATTCATATAGACATAATTCATTTTCAGATGCACCAACCCCTGAAATGCATGACACCTCAGGTACTTTACCTTTCATGCTGTACAACTGCATCCGGCTTTCATTACGCCACTATATTGACTTTCAAAGTGACAAGATCGTGCAGCATCGGCAACACGCTTCAGGAATAGTTAAGACCCTCCGATTTGATAAAATGTGCACGGTGTCAGTCAAAGAGCGTGATTCAGTATGTGTGTGCCGAGGTGAGCGATCTGATCCTGTGGCCTCCAGTGACATCCTGCTGTGTTTGTTTTCTTTGCCCACTGAGGATTCCCTCTCCTCTCGCCCTTTACAATTTAGATTTATGGAAATGCTTCCTAATAGAAAGCAGCGCTCACAGGATGACAGACAGTGATGATGAGGCGTGCGCCACATAGCTACGTGTAGTTGGAATGCCTGAGAAGATCATGCCTCAGGATTCAGCCTCCAATTTAGTTAGGAAACGTAAGTTGGAGGCTGTTGGTTGTGTCAGCGGAAATGAGGATTGAGGGAAAAAAAAAAGACAGGGGGGATAATTTATGTGTCTGTGCTGGATGTGTGTCTGTTTGCTTCTGTCTATATGTGTGCACGCTTTTGATTGAGGGTGTGTGGATGTGTGCCTGTCTGAGCTTGTGCAAGAGCAACGGGACTGAACGTCTTCACGTCTCTGTGCGCTCGGAGGAGGTGGCGGCTGTGGGAGGGGAAACAAAAATCATTAGAATAACAATGGCATTGTAATCTCTTTCGCCGCATGTCACTGGTTTTAGGAGTAATGCCAGTGTGTTTTTGCTCAAACAGAGTTTGAAGTGTGTGAAGTGGGAGGAGGAGGGAGTCAGCAGAGATGAGGTTAAAGGAAAGATTAGACGCACATGCCGTTGTTTGTATTCAGGGATAAGCACCTATGTAGAGACTCGATTATTCCTGTGTCATGATTACATCCTTTTTTATGTGGAAGAGCTTTGTGTGTGTGTGTGTGTGTGTGTGTGTGTGTGTGTGTGTGTGTGTGTGTGTGTGTGTGTGTGTGTGTGTGTGTGTGTGTGTGTGTGTGTGTGTGTTGGTATGTATGTATGTATGTGGTTGCGGGGTTACAATCTGTTCTATGCATTCACAGGAGTAATAACTCACTGAGGCTGAGCTGGAATGAAATGTACTTTGACTGCTTTCATAGGTGCAATTCAGCGAAAGGTAATTGAAGGCTCTGCTGCTTTTAAATTCAGATGGTCATAAGCAAGTGCACTGATATGGGTCACTAACAAAGATAGTGCTATTAAACACTGGATGCAAGGCACTCTGCCGGAGTACCCTCAGAGCACATGCTTAATCGTGGACAAGTGTGCATTAATTTACTGTGCGCTGTTAAATTATGGCTCTTTTAGCCATAGCTTAGAGCTGTGGCACATGGTAAACAAAAACAAAACAGCTTATAAAAAGGCTTTAAACTGAATAAATAAATAAATAAACAAAAATGAAGCAGTGGCTGTAAATAAGAATCGGCGCGGTTGTGATGTTATTAGTAGATTTTTATGACACTTAATGTCACTGTTTTCTCCATCGCTTTTTTTTTTCAAATTTATGTCACAGAGGGAAACATTAAGCCTGATCAGCTACCTCCAACACCACAGCACAGGAAACCAGGCAGTAAATGATAGCAGTTACTGGAGGGGCCTGTGGTTTCTGAGGGTGTTATCCCTCTACTTTCCCTCTGTGTCATTTCCTTGTGGTGGCTGGAAGGATGGATGGATGGATGGATGCAGAATGGATGTGTTGAGTTTTCTTGGAAGCTGACAGATAGCGCTGGCACCAGAGCACAGAAATCCATTTCATATTGAGACAAAAAGTATGTGTAAATATAACTCCCGCTCAACAGCTCAAGATGCCAGAAAGTCCTCTCATTATCTCTATTCTTGATAGCAGCAAAGAGAGAAGACTAATGGACTAACCTCTGCTGCTAATCGCTTTTTTATTGTCTCCTATAGAAGATTTCCCTGTAGGGAAGATTAAATTTTGTAATTTTACTGGTGCAAATGGCCGCATCAACAGAAACGCTTCCCACATAAGCAAAAATGTTTAACATTTTAAACCTTTTACTTGTCTCGACTATCTGGTTTGTTTTGTGTTCCAAGTTGTCTCATTGAATTGTAGCGTATCACTTTTACTTGCGCATTAAGATTTCACGCTTTACATTAATCACTCAGGGAATAACACATTAATCCAGTGCATGAAATTATGATCTCCCATTTCCTTTTCCTATCTGACAACAATGGATTTAACACGTAAATGGATTTTGGTTTATGTTCTTTATCTTCTGCAATACAAGTAGTAGTAAATATGATTTTTTTAGAGGATTAAATAAATTGGGCTGCTCTGGTTTGATTGTTCATATGAAAGTGTGGACAAAAGACCTCCTCTGCTGATTCAGTTTTCCAGCTGCAGCGCTGCCCTCAGGCTGTTGTGTCCGTGAGCCACAGTGATGGTTTGCATAGCTTATCATTTCACATTTCCTCATGTCTGGTCCTGCCTGGTCTCTCTACTACTCTTTAGTATCTTTCCAGCAGATTATTGACACGATGCAGCCCACTATGACTGCGGCTGGCGTGGCCACTGCATTTCGCCCAGCGGCTGCAAGGAAATTAGCAACCAGACACAGTGGCAAAAGCACAGGCAGCCAGTGGGAGCGGTTTGTTTAACAAACGTTCAGAAGCAGCCTGGCTGACTGTGCCAACACAGTGTTTTGTGGGCCCGACTGTTCAGTATGAACTATAAGGTTCTTTTTGTGTAACTTGCATTTTTTTCTCCAAGCCACGATCACAGCTTGGTGCGTCTGCTGGAATGCAACGGCTCTTCTGTCTCCCTGGACTTGATGCTGCTCTTTCTTTGCCTTCACGTCTGCCAAAGAGCTCGTCAGATGAGTGTTCAAATGGAAACCTACTGACAATGACCATGATATTTTAAGTGTTTTTCCTGTTTTTTGGCATCTTATATTATACTCTTATGTAACTCACGACACTGAATCAGCTGACAGTTTGTCATCAGTTTGCCTCAGTGCAGTGACCACAGTTGTGATGCCTCAACAAACTACAGCACAACTTGCTATGTTTGGCGTCGTCAGATGCAGACGGACATCTGCTCATTATGTGTAAAGATGTTGCTGATGTTGCAGGTGAACTGTCAAGTTGTTGGCAGAAATAGTTCTCATATGTCAGGAGCTTGATATTCAAAGCTCCTGACTTGTGTTTGTAATTAAATGCATTGTACCTTACCGTAACTCACTACTCACACTTTTCACTCGCTACATAGTCATGCCCTTTTCTTTTTCTAGGTCAGTAGGTAACTATGTTTGAGTATGAATCACTCCTGGTTGCATTTATATGTTAATTTCCTTCTCAGTAATTCCAGCTCCTCATAAACAAAAGAAAGGCCTGGCTTTGAACCGAAGAGCACGAGGGGTGATCCGGTGTTGTTCTTTTTCTTTTCAAATCGACTCCTCAGTTGCATAGTACAGAGAAATCTCTGTCAAGTGCAACAAAGAGGTGGTCATGCAATCAACTTAAACAAAGACTTCATTCCCTCTGTTACCAAAAGCAATATCAATGGATAACCTTTGTGGAGCCTTTTATTTACACCATTCACTTACTCTCTTTCTCTGCTTCTGCAGCTGTTGCCACAACATGAAGGATTGATGCATATATTTCTTCTACCGACTAGGGAAGAAGAGACGAGTAGAAAGGAGACGAAGAAAGATGGATGAGAGTAAATGTTGTATACACATTTGCGATTAAGGGTAGGGGGGTGTGTGACAGAAGCTCTAAAGGGCAAAAAGGCTGCGAGGCTTGAGTAAAAAAAGCTGGCTCAGCAGGAGGCTGATTATACCACCAAAGGGATCCACTTTGCACATCGAGCATGTACAAACTCAAACAAAGGAGCATGGCAGCGCACAGGCAGCTGAAAGTGAGGGTGGGGGTCTGGCCTTGCTGCCTTTTTTTAGAGGCAATGGCACTTTTATGACCATGCTAATAAACTGCTTCTGGGACACAGCACCTCCCACACCTCCGCCCGCACACACGCCAAGAACAGCTTGACTGGGCCTTAGGACCTGTGTTTATGGACACATGGATCAATACACTCCCCAAGGGTCTATATTTAAGTCTGAGCTGAGAAGCATACCCGTTGATCACAGGGGGGAGGGGGCCTCAAGATGGCCATTACCAGATTTGGAGCGAGGTCTTTGAAAGGGCAGGCATGGTTCAGGGGGGAATCCCAAATCGGCTGAGCAAATCAAACTGGCCTCGTTCACACTCGTCATTGTGGCCTGGACGTGCAGCGAGTCTCTCTCATTCAACACCGCTTTTCTATCTTGGATTGCGAGAGCTTGTTAATTCAAAGAGCACTCACTGATTATTCTATCCACATCTTTCACCCTTGATTTTCGGTGCCCTCTCTGCTGGAAATGCAAATCTGGAGCGTGACAAACGATGTAGGGCCGCTTCTGACACGTTCAAGCCCCTGGCGTCCCCATGTCGCTCCCCAGCTTACCTCCTCCAGCTCCACAGTAATTACCCTTGTTGGATCGCTACGCCTAATCATACTTGATTTTGGGATGCGCTGCCATTGTCTCCACTTGTTAGCCCCTCACACTGCTTGGTTCTGATAGAGTACACTGATAATAACTGGGAAAATGAGGCACACACACACACACACACACACACACACACACTATATTCTGTTGATTTTATGAGGAAGCTATGTATAGATCCAATACAGTAGCTGACGCCTGTTGTGCCACTAATGATTAATCCCTCTATGATCTGATCATATCTGTAGGAGCTGAATAGAATGGAAGGATTAAAAAAAAAACAACAACAGCAATGTTTAGAAAAGAATAATTAATAGATTCAGATTCTGTAAGAGAGGCCCCTTAAAGAGCAGGGAGTGAGGGGGAGGTGTGTGTGGAAGTGGCTCCCAATTTGTTCTCACTTTGTTCCAGTAATAAGATCCAGGCCTTCCTTTCCAATGGACGAGATAATTAACTCCTGGGGACAGACTGCACTGAGCTCCGACTTCTGGTTTTATGGCACACGGAGAGAGATCTCTGCAGCCCGGGCTGAGCATGGTTGCATAAATTGCAGACTTAGCTTGATGTATGTTTTAGAAGATAGATATGGAGAGGGGATAAATGATAGGGCTGTTGGTTGATGGCTTGTAGTCAGGGTAAAAAAATGGGAGGGGAGGGGTGTGAATGTGGAGATGAGATGAGGAGGCGGATGTTTTAAAGGAAAAGAGAGCACAAGTGTTTCAGCTGAGTGGTAATGTCTTTTTTATTTATGGTTATTGTTGTGATAATGTGTTTTTTAGATGACAGGAAAAAAACAAAATGAAACCCTTATTTTATATTGTAATAATAACATCAATTAAATTAGATTCAGTTTGTTAAGTTTCAAGACCCAGATTTGGATAAGTAGAAAGAAATTGTCAACTGACCTTAAGTGTGATGAGTCACTGCCAAGTGTCCGTGGCTTTGTGTGAAATGTGAGTCCACGGGCAATGTCAGTGTTGGACGTTCTGTTCTTGGAAACCGCTCGCTCAGTGTGTCAGCAGCAGTAGTAGCATGAGTCAGGTCAGGCTAATTTCTGTTGCTGTAACTTGCTTCTCTTTCCGGCATTGTCCTCCCCTGTTCAGCAGCTCCTTTGGAATGTGCACCATAATGGTTTCCGACAATTGTGTCTCCGAGCCTCCACTCCCTCAGTGTGCGCGCCTCATCGCCTCACTGAAGTTCAACTCTGACCTTTTCACGAGCAGCAGCATCTCTAAAGAAGAGCCTTTTCCATTCTTTCATGTTTCTTTTATATGAAATGTGACTCATACTTTCATGTCTAACATCTTTTTTCCCTTTTGTCCTTTGTTTTATTTTCCAGAAACATGTGAAGACCCTTACGAAGCTCTGACCTGCACATTAGCCTTCAACAACAAAAAGGCGAAGGTCTCCTCCCTTCCTCCCCTCGTCCATTCTCTCAGCCTCCTCTGCACTTTCCTCGCAGGCCCGTTAAACATGGCAGGCTGGCAGGCTACACGCAGGACTTTATCTGACCCTAAAGTCGGAGCTGTAGCTGCTCTGTTAGGCTTATGGCTCTTGGTGATCCCTGCTCTGTGCAGTGGGCAGACATTCACTAGTTTCCACCCTGAACGTCGGGACTGGGTCTTCAACCACCTGACGGTTCATCAAACCACTGGGGCTTTGTACATCGGAGCTGTCAATCGTGTGTACAAGCTCTCGGGCAACCTGACCCTCCTTGTTTCTCATGACACGGGCCCAGAGGACGACAACAAGGCCTGCTACCCCCCTCTGATTGTCCAACCTTGTTCTGAACCCCTCGTTTCTACCAACAATGTCAACAAGCTTCTCCTCATTGATTATTCCCAAAATCGGTTACTGGCCTGCGGTAGCCTCTACCAAGGTGTCTGCAAGCTCCTGAGATTAGATGACCTCTTTATCTTAGTGGAGCCCTCTCATAAGAAAGAGCATTACCTTTCCAGTGTGAACCAGACTGGGACCATGTACGGCGTCATCGTGCCCTCACAGGGTCAGGATGGCACCCTGTTTATCGGCACAGCAGTCGGTGGAAAGCAGGACTACTTTCCTACCATCTCCAGTCGAAAGCTCCCCCGTGATCCAGAATCCTCGGCTATGCTTGACTATGAATTGCACACCGACTTTGTGTCCTCCCTCATCAAGATCCCATCAGACACACTGGCCCTGGTTTCCCACTTTGATATTTACTATGTTTACGGCTTTGCCAGCGGCAGTTTTGTTTACTTCCTGACTGTCCAGCCGGAGACACCGGAGAACAGCATGTCATCCAGTGGATCCACCAGCGACCTCTTCTACACATCTCGCATCGTTCGCCTTTGCAGAGACGACCGCAAGTTCCACTCCTACGTCTCCCTCCCCATCGGCTGCGTCAAGAACGGCATCGAGTACCGGCTGCTGCAGGCCGCCTACCTCGGCAAGCCCGGCCGCGTTCTCGCCGCTTCGCTCAACATCAGCGCCCAGGATGATGTGCTTTTCACCATCTTCTCAAAGGGCCAGAAGCAATTCCATCGACCGCCGGATGATTCAGCGCTCTGCGTCTTCACCATCCGAGACATCAATGCTAGAATCAAGGAGCGCCTGCAGTCCTGCTACCAGGGAGAAGGAAACCTGGAGCTCAACTGGCTGCTTGGGAAAGATGTGCAGTGCACCAAAGCGGTGAGTCAGTGACAGATGCTGACTGAAAAAAACACACACACTCATTCACAGATGTTCTGTACATACACTACACACCTCTTACTCATTTAGAGTATGGAAGTGATTCTGACTGAAGACATTTCCATGTGCAGACAATGTGGTGACATTTCTGCTGTCGTACAAATGTTAATCATTAATGTCCCTAAACTGCTATTACATGAAAATATGAATGACTGCCAGGATCTCGCTGATAGACAGTAGTGAAGAGTTTTTTCTATTACTCCGCTGTGCCAGCAATTGCCAGATGACCTGCTTTGGTTTTGGCTGTCTGTGACCTTACAGAACATGTTTTTGGCCTCTTAAATATAAAGTCTCTGGAGCGCTTTGAGGGAATCACTACAAATTTGTCAGAAAAATTCACTTAGACTCAAACATGATCTGATTAAATTTTGGTGGTCATATCACACAACATGTTTTTGGCCGTAACTCATGAATTTAAGCACTAATTATCTGAAACTGGACCGGTTGGCAGAGGCTTAAAACCACAAGGCAGGAATTCTAGTTCTCCCCAAGTTGTAATCAGCCCCCAGCCAATGTGGACAACATGAGAATCATTAATGTGCTGAACATGCCACTGCAATTGTCCCAACATCTACAACATCTACCAGCATCTACAACTTGTTCCCAAAAATAAGGGCACAAACAGTCAGGGAATTACCAAGCTTCTCAATGAGCCTAGAAACCACAGTTTTAGGGCGTATGCCTTAATGAAAACAAACTCAGCTCAGTCATCAGGAAATGCCTTTAACTGCCTCACATCGCATGCTTTCTGTTATCAAGTGAGCCTCACAGTACATGTAATTGAAGTCAAAAAGTATTTTTTAGTGACAGATACTTATAGATTAGGGGGATTTTTTTTCTTTTCTTTTTTTCTGAATAATCACCAAAGTGATAATAATCTCATTGAGCACAATATAAATAAACACATTCCTTTCTTGAAAAAGAAAAAAGTAGTTCAATTTACTCAGCTGCTTCAGATGCTGACAGATCACACATCAGTTCCTTTCTTCCTGATTCTCCAATTATCCTGTAATAGAAGGCCATGTTTTTGATACATGTTGTTAAGTAGAAAGAAAGTTTTTGATTTTTCCCTCATTTCCAAGAGTGTTTTGATTCAAAGTATTACAAGTTAATGAATAGCTAAGTGTAAGATACAGAGACAGTGTGTAAGTATGTGGCGTATGTCTGCAGATGCACAGGAAGATGTTGAGCATTCATATATATGTGCATGAGGGAGCTGTCACACAGGCCTTGATGTATTTTTAGGGTTTAATGATATCCCTATCTACACTATGGTGACAGCCGCTGATCAGCTTCCCTTGTTGCTAATCCCCCAGGGCACTCAATTGACCACTCTTATTAAAATCAGTAAATTCCCCATTAGCACAATGTCAGAGGTGATTGTCAGGAGGAGGGAGACATTATCTGGAGCTAGCGCTGTTGGGTTTTATTAGCTCCACTGAGAAGGTGGGAGGAAGAAGAGGGAGAGATGGTGGCAAATAGCGACGACAGAGCTGAAGCGGTGAGACTCTTTTAATGGTGGGAGCTCAAATTAGAACCTTTTTCCACTTTCCCAGAAGAATCCCCAATCATCTCAGGGTGCTCTGAAGGGTCCCTGCCGTTTCCTGCAAAGCTGTACCTCCCACTCTTTTCTTTAGACATGCACTGCCAATAACGTTCGGCTCTCCCTTCACATTATACACCATGGATACACAAGCTTTATGTGTGTAGCTACGGAGATAAGGAGATGTAAAATACAGTCCTTAAAACCGTGTCCTGGTGCTCAATGAACAGCCAGTAAATCCATAGTATAATATGGATTATGCAGATAGATGTCAATGGATGAGGAACTCTGAAAGCCCATACAAATAACATTTAACGTCCGAATATGTCAACCATGTTAACATTGTCAGCTTGCTGTTAAATCCCCAACTCAAGCGGCATAGCTGCACATATGTTTCACATCTCATCTTTCTTAAATAAATACAGTATGTTCCTTTAGCTCCGTGTGCGGTATTTTTAGAGCACCCATGTCTGAGATCCATCAAAGTATGAGGTGAAGCAAGGTTAGACCAACCCGAGAGACTGTTTTTTGTGTATGTGAACTGTTAAGTGTACCACGCTTGGTTTCGGAGGAAATTACATATGCAATCCCGGTGCCTTTCCTCTGGTCCACTGCTAACAGCAGGTAGCCACCGAGCTCAAAGCAGAGAACCTTAATTATACCCCCAGCTCCCCATTCCCATGTCTTGCAGACATTTCGGCGTGAGTACACTTATACGTACAAGCCAAGACTGAGGCTGCGAATGGAAGTGAGGCTGAGCCAAGGGATTTAGACACCAGCAGCCAGTCAAAGATTTATCACCCAGCCGTTCAGCTTTTTGCCATCTGGAGATTCACACCATCTCTATTGTCAGTCCCACGGAGGAGAGCCATGATGGGACTCTTTCTGTATCAGGCTTTTTGTGTGTGTGTCTGTCTCTGAGTAACACTATCAACCTGTCTTGGCTTTTTGCTCGTGACCCACCAACTAATTAGCCACTCGTGAGAGCAAAGGGAAGCTGGTATTGATAACACTGATATACCCTGGGAGCGAAACTCTGAGAGCCGATATTCTGTCACATCTAATTCATCCTTCATTCAAATTTCTCACCAAGTGGAATGGCACTTGATGTCATTATTAAACGAGATTATTCAGTTTACTGTTGAAGCAGACAAAGGCTAAAAATTGTTTTCTCAGTACAGATTAAATATTATGTTGCATTGTGAGTTGTTCAATATGGATTAATCATGCAGAGTTACAGTCTATTTTTAGTTTCATCTCATCGCATCCCCGCTAAAGACAATCAATGTTGTTTTGTATGAAACAGACCTGAGATGTGGCAAATTTACATTTGTTCACTTCGTGTGAAATTTGCGGCAAGTCAGAGGGAAAACAAAACAAAACAAAACAAAATGGAAAAAATCTTCTGCAGGAAGGTGAACAAGAAAAAACCCAACCACATGGACTCCACAGGGATTCGGTTTGGCTGCCAAGTCTGCTAAATGTACATCATCTAAACAATCTAGATATAATCAGAACCAAATGGTCTGGAGCCCTGCAGACCATATGTGGAAGAGCTGCATGCATTTGTGGGGTAGCTATCAATAAGCCAAAGTCTGGAGCTCACGGCTGGTTCTCAAGGAAGCTGCTTTCCCATCTGATACATCTCTCGTGCCCATCTCTAATAAACATGTTTAAAACAAGTGAGAAACAGCTGTATACAGTAAATTAAATTTTGTAGCCATATGAGTGAGGATAATGTAAGACTACCTGACTTCTGCTGCAGTTGAGTACCCAATAGCACTATGTGCTATTTTAGGCAAAGGAAATAAAAAGGAAATGCCATAAAGTGTGGGGGCGTGACTATAAGAGCAGAGGCGATTATTCCCTGTCAGCATTATAGCTTTCGTTCTGCTCATGAAAATGTTCAAAGTGCTGAATGGTTTTTACAGGCGTGGTGTGTATTGAGAGGCTGAGCTTCCATTTCTGAGTGGGAAATGTCACACAACATATTCTGCTTCTACCACTTCTGACAGGGACGAAGACAAAAAGACTGACAGAAGATAGATATAAAGCTGTGGTTGGAGAATCATAGCTTTATATGTATGTGGTTGAAGAAGCCTGTGGTTAAAAAAGGTATACATGTAATCACAGAATGAATAAGGAAAGAATTTGTGCAAGGGAGAATATTGGATATATACTGTACATGGAAGGCTTGGCTTGCCATCTTACTTTACTCCACATGGCACTTTGAGGCCACTGCCACTCAGACTGTCTGAGTTGACCTGATTCAACACCAGAAACACCACTGTCTTCCTCCTCATTCACCCCCTCCTCTATTTTTTTAGTCGTCTCCTCTTATCTTTTAATCTTATCTTCGCATAAACTACATCTTCATACACCTCTCCAAAAAAAAAAATAGTAAAGTAACACCTTAATTTTCCTTAGAAATACAAATCAACCATCATGCCACTTTACGCTTATGATAATTTTCTAATGAATGTTAACATACGGTTCATTGCTAACGTGCAAATTTTAGATTTGCGCCGTGATCATGCAGCATGTTTGCTCACGCACTTTCTTACTTATCATGCAGTACGTGTCTTCCTGCAGAGGTGTGATGATAGGCCAGGGTAATGAGCCACGGTGAGAGCAAGGTGGAGCTCAGTCAGGCAGAGCTGAAACATGTCTGCCAAGTGGAACAGAAAGGCAAACGTTTGTCTGGCGGGGAGACTCACTCATGCACCTCTGCCACGTTCTGACCAGGCTCACCTCCCTTAACCTCCCTCATTTCCACCTCAGACATTCTCTGACACCGCCACAGCTTTGACCATCACTCTCTCCTTCTGTCTCACTCTGTCTCCTTCGACTTTCCTCCTTAAAGATCTGTCTTCTTTTATGACGTTCGGTGTCTCACTCTACTAAATGTCTTATTCTCTAAGTCTGTCTCTCTGAGGTATTTTTGTCACTTCTCCTTCCAACACTACATTTCATGTCAGGGCTTTCTATGTTTAATGTGACAAATTTGTCTGATACTCCCCATCATCCTTTTCCTTTTTGTCTGTGTCACTGTTCATTTTAATTGGTTTGTCAGTTATTCATATTTCGTTGTATGAACTTAGTTTTTTCCTCTCTTCCGCCAGCCGGTGCCCATTGACGACTCTTTCTGTGGCCTGGACATCAACCAGCCGCTCGGTGGTTCTCAGCTTGTGACTGGTCACACTCTCTACACTGAGACCCGGGACCGCATGACCTCTGTCACCTCCTATGTCTACAATGGCTACTGCGTGGCCTTTGTGGGGACCAAGAGCGGGCGACTAAAGAAGGTGAGTACCAGCTCCTTCCCTCATCATCACCCGGCTGTGTGATCCTGGGCCTGCTACAGCAGGTTTCTGGGCACTTCATCACAGTGATGCATAAGGACTCAGGCTGTCCAGAGGTCCATGGGGCACAGACACTGTGAAGTGGTCCTATTTCTGTGCAGATGGATCATGGTCACAGGGAAACTTATCTCCTTAATATTTAATGCCTGCTGTCAAAGCGTTGGAGAGGCGTAATAGCGATGGCTAGCTCACTGTAGTGGTCATTACAGGTTCCTTGTTAAGTGAGCTCCAGTGTCGCAGTGTTGAATAACCTGCACTGGCCCATTAATTTTAATAGGCACCTTTCTGCCTGTGGCCCAGTGAGAGGCAAAAGGTCCATGCACTAAACCTTCTAGTCTTGGTTAGAGAGCACAGAGAGAGAGAGAGAGGGGGGGGCGAAGGGCCTCTGGCCAGTTAATAATCATAGATTTCACACTCCAGCTGCAGGAAACAAGGTATTAGATGAGGTTGCTCACTGACAAGATTTGATAGTGAAAAGGTGAGTGCTGTGCTCTGATATGAGGTGGGAGGTCAATCACAATTTTGAGCAACTGTCGCACTGTTTGGGTGCTGACAGACTGTAAGCTGAATGTTGAAATGTTGAGGACGTGCAACAGTGTGGATAGTACATGTGTGAGTGTTGGTGCACTGTGTCACAATAGTTGTTTGTCTTGCATACTGATGGGACTTTCTCAACTACATTTAGACAGCTGGTTGAAGGATTTGTCAGTCTTCACTTGGCTGCTCCTCCCATGAGGCTGCTCGTTTTGAGTGACAGCAGGAGTGTGTCACAGGGCCATAACTGGCTCTTACAGTATTCCCCCCAACGAACAGCTGCCTGGAGCTTTGGAGAAAGAGACTGAAAAGGAGAGAATTGCTGAAAACCATTTAGATACGTCTTTTGGCAAGTTCTTTGTTATTTCAAGCCTGGCAATGCAACACAAATGGTGTTGGCCTGGGTTATTTTTGTCTCTGTCTATTCATAATTAAATCAATACAGCAATCAGAGCATGGTGAGAGAGAATATTCATTTGGGCGTAATCCCCCTGTTTGAGGGGTTTAATAATTTAGGAGCATTTTCTACATGGTTACATTAGATGAGACAGAAAAACATTTTTTTCCACATTTATTATCTGTGTCTGCCTCTGCCCTCTGTCGCTTGTTCCGTGTTTGAAGACCCATGCAGAATAGCCTGGTGCGCTGCCGTGTATATAGCCTCACTTCTTACAGGGGCATGACTATAACCACAGTAACATGGGGGTGGAATTAACCAGGATGTGAGAAAGGCACCTAGAGATTGGGTACAACGACACAGGATCAAGAGCAGGAAAAAGCTAGTACAACCCAGTCACATGACTGAGTGCAGATGACAACAAAATAAGATTTTAATGCCACTTTCACTAGCATGAAGTTTTCGTCTCATCTGATTCTTTGTCGACATAGTCATCATCCTCTCCCTGTGAGGTTGCCCAGATGACAAGGCTGCAGGATGTTTACTTTCTGCTCGAATTATTCTGACTACCTTGATTATATCTATCTGAAGATGAAATGAGCACTGGCTCTCACTATTATGTGGTATGAGAAAAAGCAATCATGAGTGTGTAGGAGTAATGAAACTGAATATTTTTCGTTTTGTGAAGAGCACGAAACTGAAACCGACCACGTGTGTTGCAAGATCATCTGTGCTTTCTGTAAGCCTGTATTTTAATGTTCCCTGGACTTTAGTTGAACCTGCCTTTTGTATGAAATCACGTGATCAGATCAGACGCAGCCACCGCTGTGCAGAAAATTTGCATGCGAGTACGTTGTTGGACGGCGACCAGCACTGATTTGCATGCTAACACTGGATTCAACAAGCACTGACCATCCATCTACTGTGCATGAAAGAGAGAATGACCACAATTAGCCTACCCACCGTAGCAGTCTGCAACATTGTGGAAAAAGACAGCATTGCTTTTTAATAGGTAATGAATAATCAATAATGCTGCTTGACAGCAGCGGTGGGAAGAAGTCTGCTTTTCCCAATGTTATTGTTAAAGTGTGTATGTGTGTTTCAGTGTATCTAAAATATGCATGTGTTTACATTGAGGGCGTTATCCATGCACTCCCAAGTGTCACAGGGAGGCCAGAGGGATAGGATGACCTGATGAGACCTGGCTACAGCTCCTCTGCAGAGAACTGATAAGCTCCTATAGACTTGTGTGAGACAAGTCGATGGGGTATGGCGCTTCAGGCTTCCTTCAGATCCAAGAATGACACAGCTATAGGGCGACAACAATTGATGCTTTGCTGCTGATACAGTTCCATACCTCCACCTTTTTCATGCAAGCAAGCACCAGAGAGAGACAGATGGGGATAGGGAGGGGTGTGTTGTGTGGGGGGTGTATGCGGTTTTGGGGGAGTGTGAGCTATGATGAGAAAAAAAAATAAGAAAAGAGTAGCAGGGAAAAAGAACAGATAGAAGGAAGAAGGTGCAGAAGGGAGAGAGAGCGGAAGAGACTGTTGAAATGTGAATTTAGTGCCGCCAAAGAAACCAGGGCTGCACCGCTGCCTGTAATTGGATTGGCTCCCTTCCCAAAGAACCCCCCTCCCTCCTCCTCTGCCCTCCATCTACAGCTTCCCCATTCAATCCCACTTCATACCCCCACCCCCCTCCCTGCAGACCAGCTCTTGTATGTGCTGCTGCTTCCTGGGCTTTGCTGGAGCATGGCAAAGCAGAAGGGATAGTGTTGGCGGATATCAGGCTTCTGCAGGGGATTGATTGAGAGAGAGGGGTTAAGAGGGTGGGGGAATAAGCAGAGACTAAGGTGAGGACAATGAATATATAGCATGATAGAGTACAGAAAACAATAACATTGCTGTTGTGAGCCACATACAGCATTATAGCACTGGTGTACTGTGATCATGTGCTTGGGGTGTGATGTAATTGCATTCTGCTGTGGGTTGTGGGATATATGTTGGAGGTGGAGGATTCGCATGGTCTCAAGATAGAGTGAAACCTAATACTGTCATACCACTGTTATGTGTTAAATGTGAAGTCTGAGCGTCATAAGACTTTCAGAAATTGGTTGTGGGATTCTGGGTGGCAGCCCTGGAGGGAGTGATTGATTGTGAGGGGCAGTAGATGTTCACCTCAGCAGAAAGCTGCTATGGGGCAATCAATATTCCAGGTCCTCATGTAGTTTTTCTAGCCACAGTGAAACCAGTTCCAATCAGGACCAAAACTAGACCTTTGGTCCTTTTCTATGATCATGTAATCTAGCTCATGATTTAATGTCCTATTTAAATTCTAGACCTAGATTTACATTGGTGCTCACCAGGCTTTATTTACGATCACCAGGCTTCATCATCTACGTTATTAGTATTGTGTACTTAAAGACCAGTAGGCTTCTACAGGACTCTATGGGTCAAATTATAGAAATTGGCAATCCACTGTGCATTTTACTCTAGATGCACATTACCCAAGGATTACATCATCTAAATTGGAATTGGTTGTGTGTGGTTCACTTTGTGCTTAAGCACAGACATATCCCACATGGGGACTGGGATTGGTGGGAAGCATCTATGGCAATGAGGAAGTGGAGGAGGAGGTGTGGGGAGCATTGCCTTTGATATAGATGGAGATGGAGGGCATGAGTGCACATGTAAAATTGGATGTTGAAAGACATCCCAGCAGCAGATGAATGGGGAGGTTAAAGCAAGCTCAGCTGAGGCACATTCAGGACTCCCCTGTTAATCAGAGTCAATTCGCAGACAGAGAGAATGAACATCCTCTAACCCAGGTTTTTTTCATGCCAAGCGTCAGGGTTTAAGAGCTGTTGAACCCCAGACCAAAGAGATCCATTCCCACATGATATCCTTTCCTGCCTCCTACATTCAACACAGTTACCTAGCTCTCTATAGATTCATTTATAAATGTTGTAATTTGTAATTAAGTAAAGATGTGATGCAAAAATGAAAAAAATAAATAAATTCTTTCACCAGTTTTAATTGCGTATGTCCTCTTTCACCTCTCTATCTTTCAAGCTTTTGACCATAATGTGCCATTTTAAGCATAATTAAATCTTGTCATCATGCCCTAATGAATAATCAGGAATTAGTTTGGATGATGCTCTCTGTAGCTGAAGGGGACAACTTGAAAGGGTGGTTCAGGTGTTTAACAGGCCTAACTGTTGAGTTGGTTATTGTAGCAGAGGGTGTGTGATGGACTCTTGTGGCCTCCAAACTGGCCTGAACAGAAGCAAAGGTGTGTGTGTTGCTCAAACAGCACAGGAGTGTTGCTGAGGGTAGCAGCTGATATAAAGTGTCAGAGGCTTAAAAGGCTCATAAATGCAGACAGCTGCTCTTACAGGGCCCCGGTGGACAAGTGGTCAGCTCCCGTCCTCCATCGCCTCTATGCTGCATTCACGACATAATGAACCTCACAGAGTTAGTCCTTAGATTTGGCTCCCTTTAGAGGAAATGTGATCTGAGTGCCTTTCCTGTTTGTCGCCCGTCAGCTCAGAGGCTGCACACCTGCTTGACTTGTCCAGGTCCTGCTTTGGTGGGTGTGGAGTAGAGGGAGCAGCTGAACAGATTTGTTGTTGTCACTCTTCTCCAGCCTTTGTGTTGCGTGTTTGCTCCGGACCACCTGGGTCTTCTACCTGGTGATGGAGGTAGAAATGGAGAGAAAGGAAGTGAGGAAGAGAGGAGGTAAGAGATGGAAGGATAAAATAAAACCTGACATATGACAGATAAAATAGGACCAGTGGGAGTAGTAGGTTAAAACAACAATTGCCAATATATTCATTTTCATATAAGTGTGATCTTGATAAGCTGTAAAGACACAGTTGACCATTGCCACCATAAAAACCACAATGGGACTTCCTGCCATGGCTGAACCCTTGCAGAGATAAGTAGACAACCAGAGAGAGAAAGGTTTTAACTAGCACTGAGGATGATGTCCCTAGCAACAGCTGAGGCCCATGGCAACAACTGAATGGGAGCCAAGTCTGTTCCCCCATGGGTGCAAATTACTCTGCAAAGAGAACTGAGGGGTCCCGTCACCTGCATCCTCTAAACCACATTCACACAGACACACACACTGTCTTATTAAGTGAAATATGAACTTGATCCTTCTGCTCACTTCACTTTTTCAAGCAACTTTTCAGTTGTTGTTTCCAGCTCATCGATAGTGGCTCCTCGTGGGATTGCAAACAACTTAACCAAAAAAATAAACTCACAAACACAATTAATCATTCTAATGGCTTTATTAAACATCTCCATTGTTGCTGCATGACTCGCATTAACCTTGAGCTGACAATAAGGAAATACAATTACAAGTGAAAAGCGCTGTCACAGTCGCCACCAGGTAGAATTCATTTCCAATTATCATAGTCACAAATTGTTATTTCTCACTGAATTATAACAACCATTGCATCACTCTGTTTCAGACTCAGCGCTGTGGTTCAATTAATCCCACACAGAACAAATAATTACATCCCTTTTGTTAAACTGTCTTTGTTTTGTCTGTGTTGTTTAAAATTTAATGAAAACCACCCCCACTCGATACACCTGTTCAGGAAGCGGACAGCAATTTATAGTGAAATGACATAATCACAAGTGACACAGTGTTTTAGCTGAAATGATAGCTGCCAATATGTATCTGTTACAGCTGTCTTTGGGACGCTCCCTGCAAGATTGCCTGCAATCTTCTTTCTAATCATATTAATCTAAGCGACACAGCCTCGGTCGGCCCACCGGCAACAGCTGGGAGCCGAGTGTAGCCTGCAGAAATTACTTTTGCGAGTAAAAGAATATTTTTTCCCTCCTACAACACAACTCGCAGCCAGGCTTTTTCTCAAAGAGACTGATTCGCTTGTGGTACAGTAAAACCTACACTGTTTGGTGGGTTTTACTAAATTTTATTTTGGCACTATGTAGACCACAGGATGTGGATGGTAGTCAGGCTTCATTTCAGCCTCTGCAGTAAGACAGAATGACTAATAAGTGTTATGGATTACTGTGAAGTGTTCCACAAACGTTTGCTTTGTGCTTAGTGGGCAATAGCCTGTGATCACCAGGTGGTCTGAACGCAACATGGCATCTATGTGGAACTTCAGTGGAACCTGTGTTGAATTTGCACAGGCTGTTTTTGCGTTGTGTTTATTTGTATGTGTATGGGTATGAGTTGTGAGTGTTTATGGGTGGAGGTGGTTTAATTACTACAACCATCTCTATATAAACTATTTATTGACTTGCTTGATCATTAAGTTGTTGATTGGTGTAATGTTAGTATGACCTTTTAGCAACCTAGACTCCACTTGACCCCCCTCCTGTTCAAGTTCTTAACCCTAAACCAGATAAAGAGGTGAGCGGTGGTGGTGGTTGCGGCCCCCAGGCAGCAGCAGCAGCAGGCTGCGTCTTTCATGGCTGTCTTTAGAGCACAAGCCTCTCTATCTGCCAGACCTGGTCCAGGCTTTTCTAAACACTTCACTGTTAAAAGGCCAGTGAAGACTGAGAGCCCCTGCCGTTCCATTCATCCGAGCCTTATATCTGCTTTTTTTCCCTCTTAGTCTCTCTGATTTACTCTCACTCTCTCTGCCTGTCTCCCTGTTTCATTCCCCCGTTCTTTTCATAGCAGTGAGTTAAACGCAGCCTGGTCAGTCACCCGGCTGTCCCCTCATTTTCTTTCTCTTTTCTTCTTCCCCTCTCATTCCTCTCTTTCTTCCAGTCTCTTTCTCTGTCTCAGTCTCCCACTCTTTTTCTGCTTCCCCTCTCTGCTCAGACTATTACAATGACACAGCCTACCCTGCAGTGATCTCATTAATCACATTCAAACAGCTCTCTGTTGCTCTCTCTCCTTCTATCTGCCTCCCTCTCCATTCTCTTTCTCTAATTGCTTGCTCTTTTCTCTGCCAGTGTCTCGAAGGAAGCGTTTTTCATTATCTAACAACAAGAGACAAATACTCGCACAGTGCATACATTTTTACTACAGATGGATTTTATACAAGTAGGCTTAATTTTGCCTGAAGGGATCCTGCTGTATGCATCCATTCCAATGAAGCAGAATCCCAAAAGGCTCAAAGAGTAGAAACACACGTCTGTTAATGTTTTATTTGCTGTTTATTCATTCATTTATCACAGTGTTCACTTTTTGTCTAAGCAGAACACTTGATGTTATTTATTAGATTTGTTATCGGCACTGCCCTTTATTTCTTTTAGTAAACTAAACTAAATTATCCAGTGGGTGCGCTCCATAATTGGACATCACTTCATGAGTGAGATTAATTAACCCGTTGTTTATTAGAGGCACTTTTCACCCCAGACTGTGTATAGACAGAGGATCGCTGTAATCCACTTTCTTCAGTATATTTGCTTGTTGATTAAGCCACAAATAAAGTTAATATTGGTGCTTGAAGATTTTCTCACGAGTGGAAGGACTTGGGACCTTTAAGGGAAAAGAAGTCATCAGTCTTGGCTCAGATTTTACGCTGTTGCTCACACACAGAGTCTGGGAGTCGCACTACGTCTGTGGCAGTGGATTGTGTGGTTTCCAGCAACGTTGGGAGCAGCGGTGTCATTAGGATTGGGAAGCCACATCAAACACCACTGACTTCCCAGATCCATGTGCTGGTTAGGGCAGAAAAATTGAATAAGTAAAAGTAAAGGAGAACATTCTCAAATGTTTCTCTTAATAAGAAGTCGATTTTCCATAAGTATGAACATGGTATATATATTTTTATAGCCTCAACACTTTCTGGTAGTTAGTTATATTATGTAATAAAAAACAAAAAAAAATGAATAAAACATCTAAACATTATGTAAATAAGCTGCATCTAGTTGAAATTTTTAGCACTTTAACTAATCTGTTACTGTGGGAACAATATAGTACCTGGAAAGGCCTTATTATTATTATTTTTTATTTTTTTTATTTTTTTTAAGTGGTGAAGTTCCAGTCACTTCCAACAGCTCTACCAATCAAAGTAAAAAAATCTGTCTCTGTCAAATGAACTTAAAGTACTCAGCTCTTGACTTTTGTCCTCTGAGTTGCCAGTTGGCTTGAAACACAAGTTTTTCTTTTCCTTTTTTTTTTCAATCTTCTGTTTCTGCACTGACCTTGCTGAAGTACATGGGCAAGAGAGAAGGGAGAGTCTGAGGAAGAGTAAACATCTTTAGGACAAAAAAACCCTCAGAAATAGATTAGGGAGCAACGCATGTCAAAGTGGATGGCTGGCTCAGTGCCAGTGTGTATTGATTTGCTTTACAAAGCACTTGAATTGGCCAGATAACTGTGATTAGCCAATTCATTACTGCTAGCTCTTAAAGTGGTCCAAAATTAGATAAAAGGAGGAATAGGAAGGCCAGCAGGGGGGTGAGAGAGAGAAACTATTATTTTGTAAACTTGCATAAGAAACTCTGACTGTGACCCGTAACAAAGGGAATCTTTTTGAAGTTCTTGATGAATTTCCCCCCATTTTACAGGCAGTGTAATGATCATCCTCATTAGAAACCGTTACGAAACAGAAAAAAAAAAGAAATACATGCATTGTTTTTTTTTTGGTGTTTGATAGCATGCATAATGATCTGAAATTACTCAAGCAACCAAAACAGCAATTTCTCTCATCTACTTTGCAAATCTGTGCCTCCGATTCAAGTGTCTTTTCGAGTTGTGCGGCACTAATAGATCTCAGAAATGAGAACTGTTTTGGCTTTGATGATATACTAAACTGTTGTCTGTGCAGAGGCAAACTGAGTGTGACAGCGACTAATGTTTCTGTCTGATAGTAAGACAGCTTTACTGCTCCTCTGTCTCCCACTTCATACAAGACAGCACAGTTATCAGGGCCCTTAGCTTTAGGCTTGTCTGGGCGACAGCATTGTTTAACGCATTTCTATGATCACAGTGTTTACAGGAAGCTTTCATTCCTCTGCACAAATCTTTTCTTTAATATACAGTAAGCGTTTTGACATGGTGCAGTCATCTGATCGTCATTTTTAATGAATGTTATGGTTATAAGAATTAAGGATTGCAGTAATGCAGACTTGTTCCTCTTTGCTGTAGCTGTCCTGTTTTCCTTTGAGATAATCCTGTTTACCTCTGAAAACTCAGACAGTGAAGACCTTTATTATTTTCCCTTATTTCCCTCTCGTTCCAATTTCCATTCTTCATTTGTTCTGGGCACAGGTGATCTCCTTATTTCTCTCCGTCTCTCTCGCTCTTACTGCAGGGCTGTCAAGTAACTCCAGCTAGCCTTCAGCCTAATGAACAGTGATACTGTGCTAATAGCATGCGATAATATTTCAAGCCAGTGGTAATCTCCGCTCACTCAGCCTTTACCTGCTCGTCACTTGTGCGCCTTTAACACACACACACACACACACACACACACACACACACACACACACACACACACACAAGGGGCATCCTGGGCTTCCTCTTGACAGCTGTATGTCAGGTCTTGGCCTTGTGCCGTCATGAAACAGAGCTGTCAGTCCGCTTTCCTTTTTAATAGTCCAGCCACTCAGACAGCTACAGTCTAAATGTGACTGGACACTTCCTCCTGCATAGCTTGTACCACATAGTGCAGTGTGTTGTGCTCGCTGGTCAGAGAGCATCCACTCTGCTGGTTTTAATATTTATAGTAGCAAAACTCCACTCAGGTTGAAATGATTACATTTTGATCATCAGAAGGTCAAAGGTCAACATTACTGTGACCTCATAAAAATAGTTTTGCTTTGTGAAGGTTGTAACTCAGGAATGCCAGAGGAAAATAACCCTCTCAAATTTCACTTGCACTTGGACTTGGCCTTGAAGTTCAATGGTCAGTTTTACATCACAAAACATTTTTTGCCCTTGAATGTACAATTGTTAACTCTAAATTACTCTAAATTAACTGATTATATTTTGAAGGTCGAAAGTCACTATGACCTCACAAAATATGTCAGAATCATACAAATGCAATGCACTAATCCTAGTTACCTTTTATTCATTAAATATAAGTGATTATATGTAAATATAAGCAAATATTAGATTAGACTAGAGTTCACTTTCAATGTGTTTCAGTTTGTTCAATATGTTCCCGTTAAGCAGTGACCATTAAACATCACACACTGACTGGTGATGTCAAAATAGTGAGTGAGTGATAGATAAGAGCGAGAATAAATATGTAAAATATGCGTTTAAGTGGACTGTGTGGGCGGATAAACTTGACAGATTCTGTTTTTAAGGGAAAAGGAGTTCACAAGTTACAAGTTAAAAGTTGGGGCATGTGTATTATCGTGAACAGTACCTACATCACCAGAAAGCCCCATGCCAGAGCACAAAGAGGGCATCAGTGAGGTCATGGTATCAAAGAAGTGAAGCAGGAGCTAGAGGCCTCTTCCAGTCATAGGTCAGCTCAGCCACTGCTGTTATTCATTAAACCCTAATGGTTAGCGGTTGGGAAAACATTATCTGGGCCTCTAGTAACATGACTAAAGGTAAGGGTCAGGGCCAGAGGCAGGGGTGAGACGTCCCTCTGCTCTGTGACATGGTCGTGCTGTGTCAGATTTGATTAGCAGTCGAAGCGGAGAGGTGATGATTTGATAAAATCACAGCGCAGCAGCAAACCATCAACATTCCTCCTTTATACTTCATTTAAAAGGGCAGTTAAACATTTCTGTGGGGAATAACATGTTACCGTCAGTCATAGTTAAGTGTTGTGGTGCGCTTGGCAGCCACAGTTTAATGCTGTTGGAAGCAGCTGTTGGCTCAGCGGGGTGTTTGCATAGAGGAGGTGTGTCGTGTGATCAAGTACAGTTTGTCTTTGTTTGATAATGAATTATCAGAGAAAAAGAAGAACTAGTTTTGGTTTAGCCTTTGTCGGTTAAATGTGGCGATTAGTGCACAAAGATCTTATCTACTTCATTTGTGTGTTGTTTCTTGAGGGCATTGTGCCGTTGACAGTGTGTGTGTGTGTTTTACATGTGCAGTTTATTTCCATGGTGGGGAACGCATATGTGTTTTACCCACTTATTTGTATGGGAGAGGTGTGTGAACATTCCCTTGATCATACATTCAAAAGACGCTACAAGTTTCACTCTATTTCAAGAGTGTTTCATCACACACAAATGCATGCACACACACGCACATACACACGCCAGGGAGTCAAGCCGGTCGGGGCCTTAGGGAGGTGTGGGGGGTTGCGTTTGCCTTCCAACTTATTAGGAAATGAGAAACACTCGTGTCATGGGTTTTCACCCTAATAAGCCCAAATTGCTGGGTGAAGATTTGGGAGCAGGTATGCTGTGTTTGGGCTGCAAGCTGGAATTAGAGGCCTGTGGGGGCGGGGAGGGTGGGTGGTTTGATCAGAAGGTGTGGTAGATCAGATGACTGTGTCGGCTCGCCGGGATCCTCGTCTGAAAGGGGATAGGACGGTGTTTGGGTTACGCCATGCTGGGAGCGCTGTCCTCTTTAAATAAGACACACTTGAACAAAGTGCAGCTGATCAGATTAGCGTGGCTGATCAGGTTTCTCAGCAGGTTGTTGGCTCCCACTGTCTGAACATCTTGACTAGGAAATGCTGGTAGTACTAAACACACTGAAGAACAAAAGCAGGGATATAGCAGCAGTTGTTGTTAAGCTTCAGTTGGAAAACAGATGATGATGGAACATGGATTTTGCTGAATTCATTTGTGATCCGTGCAGCCCAGGCTGTTATCATGGTAAACACCTATCCTTTTGTTCCATGAGTTCTGCTTTTCTCCATCTGTAGAGTTTCTCAAGGGTAAACTTATTCTTTCTGGCGGCAGAGAGAAATCCTGAAATAAAGTGGACCTTTGGGAATTAGTCTGAAACACTGCTAGCAGGATGAATTGCACCAATCGAGTTGTGCTTGGTTCTATTGTTAAGTTTGCTTTCGTGTGATGAGACTGAATTTTTTTTTCAAGGAACCTGATGAACCTTCCTCCACCAGCACCTCCTTCCTCTATCACAGACCAGAGATCAGTGAAGCAACGTCAGGAGGAGGAGAAATACAAGAATATCACCAGACAGGCTGTGTCTTGGTTTTATTCTCTATTTCTTTTTCTATACCATTCACTGTGTCACAATCTGCTGCCGTCTGCAGCTATTCACCATATGTCTTCTTTTCTCCTGCTGTGTTTCCACCTTTCAGCATCCGCGCCTCTGTTTTGTCTTGTGTTGCATTTTCTCAAAACGCCCAGGTCCCCGTTTGTTCCCGTCTCTGCCCCTTTCTGTCTGTGTTTCTCATTCTCCATGGCTTTTCACCCGTGATCCATCCAGGCCAAGCCACAATCCCTTATAAGGCCAGTGGAAGCCCCCATCTGGCCTCTTATTTCCATATCAGATCTCCAGGAACAGACCGGGTTTATACAGGATCAAGTGTGGAATGTGAAGCTGCCTCTCCATCCGCTGTGCAGCAAACTCTGCTATGCTCTCTGCTCCTGGGCACAAATCTGGTCACACCTCCTCCTCTTCCTCACTCCTCCTCCATCACTGCCTCTGCTCTTGTTGCTTTATCTCCTCTCACCTCTATTTCCACAAATTTTTCTTCAACTCATCCTCTCATCTCCTTCCTTTATCCTCTCTCATCTTAACCTGTATTTCTTTCCTCGTCCTCCTTTTCTTGCCTCCACCTCTCTCGTCTCTTGGCATCCTCTTATTTCCAACCACCTCAATAGCACAAACATGTACTCACACTTCTCTGTTCTCCTTGGCAGCATCCTAGCAAAAGTACGCAATCACGTTCATAGCTTACACAGCAATGCAGCCCCAGACAATCAAACAAAAGACTAAGCCACATCTAAGAGCAAAACAAAAGAAGGAACGCAGTCAAGCCATACAGTACAACTCCACAACAAACACTCTTAAACCAGCTCAAAGGATATCTGCGGTTTGGTCTTACACGCCCATTATATTTAAAAGCGTCATCATTACATCTTTCTCTTTCTTTCTGCCTCTTCCTCCTTCCCAGCCGCTCACCGAGTCTGTTCCTCATTACATTTTGATGTTTCTGCAGGCTTTTTTCCCTCCCTGTTGAGCTCTAATATGTAAAGTGTCGACTTTCCTGTGTATATGTGTGTGTGTGTGTGGTTTGGTTTGTTGTCGTAGAGAGTCTGTTTCTGATTAAACTGGCTCTCACTAAGCCTTTCCTTTACTGCCACATTTGGGCTTTGCTTGGCACTGAAACCATCAGAGTGAATCTCGTCCAGGCCTTAATTGTTTTAAAAGACTGGCACAACTTGGCTTTTTACTCTCTTTGGTTCTGTTTGATGTGTCTTTTCTATCCTTCACTCTCTCTGTTCTCTCTCTGTCTCCTTTGCATCCATACATTCATTCCACCACATTTTCTCCTTTGTTCCTCTTTTCTCTCCCAGGCTGTGACACAAATGGCAGGATGAAGGGATGAGAGGGGATCTCATAGACTATAATGCTTATCTCCTCTGGGGCCTGCATAGCTCATTAACCTACGTTAGTCTCCACATACCTCCATTAAAGAGAGACACCTGGCTCCCAAGGGGCCAACAGGGAAATGACAAGTCCAGTCTCCTTTCCCTTCATCAGCATCCTAGACACACATAGGAAAGGACTCATTACGGCGAGGAACCGTACATCCGAGACCACTCGGCCTTTGTTGTGTTGCCTGTGCTACTTCCCTTATTGTGGCTGCAGCAGTTATTGAAGCTGATGTGTTGATTTCTCTGTCATGTCAGCTGTGCTGTAATGTGACACGTGTACTACACATTGAAATAATGACATGCACATTATATACAAGTGGTTTTTTCATGAATAAAAAGTAGCCAAGCTTCTCGCTTTAAAGGAAATGGAGGGGGTTAGGTTTAGAGTATTGAATGTAAACAACATGGCCTGTCTGTTCAGCTGGAAACAGACTGTAAGCTTCTGTTACAGAAGCAAGTTTCAGATTAGCCAAAGTTCCTCTCTGAGCCAGAGCAGCATTAGTTGGGTTCTGGGTTACACATTGAAATGTATACTGTGGGTAATTGCCAGTGAAAAGCCTAAATCTTATTTGGGCGTTGCATCCCAAATCTGTGTTCAAGTCCTCTGGCTGCCTCTGGTTAATCTGCTTGGTGGAGATTTGGCCTTTTACTAATGTTTCCCTCGTCCAACCTGCGACACACAAGAATGCAGAGATCAACAGAATGTCCTTGCATCCTGCCACCTGGCTGCAAAACAAATACATGCTATCAAATAGTTTATTATAATAGGAAGGAATGAAAACATATGCAGATGGTATGGTTTGCCATCTATCTTTGTTTAATTTTCAGCGACTTCCTGTTCGTTTTTCTCACTTTCTCTTCTCTGCCCAGCTGTCCTACCCTCTCAGTTTTTTCATTTTTCTCTCTTGCACAAGTAGATCTCTGAACCATGCATTTCTGACACTAAAGCGAGTAAGTTGAACTGCTTCACTTTAATGTCAGACTTTATGTTTTCCACAACACTGACCTCTTTGTCTTCTGCTGCCTACAGTTTCTCTATCCTCTGCTCTCCCTGTTTCTTTATTCTTCTGAACTCGCTCTTACCCTGTGTGTGTTTGTGTGTGCATGCGTGTGTGTGTGTGTGTGTACACGTTTGTGTTTGTAAATCTGGCAGACAAGTGGATGTCAGGGAGCTACAGCGACCTGGAACAGACTGTAGATCATCTTTTCACCATTTTCACCCCTGCCCTCCTCCTTTTTGCTCAGTGTATTTCTCTTCTATCGCATCTGGCTGTTTCTTATTCTTCTGTCCATCTCCAGTGCTAAGAAATATTAGCATATCATTGCCGTAAGGAGCTTCCAACTTCACAATTAATGGGTTTTTAATGGTTCCCCGGGCCTCACCATTATGTGTTCGGGCTTCTTAGCCTAATCCAGCAGGGACCATATGGGCAGCAGCCCGACTCCATACGCTGGACCCAGAGGTGTATTTAAACCAGTGGGGAAGCAGAGCCAGAGTGTATTTAAATCCAGAGGAGCTCAGGGCTTTATTTAAAACCAAAGAAAGTTTATTTGTTCAACACCCTCAGAGACTGAAGTGAGTGCAGGAGGGCTCTCCTTCTTTTACAAGAGCTGGATTAATTGTCCACTTGGGTTCAAGGTGTGAAAGTGTGCACAATGCTTGCGCGTGCATGTGCATTTCTGCATACATTTAGTTAATTTTGCATAATCACTGTCTTTGTTCAGTTGTGGGACTGTGCTGCAGCCAATGTGAGTATTAAACTTAACACAAGTGAGTTCTGGAGCAGACTCAGGAGACCACCAACGAGCTGCCAGTTGCTTGTGTAGACTGAAACATCAGCACAGTAAAGTAAACATGACACTTGACGCACCAATGGTGTTGTCACTTTTAAACCCACAAGGATTTATTGTTACATATTGCGTTTATGTTAGAGAGCACTCAGCTTGTCCTGAAATGGTGTCCTGAAAAGGTGTCTGTGTCAAAGCCTCAGGAGCTGCTGTCTGTTTAGATAAACGTGTCTTTAGCAGATTCAGAACCAGGTCAAGTTTATTCACTTGTGCAATCTTTTCATCATCAGTTGCTTCTGTTTTATGCCTGAAATTCAACATGGACATGTGTGACTGAAGGCAGATAAGTAGACACTTGGTTAAGTTCAAGCTTCTGACAATGCCAATTGTGTATGTGTCTTCTTCATTTGAATTGGTTGGATTCAGCCAATGCAAACTTTATTTGCTCCTCTGTCCGCTATCAATTCATGACAAAACTTTGAACACCTTCAGACTTTGTCCTTGTTCACTCTTCAGTAAACTCACAGTGATCCAATTTGGAAATCCAATCTCTCCAGATGGACTTGAGAATAAATTACCAAAGGTCAAACTAACTGGCCAAGCAGCTAACGAGCCAACGGACCACGGTCAACACCTGAGTGGAAAGCGGCCAGAAAAGCTCTTTACTCATTACAGTTTCTGTCGATGGAAAGAAGATTAAAAACGACTAAAGACTGTGTCTCCTCAGCTTGCGCACTTTTTCCTCAACATGATCCACTTAGACTTTTATTGGAATGCATGTTATATAGAATGGTTGTGGTGCTACAGTATGTATACAGTCCTTGCTTTTCCTTCCTCTGTATGTGTGTGTGTGTGTGTGTGTGTAAATGCCAGGCAGTACAGTAGATGCTGATGCAAGCTTTATACGTCCCTGTCCAGGTAATGGCCTGTAGCAGTACTGCAGCCTGGGGCCTGCCAGAGGAGGAATGACATTTACTGCCACCTTAACTAGCTCATTAGCCTGCATCACAGCCTTTCTCTCTATTCACTCCACAGAGGGTAATGAGGATAGCACTGTTTTACACTGCCAGTTGTTATTCTGCACATGTCTTTCAAGGCTATCAAGATGGAACACTCAGATTGTTTTGGGAAATGGCTTCTCGTTCTCTCTGCTCTCTGTGCTGCTTCAGCACGAGTGTTCACTCAGTCTGTCTTTGAAGAAACAATTGATGAGAGTGTTGAGTCTTTATACGACTACGACTCATTGTGCTCTTGGTGAGATATCGCCGCGACACACTCACCTACAGTGAGCTCATCGTTTAATCAGGACCTGATCCAGGAGACTGATTGGCTCTATTGTTCAGCTTACAGGCTGTTGAAATCTGCTGTTTTATTCTATCTAAACAGGAAAAAAAAAAAACACGTTTTTTTTTTTTTTTATTATTCACACAGACACAGACATGGACACACACACATACACCTGCACACACACCTGTGCGCACTGTTAGACAAGCTCACATTTTCATTATGGTACTTCTTCGGTTGATTGGAAGGTTGTTGTGTGATGTAGATGTAGGACAAACTCAACATGATCCTTCGTCTCTTCTTGAGCTGTCTCACATTCTGTCTGTTCATTAAGGATGAGGAACAGACACATAATGGCGATGAATTGATATGCAAATATAAAAGATGTGATTAAAACATCAGCGTCTGACCTACAAGCAAAATCCCTTTTATTCTTCTTGGTCTCTGTGTACACTCGCTTCCACTGCCATTGACTGACATGAGAGCCGAGAATGTGATATGATGTGTTTGTTTAGTAGGCGTGTGGGGCTTAGCGGTTCTACCGTCATACACACATACGTACAAAACAACAAGGAGTGTGTCCAAGTCAGTCCACTGGAATGCCCCAGACACAGGCACATCCCAAGGCCTTTGTTCTGACTGTGTTTTTTTATTGATAAGGCAAAAAAAGGTGTTAACAGATGAAAATGATTCAAAATAAAGCACATTACACCACATTTTCCATGCTACATGTGGAAAAGCACACTAAAAATCTTTCATAGCACAGTGGTGTATGTGGATGGTATCATCTCAGTTCATGGTCTGCTTGCTACAGTCAGTTATCTAGTGGCTCTGGCGTTGGTCAGCACAGACTGTAAACAGCCCATGGCCAGTTCTTACAGTCTGATCCTTCTTTGTCTTCCTTTCACTAATTGACCCTGTGTGTGAGTGTGTGTGCATTGCTTCACCGCAACCACCATATCCTGTGTTTACAGCGTTAATGTAGCGGGGTTAGACATTAGACTGTCTGTGACTCATAATGAGTTATTGTACCTCTCACTAGAAGAGTCATTCAGCGGCCTGACTGCAGGCGAAGCGCAGGGGCCTCTGCGTGTCTGCACTCTTTAACAGGTATCAGACAGCATTACAGGTTCCCACAAGAAGTGGATTAGACAGCCCATACTCAGCTCCTCAAGGTAAACACTCCTTTCCCTTCTATCCGTGTCAACATCAGTCCGGTGTGCTCTGGTTGAGACTTTTCTGAGGATCACTGGGAATATGAAACACTCGCGTGCTGTCAGTTCTGTTTAAGGAATACTTCAGTCTGTTCTGTGCCTTTGACCCCTGCTGTGTAGTAAAGAGAAGTGAATCATTATTAGCTACACTGTTCTCAATATTTACTCTCAGAAAGTAATGAAGCGACACTAAAGCCCTACTACTCTGGGACTGGTTGAATAAAGATATTTCAGCTTCCTTTTTTAACTTCTGGCATGAGACTGTGTTTGAACAGAGTTGGCTTTGGTGCCAGATGAGGCGCCCATTTGGCCAAGACCTCACGTTCTACTCCATTCTCTTCGAAAACCGCCACAGTGGAAGTGTCCTCACCAAGCAAATATGCCAGCTGTGACCAATCACAGCACTCTCCCCATCGTTCTCTCCACTCTCAGCAACTTTTTTTTTTAACTGGTCTGGATCTGTGGATCAGCACTGGCCATAACAGTTTGAGTCTTTTTTTTATGAGCTTTTAAGTCAAAACAAAAACAAAGTGAATGCGCGCAGAGTCTTTTTTCACACAGCCTTAGCTCGTGGTCCCTCCATCATTAAAAGAACTGCTTATTTCAGACAGCTTAAGTAAACCATCTTCTTTTTTTTCCCCCAACTGCTTTGTTAGCTCTATGTCTGCTCGTATTTTCAGTCTACCAGTCTGCTCACTTAATGACAGCCTTGCTTTGGCTCTCACAGTGTGGAAGTGATTGTGGGTGCGTGCGTTTGCTAGCTCAGCGTGCACGTTTGTGTACGTTTTTAGCAGTATTTTGTGACGAAGAGGCCTGGTTTTGGCCTCTGGCAGTGCTTCTTTCAAGGGGCTCCTTGGGGCTTCTGAATCGGGGGGAAGGGTGAAGCCATGTTGAACCGTACCAGGCTGTGTTAAGGCGGCTCAGCGTGGGACTATCCAAGTGTAGTTAACATGTTTGAGTGTGGATTAACATGGAGGCCTCTCTCTCCTCAGGCATACTCTGTCACAGATCTGTCAGGCCACTTCTGAGACCCCTCACAGCACAGCTCTCATCTGTCAACAGGCAGCACCCTACTGACACACATGGGAATGAAGGCATGCATGCACATGCAAACACAGACACATATACGTGTGTACAGATGTACGGCTATAAGTACAACAGAGCCACACACAGTAAGAATATGAAGTCACATACACGTACCGCACCAGTCACTGTGACCTCAGGGACTTAGTGAAGTTTTAGTTGCATCACATGAATTTTGAAATATGTTAGACATTAAATATGATGCCTTCATTTGCTCAGACAAACCAGCTAAGAGTAAACCATGGCCTGTCAGAAGCAAATACCAAGGTTCTTGGTTAATTTATGAAAGACAGCTGTCCAGGGTTGTAGACTGATGCTAAAAAATAGCTTGCGAGAAAGTTTGACATTTAATATGCTTTATCTGCATGTCTGTGAAGTCATCCAGTAAACTGAACTGAGCCAAATCCAAGAGATGAACATAATTCTTCCTTTTTTCACGGCATGGAACAGAATATCCACATAAATGCAGTCTACTGAGCTGTAAGTCAGACTTTTATTCCCACTTGTTAAAATCTTTATAAAATACTAAAAAGAATGATATTTTCCAGTCATACTGTGTGTGTGTTGCAACACAACATCACTGTGCACAAAACAACAAATTAGCCGTTTCTGGAAGATCAAAGCGTAACGCAGATGCTTGTTCCTGTGCTTTAATTAACTTTAATTAGTACATTCTTATAACTTAGTTACTGTTTGCTGTCTGCTTGTGTTACATCTCTAGGCCTTATGAAAGCATTAGAGTCAATTTGGTCTCGTCTAAGCCACTTACTGTTTTGTTTGTGCTGTCGTAGTTGAGTAATTTTGAAGGGCTTGTTTAGACACTGGTCAACCGAGCAACGAAATGAATAGATACATAATACAGTGTGTTGCGCACAGCAACGGCTCACATCACCTTAATGCAAGCATAAACCCAGATAAGCTCCTAATGAAGTCATAATCATTCACGTAGACATGAAGGAAGAAACATCATGCACATGAGCATGGATACACTCCACTGTTTAACCATAATGACTTATTTTGTGACCTTATAGCACAATGTTTTAAATTTTAATGTAATCTTTATTCTCCACAGTATCACCTTAGGTGAAGTATTGTAGGGATACCAGACGGGAGGGGTCATGAGTGTGTGGAACATTACCACCATAAATAATAATGTTATGGATTCCAGAGGTCAATCAGGCGTCTCGCTGCATTAAAGGACAGGTGATTGATTTGACCAAAACGTGATTGATTGGTGACCCCTGCTGAGACACACTTCTGTGTACCCTGCTCTGTTTAGGTGTCAATTGTCTGTGTCTGGGTGTGTGGCTGTGTTTGTGTAATTTTTCTGTGTCTGTGCGGTAGGTTTCAGGCCAGGCTAGCGGTCATGGCCGCTCAGTCATCCGGGGAACTATGGGAGGCAGCTGCACTCTGCAGGGGAGGCAGACAGGGGTGATGTGGGTTGGGGATCAACGGGAGCGAAGGAGGGAGGGAGGATAGACAGGATCTCTGTCTCTGTCTGTCTGCCTGGCTGCTGGCTGCAGGCGGCATGTCAGCTGGACCTATTCCCCAGACCCCCACCCAACGTTACCCAATTGCACCATCCCAGTCTCTCTTCCCAATCAGTGATGGACGGATGGTTTGGAGAAGAAGGGGAGGGGGCGCACGGCCAGTTAGTTCCACCCCACAGCGGCCTGCTTTATTGGGCTTTCATTGGGGATTATTGTTATTGAATTATGGAGGGCCTCCCCTCAGACCAATCTCTGGCAGGAAGTAGAGACGGCAGGCCTTCACACAGCTACTGATGTGTGACCCCCTCTTCCCCGCCTTCCTCACCCCACTTCTGCTCCATGCTTCTTCATAGCTTCAGCCGGGCTGCCGTTAGCACAGGCACCGCTTGGATCTCTTACTTGTGCACATACACACACAAGGGCAGACACATGCAGGTACACGAATTCAAGAGGCAAAAGAATGCACCATTTATGGTCATTAGCCTTTTGGGCTGGCATTACCGTAGCATTAGGAGAAAGGGAAAGTGTCGGCAGACAGATGAGGTGTATGAAAGACGTTATATAGGAGGAGCTCTAGGTGGGGTGGGAGGTTCCCTATCTTTCCATATCACTGCCTGTCTGCCCGTCCTGGTCTGTCCCCATCATTGCCCTCAGGACTCCACATTCCTCACATCCATCGCTTAAACTTGTATCTCTCTGTCTGGCCTCAGCACCCGACAGCCACATGTGTTTGTTGGAGGAGCACAGACCCAGAGACACCCAAGAGACTGAAATCTGAATGTTTATGCATGTATGAACGTTTACCCCCCCCACACACACACACACAGTCACACACTCGTCATCTGCTCAGCACCAGCTCTATGCCTTTGTAAGGAATTGAGATTATGATTCCCCATTGTGCTGCACCCAGAGGATTACAGTAGGTGATCCTGGCTTTGCTGATGTCTGAGACCTATATATACACTGTAGATTAGACACTGTAATTTATATAGAATCACAGAGGATTGGTGAATGTCATGAAACTATTATGGCTAGACAACTGAATTATTTGCAATGATGTTTAGCCGATTATTGTGAGGTAATCTGGTTAAAGACACACTGTTGGTTAAATCTTAGGGATTAACTTTATATCCACCAGGAAATAGCGCATGATACCATAGCCACCCTGTTAATGTTTCCTCTTGACCCTCTAACACACTCCATTCCCTTTTCACATGAGATAGCTTATGAGGGGATTTTGTGACCTTTGACCTTAAAGAGGTCTTCTAGTGCCCATATGACTTTACACCTACGTGAGAGAACATATGACATCTGCAGCTCAGCATTAACACCCTGGGATCTACATAAACACAAACAATCCTCTTGGGACACTACATAATTCATAAAATCCTAATAAACAGAAGCTTTAGGCTCTGTTTGTTGTGTAAAATCACCAAAATGAACTGACTTTTATTTCACTGTTTACGTAGCAAATTCTAAACTTTAAATGGAGTTTATTTACATTGTACTAAAACTTTCAGACAGGACAGAACCAGGATTGTTTTCCTTACTCGTCTCAGGTACAGTGGGATATTCTGTACCCAGGCGAAACTGATCCCAGCACTGTTTATTCTGGCCCGTACATTGTCGCACAACAGTGTGTGATAAGCAGACTACTCGTCTTGCCATCTGCAGTTCTCTGTCTCTTTCTCTCTCTTCTCTCACGCACTGAATCAAGTATATGACTGTTGTCCTCGTGGCTCGTTTTTAATGCACTCTGACCTTTTAAACCGCCCCTTCTGGGATGATGTGTGCATATGTGTCTGTGTCTGTGCACCTCTCAAGGGGGTATCCACTGTCTGCCCTCCTCTAAGACAGAGAAAATACCTCCCTGGGACTGCCAAAAACCGTTAACTAACCAAACACCCCGCTCTCCCCCTCCCTGCTCTCCCTCAGCCTTTCTCTTCATAGATACTTCCCACATATGGACACAGTTATTTAGCCCCTTGTTGTAGGGGAACAAAGAGAGTGTAAGCAGCGGTCAGTGGGGGAGAAATGTAGACGCACTATATCAACTTGCTATGAATCCTTCCCACAAGGCCCCCGTGCCCACTGCCCCACGCCCCCCTCCATTTGCATTCAGTGATGGAAAAACAAGCTGCTTGGTTTTTGTTGACCCAAACATTTATGTGGTTCTTACAGTACGAAGAACAAGGGGAGGGGAGACGTGCAAAGAAAAGGGGAAAAGAAAAGGGATGTGTTTTTTTTTTTTTCCACAAAGAGACAGAAAGCCCAGTTGTGGGATAACAGGAAGCCAGAGAGTTATGGGGGATCTGGACCGAGGTACCCAAACACAGAGCCGTCTGACCGGAGTCTGTGGTCAGCTCATGAAAAACAGAAAATATGGAGAAAGTGGGTATTGTTTAATGTGGGTCTTAAACTAATTAAAGACATAAAAAAGGCTACTACCTGATCCGCTAGCTTAGCTAGTATTGAACTTCTACATTCAAATCAAGGTATCAGTTACATTCAGCCTTGAAATTTGACTTTTTAAAGCGTGAACGTGTGAAAGTAGACAACGTTTCCTCCTCTGAGAATGATCTCATCCCGAATCTGGCTGAGACGAACTGCAATAGAACGAAAGTAAGAGAAAATGACAGTATACTGTAACATGCTTCCTTTTTGAATTTCACGGTGCTCTTGTATGCTTTTTGGCCAAAGATTTTTTTTTTTTTTTTTGGTGTAACAAAAACCTTCTATGGCCCCCGCTGCTAATACTAGACATTACCTCACAAAAGTGGATTTATACAGAGGAAATAGCTAATCCCTCAGGTAATATGGGCATGAATCAGTCAGGCCAGACAGCAGGAAAGATCACGCTCAGCTCCAGACACAGCAGAGATAGCCCCTCGGTGCTAGTAGCTGTGCTGTATTTGTGCAGGAGAGGGAACGGGAGAGCTGTCACAAGCCTTTATACTTTGACTCTCACTGTGGCTCAAGGCTAGAGCACAATACAGTGTGTGTGTATGTGAGTGTGTGTGCATGTGTGGTTTCTGAGCTTTTTGAGCAGGAAAGAATAGGTTGGGGGTTTGTTGGTTTAATTTCTTGCAGTTACATGCCTAAAAGAATAAAGAGGAACACGTCTTTATGTAAACATTGTTGTATGAAGGAGCACAGACATATACACCCACATTAAAGTGTTACACGGCTACATGTCAATACCGACGAGTCGGTGGCACTTTCTTGTTTTCTGTCTAATCTTGAGTTTAATAGAATATGTATCAATCAAGTATCGTGCCTCTAGATGTTATTGCACATCTCCAATTTCCTCCTGCACACACTGACACCACACACAGACAGGCTGGCTGCTGACCGGCACTAATGTCCTAATGGCGCTGTCCTACATACTTGGTACACTAGTGTCTGTTGGCAACCTCGCTCACCCACCCTGAGCTGTCTGCGGATGAGAAGGCGAAGGGCGATGCTTCGGCTGCGACAACACACACACACACACACACACACATCAACTCACCTTCAGTGCTCTGCTCTTTACCATCAGAGTAGCTTTAGGCTACACCATCCTGTTGGTGGTTTCTCTCTTTGTGCTGAATAAATGATCCTAATTTATAAGCATCAATATCTGCTAGTGCAGTTGTTCTTACTGGAGTTGAAAGAAAGAAAAGGTGCTATTATTCACAACGTTAGTGAAGCTTTGAAACAAGTACAATTGCACTTTGTTTAAGTGTCTTTTTCCATTCGTCAAAATTGGCTATAGGTGTGTGAACAGAGTACAGTCATCTGTTTCTACAATTAAAGGATTTATCTTTGAACCAGTTGGTTTAGGCCTCTATTGCCTCTACTGAAACAAATCATTCAGATTACTTACGTCTCATAAAAACTTTGGCTAAAGTTTGTGATGCATTTTTTTTACACTGTGAAATTTGTTCCTGTTTAGTATGGATGTGTTTTATTATTCATAAATTAAAATTTTAATTTGTATGAGAAATACACCATAGCTTTCAAAAAGAGCTGCTATGTTAAAACCTGACGACACCTGCTGTTTACCTATTTGCCAAATGTGACCTGCAGACAAATTGGAGGGCTTGTAAACATCACTGCTCTTCCTCCTCGTCCTCCTCCTACCTGATTGCAGCATCGTACTGTTTGTGTCTGTCGGTGTTAGCATCATAGACAGATGATCTGACATAGCTGGCTGGTCACTACAGTCTGCTGCCCCCCTCCTCCTTTCCTGTGCAAAGGAAGTGCCACTGTCTAGGCTCTGACTTATCCATTCATCCCTGAACCCCTCTGCTGCTCACCCACTCCCCTTGCATATGGAGGAGGGAAGCAGGCTTTGCAGTGTGATGGAGGTGTGTATTGACCCAGCGAGGCGATGAGGATGGAATACTAATAGGGTTAATAGAATTAATGGTGCTGTCACCCTTGGTTGTGGAGGAGTGTCAGGCACCTCGCTGCCTGTTTGCAAGCTGATTGCTTTTTGCTTGTTGTAGCTTTACTCTGGCTCTGACTTGGACTGTATCTGTCTGCCTCTGACTGTCATTGTTATCTTCTCTGTCTGCATCTTGTTCTCTCTCACTTTCTGTGTAGTGTACCTTTCAATTCCGGCATCATTTTTCCTTCCAAATGTCTAAAAGCTGCTTTAATAATGCTCCTTTGTAGCAAATGTCCTTTGTTCATTTAGCTATCGATTTTATAAAGTGGTTGTGATCTATAAGTCTTTATGTTTCTTGTGTCCTTGCTGAGGCCTGATTAGTGTGTGTGTGTGTGTGTGTGTGAGCGCCTGTGCCTGTGAGCTGTTTGTGCTTGTGTAACAGCGTGTGTGTGTGTGTGTGTGTGTTTATGATTCTGTGCAGGTCCTGAGGCAGTCAAAGTGTGTGTGTAATAATGGAAGGTTGACATTTAAAGCAGTGTATTTAGTGCCACTGAATTAGCATACTTTAACTGGCTGGTCTATTCCTTCTGGAGAGAAGCGGGCATTAAATCCTGACGCAAGATTGGTGGGCAATTTTAAAGAGCTTTAGTGAAGATTCATAGACTACAAAATGTGCTGGCATCACACACAAATACACACACATATATATATATATATATATATATATATATATATATATATATATATATATACACACACACACACACACGCTCACTCACACACACATCCTATTCCACCTTCTCTATCTGTGTCTCCTCCTTTTTCAACTTACTCTGACCTGAGTGTATGCTGCTCATCTATTCTGCATACACAGCATTTTCCCCTCCTGCCGCTCAGGAGCATGTGTATGAGTTATGAGGGGATGAGAGACGATGGGCGTGTGTGTGTGTGTGTGTGTGTGTGCGCGCGCGCATATGTGCGTGCATGCGTGCATGTTAGCGTGCGTGCACGTGCGAGCATGTGTGTCAGAGAGAGTGTGTGTCAGGGGGATAAAGGAGGATACTCTGTCACCAACACATGTCTCTACTGATGAGTATCTCTGATCCCTGGTCTACGGGAAGACGCAGGACTGTTGCTGTTTTGCATGTATAATGTAGAAACAGACTACCCTGCTGCAGACTTGGAGATTGCCTGTGTGTAGAAGAATGTGCCTGACTGATCATGTGTTTGTATCGCTTGCAGGAAATGCGCATGGAAGTGTCAGGAGCACAAGACCATAATTCATTTTTCACAGTGTTTTCTAATTAGCAGACTAATGAATCAAGGTCTTGTTTACCACTCTCACATAGAACAAATATGCCTGAAAGTCATTAGAGTGTTTTATGTGCAGACAGTATTACACATGCTTGGACGTACTTTACAGAGCGGAAGCATAAACGTTGTCTAGACTCTTGGCTTGGTTGGATTCTTTATGTACAGTAGGGCTGTTTTTGAATTCAATTAGTGATTTGCTTTTCATGTGCATTGCCCTCAAAGACATTGCTGAGTACAGAGCTCTCATTGGTTGGATAATGAGAACACACTGACATACACTCTCGTTTTCTCACACATTTTCATTAACATGCATAATATAGCATCAGTTTTACAGTAATGCTGTAATATAATGAATCTAATAAAGGCTTACTCATGTGATTGATTGCATTTTAAACCATGTAAAATATTCTGTCACTCGTGTTGCATTATTTAGGAGCCTATTTCATCACTGTATTTTCCTGATGTCACATTACGATAACAGATAGTGATAGTCTGAGAAAGTAATACATTTAGAGGCATCAAACATTTTTACCACACTATTAAAATATCAGTTTGCAGTTAATAATCAACAGTGTCCTTTTCGCTGAACAACATCAAATATCATCAAACATCAACATCAAATTCTTTAATAGTGATGTGACTGCAAACATAGAAAATGCTTTGTTTCGGTCTAGGAAACAAAGTGTGTGAACTGATACCAAAACCACATTGTTGGTGTTGTAACTGCACCAAAAGCTGTTAACCTAAACAGAGATAAATCAGGTTTAACTGGAGTCATGACCTCACTGTATCCTGTTTTCAGTCTGAGAGGGTGAGTGTTGTGGAATGCTGCTGCTTCCTCTCAAAGTTGAAGTAACGGTATTCTTACTGGAAAAAAAAAAGAAAGAAAAGGAAAGATCAACAATTTCTCTTAAAAATTTCGTCCAAAGACGCTTGCTCCACAAACAATGGTGATGACATAATATCTCCATGAACATCTTCACACACATACATACACACTTTCAGTTGATTCCCTGCTGAGTATGTGCCCAAGGGGAGAGGGGTTACCATGGCAACCCTTGTCCAGCACAGAGGTTTTGGCCTGCTTTTTCTTGTGAGCTTGTCAATTGGGGTCAGATAATCCAACCCCCCCTCCCCTCCCCCTACACCCCCATCCCCTCATCATCAGTAGCATCACTGTCTCCCAGCAAGTGAGAGGATAACCCTTGTCCCGCATAGTTCATCCTACTTTCTTATCCCCTCCCCCACTGCTTACTTTTTTTTCTGCTGGCCAAAAGAGGTGAAAGGTTCATGTCTGTGGTGTCTATCCTACCCTTGTCTCTTTGTGGACGCCTACAAAAGGAGTTTTAATTACCCCCGAGGCTGATGGGAATGTGGTAGGGTAGAGGTAGTAGGAGGTGAAAGGTCGTGACGTCGGTCTCTATGGAGCTATATGCGGTATGGGATGAGTTTATGGTGCTGGTGTGATGTCATGAAAAGGACACATAGACCTTATCGCCTGGCCACCTGAGGTGCACTTTATCTCTACTAGCTACTTGCGTCATTGATGAGTTCATCACAGAAACACATTATAAATCCCTGGGTGTGAAGGTTTTGTGAGAAAATTCCTCTGGTTTACATGTTGTAGTGTCTGTTTTATGTTCAGCAGCAACAAAGGTTATATTGGAATTAGTTACTTAAAGAAAAAGATAAGCTGTTATGATCATTTCGGTTGCATAAGATTTAAAGAACAGCACGTATCAGCTAATCAAGATAAAACCAAAAATAAACACAAATATTGATCCTGCAGATTAACACTTTAACATTATCCTCTATCTGGGTAAAATATGTTGCTTTCTCTCCATTATCCATGTTACTTTGTTATAAACACTCACTGGGATAAACCTTTTGCTTTTAAAACAGCCTCAATTTTTTGTGGCATGAATTTCACAAGATGCTGGAAACTTTCTTTTGAATTTGAGTTGCATCACATCATTTCTGCAGATTTGTCAGCTACACATTCAGACTGCCAATCTCCTGTTCTGCCACATCCCACTGGAACTCACTGTCATCTCATGTTCATGAAAGCAGTTTGAGACAATTTTCATTGCGGTGTTTTATCTTGCTGGAAGTGGCCATGAAAAGATGGTAAATTATGGCTACAAAGAGATGCACATGGTCAGCAACAGAACCCAGACAGGCTGTGACATTCAAACCATGAGTGATTTGTTTTAAGGGGCCAAAGTGAGCCAAGAAAACATTCCACACACCATTACACCACCACCACCACCAGCCTGGACTGTTGACACAAGACAGGCTGGATCCATGGATTCATGCTGTTGACGCCAAATTTCGACCCTGCCATCTGCATGTCTCAGCACAAATCCAGATTCATCAGACCAGGCCGCCTTTTTCCAGTCTTTAGCTGACCAGTTTTGGTGAGTCTGTGCCCACTGCAGCCTCGAATTTCTCTTCTTGGCCGAAGGAGTGGAATTCGATGTGGTCTTTTGTTATTTTAGCCCACCCACCTCAAGGTTGGATGTGTTTTTTCAGCTCGACACAGTGGTTATCTGAGTTACCGTAAACTTTCTGTCAGCTCAGACAAGACTGGCCATTCTCCTTTGTCTTCTTTCATCAAGAAGGTGTTTCTGTCCACAGAGCTGCTGCGCACTGGAACTTTTTAAACCTCCACGCTGGCAAAAGCCAAGGCTGGAGGTCCTGTGTTTCTGGGTTGTCCATCGATTTGTCCCATTCTTGTGAACATGCTTTGATCCTTTCAAATTTAGCACAAACATTCACTTGGACTCAAGGATTCTCTGAAACCTCAACCTTGACTTCAAGAAATGTGTTTTAGACTTCTCAAGACAACCTTTAGCAGATGTCTTTAAATTTGGCAGACCCAGACTCGAAGATGAACTCGTTACAAGTCGACAACAGTTGTACAGGTGTCCTCAATACACTGCTCAGTGTATCTGCCCTTATTCCACCTAACATTTCTCTCATTTCTTTGTGTCCTTTGCTTGTCCTCAGGCTCCCTCTCACTGAAATCTCATTACAAGCGACATGCTCATCAGTACTAGGTCCAGCTCATGTCAAAGAGTATCCATAATATCGCTGCTTTGATGAAGTCTTCACTGAATGTCAAAGCCTTATAGCAATTTTATACATTCATCAACAGCATGCTCACTCATGTATGTAAACTGCATCTCAGTCATATCATCCACAGCATGAAACATATAGGAGGTTATCTAAGCTCATACATATCGCAGGTATAAAAGGTGCGCTTGATTGAAGTGCTTTTATTTTCCCATTTGCTGTGCACATCCCGCTGGCTATAATTTCCCAGAATCTCACGTCTACCTGCCAATCTTGTCCCACATTTAAATCTCAGAAATCCTTTGAGAGACATTGAAACAATTTCAGCTAATTTGGCCCTCACCTGAACCCTTTTCTGAGATACTTTTTGATTCACGTATATCTCTGATCTACTTTGAAATGTGCCGAGGGAGAAAAATAGGAGGTGTGGTATTGCCTATTTTTCTTGTGGTTCAGACTGTTTGACATTCCTGTAATAACTTTTGTCTAACCATCAGTGTGTTGGCTGTGTGTACTGTGTGTAATAGCTTCAAGATTGCTTTGTCCCTTGTTTATTTACTCATATGAAATAAGTGCAGCTTTGCATGCATCACAACTGTAAAAGCTTAACCTCTGAAACATCATTTTCACAGAAGAGAAGGCTGCACTATTAGATGTCGGGCATTTGTGAAGCAGTATTTGTTATTTTGTGCTGATAATATGGAATTGTTAATTAAAACTGGGCAAGCTTGTGTGTGTAAACGTGTAAGCATGGCTTTTTTCATGGTATTGTATATTGAAATCACTCAGTCTGTATATGAAACCTCAACAGGGCTAAATAGCTGTCATCGCTGAGGTTGAAGTGTGAATGCTGCTGTGTCTCTGTTGGGAGTAGCCGCGGAGCTGACTCCTTTTTCTCACCTCCCCTTTGCACTTTGTCACTTTTCATTCCTGCTCTTCTAGACATCCTTTTTTTCCCCAGCCCCTTTTATGCTTTTATAGTCCACCTCATCTTTCTTTCTGTTAGCTGTCTTCTGTTAGTGGTCCTCTTTGTTTGTCTTTTTCTTCACTCGAGGTCAGCCAATAAAGGAAAACTTATTGTGGTGTCAGCTGTTTAGTTAGTGTATACAGGCTATTTTTCTCTCAGTGTTTGAGCGCCAGTTCAGTAGAAAATGCTGGTCTTCTCTGTATTGGTGAAACCCCATTTTTGAGGGCTAAGCAGAAAATCCCTCCTACCACACCACCACATCCCTCTGCCTTTTTTTTTCTTCTCTCTCTGAGCCTTCTTGGCCTGCATCCGATGTTTTAACGCGGAGCTAAATATAGGCCCTGAGCATTGTGCTGCTGTACTTAATACTGTATGTGCGTTTGGGCTGATTAAAGTTGAGGCCTGATCTCATCCTACCACAGACCCCTAATGCATGCCGCGGTCTCTGGTTTCTATTTGGACCCAGTCGCAAACAGGGAGGAAAGTGCTGATACAATCATGTTTAGGGGTTGTGAGTTATGCGACTGAGAGAGATGGCAATATTACAGAGCTAAAATGGAATTGAATGAGTCCTGGACAGGGCTATTATAGACACAGCTGTTGTAAGATTGGTTGTTAGGGCTCACTGGGAATCAATTTAATGGGATGTTTGCTTTTCAATATTCACTGACAATCGATGATAATAGAAAACCGGTCATTTGGGCGGTTATCGCGTGTGATTTGTACAGTCGCTGCGTCTCAGATGAGGAAATATGTTGTATAGGAGAGGGTTAACTGCTTTGTACATGGAGTGAGGAGGTAAATCAATAGGCTTCATGATGCCTGGCCAAAAATATGAAGTAATTGCCCCTTGTATTGACTACGGCTCAGGTCATTTTTAGCAGATATAGTGCCGCCATATGAGGAGGTTAGGGAGAGAATTACACGTATGAGAAGTGGAGTCTGGGTCTGTTTCTGTCATTTGTCCCTTTCCTGCATCTCCAGCCCTATATAACCACTACACTCCCCCGCCCCTCTCCTCCTGTCTTCCCTCATGTTCCTCCACTCTGTCACCACAGACACACCTCTCCAGCCTCTTTCGGTCCGATGGGAAATGACACATAGCAACATATAGGCGAGCAGGCTAACATGCACCTTATGGGAGCTTATATTGTACAACAGGAGCAGGAACAAAGGAGATGGCTTGCTGGGCTGGTGGGAGCCATCACACACACACACACACACATATACGAACGTATACACAGCACATTTCTACATGCTGCTTGCTACTGACACCAGAATTCTTCAGCCTGACAGTGGTGATGGATTAGATGCGTTATCGAAGCAGAGAGAGACTCCATGTTTTCTCCCAGCGCCGGAGAAAGAAAGCAAGAGAAAGAGAGAGAGACATATGCAGCCACTATAGGCAGTTGAATAGCCTGTACCCATTTCACCTAAAGTAAAGAAATACAATAGCAGTCTGCTACATTTCAAGCAGGGTTTCCAGGACAGAGATGTGAATAGATAGAGAGATAGCAAGTCTGGTTGGTACACAGTGTTCTGCCAACTGTCGAATGCAGCCGGTTGATTTGTATCTATGTTGTGTGTGTGTGTGTGTGTGTGTGTGTGTGTGTGTGTGTGTGTGTGTGTCTGGGTTCTCATTTATGTTCCTGTGTGGATATGCATCCATTCTCTTGTTGAACAGAGGAAATAAGGTGGAATTTGTGCGTGTGTTATTGTATCTGATTTGTGGTGTGTTGGTGATGAATTCATTCCCCTCTTACCCAAGAGTGAGTCATAGTACCAGTCCTCTCACTAATCCCAAAGGGGACTGACTTCATCATAGGTTAGGCATTATACATCCATCACCAGGAGGATGGACAGTGGATGTGTCAGCACACCTCACACCCCTGTGCCACCCGCCTTTCACGCTAACATGTAACATGATGCACTCACACTCACATACATGCCCACAAAAATGCAAATGTTATTTATACGTGCAGGAGCTTCCAACAAAAGATGGTGTTGTATTTGAATCCAACTAGGGACTGAGCATTACAATTTTGCATATTCTCAGCTTTCATATGCTCACACGTGGAAAAAAAAGTGTGAAGCCTATTCTCCTGTCTCTTCCTTTTGCATATTCACCACAAAAAAACAGTGAATGTTCAGTGTGAAGAGGTTAAAAGCACAAATCACAAGTACTGTAGGTGAATAAAGCTTTTTTTTGTCCTCAACGTCAGTTTTGCGATGCGAAAGCCTGATGTGGTGAGAACATCCCCCCACCCCTCCTTCCTCTAAAAGACCCACAAAAGCCTTTCAAATCATAGCTGCCTCCTGACAAGCTTCACTGGCTCTTAAAATGCCGTCATCAATCTGTCACCTGTCATCTGGCCCAAGGTACCAACCAATCTCACCATCAAATTCAAGGCCATTAACTGAGGCCCAGATCCCAGGTCCCATCGCATGAATTGGATTTGATTGGATAAGGTTTATCACGGTCATTGTCGGATCCTTCTGACTTGTGTCTTTTTTTTTTTTTTTTTTTTTTTTTTTTTGTTAAATCAACATGACCCACCTCCTACAAAGACCCCCCTCCTTCCCTTTTCCTCCAACTCTTCTCACTGATGTGTGATTCTGTGAAGGGTCAGCGCATTGAGACATAGAGAAAAAGAATGTATTTCTGCTGCTGCTGCTGTCGTCCAAACTAATCCAGTGTGTGGGATCAGGCAGATAAAGGCAATCCCTATCACTTCAACACCCAAGACTGTTGAACTGGATTAGTGCAGATGAAGGAGATAGCTGCAAGACAGGTTACTTAGAGACTTCAACTTTAACTCTCTGCTCTCTCCTTTTTTTGTTCTTCTCACAGCTGAGTTTTTAGCCATAACAGCATAATCTCCCTAAAATCAACTCCCATTATACTATTCTTGTACAAGGTGTAGGTGGAAGCTCTGCAATTTTGACTTAATCCCATCCTGGTTCAAGGTGTTAGTGTGGCGTGTGGCAAACACTGTGGTTTGGTAAAGGTTCCCATGCGTGGGTCGCAGACTGCTCTGACATCTGAAGCGCAGTGGTAAAATAATGCACACATTCAGATGTCTCTGTATTGGTGTTGGCAACCACCTGTATACATGTGTCCTGTTTCTGAAACGCTAACCTCCCTCGAGGTAAAGGGTTGAAAATAGCTTCTTTTTTTTTCCTTTCTCCCAAATCTGAAAAGAAAGCAGGTCTCAGGTAATAGTTCGCAGCTGTGACCATTAAAGGAGAAACATTCTTTAAAAATTGAGTGGTTAATGTTGAACAAACAAAGGAGACGAGCTGTAAAACACAGACCTAATCAGTAAATCTTCAAATCATCCCGCACAGTGTTTTTCTTGTGAAATGTGTTTATATTAGAATGTGTTCCTCTTAAAACGAAATGTTAACACTGGTATTTTAGTTGTCAGCAGCTCCTCATACAGTATAGGATTAGTCAGTTTGGAAACTGGTCATTTTTGCCATTTCACACATGTTGCATAACTGTGATCTGCTATTCTGGCCTTTTGCTTTTTTTTCTCTATCTCTGAGCAGCAGCATCCACAATGCATGTAAACAAACACACACATTTGATGTACTTTTAGACTGGATTTATTCAGCACTTTTTACTCAGCAAATTGCTTCACACAGACTCACACGGTTGGGGATCCAGTGTCTGGCACAGTGTTCAAAACCAGTGAGACTGAGAGTGTGTGTGTGTGTGTGTGTGAGAGAGAGAGAGAGAGAGAGAGAGAGAGAGAAGGGCAATTTGAATTGGAGTTTGGTCAACCTTCAAACGTTTTTCCAGGGTGTTTACATGGTCTGATCAAAAGCACCCCACTGGCACAGGCCCTTGTAGCCACAAGGGGAGGCCCTCTGATGCTGCTGCCATCGCTTCCCTGCTGGCCAAACTCCCTGCCTCCCACCCACTTACGCCTCACTAGGTGAAGTGACATAAAGTTAGTGCATGGAAATGAAACAGTTCCTCTTCTATTCCATTTGGTTTTGCAGGATGAGACAGCTTGGCATCTTTGCCCTGTATCTATTAGCATTCTCTACATCGTTTACAGGTTGGCTCCTGTTGTGATGAATGCCTCAGAAAAGTGAATTTGAAAGTGTCTTCAATACTAAAAAAGTAAACAATGTCTAATTGAATGTATTTGGCCAGCCTTCTTATGCCTGCTATCAGATTTGCTACAGGACTTTACTTTCATTGTTTTTAAGGGGTGTGTTGTTGAAGGGATTCAGTATTAGGTTGCAAGGCACCTATTGATTTCAGATATAATGATGTATTCAAGGCAAAAACTAAAAGTCATCACTTGTAGACTTGTAGCATCACTTGCATCACTTGTAGACACAATGTAGACTTTTTAGTTTTATAACAGCACATTAATTCTAGTGACATATCACACATTATTATCCACAGTGAAACATTATCTGTGTGGTAGCAAAGAGAACCATGATCAGAAGTGAGAAAATTGCATAGACCTGTTCACTAGGTCCCCAGTGAACAATCACGGAAAGTAAAACCATACATCAGTCAGCCATAAAATTAAGACCACTACCATTTTAACTGACGTCTTGTTACAGCAGCAGCCGTCAATGGGATATACAGTGGGATATATTAGGCAGCAAGTGGACATTATATCCTCAAATTTGATGAGCTGGAAGGAGGGAAAATTAGTGATTTTGAATGAGTGGAAACATGAGTGACTTTGACAAGTGCCAAATTGTGATGGCTACATGACTGGGTCAGGGTGTCTCCAAACCTGCAGTTCTTGTGGGTTGTTCCTGGTCTGCAGTGCCTACCAGACGTGGTCCAAAAAGGGTGAACTGGTGACATGGTCATGGGCGGCCAAGGCTCATTCATGCTCATGTGGGTGGCCTGTGTGGTTGTAGTTAAGTAGGTCATGTTGTTGGAAATGGTAATACTGCTTCTGCCCAGCCTGCTCATAAGGAGTCATGAGCACCTACAGTGGACACATGAGCATTAGGACTGATCACAGAACAAAGGCGGATCATTACATTGTGTGATTGACACCTGGTACCAGGATGTACCATGGGAACAGGACAAACTGATGGAAGCAGTGTGATACTTTAAGCAATGTTCTGCTGGAAAACCCTTTGTCCTGTCATCCATGTTCATGTTACATTGACATGTAGCACCTACCTAAATATTGTTGCAAACCAGGTACACCGTTTCATGGAAACAGTATCCTTTAATAGCAGTGGCCTCTTTCCTGCAAAATATGCCTGATCCATGGAGACCTTGCCTTGAAACCACAGCACACCTTTAGAGGTCCTGGACAGGTCACAGCTGTTTGGACCTACACGGTATTTGGCAGGTGGTCTCATTCACTCACAGCCAAAACAGGCAATGACAGAATGCTACATGAATCAGTAAACAATGGACAAAATATTCTTTACCAACTACATAAACTATTGACATCATTACAAATAAATGAAATGATAGTCAACAAAACATGAAGCCAGTACAGTCACCACATACTTGGTTTAACCTGCTTACCAGCCCTTTGATTTTCTGAAGTGAAGTACAGTGTGCATATCGAGAGTTAGAAAATAGATTTGCCTGAGTTTTGAATTAACAGGAAAATGATGTAACTGTAACATAATATGACACTAAACAAATATAAGCCTCAGATCATCTGTACTTGGAAACTGCAGAATAAAGATGGAGGTCCAGCTGAAACACACGACAAACATAATAAAAAATACATAAACGTGCACATGTGACAAGTAGAGCTGTCTCCACCAGTTTGTCACAACAAATGAAAAATGTCGATGTAGACATTAGACTCCGCAGTCAAGTCAAGAAAGTGGTGAAAGCGGTTTGGGTTTTAAAAACTAAATATGGTGACCAGGATTTATAGTCAGCTGATTAAGAAGTCCTCCCACACACTGATGCCTGGGGACATTTATTTCTGTCCTTCATTCTCTGTGTGTGTCTGTTTGGATTTGTTTGCATATGAAGAATATTATATATCCCTGTTTTGTATATCATGAGTCTTTGAAGGCAATGAACAATGCCTCTTTGATAGAATTATGGTGGTGAATCCAAACTTCAACCTTATATATATATATATATATATTCAAGACAACACTTTTTCTGGGTTTTTTTTTTGGAGTTGTTTTTTTCACAAATATTAACTACACAGTTCGCAGTGCCCCACGGGTACATGCACAGTGTTTTTCAACACTCATCTGTCTTCTTTGCTTTTCTCAGTTGCAGCTCCTCGATGTTGCTGATAGAAAGAGGTTAGCTAATGGTTGCAGCGTTGAAATGGGGGATCAGGCCAAAGCAAGGACAGCTCTCTGGGGGCACCAGAGGGGTGGGTAGTTCCTCCTAAAATAGAGGGTCACTAATATTGTCAGAGGGACTTGAGGGTATGAATCCAACCTGTTAGCAGCCTTCTACCCAACCCCGCTTGATAAATAATGCAAGGTCAAACGGGGCGGAGAGGGGACAGGTTTAAGTACCTGAGAGGGCAGGCTAAAGGATGGAGGAAAGTGATGCAGAGGAAATGACCTGAGAGTCAATTACTCAGGTTGTAGATACTGTAGAAAGGGAGAGTGGGAAAATGGCAGTGTGGGAGTGATTGAGCAAGTTTGATAAAGAGATGGAGTTTTTGAAAGAATTATTTTTGGTCTAGTAAGCACTGGTTTCTCCATTTACTTGCCCAGAGTATCCATTTCCCTCTCTCTCTTTTTTTGTTCAGTGTGTCTGATTCGCCCACGCAGAGGTGAAGCTGCCCTGCGAAGAACTTCACATTCAAACTAACCCACCTCACACACAGTTGAGTGAACATTTCTTTGCTCCCCTTACGATGATGTGGGCGTGTGTCCTCGTGTGTGAATGTAACACACTTTGCAAGATTTACAGTCACTATAGAAAAGCAGCTTCTTAATGTGAAAAGCAACAGGCTGTGGGTGTGTTTGTGTGCACACAGTGGGAGGGTGCAAGTGTTTGAGTGTCGGTAATGTTGATTCCATTTCCTCTTTATGAAGTATTTGCCAAAAAGAAGTAGAGACTGAGCAGGAGAGAAAATATTAGGGAGTCAAGAAAGTGCTGCATTCCTGATTTAATAGTTTTTTGGGTTTTTTTTGCTTAACTGTTTAGCGTTTTGGTCTGGTATGTTAGTACCCTTGTTGTAGTGTTGTCTCACCCCTTGAAGAGTTGAGATTTTGTTTTGGACACACTATGAGATATCTGTGTCTGTGTGTGTGTGTGTGTGAATGTATGTGTCTCTGGCCAAATGTGAATTTAGAGGCCCCCGGACAGCGGTGAGAGGCTGTGTGATAGCGATCTGATTCAGATGAACTGCAGACGTGCGGGGGGGGGTCGGGTTATCTTGTGATCCCCAGTGGCAGCCTGCTAGGACACATATCACAGCGTGACAGACTGCTCCTACGGGTGTATACACAACGCACACACACAGACACACACGCGCACACCCACTCGGACACAGTAGTGAAGAGAGTAACGCTGGTCTGGCTGTGCGCCGACATGCTTTATGGATGAGCATATTTGCTGAGTTCTTGCTCCACTCTGCAGTGTCAGTAACCAGATGAAGACTGGCACAGCCCCCACATCCTGCCTTTTTCTCCACCTACATATGGTTTTCACATATGTCCTCTTTTTTTTTCAGTGTTTGGATTAGCCAGCCAAGGTCAGGCGTAGGTCAGCCGTGGAGAGCTCAACCACTTTGAGCTCTGCTCCTTTAACCATGCCGCCTGCTGTCGTGTACTCAGCTAACCCTCAATCTTTGAAGGCAAAGCTCAAGGGCTTTTTGTGTGAGGTTACATCACATTTTTCTGCCTTTACCAATGTAGCAGTTTGACACGCACATATCCAAAAAAGCCCCGTGTGTGAGTGAGTGTGTGTGGGTGTGTGTGTGTGTACGGACACATTTACCCACGCACCCTCCCACGCGTCCCTTACATCTTCTTTTGACAGAGATATGACCTTGACTTTCCCCTCTGAGATGTTTTATAGAGAGTCTGGGTGTTCTTTGATGCTGTCACTGTCTGAATAGATAGATGAATGTTTGGGTGGGTGTTGGGGGGCAGACGGGGATGGACAGATGATAGAGCCATCAGCTTTTCAAGGGTGGAGGAGGGCTTCGTGACATGTGACATCAGAGAGGCATCTCTCACGCCCACCGTCAGGAAACCTATATCACCCCTGAAGATTTACTGACCTGGTTATATCTTTGGCCATCAGCATCTGATGAATAAAGACAAAACAGGTCCAGCTTTAACCCATTTGGGTCAGAGAGGGTCACATACTGCGTAGAAGTCATTAGAATGCTTTCCCACTGTTTTTGTCATACGGCGGTCTTGGCCTCATGTTCAAAGCTTTACTGTGCTAACGCATCATTCATCAGGAGAAAGAGGAAAAGAAAACAGAGTTTAAGTTTCACAAAGGTCTAATAATATCAGCAAATAATTCTTAACAGTTGTTGTAACCCCATCCTGGATGAAGTCACAGACGGCTGACATTTACCTCATGCTGTGTCATAATCCAGTAAGAATGACTTGCTGAGTGAGTCCTAAGAGTGACGCTGCTGGCAATTAAAATGGAAGTATTTGTCAAGTAATCATCCATTTGCCATTTTCAGTCCTTAAATTCACTGTTCGAGCAGCTTGGATGAAATATTTATTCCTACCTGAATCTCCAAGATGCCAGATGATGGTGATGATGATGATGGATTGTTTTGGAAATATTATTTGACCCATGTCTGTCATCCCTGTCAATCATTCTGTGTCTGTTTTTTTTTATTATTCCTGCTGTCACATTGATATAAATAGCAATCATTGAACTGTTTGTGTTCCTTGTGTTCTATTTTTCTCAGATTCGTGTCGACGGGCCTCCTTACGGTGGAGTCCAGTACGAGACGATATCGGTCATCAAGGACGGCAGCCCCATCCTGCGGGATATGGCCTTCTCACTGGACCGCAACTACCTCTACGTCATGTCCGAGAGACAGGTAGGCGTTTTGGAAGACACGCATGTGCAAAGCTGTGCTCTCCAAATATATTCTCAAGTGTGCACTCATGCAGGAGAATGGATGGTTAAAGTGTGTCAGTGTGTGTGTGTGTGTGTGCATATGTTTAAATGTCATGAAACTGTGTGACTGTGTGTGTGTGTGTGTGCGTGCGCTCCGGCAGGGCCTGAGATGGCCCACCTCTCACCATCACCAGCACCACCACCCTCTGTTAGCTATAAATAACCAAGGTGGCACAGCAGGGGACGATGTGACAGCGTTTGATAATGAAGGAGAACAATGAGGGCATGGAGAAAGAAAGAAATGGAGAGACAAGGAAAAGAGGAAACACAAATGAGAGAGAGAGAGAGAACGAGTGAGAGAGAGATGAAGGGCACTTGCCGGCTGACTGGCTAGTTGGCTTGTTGAGGCAGAGAGGAGGAAGAGTGATGAGGGACAGAAGGACAGCTGGAGGAGTGTATGACTTGGAGTAAAGAAAGACACTAGGAGAATAGGAGAGACAGAGTGCAAGGTCATTCTTTCACACAATGAAGTGACACAGCGTCTCAGGGCAGGTGGGAAGAGGCCGATAGCCATCAATGCAACTGACATACTAAGCAGGCAGAAGTGGTGAGGGCAGACAAGTGAGGAGGCAGGGAGTGAGGGTAAGGGGGGGGGGGCACAAGGACAGAGCAGGGGAGAAGAGATGAGAGGAGAGAAGAAGGGAAAACATGGTAGGATAGAAAATAGATGAAAAGAGAAGGAGAAGTGACGGGAGAAAAGAAGGGGAGCAGCTGCAGGGGAGCGTGGCAGCGCAGCAACCCTGGAGACAGACGACGTGCGAGGCTGTCAGTGTTAGGTGATAGATTGCCGTCCTCTCTCCTTATCTTTGCTTTTAACACACTCAACAACTGGCTGGCCAGAGCTCACAGGTTAGGAACCGCGGTGGGCGGATGTGGTGTGAAGGAGATATTTAGACTGTCGTATCGCTGAGAGAGGGGAGGAAGCAGATTATTCATATTCTACAGTTGTGTTTTATCTCAGCATCTGCGGCTTACACATCACTGTGCTGCGCATGATGTTTCATTTCACTCTGAAAAAAAAAAAAAAAAAGAAACGTTTCTTGGTCACTGTAGATACTTTCCTGCTGTGAGAGTAAAAATATAACAACGTCTCATGCAATCACCAGTAAGAGCTCAGTACTTCAGCCCGAATTACTGCAGATTTCTGTCTGATGTAAATTATTTAAAATCCCTAATCTTTCTTTTATTACTACTTCTGCAGTATATTCAAGCAAACTATTTTTGATTGTTCAACTCCAGTATTTAAGTGTGGTCTTATGGGTAAGAAGGTCACACATGAACACAATGTGTGTGCATGTGAGTCATGACAGAGAGATGATGACTCTGTTGCAAAGCATGACACCCAATTTCACATGCAAAGAAGAGTTTGTAGAGAATTCTACGTCTGTGTCTTTTATTTATTAAATCCTTTATTCCCACTTATTCCGGATAAAAACAAGCTTTTGATGTTGAGCTCATAACTGCTATCTGAATGAGAAGTGGTGTCAGTGGAATATTATTAGTATTCAGCGTGTCGGCTCCTCTGTCTTTGGACTCCAGGGGTTTGGTGAGGATCGAAGCAGACAGACAGACAGACAGACACACACACACACACACACACACACACACACAAATACTGAAACACGCTCAATTGCTTTGGGGATGTTGCCCTGCATGTTCAAGGATACAACTATAGTTAGACTGGTAGTCACACCTGACGGAGTAATTGGATTGGGATTCAGTGTGTCCGCAAATTCATTCAGCCTCTTTTTTATAAATGTGTCGACTGAAACTGTACCATTTTTTTGTAGATGTGTGACTCTGGACAGTTACATTATTAGATTCATTTAGGATTTAATCTGAGATTTTCCCAACCTAACAGCCTGAACGCTCTGGGACTGCTGCAACATCTATCATATTAAGTGCAATCTCTGTGAAGACAGAATTTAGGATGTATAGTGTAATGTGTAGTGGGCATCACAATGCACTTTTTCACGTCACCTCCCAGTATCCAATGTAAAACCACAGTAGCAGCGTTCAAATCAGCCCCTTCACACTAGTGTTGGGTGGAAAACATCTATCTGACCTTTATCTTATCGTTAACCTAAATGTCACCTCGAGCTACACTTGAAGTCAGACGCCCAGGACATCATGAAATCTGTCACGCCTTGAGCTTTCGCTTGTTCCCATGTGTCTGGTGGATGCCGTCTGAGGCTAAGAGCGTGTTGATGGGGAGACGGCAAGAACAAAGGAGGGATGATATCAAACAGAAACCAGGGCAGATTTGGCTCCAGTTGCATTTCCTACTCTGAATAACAAAGAGGCCCTCTGTGTTTGGCACAGTGGGAAAAGGGAGAGAATACAGAGAGCGCAAGAGAGATACTGACTCTGTGACAGAGAGAGAGAGACAGAAATTGGGAGAGAGTAGTATTTGCTTAGCGAGACCAGGCTCCAGAGTGTGGGCTCTCGCTGCCTCCAGTCCTCACACCTGTCTGTGTCTGTGTGTGTTGTGGCGAGGCTGAGAATCGTGGGATGTGCGAGGTCTTTGTAAATACAAACATGCAGACAACCCAACCCACGGGGACACACATTAACCAACACACACAAACACACACATGCTCCCTCAGTTTTCATTTGCATAGGTACCACCATAGAGCATTGACGCTTGCAATCACATGGACACTTGCACAGAAAGCACTATAATTACAGACACGTGCACAGAACCAGCCGCCCATTCAGTATTCAAATTGAATCTCCATGAGGCTTTCGGAGGCTTTTCTTGCTGCCTTTTTCTCTCACCTGAGAGAGACGTTGCACCTCTCTCTCTCTCTCTCTCTCTCTCCCTCTCTCTCTATATATATAGGCTTTATCTATTGCATATGTATAGATCCACTTAGACTGACTCTTACGCTTCACTGCCTACCTGAACTTATCTTTGTGAAAGAACTTTATGCTCTCTTTCTATCTCATTTGTTTCTTTCTCACGCCCTCGCACCATCATTCACTCACCCGCCCCAAAACATATTTAATAGCTCCCTACTTCATATTCGATCCATGGTGCTGTCATGTTAAACTGTGCTTTTGTTTTGTAGATGTAATGACAATAGCATCCACCATATTAATGATATGGTGAGATTGGCCCAATGCGAGGCAGTGCAGTGGAACTGATGAAAAGACCTGGCTCACTGACTTTCTCTTCTCCAGGAGCAGTATGAGTGTGTCTGTGTGTGTGTTTGTGTGTGTGTTTGTGTCTGTTTGTATGCGTGTGTGTGAGAGACAGAGAGAGAGTGTGCGTGTGCGCCTTCCTGTAGGGTGCTGTATCATTACTGACAGCCCTGAAATACATAACAGCAGGTTTTCATCTCAAGATTTATCTTGTGACGTCTGTGTATATCCACTATGGTGCCTCTATTGAAAAACCTCAAAAACCTCAGTGTCTGTTGCATCTTTTTTTACTTTTTTCTCCTCAAGTCTCACACTTTCCGCTCAGGGTCTTCCAACTGTTCTTGTGCATCCTGTGATTGTGCAGATCCATTGTATGGATTTCTGCCAGATCACATGTTTGAGTCATGTTGCGTGAGTCTGTGTGCGTAAGTGTGTGTACGTGTGTGTGACTGTTGCTATATTTAGACCGATAATCCAGTGATTTTGGTACTTGGCTGGCAAGCAGCGCCGGCAGCAAATGCAGTGATGGAGAGAGAAAGGTCGTAGCTGTTTGGGGAGATTCGGCTGAGCTGCCTGCTAGACATGCCCTCGACTATTTTTTCCCTCTATTCCTGTGTCGGCGTCATGTGAAATGCCCCTTGAAATGTCTTACATTCTTGAAACACCTCAGTACATTTTAATATTGCATCAAAAGCTGTACATTTCAAACTGAATACCACATCTTACACTGCTCCAACAAAGCACACATGGGTACAGTATATACTACATAACATCTGGCTAGTCTCCTACAGGGGGCTTTGGGCTTTATCTATAGAATAAGCCATATTTTGCATACAGTGAGATAACACTCTATAGTAAAGCCATAACAGTTCCAGCAGAGGCACTAATCAAACAGGTAGAAAGACTATTCATGTGTGAATAGCAGTTGGAGCAAAGCTAAACTGTCACTGCCAGCAAATTCATTCCGTTGGACCTGCTTGAGTGTTTGGCCCAGTCTCATCCTCCTCTGCTTCACCAATTGGTCTCTTGCCCTTTTTTTGTTTCTTCCTCCAGGATATATATGCCAAACACCACAAAATGAACTCAGTTCTTTTAAGACAATAACCAGTCCATGTATTATGTTTGTGTGTAGTCTGCTGCATTTTGGGAGTTGAGGCCAGCGAAGGGACATACAAGGAGTACAAGCATGCTGGACACTGTGGCCCACATGAAGCCTTAAGCAGCGCTGGCTCTCTTTGTTACCAGTTTATCAACACAATGCAGTGCACTGGGATAAATGGTGACAACTACTCCAGTAGTGAACAGGGGGTCTTTTGGGGCCTGGATTATCAACATTTTTACAAGGCCTTTTCATTCCCTTTGTGGTGTATTGTGCTGTTATGGCCGCCGGCACGCAGCAGTAGGGCTAGCACTCATCACACATGGCTGAGAATCAGTAACTGCATTATGTCAGCTGCTTTGGTCAGTGGCCAGTATGCAGAGCTCAGGCTTTAATGTATTATTCATGATGAACAATCAAGATTTAACATCTGAAAGGGTTTTGAAGTGATACCTGTGGCGTGGTTTTATTTCTGCTTGAAGAGGTTTTTGAGAACACCTTTATACATTAAAAACACACACACACATAAAAAAGTGGTTAAGTTTTATCATGTCATAATTAAATCCCAAGAAAAGAGGTGGCTGTTGACTTTGTAATGGACCTCAATGGTTTTTGTAACGTTTTACGGCTATGGCACACACAAGTACATAATAGACCTTAACAGATTTAATAGTGTTCCCAGTGAAATAGTGGCCCCATAATTGCCGGCTCTTTATAAGGATGAGTGTGAAATTCTTGCTAGCATGACCAACTGAGGGATACTGAGCTGGCTTGTAAAACAGACTCGTCTTTCATGGACAAGACACACAGTCTTCCCCCTATAGAGGTGTTCAGCCATGTGCTGCTGTCACTCTCCAGTAGTCTCTTGGCTCTTTAGCGAGCATTAAACCCCCTCAGCCTCCAATCCTCGTACGCCATCCTTCCTCCCTTAGCTAGCTCCACGTATGGAACAGCAACATTACAGCTCTCAGATTATCAGGGAAGAAAAGAAGACTTCTTTTTTTCAAATCGGCCAATTTCTTCCAGGTGCTCAGCTGTGAAATTTGAAAGCCATGCATGGATTCTTTCTTCTTTTAAATCTTTTTTTGTATGAGGCCTCTTCAACCAGTTCTTCCTCCAAGCACCCCTTACCGCCCTCCTCCCCTCTACAGAGTTTTCTGGTTCACCTCCCTCCTTCCCCTTATCCCCAGGAACCTTTGTTTGGTTGGTGTGGTTAGATTGGGAGGAAATGGCTTCGGTGCTTATCAAGACAGGAGGAAATAGGATTCATTCACACCTCGTTCAGACTTAGATCAGCCGACATGCTACTTGGCTCATCATTATGCAGGACTTGGTGTGTATGACATTCTGATTGCATTTGTTAATGGGCATGGAACACATGATGGCTTATAGCCAGGGTTTCCACTGTGCACTGTAGGTGTTACAGCTCATGCGGGCATAGAAAAAAAGGACTAGCAACAGTGTTGGTGGAGAGCCCTTTGTTTTCTGGGTTTTCTGTTTACACCCTTCACAACAAGCAGATTGGACTGGCTCGTGTCCAGGCCTCTCATTCACAGACTTAAGTGTGTGTGTGTGAACAATCTTTTGTTGTTTATCCTGATGTGTTTTTTTTTCCTCTAAGCTCTAACTCTTTATTTTAACCATCTACTTCAGAGCTCACCGGAAGAGCCTTGCTTCCTTATCTAATCGAAGAGGAACAATAATATAGGATCTGGCAAAGATTCAGCCCGAACAGTACAAACAAGTCTTCAGAGAGAGCACACCCCTCCCCCTTTCCACCATTTGTTAGTTTTCTGCAAGGGACTAAGTAGCAAAGGATTTTCAGCAATGACCACTACCTTACCGTCCCATGACCCTGAGCTGGCCCCAGGGCAGTCTGGTTAGCTCACAGCTGCCAGAGAGCGAACAGGAGCAGAGGTTTTGACCATTGACCCTTATCTCTGCTGTTTCTCACCAATCTGTCCGTCAGTGACACTCGAACAAAGAGTCTCAATAACTCGACAGCGCACCATTACAGCACAGAGGACAATCAAGAGGCCGATCTCAGGATGAAAGAGCAATCAGTGGAATGTGCTGAATTCAGTTCCCAGCTCTGTAAAAGCCCCAAAGTCTTTTTTTTTTTTTTTTTTTTTTTTGCACAACTGAGGTTCAGAAATCAGGATGCTGAATGTTCTCCTCCATTACCTCTGAAAGTAAAATCCCTGTCTGCAACCCACAGGAAATAAGAAATGTCTCACTCACATTTCATTTAGTTTGTCAATTATACCTATCGTTGGGTTTTGTACCACATGAATTTAGGTGAAGAAAGATTCATTATAGTAGTAGTACAACCAAGGTCAAATGTAGTTTGTTTTATATGGTGAAAATGACAATACAAGACATGCCATATATAACACTTGGAAAAACCATATGGACCCATCTGCACCCCCATTTCATCCTGTTTGGAGCTGATCATGAGAGATGAACCACGGTGCACCACTTACCAGCATCCATCGATAAACAAGAGACAAACATCTCCAGGACAGCCTCCTATCATTCAGTCAGTAGACACAAGCCTTGATAGATCTGCAGTCATGTTTTATCTGGGATGTAAGCACGACAGCAGGGTCAGTTTTGGCAGCCGTGGGGGTTAGGGCCGGCAAATCAATGGCACAGCCGCTCTCCTTACCCAGGTGGTCAGTGGTTGGATTTGTTGTGGGGGTTTTCTGGAGCTGCAGCTTTGGAAACTTGGGTTTAGATTCTGTGCCGCCTCCCTGACAGCTTCACTTGATATTGACACCTCGACAAATTAGGATAAATTCCGCTGTCAATACGCAGATCCAGTGTTATTGATGATGCAATTTAGCTTTTCATTCTGAAGAAACCACCTTCATCCCTGTCCCACTTGTCAGGTTTCCTTAATCTGGAGCTTTGTGTTTGCGTGTTCCAGTGCAGTTTGAAGTAAATAAACTAGACTCACTACATGTTGCTTTCTAACTTGTGGGTATTTTACCTTAAGGGTAAGTTCCTGTTCTTGTTATTCTATGCGCATTCAGTATTTCAGTTGTCTGTTTACTTGTCTGTTGTTTCAGGCTTGTCATTAAAAGGTCATGGACTGATTCTGTTGTTATAATCTTTCTGGCCAATAATGGCTTATTTTTTCAGTGTTGTGGTTTCGTATCATGTGACATTGCAGCTGCTGATAGTTGTTTAAACTAATGTCTAACCATGATGTATTTCTCTTAATGGAAGTTAAATATGGATGTTGTATGAACCCCATTTCCTGCCTGAATCAAATGTGTTGGAAGGTTTATGCACACATATGTTGACATACATACTCCATGTGCTTGGTTTAATGTCTGTGCACTTCATCTGTTTATGTGCTGTCTCTCAGCATAGTAAGGTCAGGGGTTGTGGGAAGTTCAAGGGTCGACTGAATCTGTTCATCAAACCGATGGAGGGGTCAGTAAGTGGGTCATTTAGAGACGCCCCTCCACTGAATCATGTTTTTATAGCATCCATTTGCTTGACCACTGCCAGTCAGATATTCTTTTCTCAAGATGACTGATACAAGTGTCCTTCCTGCTTTCAGTTGTGTTCTGGCAATGTTTTACATGTCTGGATGTCGAGCTCTGTTTGCTCCCACTGCGCTAACATACCTAACAAAGGCACCTCATTTGCATGAGTCCCTGAGCAGGCATTGTTAATTGACTTAAGCCAGGATTAGTGATAATCAGGTTTTGTGCCCTGGAACCATTGGCCAATCCTAACCTCATTATTTGATAGCAGCACACGTCCTGTCAGCCCCCATCAAGCTGTTAATTAATAGAAGCCTGTGCACTCAGGTCCCAGTTTGAACCCCCCACTTACCTCCCAGTTCCCCATCCATCCATCCAACCATCCATGCACCCCACTACCCCCTTCCCCCTCTCCTACCTTTACACTCCAGTCCTGTCTATATCAGCAGGGGTCAGTACACAGTAACGCACCATTCAGACTGCGAATTCAGTGACTAGGTTGTTGGACTGTGTTTGTCAACCGTGCAGCTGTCAGTTACAAAGTGTATCTAGACGTCTGCTTCAAGTGAAATGGTTTCCAAATAAACTCAACAGTGTCAAGTCTGGTATGAAAGGATTTCAGGACCCATGTAAAAGACCCTATGTTGAGTTTGTTTATGTCTGGCTGTACTATTGTGTGTGTGTGTGTGTGTGTCTGCACATCCCTTAATACCAGCTTAAACCCCACGGCTGTCTCCCACCCCATCCCACTCACCCCTCATCGCATCCACCCACCCACAGCAGTCTTTCACTGGCCCTTTGACATAACATGAGATAATGAGGGAAAGGATACCTGATCCTTAGACACTCTGACACCTCTGCCTCTGTCTGTCTGCTGTCTCCCAGAGTTTTCCATTGGTTGACAACTGGATGTTGCTCCCACAAAAATGTAGCCCCCCCAAAAAGGGAATCTCTCTCTCTCTCTCTCTCTCTCTCTCTCTCTCTCTCTCTCTCTCTATATATATATATATATATATATATATATATATATAATTTTAAATTAATTTAAAAGGCACAAAATTTTTGATATTTAGAGTCAAACGCTGAATAGAGGTGGCAGAGAACTATCCCTCTAGGTGTCTTGGGTAACAAACTCATCCTTGAACTTGTTTAAAGCTGCTCATTATCTGGAAACAATGCCCAGTGCTCTTAGTCTCTGTTTATGCTGCAGTATCAGTCTACTTTATATTGTGCTGCTGTCTTCTTAAGCTTTTTCTTTTACCTATACAAGGGTATATGTGTATATATATATATATATATATGTGTGTGTGTGTATATATATATATATATATATATATATATGTGTGTGTGTGTGTGTGTGTGTGTGTGTGTGTGTGTGTGTGTGTGTGTGTGTGTGTGTGTGTGCATGTGCATTGACACTATACTGGGTAGCCGTGCATATTAGTGTGTAATATGTGTGTATGTGAATACTTTGTCACTGTGAATGTGAGCCAAAGGAACAGTCCAGGAGCCATCCTGCCAGAATAATCAGCTCTATAATTAAGAGCTGTGAGTATGTGCCCCCTTCTCTCTTTCTGTCTCTTTCACTCTAACTGTCTGTCTGCCTCTTTAATGGCACAGCATTTGTCTATTTCCTCCCTGTGCCTATGCAGAATGCTCATGACATTTATTGTGAAACTAATGGCAGTGCTTCACTCCTCCTAATTGTAGGCTTTAATTGCAATAATTATTTACAAGCCTAATTAGAGCCTAGAGAGCGTCAGGGAGAAACAGGAGTGTCGGTTGAAGGAATCGCGACAGGGTTTGTCAGGAGCCAGGCGAAGAGTAAAGTGAATAGAGTGGTAATGTTTGGTCTATAATTGGGGGAGGCCATGTCTGCAGGTCTCATTGCTTCTCTCACTTTTGCTTTTGCCGTCTTTTTTTGTGTCTGTCTGTTGCCTACCTACTTAGTGCTGAGATGGGGCTGCAATCACCAAGTGAAGTATAGTGTAGCAGGTTTTGAAGCTGAACCCTCACATCAGCAGCGAGCAGCAGGATTGGTCCCCAGCGCCGCAGTAAAGGTGTTTATTTAGAGGTCTCAGCCTGACTCCTGGAGACTGATCTTTCCTGTTTGAGAGGGGCTGACAGCTCACTTCACGACACCACCAGCTGCCTTCTGAAGGGGTGAATAAGTGTGTGTGCGTGCGTGTGCGCGCATGTGCGTGTGTGTGCGCGTGCATCTTGCATGAATTTGTCACTGAGTACATTTGTTGCTGTGTGTGTTCTAACCAGGGCCTTGGTTCATTTGCTGCAGTTTGGCAGAGCCTCAGGAGGTCTTTTGTGTCAGTGTGTGTGTGTGTGTGTGTGTGTTACTGTGTGATGTGGCCATGCTGCCAGAGCTGCAATATGCTCTTTGTCTGTCCTTCACAAGGCCAGTCTTGGTAAACAGGCTTCAGCAGGAGAGGTGCTGGTTTTGATGGGCAACCCATGGCAGTTCAACACTTTCTCTTTCCCAATGGAAGAACACACACACACCCTCTCTCCATACCTCCCTCCCTCTCTCTGTCCATCTCTATTTGCTGTGTTGTGAAACACATACTCCAATTTCTCCCACTTCTTCCCTCCTTCCCTTTGCTTCTTCCCCTTCTTTCTTTTCTTCTGTCATTGCAGTGTCCAATAGAAGGACTCAGTCCCACAATGCCATTCTCCTCTCCCCTGCGGCTCACTTTGACAAAGCTGTCAGCTTCACCTCCAGTGATGGATGTAGGATTGTACAGTGTGTGTGTGTGTGTGTGTTTTGGGGAAGGGGGGATAATTTGCATCTTTGGTTTACTACATATACTCTTGCCAGGCAAATAATTGTCTATAAAATTGTACGTGAACAATTTTACGAACTTGTACGCAGACCTGAATCTTCATTTTTAGTCAAGAGTAAAAACAACAACTCTCTCTCTCTCAAACACACATATATACATTCATATATATATATATATATATATATATATATATATATATATATATATATATATATATATATAAAACAGGACTGAACACGGTAAATATTAAGAAAAAACTGCTGTCGTTTGTAAAGATGGTGGGCTCTCACAGACAAGCACTGAATGAAGATGAATGTGCAGGGATGGATAACATATCTCCTAATACAATATTTGAGGAAAAATATTAGAAAGAGCACTGGCTAGATAAGGCCAGTGATTTAAACAGTGTGTCTGCAAGACAGCCCATTGAAATATTACCCTTCTTGCTGACTTGTAACTCAGATATTTGGAGCCAGAAGGATCCCATGGTGGTAATAAGTAGAGCTACAGTTTGAGTGATTGAGGACGTGTGGGGGATTTGAGATCAGAAAAGTACACAACAGTTTCATGGTGGACAAATACTGTTACCTGCGCTCTGAATGGAGGCAGCTTCCAGAACTGTTTCAAATTTTTATGCGGACCCGAAAGAAAAGAAAAAAAAACAAAGAACAAAAAACACACCGTATACCTATGTGGCAAAACACTTATTTATTTCATGCTTTCCAAAAGCAACTGGGGAGCAGTTAATTTGGCTGCACAGAAGCAGCTGTCTGAGAGTTGTGGGATGATAGGGAGAAAGAGACAGAGGGTGGAGAGAGAAGAAGAGAGACGAAGAGAGTGAGACACAAAGGCAGTTTGGGCTCATTATGTTGATTTTTCCTCTTCTGCCAAACAAAGACAGCCAGGCACTTTAAGACACACCACCGGAGATCAGTCACCGCTTCTTTTTTCCTTCTCACCCCACAGAGTTTCTTTGTAGGCAAATCTAATATTTTTTCTCTCCACTGCAGGAGCGTGTTTGCCCATAGCCTTTGTGTCTGTATATTTCTTATGGAATCAAATTGTATTAAATCATAGGTGCTCTCACCCTCCTAAGGTCTGAGGAGGCCTTTCAGCTTAATTTATACTTGTAAACTCTCATCAACACATCATGACTAAAGTCCAGCTGAGGATCATTTTGTGCCTGATGCACATGCAAGCAAATGTGCATATATGCACGCAACCAGTTTGGGATTAGATAAAGTGTCCCTCACCACCTGAGCCTATTTATCAATGCCCCTCCTTCATATCTGTCTCCATGTCTCATGTACACAGACCAACATTTATCTACACACAAACACACACACTTACACTCACACACATGTACAAGCAACAGCTCAGAAAGCAGTGGGGTGTAACCAAACCCTTCATTTGTATGTACATCATGTACACGGGGAAAGACGCCGGGACAAAGAGAACAAACATGCTCACATGCGTGTATGCACACATACTGTTACACACACACACACACGCACACACATATACACACACATACAAATGAAAAACCTTACACACTCAGACATGTACTATGGAGTCCCTCTGTGGATCAGAATTCATTTCTGTCTGCCTCCCCCTCCAAATCAATACCCCCACTGGTCGACAGACAGCCTTAAGTGTGCCAGGGAGGCTCCCTAGCCTTCACACCCTCCACAAACACACATAACACACACACACGCTCATGCCTGTTGATGTGTGATGGCCTCTGCTGCTTCCTTATTAACTCCTCACATGCTGACTGAAGCATACACCTCATTACTGGCTGCATTGACAGTCCGGTGTCCCCGCTGAGAGATAGAGAGAGAGACATGTACCAGAAACACTGGACTGAGACAGACAGGCCCGAGATGCACAGACAGACAAAGAGGTATGGTGAAGCGACAAACAACAAGAGTGTCAGGTAGACAAGTGGTCCAGACATGTTGGTTAAAAAAAAAAAAAAAATCCTGTAGGTGAGTGACAGAAAAGAAAATCAGTCAAAAAAAAAGCTGAAGTGAACTCATGCAGACAGGTGTAGATGGAAGTAAATAAAATAATGAATGAGACGGGTTATGTGACTCTGACGAGACGAGACAGTGACAGAGGAGACGGCGAGCGTTAAGTGCAGCAGCAGGTAACAGGTTGTTAATGTTGTCTCTAAGTGTCACTCAATCAGAGATGCATATGTTTATTCCTCTGCATGTACATTAATTTCCATATACTGCGTGTTGAGCATACTTGAACTTCATTACTTCAACCTTTTAGAACTGACTGAAGATTTCTAACCTAGTACTAATGTCATAATGAGTCATATCAGACTCTGAAGTGGCTGCTGTTCAGACCCTATACCTTTAACATAAGTGTCTGGTTTGTTATTATGTGATGGCGGCTGAGTGGAGGCAGGCTGCCTCATATGAACTGTAGGACTTAATTGGACAGTTCACAAGTTCCATTCGCAGTATGTCACAGAAGTGCTTGAGCCCACATGATATGCTTGGGCAAAGTACTTGGATGCGAAGACATGTTTTAACTGCAATGAAAAATAACATTATGGTGTTAGAGAGCAGCGTTAGAATCACCAGATTAAGGTTAAGTCTTAGGTTATACTTCATCATGGTATGCCACTTTTTATAGCCTTCTTTGCACTTGAGTGCACACATTCACACATACATGTTCACAAACACTCTTTGGCACTTTCACAGCCCCCTGTTTCCATCTCTTAAATGTCAGCATGGGCCTTTAAACTAGTTGCCAGTGAGCAAGCTGGGTAAGGGGTGGAGGAGGGAGGCTGAGAGTTCAAAGTGTCCAGGCAGCATGGATGTAATTTCCTCCTTTTAGCCTCCTGACTGAATTACTGAGCAAAGAGGCCACCTCGACTGGGAGCAGCAGAGGATAGCGAACAGGGGAGAGGGTGTGAGTGGGTTCAGGAGAGAGGAAGGAGAAAAAAAAGAGTAGGGAGAAGAGATGGAGAGATAAGTGGAAAAGAAAGATGAGAAAGGGCCAAGGAAAGAGCCAGGGAGTTTCAGATCATATCACCAGTATCCATCTTAACATCTTCACTTTTGCATAAGTGGGTGCGCATGGAATCTAGAAGGGAGTAAAGGAGCAGGAGGTGTGATTAGCTGTGCTTGACATTGTGCTATTAAATGAAACTGTTAAGTCATCTATTCAGTAAAAAAAAATGAATGTGTTTTTTTTCTCCATACAGGTGTTCTGCTAAGGTTATTACTGGGCACAACATTCTATTAAGTTTGGATATTAAGAGTAAAAATGCAGTCATAGGCTCAGACCGAGAAGTGAGAAGAGACAGTGAAACGTAATTGAAGGTCAGGCACCTCGGTCGTGCTTTTGCTTTTTTATGAACACTGATTTTGATGTATCTTATTCAGTTTGTGAGCTTTTTAAAGCGTTCAACACCACCAAGGGTTTCAGCTGTCTGCAGTATATCCAAAAACACAGACACATACAAATACACACACACACTTCTCGGTCGAACCTATTCCCCTCCTCTCCTTGCCCAAAAAGACGACTGAAGTCATACATAATTGATACACTCCTAGCTCTATTGACTGGTTGGATTTTTCATCCTCCTCACTAGTCGATTCTCTTACTCCATTATTTCTATGGTCACGTTCCCTACGCTGCACAGCCCCCTCACATGACTCCTCTTATCTAGTCTGTAATTTCCAAACACACACACACACACACACACACAAACACAGATTAGGAGACAGTCCCATCTCTCCCCCTCCTCATTTTGTCTTCAATCCATACAGTTGACCATCAGTCGTCCAGGCGTCATGTGTTGAAATTCAATGCCTTGTTGGTGCAAGTGTGTAGTGTGTGTGTGTCGTGGGATTTACGTCCACATGCTTGTCCATAACAGAAAGGTTTTATCTGTTTCCTCAGGGAAAGAGAAAATGATTCACTGGTGCTGAGAGAGGACCGATGAATTATTTAAAATGCCTAAATATGCATATTTAAACAATTTCCAAATAAAAACTACTGCAGTTCTGCAACCTGAGAACTAAACAGGGAGACACCAATGGAAACTGATATCCAACAAGTATAATAGTGTCCATTATCCTGCTACATATCTTGTAACTGATGATTAAATTAATGTGTAGAGGGATGAGAGATGAGAAGGTAAAACCATGATCCCCAGAGAAATAGTGTGCTATAAGCTATGTCACTGTCATTATTTTACATGAATGAAATTCTGTCACTTCTTCACTCTTCCAGCAGCATTGTGTTGTTTGAAATAAGCAGAAGCAAATCAGGGAAGTTAGTCTATCACATGAGCGCCACCTACAGAAACACAAATTCACAGAAAATCCTGAGTGGATAAACCCAAAGGCTTGAAAGCTGCATGAATTCCACCACAGCGGACCACAACAATGGCTGTTCATCACGATAGATGTCAGGAAGAAAACACTGAACTGTATTATTTCTATGTTAATTACATAGCTATCACTCTCGGGTCAGAGTTAACACATAATGGTCACTTGGCTTCAGGGTTCAAATTGCGGTCAGAAGGCGCACGCCTGACCTGTTCCTCCCCTTTTTCCCTGCCTGGCAGCTTGTCTCCTACCAGTCTGTTACTTCTGATGAGCTGCCAGGGACCAGGCCTGCCCTGCATTGAGGCAGAGTCTGAATATGGGGCTGAGGGTGTTGAGAGGGGTGTTGATGCTGTTTGGCATGGGAATTTGGAAACAACAGCATCATCTGAGCAATCTCTGAGGGCACTGTAGACTTGTATCAATTCAGAAGGAGTTAGTTAAGTTGTCTGGGTGGTTGTGTTTGACTTGTGATGCCCCCCTCTCTTGACTAGCTCCTAGCACCCCACCCCCTTGTCTTTAATTCACTTTAAATCAGCCTTGTGGTTTTATACAGTGTCTTGATGTTTTCAATTGACCCAAATCGTGGGAGCTCAGACCAAATCCAATAAACAAAATGAATGTGTACGTGCATGTGCCTGTATGTGCATTTTGTCTTTGAGTGGGTGAATAGACATAGAGCAATAAGGAAAACATGCGCTGAGAGAGCTGGCTGCGACAATAAAGGTTAAAAGCTCCCATTTTCACACCAAATCATTTTTGGAGTACGGGAGATGGCTGTTTGTAGATGAGACGAGCTGTATCATTTCATTTTGCCTCAGCCTTTTTCTCCCTCCATGCTTTACCCTCTTGAAATCAATGAGTAATATCTGCTCTGAATGCTATCTCCTCTATTCTAAAATCAGTTATTCTGAAAACCACCCACTATAAAAGGGTCTGATCTTCAGTAAAAGCATTGCTCTATCTCTGTTAATTCTTCTCCCAACTTCCATTTATTGAGAACACATCTTGCAGCAATACAGACAGTTCTTTAATAAATGTTATACAGTTGAAGAAAATCAATATTGTGTATTTCTACACAAAACTTGTTTCTTTCTCCCTTGACTTGTCAGTGAGCCCTTTGACATCCACAACAAGAACAACAACAAAAAAACAAAGTTTTAAAAAACCATTCCTTTCAAAGTGGAAGCGAGCAGATGGTAGCGACGTGCATCTCCAGAGGAAAAAAGGTTGTAGGTTTTTTCTTTAGTTTAATGTACATTCATGATGAGGAAGAGTTTTACGTGCAGTCATTAAGCTCACATGTGGCTGTAATTAATTACTTTTACACGTTTGCTCTTGGAATGTGGGTTTTAAGCCATCATCAAAGCTCCCAGCTGTTGCAGTGACTTTGCACAGTCAACTCAAGGCCTCTGAGGGGATCAGCACCAGCGTGCCCCTCCTCCTCCCCAGCAGCCACACATACTCACTGACTCACACACATACACACACACCTGCTCTGTCCTTAATCAAGCCGGGTGTAATTGCTGCCAGTCTCAAGGCCTGATTATCCTCGGACTAGACACAACACTTCAACTCAACCCCTCACCTCTCCTCTTCAGGGCCCAGGATGGGTATTGACAGTTTACTTGAACTGCAGATTGACCCAAGTTTCAAGCTGCAAAAACAACCCAGGGAGGCAATTTATGCTCAATTTCAGTACTCGAAAAAATTCCTATAAAACGAGCTAAACAATGAGGGGAGAGATGGCGCTCACTTTCAGTGTAGTCGATTTGTTGTCAATCTCACTGAGGGAGGATGCCATTCTTTGTTGGGTGGATGTCAACAAGCTGGATGAGGTGGCTCTGCCATAACACTACAGAGCGGATTTGTTAGGGTCTTAGAGAGTACAGTGGAAGGATTTTTGTGTGTTGTGGAGAAGTGGACCAGAAGATGGGGGAGGAGGAGGAAGAGACTTGGGAGATGTGGCTGTTTTCTTTAGAAACAGAGGGATTACTGGAAAAGATTAAGGAGTCGCCAGTAAGGGAAAAGGCGCAGCCGTCCTTGTAGTTAGCCTGGATACAGGAAACTTTGGCTACAGGGTCACTGAGGGACTGAGGGACTCAGGAGCCTGTAGGTTTCATTGGTTTTCATTCATTCAGCAGCAAGTATTTGCTCTGCTTTTGTGCCTTTGTCATTAGGGCTGCTCAAACACACACACACATACCCTCCCACACCCCCATCTCTCTCTCCCTCTGTCTCTCTGCTGGAATGGGTATTGTGTTCATGATCGATGTGCCTCATTCCAGTGACGTGGTAGCCTGGCTAATTCTCATTAAAAATGGAAGGGGTGTAGAGGAGCCACCAACGTTTGTGTGTGTGTGAGTGAGTGAGTGTGTCTATACATGTTTAAAAGGAGGTGTAGGTGGCAGGAAGTCCCAGAGGTGCCAGCTGTTTACCGTGCACTGTTGAAGGTTGGAGGGAGCAGTGCTGGATGTGGGGGTGTACCTGAGGTCAGAGCTGGGCCTGTTGCCTTGGCAACAGCTTGCAAAATACCTTCCCCTGCATTACTGGTGACGGTGGGATTTTTCTCTCTTTCTGTTGCTTTCTCTCTTGCTCAGCATGGTGAGCCACATCTGGCACCACAGAGGCAGAGGTTTCATCAGAACACAGAGCAATGGGCCGTTTCCACTCTGCTCTGTTCGCTTTTTATCCCTTCACACTATTTTTTTTTTTTTTTACCCAGTCTTTCTTTTTCTGTCTTCTCATGCTACTCTTGCCCCTTGTGCCCTCATCCATCACAATGGTACAGCAGGCATGGCTGGGTCTCAGGGCAGCAGGACAGAGGCACTGAGATGGAGCCACCATTTATTCTCAACTATGGAGACGCAGGAGCAGATGAAAGTGGTCATGATGCTCGCCGATGCACATACATTGTCAGTCTCTCTTGGGCGCCACAGCCAAATGTATCTATAGCCTCTATTATGCTCCTCTTCACTCAAAATGACATTAAATATGAGGAGCAGACACTGTGTCTACACAGGCAGCCAGAAATAACAGTGGAAAAATATTAGCAATGGGAAATTTTTATCCTCTAACCTTTTTGTCTTTAAATCCTAAAAATGCAGTAGCACCTCTATTATGCAATGCCAAGACTTCTAACTCTCTGTGCCGGTGCTGTTGCTTGTCTGCTTTTTTCTGCTTTTGATGAAGTTGTTGTTTTCCTTAGAAAATGACTGCAATAAAAATAAGCTAAATCCATTATTTATAAAAGTAACACAATGAAAGTTCTCGGTCCCAGTTCTCAAGGTGGCAGCAGAAAGTGCCAGGTTGGAATGACTGACTGTCTTCATTTTGTGATTTATGTTGATAAGAACTTATGTTGATTTTTTGTATTCTCACATAAAAGTCTTACTTACTGATGCATTAAGGCCAGATCCAGCGGCAGGTTTCAATAACAGACACAACACTGGAGCATTAGTGAGAGCTTGGCAATAATAATGGAAGCTGAAGCCTATTCAGCACAAGCCTTTGAAAGAGGAAGCTGTTGTTTTAACCCTCAGCTGTCAGTCAGTCACACAGGTTGCTGCAGTATGCGACTCCACTGTAGCCGCTCTGGTTGAATAACCCCCCTGCTAAGGTCATCTCGAGCTGGAATTTTATTAGCATTCATTTATCAGAGCGCAGCACTTCTTCCCTGACAATGCTTGGCTGACGTCGGGTCAGTCGTGGGTGTTTGTCGGGGGAATGGAGACGGGGGAGCAGGGAAAGTTGGAGACGATATCACATCACACGCAGTGCTTCTTTGTCTTCCTTGAAAACACAGGAACAACAATCTGCACATCCGTTGTGGCAGTGTATGTGTGTGTTTACATGCACGCACGCACACACACACGCAGACACATGCACACACAGTGGGAGAAGGGGCTTCATTGTGCAGCCCTGCTGTGTTGAGTGACTGTAGCGTGTGCTGGGCAACAGCTGCGACACCCCCCCCACACACACACACACACACACACACCCTCCTTCAGCCCATCCCCCCCCTCCTACCCCCCCCATCTCTACTACTGGCCCACGTTGGTCTTAACATCAATGTAATTACACACACACACACACATACACACTTTCTGTCTTATTCTGCACTTTTTCAGTCCTCACTTTGTTGTTTCCCGTTTACCTCACCCTCCTTCTTCCATATCACCCACCCACCCTCCACCCCCCTTTCTTGTTTTGTGTTTTAGTGTATATCAGCTGACAGCAGGCTGCGTCTGTCTGTCTTTAGACGATGCTCCATAAGGGATACCCCCAGCTCCCCCTGACTTTCCCCACGCTGACAGCTGTCTGCAAACTGTAACCCTTTCATTGAGCTGGGCCTCTGCGAAAGTTACACTATAAAGTTTCGCCAGTCTCGCACATGTTTTGGGAAGGATCTGAAAGATCTTTTTTTTTTTTTTTTTTTGTGAAGGGGGGGTTGAAAAGGATTCAGACTTTGAAATACATACACAAGCTGAGTTGCCGCTTCCCTAGCTGAGTCTTGTTCCTGGTGGGCTTGTTTGTCATCAATTGGGGCTTCTTCTGCTGATGTGACCTCCGTCTGCAGCTCATTACAGCATACCACCTGTTTGTCCCGAAGCTAGGCGTGACACACACACACACACACACACACACACACACACACACACACACACACACACAAACAGAGTTTGTTGAGGTGGCAGGGGGTTAATCTAACAGGAGTGTCCGTGGCGGAGCTGCTACACAGAGCAGGAACTATCAACGTCCCAGCGTGTCAATAGCTTTCTTTGTCCCCCGGGACTATCTCTCTGTTGCCGCAGGCTTTAGGACCAGCCGGACAGGTGGAGAGTTATTGAGCAAAGACAAAACAAAGAAAAAAAACATATAAGCGGAGACACATATAGCTCAGTTTTCACAGCAGCTGACAGGTTTTGCCCATTACAACTTTTTCACAGACCCTGCAATAGCTGGCACATGTTACAATTTTGCTGTCAGCTGTTTTTAAAATTTGCTAGTAATAAAGAAAAGCCATTGATGGACACCCAGCTGTTATCTCTTTCTGCTGACAGTTAATTTCAGTCCAAGGTGCTAACAGCAATTAGTATCACCCACTTTTGGGTGATCTGCACAGGGGCTGAAAAACACTTAAAAGGTGTTATTTGCACCCTTCATTCACTCCCCCTCATTTTACAGAGGAGCCACTTATTAGGCATTGATCTGAGCCTGAGGTTTGGAGCTGAATAGGGAACACACTGTCAGAGTCTGCTGTCATTATCCAACAAGGCAATTGCCAGGAAATTGAAAGACAGACAGCACAGAAAATGAAAATGAATTTGTGTCAGAGTGTGTGTGTCAGAGAAATTTGCTTTTTCAGCCTTTGTCTTTCTTCTTCTCTCTGCTGATGGTTGAGGCAATGATGATGTTTGTGTTGTAGTTTGTGTCAGTGTGTACATTTACTCCCGCTGACACACTGAGATGCAGGTGTGAGCAGGTGTGACCCCCCCCCGGGGCACTTAAAAGATACACCGAACACACACACACACACACACTGACCTCCAGAACATACAGACCTCTGTGCTGCACAAACAGACTGAGGGCCATGTGGCAGAGCAGACCGTTCCCTGGCAGACAGACAGACACACACAGATAGAGACAGACAGAGACACAGCTAACACACACCAACATACAAAACCTGACAGACGGATGAGTGTATGTTACACAGCAGCTGAAAAACATCCCCAGCCTGTTGATCACACAACTCAGCTGATTCAGCTGATGAAGAGATGTGCATCTAATAATTGTGCTTTCCTAGTGTGTTCTGTTCACAAATGTAAATTACCAACCCTGTGTGTGTACATTTAATGTCAGTTGTAAGGATATTTATTCTGTATTCAAATAATTGTAGACCAACTGCTGTGTGTGGATTAGTGTGGACTGAGTGTGTGGTGTGTGTTTGTGTGTGCATGCGTGAATGTTTATTTTGTGGTGGAAGTCCGTATACAAATTCACTGTTGACACTTTCAACAAGTTTTCCTTTTAAATATCAGTTTAGTTCTAGCTTCCTCTAAACCAACGTACAGTAAAACATTTATTGAACGTGATTAAAGTTTTTAATTGATTAATAAAAAATATTTTCATGCACCTACAGGTTGTAGTTCAGTGATTTTATTTTCTATAGACGTTCTTTATAAAGAAACTAAAACTGAAATATGCTGGTGAAAATCGCCCCGTCATTCTTAATAATTACTTCGTCCTGACACATTTTACATTTTTGTAATAAAGAGCAAATAGCTGTTGAGAAAATAGCCTGTCAGTGTTGCTCCTCCTCATCCATGTACAGGTGTGTTTGTACAGGCTCTACCTTGGTGCACAGATGCCCCCCCTCCGCTGCAGACAAAAGGCCATTGATGGCAGAGAAACAGCTTTTTGTGGCCAACTGATCCCAGCTGCTCACTGCTGTTTCTTTGGCTTAAGATAAAGGCAACAGTTGCCTGTGCAGTTGACATCTCACACATCGACCCAAATTCACTCTATTCATCAGATCACTGTAAAAAATCATGTATTGCATATATATATATATATATATATATATAAGCTTTAACAACACAGAAACATCATGTCTAAGTGCAGCCTCGTTCTTAAATATATTAAGAAAGTATTATATGTTGCTGTGTGACTGAGCCTCTGTACAAACACATACACACAGAAGCTTGTTTTTGTCCATCTCATCTTCTGATTATGTTTACTAGACTTCACTGACCTTTGACCCCTCTAATGTGCTTTTTTAGGTTACGCAAGTTCCCATCGAGTCGTGTGAGCAGTACGGGACCTGTGGAGAGTGTCTCAGCTCCGGCGACCCGCACTGTGGTTGGTGTGTCCTGCATAATATGTGAGTATCCCATCAGTCGTCTTCTAAGCATACAGACTTTGTTAGACATTTCCCGACATGACCCTTGATTTAACTGCACAAAGGCAGCCAGGGCTTTTATTTTTTAAAATGTTTATCTGAAATATCAAATAGAGTTTGAGGAGAAGAGACGGACTGGAAATAGATAGTTGTGCCTCAGAGGTGCAGAGCTGCTTTAAAGCTTCTTGCCGCACTCAAAAGTCACTGGTGCCCTTTTCTGACATGACTTGATCGTAACTGGAAATGAGAGCATTAAGTCTGTGAATAACTTTGTGGAAACTGAAAAGACAGAAAAGAAAAGACCAAAGAGATTCATTGTTTAACTGGTAGGCTGTGCCTTTACCACTGTAACGGACATGGTCTAATAATATATTTGTTGTACTTGTCCTGAGCAAATTAGGGGGAATTTACCTCCCACTGTAACAACAGTAGCCATTAGAATAAGCATAGAAGCCATGAGTGACACCTGCTGGAGCTGATTAGTTACTGCAGCACAAACTTGTAGACGGCCAGACAGAAGGAAGGGAAAAAAACTAACTAAAATAAAAGCACTTTAAAAAGCATATATATTATGTTATTGTGGGTATGCGTCATTCATTGCAGTATTCAGCTCAAAATAGAACTAAAGTGACTGTCGTTTAATGAATTGATGGCAAGGGTGTACTAGGGAAAGAGGATGAATATGACGCTATACAACTAAAGAAAGCTCTTTGTTTCTTAAGCACACACATTCTCTCATCAGCCGTAGCTTTTTCTTGGCTGCTGTGTCTTGAATTCCCCACTCACAGCCCCTTCTAAATGCAGACCCTCTCTTTAAAGGTATAGCTGAATATTTGTGTGTATCAGAGCACTGCTGCAATCATCATTATCGTGATGGCGGCCCCTGCAAAGTGCACTTAAAGTAATTTACATCACTCCAAAGCTGGGACAGGACAAATAATTGCCTAGCGACAAGGTAATTCAGCATGCGCCCGCCAAGGTGCGGGAGGGGCCGGCTAAAGCTCGGTATTCTCTGCAGTCTGCGTGCCTTCACACAGAGATCATTTACCACAACATTAGCCTCCGTGCTAGGCTGTTAATCATATGCTTTTGTGTAGGTGTGGTAGGGAATGGAATAATTCAGGTTGGTACGAATTTGAATCCACAGCTTGTAAGAGGTCTTGATGAAAAGGTGAACAGGTTCCGCTTTTATGGTCAAAGCAGCTGTGAGGAGGGAAAAGCCGTTTTTGGTTTTGATGTTTAAACACCTTCTCAAGCGTGTGTGTGTGTGTGAGAGAGAGAGGGATGGTTATAGTATGAAAGTGTGCATACATGTGGCTTTGATTTTGTGTGTGTGTGTGTGTGTGTGTGTGTGTGTGTGTGTATGTGCATGCATAACCACTTGTGTGGACCTCTGTACTGTACCGTGGGGAGAAAAGGTCAGCACCCCGATTCACGTCAGATCAGCCATCTGTTCTCCCAACACCGCGGACCCTCGTGCCACCTGTCCCTCGTCCTAATCCCCCTTTTTTCTGTCCTGACCCTGCAATGAGTGTGGCAGGACCCTTGTCAGCTCAGGCTCAGATACTGCTGAGTGGAAGTTACTGGACAGATAGTCAGCTCTTCTCCCTGCCAGACAGGTGGGCTTTGAGAAGGAAAAATAACAGAGATAGAGTTAAAGTTTAAAGCAGATAAGGATTTATAGATTTGCCTGAGGTAGAAAAATTTGGATGACTTTCTTTCTGAGGTCTACCTTCACAGAGTTTTACAGCTATATGACTCTCCACCAGAAAACTGAAGTGAAGTGTTCTTGGTGATCATAACAACAATATCTCTGGTTGAAATAGCCTGTTTTGGACTCTACAAATATTGGAAATCAGAAAAGAGAAAGTCAAGAGTTACAGGTGTTTCATAAATGATGTAATCTTGTCAAGTTGATTAAGAAACCTGTACAAGATTTAAACAGAAACATCACAGCAAAGTCTAATTAGATGAATCAGTAACTGTAAACTGTTGTGACATGGTTGTAGTTATTATGAAGACTGCAAGAGAACACATCATAACTAAGAGTAGAAGGAACTATCCATCAAATGCTGCTGGAGAGAAGCAGCTGCACCCTTCTGGTGAAGAGCTCCTCTCATCCCACACACCCAGAATTCAATTTCTTGCCAGCCGCGGTGCCATTCACAGCTGTGATCACTGCCACTTCCTTCTGTCCCTCTCATTCCCAGCATTTCTCCAATTCTCCATCAACCATCTCTAAGCCATTGTTGATTTTATGAAATTATCTTTTCCCTCTCTCCTGTATTTGCACCTCCCTCCATCCCCCCTTATAGCAAAGCCAGCGACATTGAGCTACGGTATTCATCTCCTCTCACCTCATCACAGCTCACTACCGCGCTGTCTCCCATTTAAGACACTCTCCCCTCTGGAATGGGCTTCTCCACACTCTAGAGATGGTTGGCTTGCCACACATAAACACCCTTCACTTTGATCACCATCCCCTCCCTTCTTATACAGCTGCCATCCACAATATCCATCCTCCTTTCTGTATGTTTGTGCATGTAGGCTCATTGAAGTGGAGCTTTCTAAGGTAGCTAATTAGGAACATAGAAGGACATTAGCTGCGTTTGCAGTGATGTGGAGAAGAAGAAGAGAGTGTGAGACAGGCAGTGAGGTAGTGAGCCGGCCAGGAGTGGCGTCTCTGTCTTTCCACTCTTTTTCTTCTTCCTCTGATTCAGTGTGTTGTGAGACTCTAAAGTCCTTTAATTACCAGCAGCTGCTAGGCATCCACTGAATGCATGAAGAATGAGAAGGGGGAAAAGAGAGGGGATAAGAATGAGGGGAAGAGAATGAGAGAGAGCGTTTGATGCGGCACACAAAAACCGAGCAGCATTTTGATTGCGGCTCAAAGGGAGCTCATCATCTCGAGCGCCCTTCAGTCACAGTCCTGTGAATGAGTAGTTCAGCCTCCGTCTGACCACAATCCAAAAACATGGAGTTATGCTGATGCTCCTCTCTCTCTCTCTCTCTCTCTCTCTCACTTAGCCTGCAACTCGTCACTGTTAGATTAGCTCTCTAATCATGTCCAAAAGAGGCTTTTCCATCTCAAAACGTCTCTCCCTCCACCCTCTCAGCTCGCTCACGCATTCCAGGAGAGGACGAGCGGTTTTGTTGAGATTTTGTCAGGATTAGTCACGAGTCTGACTTCAGTCCAAGAGTCGAGATTGGACGAGTGATGTTGTGCCAAGCAAATTAACCAGTATAGTGAATTCCTCTAAGTAATGCTATTTGCAGTGTTACAAGCTTTACAATTTGACTGAAGTAGTGAACGATGGCAGGTTTTAGTTACGGAATATGTATATGTGAGATTGTGTTTAGTGTCAAAATCAGTGCTAGTTTGTTGTGTGGATGACAGCTTAGGGCTGTTGGAGTACTAGGCCCCGGCAGAGAGTGAGTCAGCATTTCAGGGTTGCTCTGAGCAGAATAACATATCACTACACTGCGCTGTAATATAGTATTATGTTGTACTGTCAGTTAGCATGTGGTTGAATCGATCAGATCTCTTTCAGCAACAAGCTACACGACAGCCTGAGTGACACAGCTGTACACTTTCTCGCAAGCTTTATATCCTATCACACTATTTGTTCTGCATCCTGGTTGGAACATGTGACAGGGACACACTTTGGTAACAGGAAGAGTCGAAGGTTCAGGGTCGAAGTCGTCTTATTTTGGAATGTGACAAGGAAATGGTCATTGTTGCCGCGGGCGCTCCAGCTGCAGATGATGTCGCACCCCGGCCATAAAATCTCCTCTAATGTACCAGTGGCAACAACAATTAGCCTAGCAATGGAAAAGGCTGCTTCAGCCCATTGTGGATGTCAGACTGCGAGTCTAATGGCCGACTCATCAGTGGCAGCCACAGTTAACAGTCAGAGGGAAGCGGCATCCATCTTCCCAATCGTGCCTAATGAGATATCGATCATGAACATGCGGGTCTATCAATATTTCCATAGATTCCTCAGACATAGAGCTGGTACAGGTTGGTAACATGATGGCGGAAATATACTACACCAGAGTGGATGGACAGACATACTGCATATAAACATAAAACACACTTAACGATTCTAAAAGCTGTCCGTGTTCATACATACTCACATCCCTGTACTTTTCCTCTTTATGCTCAGCCCACACAAGTAAAGATAAAGCCTGATGCAGAGCGCTGAGCAGTGGTAGCTTTGTACATCTTTTTTTTTCTTTCTCCAGCACATTTGTTTTGCATAAACTGTGTATATGTGTGCACATGTCTTGAGTGTGTTTTACTGTCTTGAGTCTGTGTCTGTATGATTTTGCTCTGTTTACACTGCAATAGCTTCTATAGCTTCTATAGCTGGATCTGTGAGAAGAAATGAAAGAGTTGTGGCCATACTGTGCTCGTGTCCTGTGGGCACAGTCCTGCAGTGACATTATCAGCCACCAGAGACAGGGCATGAGTTGCAGTGGATGGATTTGACCCCTGACATGAACCTCACATGTCAGCTCCAAAGCCCACATTGCAACTCACACAAGCTGGTGAAGTTTACTATCGCTGTCGTAGTTCAAAATTGAAAACCCTGTTTTTTTTTTTTTTTTTTTTTTTTTTTATTTCTGTTCTTTCAAACCTTTTTTTGTGCCTCCTGTGGTCTGTATTTAAATGGATATTCTCACACTTTAGGGATGCAGCAGTAAAAAACAAATGCCCTAAATCACTTACTATGAGGAAAAAACAGTGAAGGGAGAAGGTTGTGTGTGTGTATGTGTGTGCATATGAGTGTGTGTGTGTAGGCAGTACAACCCTGCACATCACTGCTCACATAATGATTCCTTCTTTTCATGTTGGGGGACGCAAAATCCCAGCGCAGTCGGTCTTCATACATGTTTACATTAACATGTGTTTCAGTAAAAATGTCCCCAGACTATCTCCCAGTCAACCAAATCAAATCATACCACTGACTACTCTCTAACATAGTGGGTTGCCACTGAAGACTAGTAAAGCTTTGTTAAGCACCATCAAATATTCATAATACATCTACTTCATTCTCTCTGTACCTGCATCTTCCCACCCTGAGAAGCAACCCCCCACAGTGCCACCAAAGCATCTCTGCTCTGCCCTTATTTTCCCTCTCCATGTGCGTTTTGTGGTCTGGCTCTAGTGAGGGAGGGAAGGTGATTTTAAAATGGCTCCCCCTCTGTTCTCTCCTCCTGTTTTTAAACACGGTGCTCACAGCTCGAGCTGCAATCAGACAGGCCTTCACACTTTCCCTCAAGTCCTTAGATGAGGTAAGAGAGAGAGAGGAGGGGTTAGAAGAACAGAAAATTTCCCTTGTTGTCTGCCTTTCCTGCTCTGTTTGTCAGTGGCCTGGATGTGCATGTGTGTATGTGTGTGATACAAAGTGTGTGAAGGATGATATGTAAAGGACGTCATGTTATTATGCATATATATGCATAATACACATCCATGTGGATACACATTTGAGTGTATACATTTTCTGTCCTCTCATGGGAGACCATGTGTCAAAGTATATGTGTATTCATATGTGTGGGTGTCAATCAAAGCGCACAGCACAGCAGAGGTGACAATATAATTGCCTGTCTAAGGCAATAGACTATAGCAGGCATCAACGGAGGTCTGACCTCTGCTGCCTTCTTCCTCCTGTTCTGTAGTAAGTGCCTCTGCAGCGCGACATTACAAATTACAACGTACATTAGATATAGGTTTCCGTATTAGATGACATATACCATGTCATTGTATTTGCACCTCAGAACTGCAGCCCACACAAACTGCCACAGGGGAAAACAATATTCTGTCCATTGTTGTTGTTTTCATGTGTTTTGTTTTCCTACTTATCTTACATGACTTACATCTGCATTCTTACACTGCAGTCGAGTTATATATGACATAGAGGAGTAAAAATGGATGTGTAAGGAGCTATTTCAGCACCATGGAGAGGGGCTTAACTGGCACACCACCCGAGTTGACTGCCTGTAGCTGCTGCTGGAGGGAAAATAGCTATGAGCTGCTTATTACAGGAGATGGGCAGAAAGAATTGCGTGCATTTGTACTGTCAATCTGTGCATATGTATGGAGGCATGGGTGTGTGTGTGTGTGTGTGTGTTTCTTGACAAAGAAAATCAATGTGCACATAATTTTCTTTAACACCTTATTTCACAGGGTGAGCCCCTTATATCCCTCCCCAACTCTCAGGAATTTGAGTGATGGAGCACAAAGCATCAGCGAAGCTACTGAGTGACAGGCCAGGGCCAGACAGGAGGATAAGGGAGGTGTACAGGGGAGGGACAGGAGAAGGGGGGGGATATGAGGAAGGCAGGATTCTAGTCAACACACAGTGGCATGCACTTCAGCTAATGAGAGAGTCAAGGGGTCAGCTTCTAACTACACAGAGATAATGGCCATCTCCTGAAACCATGGCAACAGCAGCTATCCTGCACTCCTCCCACCCCCGCTGCCTCACCCCCTTGCTGCGCCCTCATCTTTACTTCACCACGCCGAAATGAGTTTTAAAAAAAAAAAAAAAAAAAATCACAGTGAGAAAAATCAATGCAGGGCTTTTTGTCAGTTAATGACCTCCCAGGTTTTTTTTTTTCATCTGTACCCATGAAGCTCAGCAGACATGCATAAAACATTGTGCCGTTGCCCAAACCTGAAAGCACATTAAGTATCATTTTCTGCTGATACTGTGGACACAAAAAGAAGCGCCAAATTACAGATGGAGTCGCACCTTGTCTAAGAAAGATGCACTAATTTCAACTTGTGAAAGAGTGAGATGGCACAGAGAGAGATGTGGCAAGTGAAAGAGGGAGAGAATGTGGCAAATGCAGCAGGGATGGAGTCAAATGTATGAAATGAAGAGGCAAACAAACTCATAACAGGAGTAATAAAAAAAAAATGATACATCATATGCACAGAGAGTGATGAATGAGGAGACCAGGTGATCATTTTGAGGGGAAAACTGCTGCAGTGCCCCCCCTTTCCCTTTTCCCCCCTTCCCAGAGGGAGACTCATACTACTACACTAATTCCACACTTTCCTGCACTCTGAAATCTCCAGGGAGCGCTGCGTATGTGTGCGCTTGTATATGCTCATGCCTGGTGTGTGTTTGCATGTGCGTATGCGAACCTGTTCCTGTGAGTCTGCTGGATATGGCTTGAACTTCTGACAACATAATTACACACACAGGCTTTAGATGAAGCTGTAGCTTGGAGTTAGTATGTGTGAGAGTATGTGGTTAAGAGGCATGATATGGGCCTTAATACACACACACACACACATACACTCACACATACACACACATTCAGTTAGCAGCAAGAGGAAAATGGACAGGGCTTGTATGGCACATCAGCACCACGGACAGTGGCCGACTCATCGGAGTCCAATTAGAGCTGCTGTGACCAGACAGCCAGTTATCCAGACACTTAGACTGCTGGGTTGGATGAGGATAGAGAGCCGGTGGTGTAATGGGGTGTCGGGCACACACACTTTTTAATAAGAAAGAGGAGGCGGCTGAGTTTTAATGAGGGATACGGTGGATTGTGGGGGTGTTTTGTGGCACTTGATGCACTGTCTGACCATTAAGATCTCTTATGAGTGAACAGTGTATAATTTGCACTAGTTACGTCTCCAAAGTTATAGTGATTGAAGGATATAATTTGGGTGTGTAGTGCTTAGTGCTGTGGCTTTGTGCTTAATGATAATATGGTGTATTAAATTACCCACCGGAGGCATCAGTTCCAGCGTTGTTTCCACCAGTTTTTTCTGTGATTTACCAGGAATGTATAGCTTCCTGGAGGCAATGATTGCCTACAAGTTTATAAAACTTTTACAGCTAAAAGTCTCAGAAGCCAGATGTTACTGATGGCGAGAGCAACATGAAACACTTTTGTTTTTTTTTTTTTTCCTATCATGAGCAATTTTCTAATTGATGTTTTTAAGCAATCCAAGAAAACAACAAAAACTACTTCACATTATGTCTTCAATGCGCCATCTGTTTTTTCAAACCAAGACAAAAACAAAAAAACGAAAAACAGTCTGGTAACTGCAACATCATTTAGCTAGAGTCTAGAGTTTGCCACTTTTATGGCCTAAAACAAGACAAAACAAACAAATTTATCAGAACAGAAGAGCAAAGTCTTCCAAAGCATCTGATGTAACTTTAAAGGAGCAGACCAAATGTCTTATGACAAAAGTGCTGGATCAAAAGGTGGATGATGAGCACCTCTACCCACTATAATGTCACGTACCAGAAGAAAAGTAATCAATCTTTGCTATTTTTATGCCCAGTCGGCCCAGTAAAATAAATCCTGTGGACAAAAGTGAGCTATTAACTTCATGTAAAGGTGACAACGAGTTATTTTCTCCACATCCTATTACAGCTTTGTTTAATATTCCATTTGTTAGACAATGTTTTACTTGAGTGTTTTTGACATTTTTAATCCCCATCTCCCCCCTCCTCTCCCCTCCCTTCTGTTGCTGGATAAGGTTTTAATTTCTGTCACAACACTGGCAATTTGTCTCTCTTACCCCCAACTTAAATTGTCACATAGTATTTTCTTTGCAGCATTTATTGTAACATCAGTATTCATTTCTATCATCATTACTATTATTGTTTCATTGTTTTCATATTTTTCTTCTGCTTTTCATTCTCAACTTTGGCAGCACCTCTTTTTTCTGCATTATATATTTATTCATAGAACTCATGTTATGTTTCACTTCCTATTACAGAATAATTGCAGTATCATGTGTCTATTTTATTTTTTTCTCAGTGCTTTAAAAGCTTTAGTAGCCTCTTTTTTTCATTTTTATTTGCGTTCTTCATGTTGAAAAATGAATATCAGTAACCTCTTTTCTTTTTCTGCCCCCATCTCTGGTCTTCTCCATTCAGCTGCTCTCAGAGGAACCGGTGTGAGCGTGCAGATGAGCCATATCGTTTCGCCGCTTCTCTCAACCAGTGTGTGAAGGCCACGGTGTACCCAGACAGCATAGCAGTGTCAGAGCCCAGCGTGCCTGTAAGTTTACACGCACACACACACACACACACACACACACACACACACACACACACACACACACACGAAGACACAAATGCAATTTCTGAACACATCATCCGCAACTTGCACACGTTGTAATGAAAAATTAGCTCCCATCTCCATATTCCCTTCCCACGTACAGAGGCAGAACATTTTATATGATACCTATGTAGCCGTTCGCCTTATTCGTGATTGTGGTTAATGCATAAACATTAGCTAGGAAGGTTCATAACAGTGCTACGTAGGCGTTTCAGCATGCATATGCTCACTTGATACAGAGCACTTAATATATTTGGCAAGACATGTTTGTGTGGGTGAGCGTGTAGGTGTTAAAGTTGTCTAAGAGCAGCAGAGTACAGTGCACCATTTCTACATGGACTGAGCAGAGAAAGGCTGGTCATCGCAGCACATGTGTTTGTGTGAACATGCACTTTAGCTTTTCAAATACCCAGAGGGTTTCAGTTTATTCCAAACACAAAAGATTAAAATACACATTTCGATGGAGTTCGATTTAGTGAAGTTTGGAGATGTGTTTTTTTTCCTTAACATTTTTTTTAACAATTATCTTAGTTGTGTGCATGAGTCACACATTTTTAGTGTCAGAAGAGAACTGTAGGTCTTGAAGTCTAGCGCTGTTTTTGCTCTTCAGATCTATCTGGATATATATAATGTATTTGTGCAACTCCTAGACCAGGGGCCCGTTTCAGAAAGCAGGTTTAGTGAAAACTCATGGTCTGTTGCCCTGAGACTCTAATGCAACTAACCCTGAGTTTTGACTAAACCTGCTTTCTGAAACAGGCCCCAAGGATTGTACCTGAGCTGGGGTCTTGTTTTTGTGGAGTTTGCATGTTCTTCCAGTGTCTGTGTGGGTTTTCTCCAGGGACCACAGTCCAAAGGCATGCAGGTTAGGTTAATTGGTGACTTTAAATTGCCCGTAGGTGTGTTTGCCTAAATATGTCAGCCCTGTGATGGACTGGCGACCTGTCCAGGGTGTACCCTGCCCTTGCCCACAGTCGGCTGGAAGTGGCTCCAGTGGGCCTCAAAGGATAAGCGGTATAGATAATGGATGGTTGAATAAGTCAAGGACAAAGTGCTTGCATCAAGGTTGTGGATTAAAAGGTAAAGATTTTGACACTATGGTCCAACAAAATAAGTTCCACTGAGTTCTGTGATAATAGGGTGATTAGATTAATTAATGGCTAAATTTACAGCACAGGTTTGTTTCCTTATATTTTGGGGGAACTGACGCTTTAATCTAACTGGTTAAACTTGAAAATGTGCCAGCAGCTCTGGCAGTGACTCATTACACACCACATGATATTTCACCCTGGAGCTCGCCCCAGTAAACCTCGCCTCTCTGTCCGGTTTACAAGCAGCAGTTTATCAGACAACACGTTCTCGGTTATGTTTGTTTCTGTGTTGGCCACACCAGCAACAGGGTCTTGAAACCTGAACCCTCAAACTGAAACAGTCACAAATTCACACAGTTCACGGATTCCACAGGGGCAAGACAGTCATCACCATGACAACACAGTCTCTTCATGTGGGCTCCGGCAGAGACAGAAACACAGGGAAAACAATCAAATTACCTTTATTGAAAATACGTCACCAATTAGACAGTTTTTTTCTGCCAAGCGGCAGAGAAAAACACTACGACTACCATCATCACCATCATCATCCTGATCAGAGGAAGGACACAGAGCAAAGACTTGACACTCAGAGACGAGCTCACTTTCTGTAGCAGCCTCGCTGTCTGTTTTTTTTTTTGGGGTTTTTTTTGAGTGTTTATGTGTATGTGTGTCTGAGCAAAAAGATGAGAGCTAATTAATGTGAGAGGTTACTCAGGGAATTCTACATTGAACAAAAGACATTGATTGCTGTGATTGCTGTAATCAAGGATCTCTCCGACACACCTCAGACTGTAGCAACACAAACACGGTGAGAGTAAAACAGGGGGAAGACGAGAGGTCCTCGGCAGAAAAAAAAAAATCATCCATCCTCTCAGTGGATACCAGAGTAAGCTAGCTAACGAGGGAGGCAGTGTAAGTCAGCTACTGAGGCCGTCAGCATCTCTTGAAAGGCCTACAGTTAAGCTGCTCAGCTGCCTTTGCCTGTCCCAGTAGCCCTGCGGTGTTTAGTGAGAGGCAGATAAAACAAAGAGAAACTTCAAACGGTATGGCCCAAAAATAACAGCTAATGGAACAAGGCTGTGAAATGCCATGGTGATAATTATCCAGGCTGCCTCACTTGGCTGGAGAGTCAGATCACACACCCAGCGTGCAGAATACATTTATTTATAGGCAGAGCAGCTGAATGTTTCAGCCCCAGTGTCACTGCTCTCCAAGGAATTACTTCAAACGCCTCTATATGCGTCTCAGTGTGTGTGGTGCCATGTTGCATATGTGCCACACATCATTTGTGATTGTGTGTGAGCGGGGTTTGTTTTTTTCAAACAAACAGAATTGTCCAATTTCATTTTATTCAACTTATTACTGTTTATGGACCACTGACTGAATCACAGTATCTCCATCTCTACCTCTCATTTCCTACACTTGCCTACACTTAAAACATATATACATATATAAGGGCCTCTATGTTTTTCACTTTTTCTCATTTTATCAAACATTTAAGTTCTAATGCAATAAGTGTAGAAAGACGCTGTGGCTGTGCCCTGATTTGTTGTAACTCTTCTCTGTGCAGTTGCTGGTGAAGGTGAGCGATGTTCCAGACCTTTCTGCAGGCATCACCTGCTCCTTTGGCAACCTGACGGAGGTGGAGGGGCAGGTCAATGGCAACCAGATACTGTGTGTGTCTCCTGCAGCCAAGGATGTCCCTCTCATCCCCACAGACCAAGGTATATACAGCATACAGGCACACACACACACACACATACAGCAATCTATTCAATGCAAACTGATGAGCTACTTTTAAAAAAAAAACTCCTCTCTAGCTTCTCATGCACACTCTAAAGCATTTTTATTGATTCAGTGCTCCTAATTCAAGCAGCCTCCACCTACATAACAAACTCCCACTAATCAGCGATCAGTTTCCTGGCTGTGAGGTGTGCTACACACAAGGCCAGGCCCTATTAGAGCTGATGGACGATCAGACTGAGGTCCCCTCCTTTGGTTGAAGTGGCAACTGGGGGAAGTTGATGTGTTGGATTAGAGTCTTTGCATAGCCAACGCACAGGGAGATGATCTGCTGTTTGAGAAAGTGCTAGCTCAAAGAAAGAATAAACACATAATAATTATGATTAATGATAGTAATGAATTACATTATAGCAAAGGTCAAAATGTCTAATCAGCCTTTTTTTTAAATTCATTATCGTCTCATTAAATCCAGAGTGTAATATATTCATTGTTGTGTAGAAGATATACAAACACTGCATAAAATAACTTTAAGGTCCAAGAACAAAGTGCTATGCTAATCACCCAAAATATAATATTCATAGAAATCTCATGACCTTTCAAACATTCCTGCGGCATATTTTTTATAAAGGTACCGCAGTGACTCTACCATCCATTTGTTTGCAAACATATATATCATTATGAATGCCAACACCTGTTGTTTGACAATAAATACCTGTTGTTTGCAAGCCAAGATGGCCGCAGGGTGACAAAACCAAACACCCTGAATAATATATTATGTGCTGTGTGAGGAAATCACTGTGTGTTTTGGGGGTTTGGTAATCTTCCTCCTCCCTGTGAGTAAATGACAGCCCTGTTTGCCCAGAGCTCCCAAGGGGAGTGGTGCATCAGGCTCTAATATGAATGTTCTCCCCCAGGTAAATGTCAGCCAATCCTCCCTGAAAGCCCTTCCTCCATCCATCTAGCTACCCATCCATCCCACAGCACCCGTCTCTATTTGCCCCTCCTTCCTTCCTCCCTTTTGACCGCCTTCCTCGTTCCTCCATCCTCTCCCAGCTGTTTATGCCTTCATTTTTTACTCCACATTAATTCCCTCGAGGCCACTTCCTCTTGACCTCCCCGCCGTCCTCGTCCGTCTTCTGTCCCATAGCAAGCCTTTTTATCTGTTGCACATCAACATTGATTGTGCAGTGGTGGTGACTTGAGGAGAGAAGAGGAGGGAAGGAAATGAGATTAAAGGTGAAGAAAAAGGGGGAAATGAAGGAGAGATGTGAAAAAATTAAAACACAAGGAAAAAAGCAGAATTAGTAGAGCTAAAGAGAGAAAAATGGTGAGGACACTGGACTGAAACTTAGCTTGAAATGAAGGAAAATAGCTGACACTCTTCCACACTTAGGGAAAAAAGATCCTAGTGGAGGTTTTGTGTGGACAGGAGCTCTACACCACTTTGTTTGCCAGATCCTGTGAGACAAATGTGCAGTGGTAGAAGTCAGCCGTGAGCCTGCTACATGGGCTTGTGTGTGAAACAGAGCCTGATTCCCAACAGGTGCTGCAGAAAGAACAGGTCACAGAGGGTCATTCGAGCCTCCTACACAGTGAATGTCATCTGAAATTCAGCCTGCTCTGCACATACACATATACAAACACACACACACATGCACATACAGTATTTATGGAGTCTGTATTCTCGTGGGGTGGAGATAAGAGCCAGTTTTTACAGAGAACATAAGCACAGACACATATCTGTTCAGCAGAAATGCAGTAAAACAAAATTTGATGAGATACAATGATTTTGCATGACTGAAAACTGGAGTGCTCGGTAATTTGCATGTTTACAGTACTGTTGATTATGGCTGCTGCTCACAACTGTGCCAAATATTGTTTAAAAGAAAGAGTGTATCATAAATGTCTCTTCTCTTGCAGACTGGTCTGGTGTTGAACTGAGACTCAACTCTAAAGAAACTGGTCAGATGCTTATCAGCACAGAGGTCAAGTTTTACAACTGCAGCGTCCACCAACTGTGAGTATCTCTGTCTCTCTCTCTGAGTCCATTCATTCTTCTTTAATTTACTAAAAACAGAGCCTCAGACCTGCTGCCCAAAAACCACTGGATCAATGCTCTGGGAATTAGTTACAATTTGTCCTTAACCTTAGCCAGCCCCAGTCCCCTAAAAATATCTCCTGTAAAGACTAATGTAATCTGAACGCTTGCTGCTCCCTGAGCACTGTAACAGGAAGTTTCTGTGCTTCCGCGCTAATAAAGCCTTCATCTCAAACATCCTGTTGTACAAAGCGGACTGCTTTCTGCCTAACAGGTCTTCAGGAGGGATTTCGTGCTCATTTTCATGCCACACCTGTCCCCGATTGACCGATTTATGAATTTAATCCTTAGGTTGGAGATCTCTGTGTCAGCAGCGCCTGTGCTATTCCTCACAAATTCTTTCTTTATTTATTTTTTTCCGTCGTGTGAGACCCAGAGGCCTCGCTGACTTGAGAGTATCAATGAGTGGAGAGCAGAGGAGTAAAGATATCGCAGCAGTGACGCCAGCAGGGGTGAAAAAATCGTTGCGTGTCATATTATCCCTTCACCACCTCCCTCGACATTAAAACTAAATGTTACAGCCATTGTCTCCTTCACAGCGTTATCAGGCAGTTATTCTGCATCTACAGCATCTTTTTTCACACACACACATGCACACACATGCACACAAACACATTGGCACATGCAGGCACACAAGTACACATTGCCCTATAGCTTCGTGTTGCTGTCTGAAAAGCCTGTCTGAGTAGCACAGAAAGCAATTACCGGCTCTCACATCGACTCACTTAATCGGCGACGACAAACATACTTGCGCGTGCACACATACACACACACACACATACACACACACAGGGGAGGCGTGCACTTGAAAAGGGCATAGGCTCTCCCTCACACTCTCTGATGCCAACTCGTGCTTTCTCTTTCTTGTCCTCTTCACACACACACTACACAACAGTGTTCGCCTGAAGGTGAATCAGCCCTATTCTTCTGAATTAGTGCGCTTGCCAGAGATGCCTCCCATGCTTCTGCACTGATGAACATTTCACAATAAAGCAAGTATGCGTAACACAACTTTAATTCAGAAGGAGAAGGAGGAAGAGAGAGTGAGAGCCAAGTGAGACTACAATGCACTCTCTGAACAACTGCTCATGAATACATATTGTAGAAAATGCCATTACAATCAATTAAAAGTGCCTGTTGTCTTTAGTATGGCAATATACAGAGAACATTCACTCAGTTACTTTATACGGCAGCTTTTTCTCAATCCTCAATCCTAAGTACACGCCTTAGACTAATACAGTATGAATGGTCAATGTGGCCATAGTGTATGACACCTGTGATGTTAAATCAATAAAACAAAAACATAGCAGACACATGCACAGATGTACAGAAACTAAAGTAAAATTGTTTCATTGTATTTGACAATGCAGAAAGATTAAACCGCCTGCGGGAAGACGTAAGAGTTATAATCAAGGAGATTATTTCAAAACAAATGTTATCGAACCCTAAGTCTTTTCCATTGGGCTTACATCCAGAGAAACATAATTATAGTAAAAATGAACAAGCATTTATAGACCTCAGCATTCTTTATGCCCTAAAAAATGTATTGCAGAGTAATGGAAAAACATTCACAGAGCCAAGCACTACTCGATGGATAAAGATGGATGAATGACCTGCATATTAAAGTCTAAACAATTCATTAATTATGTTAAACATTTAGATTTAACACATGGTCAAGTGAATGGCTAATTTCTGTGGACAATGCAACTTTTTTTATTCTAAAACGTGTTATATTTTGCATCTATTGCAATGAGCTTAATCCATTTTGTATAGATTACCAGAAGGCGCACAGTGCAGTGTCAGTGTAGTAGTTATACAATAAATTATATGAATTGAAATAGTTTAATATAACTATATTGTCAACATTCAGCATTAAGTACTAATAACCATATAATATGCAATAATATAATGTCCACATGGACCATTCTGCTTCTTTGTGAGAACATCTACTTAGGTGAAAATATTTTTGTATTGTGATACTGATATAGCTTAGACCCCAACAGTGCTACATTCACAAAAATACACACACTTACATATTGTGCGTGCATAAAAAAAAAAAAATCAAAAACAAACACATACACCTAACAGCTGGTAATTACAGTGACACTCCAACAATACAGGGCTAATGGTAATTGCAGGATCAAGCTGCGCCAATGTCTTATTTGTCCTCATTACTCAACATTCCTCCACTCCGTCTAACTCTCGTTCTCCATCTGATTCTGGTTATGAGGCTAATATGCAGCCTCTGCGTTCACACATGACACGCGGTGTTAATATATGGCGGTACAAAATATATGTGGGGAGAACTTGGCCCGGGAGCTGTTAGGTAGCGTGCCAACTGCAAGGGCACAACAACAGCAGGTGCCCACTTGGGATCTGAACTCATTTCCTCTGTGGCACTTCCCCCCACTTTGGCAAACTCGTCACCCCCTCCTTGACTGTGTTGCTTTTTCCAGACTCTCACTCTGCATGTGTGTGTGTGTTTATCCATGCAGGTGCCTGTCATGTGTGAACAGTGCCTTCCGCTGCCACTGGTGCAAGTACCGTAACTTGTGTACCCATGACCCCTCCAGCTGCTCCTTCCAAGAGGGACGAGTCAACGCTTCTGAGGTTGGTGGAATACACACGCATATGCATATAAGCAAGCTTCTCTCCTGCACAGTCCCTCTGTCTATTTATTTCTGCCTGCATCCCGCTCTATGTTCCAGCTCTGTCAGCCTCAGGGCATGTCTTCAAAACGACAGCCATCTAAGCTCCTTTATTTCCGAATTGCCGTTTCTCATTCTGAGCTCTTGTTCTCTGCAGTGGCAATTAACAGTCTATTATCTCTGAAGTTACTGAGCTTAGCATGTCTTAACAATGATACAGGATCACTCTGACCAAGTCAATCATGTGCAGTAGATACAAACTGTTTGAAATATGCCCGTGTGTATGTGGGTTCCCATGTGTCTCTGGCTACACACACACATATCGTACTTTGATTGCATTTGCTGCTTTAATCCAGTTTACATGTTATAAAGCCTTTACAGGCACAGCCACAGTGGATATCAACCTTGCAGATATTTAGATTTTATGTTCATGATGCTCAAGATGTAGCAGGATAGATCTTTTTGTGTTGACGGGCTCAATTCAAGATTTATGAAAGTTTAAAAGCCACTGAGACCAAATCTTCAGTAAATGTTGCTCTCACATTATATTAATAATAGAATTGACCTTTATATTTCTGTCTTGTCCTGTAACCCACTTATCACTTTATTTTTAATCAGTCTCAGCACTTAGTCAGTTGAGCAGTTGATAGCGGTTGGTCAACTTGCTCAGAGCTTTCCAAGGTCACAGGATTCACTTTTAAAGTCAATCTTGAATTTCCACTTCAGCTTTTGTCATATTTTCTATTTCATAGTATCATTCTTGATCATTGGCTTCCTGTAAATCTGTGGTTTGTCTTGTCTTTCTAGTGACCTAAACACCAAAAAAAAAAAAAAAATCACCAAAACAAAAGCACCATGTGTGTTTCTTTGTCAAATTTGTTGGCACTTACGTCTGCTCTCTGCCCTGTTCTTGTTTGCGCCAGGATTGTCCCCAGCTGGTGCGCTCTGAAGAGATTCTCATCCCAGCGGGGGAGGTGAAGCCTATTACACTGAAGGCCAGGAACCTGCCACAGCCTCAGTCTGGCCAGCGTGGCTATGAGTGCGTTCTCCACATCCAGGGGGTCAGCCACAGAGTCACGGCCCTCCGCTTCAACAGCTCCAGCGTGCAGTGCCAGAACAGCTCGGTGGGTTTTGGTGGCACTTGTCCACCTTGCGCCAGATTTGGTGTCATTGGTGTTACATGAGTTGTTTCTGTGCAGAAGAAGAAGATACTGTACATTGGCGACTGTATTGGTTTGTAGGAGTTCTGTGATGTGCCACTTCAATGGACAGTGTTTGTATATATGTCATTAAGTCAGTAGAGACAGAGAGTAGAAGCAGTTTGTGTAATTACAGTGGACTGCAGTGTGGCACTGCCCTCCAGTCCAGCCTGCTCTTACTTCTGCAGTATATCCCCAGTGGAACCACATACATACACATTTTACTCTCTCTAGCTCTTTCCGTGTCTCCCACATACACACTCACATACACCACTTACAGTCACACAGTACACAATTGAAGTCAGGCTGGAATTAAGGGCACAGAAAGCAGTTAAGGACAGCAGCTCTAAAGCTCCAGCTCCTACCCAGCTGGCCTAGGCCTTGTGGTTTCTCACATTGTCAGCTCTCTGATGGTGTGATGATGTAAGTTTGGGGTAACATTGGAGGGACGTAACACTACTTCCACAAGGACTCATGGGGATTTGAATCCCCAAACCTCTCATTGAAACCCTCCTCTCTACTGGTCTTTCCTTCCCTCTTCTATCTCTCCCCATCTTTCTCTCCCATTCTTGGTCTCCAGTATCTGTACGAGGGAATGAAAATCAGTGAGCTGCCAGTGGATTTCTCAGTGGTGTGGAACGGCAACTTCATTATTGATAACCCGGAGAACATACAAGGTAAGAATAAGAGATACTGCTGACAACATGTGTTGGCAAACAGGATGAAGATGGACAAGTGTAACACTCTCCTTTTCAATTTTCTAATGCACACAAACATCACCTTTTCTCAGCAGAGTTCAAGACTGTGTGTTTGTAGCTATTTGTTAATCACAGGTGTATTTTAAAATATGTGTTATTGGAGATATAAATAAAAGTCCTGTGGGGATATTTTACTCACTGCAGACCTACTGCATCTGCTTTCCTTCCATAAAAAAATATTCTCAAGATATTTGGGTAGGTTTCTAAGTTATTGTGTTTTCACTATATATAACCCCTCACTCTTTTCCATTTCCCATAGTGCACCTGTACAAGTGCGCAGCCCAGCGAGACAGCTGCGGCATGTGTCTGAAGGCCGACAGGAAGTTCCAGTGTGGCTGGTGCAGCACTGAAGGAAAGTGCACTCTGCGGCACCACTGCCCTCCCGTCAACCCATACACCTCTCGCTGGCTCAACCTGTCCAGCAAGAATGTCAAGTGCACCAACCCACGCATCACCGAGGTAGGACCCATAATCCACTGGCCTGGCCGTCCTGCCTGCCCACACATATCGATGTGCAATAATCACGTCCGTAGAGGATTGTGGAGCTCGAGTCTGCAGGACTGTACTTACTTAAAATGCAGAAGTTTACAGCAATAACAGCTGGTAACAGCTTGAACAGACATTGTCATTGGCAATTCCATTACACTGTTAAAGACCGTCTGTGTATTCTCTAAAGCACATCACAACCACTAAAGTGCAGTAAACCCAGATTACACTTTTGTCCTGGCATGTTCAGTCTTTGTTTAGATTTTTTTCCCCTCTTTTGAAACATTTGCACAAAGTTGCGCTGGTAAGAGCAGAGTTCTTAAGAGGCGGGGAGGACTATTGACAATGAAATGTCTGATTTGCAGAGAGAGAGAGAGAGAGAGAGAGAGAGGCTCTGCAAGAAAAGCAGCTATGATACTTGGCTCTGTTTTCCTCTGGACTCAAGAAGAATGAGAATGAGCCTTAAAGAAGCTCCCCAGGGTGCTGGCACCACCTAATGCATTCAGATCTGTAAATGCTCAGTCTCTCGCTGTTTTGTCTCTTTCTCTCTCTGTATCTCTTTCTCCAAATGAGAGAGTATGTGCTTTTTTATTCTTAAGAATGGGAAAAGAAAGTATATGCTGCTTAGTGTTTTTATGTGTATGATCGGTTATGGTCCTGCTGTGTGTGTTGTGTTTACTGGTGCGTATTCTTGTGAGTTCTTGTCACCTTCAGGGCTCATGCAAGGGCAAGGTCCCTGGCATACGCTCTCTCTCACACACACACACACACACACACACAGATATTCAGTTTTAAAAGCCTGTCTCTTTGACATCTGCCTTCCCTTTGTGGTTGGCTGCAGTGCACACAGATGCCTGCTCATAGATTTTAATGTCTTTAGTCTTCTCACAAGGTTATTCTAGCACTTTGAAACTAACTTTGGCACCAACAACTGTTAAAAATAACAGCACAAACAAAAGAAAAACAATCACTTTAAGTAAACCAGCATCTATTGTATACCTCCTGTAGATATTTTTCTACACATAAACACAACAATGGTGTATGTGCAGTATCTCCTGAACTTCCCTAGAAACACATTTACAACAACTCAATTGAACCCAATAGCTGGATGTCCTCCACCTCAGTAATGCCAGAGGTCATGACATGGAAGTGCTTATTTGTTTTCCCATAAGTGAGCCTTCGCCACAATCTCATCGCGCCCGGCGGGTAACGCTGTCACGGGGGAGTCAGGCCGGGAGGACATACTATTTAATTAGGATTGGTAACGCACCAGTGCATTGTGGCTAACCCACCAGACCTCCTCTACCTTTGCATCGATTCATTTGGCTTCTCATTACGGCACCAAACACTCGCTTCTAACTCCAGCCAATTAAAAAAAGTGAAGTTAACAACTCGGTTAATTGATTTGCCATACTGTACACAGATAAGCCAAAAAGAGAGAGAGAGAGAGAGAGGCAGGAAGAAGAAATAGACTGGCTCTGCTTCTTTTTTAAGTCTTAGATCTCCCTCCTCCTCCTAATCTGATTCTGTCTGTCTTCCAACACTACTCCTCTGTTCCTCCTCATGTGTCTCTGTATATCATTATCTCTGACTCATCCTGATGAGTTAAGTTAGTCTCTTGTGTAATTCTATTATGCTTCCAGTTTGTCATTTTATGGCACATACTCATTGCCATCCAGTGGGACGTTCCTCAATCTCCTCCCTGATTTTATTAGTGTGTATTTGCCAAGGCCATGACCAACTCAGACCTTCGCCTGCAACTCTATTAATATTAATGGGCAAAAAAAAAAGCATGGAGGTTTACAGGAAAAGCCTTGAACTTGTAGCTTTCTGAGGAGAATATTTGAAGATGCTGGAAGTTTTTAATTTGAGGAGAAGCCAATGTTCAGCTTTAATATCTCACAAAATGAGTAAAATACTTATTCGCAGCAGAGGCAGGTGCTTTAAAAGCCAAGAAGAAGTAATTGTAAAGGTGTGTATTGACTCACTTATGGTTAACAATCAAGCTGAAATCCACCTACCTATACAGCTACAAAACCTTGTATTCTGGGGTTGAGGGGATTTGGAAACAACTTATTGCAAAAGCTTTTTACAGCCTCTACAAAAGTGTATAAGCCACAGATCGATGCAACAAGTTAATGTTGCTGTAGAGCTGTCAAAAGGCATTATGGGAAATGTAGACTCATACCGATATAGAGGTAAACACTGTAAGCTGAAGGAAATAGCCAAAATGAATTTGCACACAAATATGGTTATTAGAAATAATTCCTGGAACACTTCAAGTTTGAAGGATGAATCATGTTAAAATTGTGAATGAGAGCGAGGAGATTTTGGAGAGTGTGTGGAGGGTTTGAGTGAGGCGACAGAGAGAACAAAGGACAGAGCAGAGGAACTGAACAGGCTGAATGACAGTAAAAGGGGGGAAGGAGGAGGAGAAGGAGGAGGAAAGGGAAGTGGAGCCCCTGTGGGTTGTCTGAACTCGGGTCTGTTTACAGCTGGAGGTGGAAAAAAGCAGCTCTGCATTAATTTTGACGCTTCACATCAGCGTGTACTTCAGATACACACACAAGACGCACCAATATTTCTCCTCTTCATTGCCAGTTAAGTCAGCGTATGTTTTGTGCCGCGCCCCACTCCCCCCCTCTCCGTCTCCCTGTGATTACAGTTTCTTTAAGAAGCAGACATCCCCCGGTGGGCTGAATTTATTAATAAATTTGGTTGTGATTGTATGCACCAAAGCCCCCATCATGAGTTGATTTGTATACATACTAGCACATTAGTAGATGTGCCTACCAAAAGATAGGCCTTTTGAATAATTAATGTTTCTATTAAGTGCCATGGTGCCTCCCACCACGGGTCATTAATATTGAAGAGATGTAAGCCCCTGCTAACAGCAGAGGGAACGACATCAAATGAAGCTGGGAGTTAGATGGGCATATGAAAGACATCTCCTCAATAGGTTTTGGCTGTGGGTTGTGTATGAGTTTACATTAAAGCAAAGAGGCTACTCTGCCCACCAACCACTAGCAGCCAATATAAAGATCTTGCTGTTGCCTTAGAAAAGAAAAAAATGTATGTCCTCTCTTTCACACACACTCTTCTTTCTGTTTCTCTCCCTCACAGTGTGCATGCGAGCTTATTGTTGATATTTTGAGCACCACAGGGATGGTGGGCCTGTCAGTCAGTATCATGGTATAACTGAACTCTCCTCAGTGCTGTAACCCCGGGAGAGCTGCTGCTCTACACTCTGTGTGCTACCCCTCATTAAACCATCCAACATGAGCAACAGAAAAAAAAACAGAGAAGTGAGTCTTCATGCAGTCAACATGCAATATAAAGCTCACATACCGCACACATGTATGTCTTGAAACAGCCAGACTCAGTCATCTACAAATACACCTCTTAATCCATAACCGTGTGTCTTGTTTTCTCTCTCTTTTTTTTTTTGAATCCACTAAAAACTCCTCTTCATCATGACCCATATCTCTTGGCCGACTACAAGACATTTAAGACTCTATAAAGTATTTAGGGTGTAGTTTGTTCGGGAACAAGTGATCAGTGGGGTTTTTATCAAGCCCATTAAATGCTAGTCACAATTAAATGTGCCATGCTCGAATTAGTCCAAGCAGGAGTTCACAGACAAAGAGATTAGCTGCAAGCCCCTAAATTGTATCAAGGGCTATTTAACTTCAAAAGCAAAAATATTCAGCAAGAGTGGAAATACATCAACTGTTGTAAAGTCTAATTCTGGGAGAATCTCTTTAGAGCGTTGAGCTGATAAAATCCTTTCGTAATAAATGCCCATATTAAAGGTTGAGGATATAGAAAATACAGTGAAAATGCTGATGTTGTACATTTTAACAGGCAATGAGGTGATTAAACATTATTATTGCTGAATTGTCTTGGAGAATGCCATTCAGCTTGGTCAGCTCCTGGAGTAGTTACAGTGACATGCTAGGCTTGCATCGCCTGAAGGCGGCCAAGGAAATGCATTTCTCTGCGCTGTATGTACTGAGTTTAGCCTCGGCTGCATCAGCACAACTTTCCCCATCATTACTTCAGCTGAATAAGTCAACACCACACTGACAGACATCCCCAGGCTGCTCAAAATGATGGCCATTTCTCTCTGTCCACACAGTTTTTTTTCTCTTTTTGGCTCAGACTTGCAGATTATCTTCTCAGAAGAGACCTTTTCTTTTCTGAAAGTTTCTGTCTCGTGGATTAGATGCTTCTCTTCTCAATTTAGGTCATTGCACCCCTCTTTAGTCTTTCTTTCTGTGGATGCTGCCAAATCCTGCAAAATGTCTATAAAAGAAAATGTGGTTGTAAATGGCCAATACTCTGATCCCCTGCTCTGGAGCAAGAGAGAGAGAACAAGAGAGAGAAATACATTATGCTATAGAGGGTGCGAGAGTGGGAGCGGAGAGTGTGATGTACACACCGACTGGCTGTTTTGCTGGGAATTACCCTCTATTGACAGTGTGACAATGCCAGACGGGCAGCAGCACTGCTCCTAAAAGGATTACACAGAGAGCATGGCATGGCAGCACTGGGTGGGAACGGAGGCGTAAGGGCAGCAGGGTGTGCTTGCATGTCCAATGAAGCTTCCTTTTCCTCTTCCCTTATGAAAAGTCTGTACACTAAGGCAAACAAGCAAGCTGGTGCTTAGAGGAGGAGGAGGAGGAGGATGTGTCAGCTCGCCTCAGGGAGACGAGATGATGAAAGACAGAAAGCAAAAGATGGAAAAGAGATGCAAGGAGATAGAGAGAGAACGTTGCTCTGAAATATAAAGACATACGCTGGCCCTCTAATGTTAATTCTCAGTAGATGACTATTCTGTTCTATATAGGTTCCTGCTGGTGTGTAAAGGTCATCCGGATCTGGTTTACAGTCAATCTCATGTACAAGTACTCCTTTATAGATTTAGTCCTTTTGTTTATATAAGAAATACAGAAGCGAAGACAAAGACCGGCTCTTCTCTCACGCCTCCCAGCCTACAGACATCGTTGGCGTGAGCCTTTGAAGTTGTGGTTTTTCTATGATCTACTGACGAATCGAGGCTCTATCTGCCAATGGGGAGCTCAGTCAAATGGTTTTCATGCATGGATTAGACTTGTCTTCCTGTGCTCGGTCCACCGTGGGAAGGGCTCCATTTCAGCCTCGAGGGTTGAAAGGAGGAGGTCTCCCAAGCTTTTAGCAGGTCCATCTGTGATACAGCACCGCTGTCCTGTCACTGTCCTTACCTCACCTGTCATCCATCATGGTTGATAGGATTCAACACAGTCGCAACCACCTTCCCTCTGCTTCTCATCCTATTTTCTCAGCTCTGTTCTTTCTTCCAGCTCCTTTCTTTTTTTTCTTTCCACTCTATTTTTCCACTCTGTGCTCTCTCTGTTATAGTTTCCCTCTCTCCCCCTCTTGTCTTGTTCTCTCTCAGGCCCTTACATTGCTTATGTAACCATCACTAAGTCTACTCGAATAGCTGCTACCATTGCCTGACATGGATATATTTAGCCATTATGCCCCCCTCCACCCTCCCCTACCCCCCTTTATACCCTGCATGCCCAAGCAGTGCTAAAAGATTCATGTATTCAGACCCCTTAGGCAGTGCAGTGACACACTTACTTTACATCCAGAGCAATTAATGTCCACTGAATCTAGATTACAATGCCGGCGTCCCACAGGGAAGCCGTAAATGCCCCAGTGGGTGTCGGGGCAAGGGAGGGAGACTCTGCAGCACCTCTCAAAGAGTCGCCGTCACGTGGAGCGTTGCAGCTCAGTAAGCGGGCACAACTGAGTGTTGGTCTCCCCCACCACAACCTCACCCCCACTCCTCAGCTTGCATGGCCAGTAATAGCATATTGATTGTTTACATAGCACTAGCAGCTCCACACAGCAAAGTGACAGTCATCTCCTCCCTTTTGCCCTCCTCTTCTCTAGCTCTCTGTCCACCAAACTGTGTTCTTTATCTCCCTCCTCTTTCTTCCTCTCTCCGCTTTCACCTCGTTGTCCTCCTCCCCCTCTTCCTTTCTTTTTTTTTGTTTAAAGGGCTGGATGATGGCCAGGTCGAAACCTCAACAGGGTTCTGCAGCACAGAAGGCAACGTGCCACACTGTGCCAAGGTCATGCTGGGCAGCCATATTGTATTTTATGAGTAGGTGGTCTGCACTAAGCATTAATATGGCCCCTAGTTAAGTTTATCATCCATGGCAACAGTAGAAGATTCTATGCAGGCGAATATCCAGAATGTTATTAACATTTTAAGTGTCAAACTTTCAGTTTTTGGTTTTATGGACTAAAGGAAGGAGTTGCAGAAGGAAAATAGGTACAGTCTTCTTGCGTGACTGTGTGTGATGTGGGTGTGATGCCATTTTTAATCAGAAAGTGCTACGAAACATGTGCCATTAGCCACAGTTGTGATTAGAGTGTACTCTTGGCACAATGACTCATGGCATGTTCTGACATTCTGAGGAAGCAAGCATGGGGAGTGCTCTTAATTGCTTTTACAGCCACCTGGACCGAAAGAGCATATTTACCCTTGAGCATCCATGGAAACCTGCACACATTTATGATTTCTCTAAGACAGGTCCACAACAGAGGAGAAAGTAAAAAACAACAACCTTAAATGTCACTTTTAACAAACTTTTAAAAAGATTTCTCCCTCACTTTACGCCCTGTAGGTGACCCCAGTGGCTGGACCCCCAGAGGGAGGCACGCGGGTGACCATCCACGGAACAAATCTCGGTCTGGCATTTTCAGACATGGTTGACCAAGTGAAGGTGGCGGGGGTGAGGTGTACCCCTGTAGAGGAAGGCTACATCATTGCTGAACAGTAAGTCACTTAAACAGAACCAGCACTAATGTCATCTGTTGCATACTTATAGAATTCAGCTAATTATCCCATTTTGTAAACAAGAAAACTCACCAAATCGGAGCACAAAGCTAGAGTATAAGATAATAAAGATGCAACAAATTGCTTATTAACAGTCATAGCACTGCAGATGTCGACTGTAACACCATCTCTGCCTTAATGAAGACTGGAGCAGGTCCAGACAGTGTGGGGCCTGACACTGTCCCCCCCTCCCTCCCTGCAGCACACCAGCCCACTTCTCTCTGTCTCTGTAGCTAGCAACAATCAGCAACAATCCCACAACAGCTGTGTGTGTTTACTTCTGTTTACCTCCTTAATTGTCCCATGCTGTGCATACATCACGTTAAAGCCTGTCCTGTTCACCCCGAACTAATGAAACGTGGCCCATGATTCATGACCCCTCCCTCCTCTCTGTGAGACACACAGACGTGTGTTGAGTAAGAAACCCAATGTCTTCCTCGTTGAGGAGGGAAGGGAAGGGACACACACACACACACACACACACACACACACATATATAATGCTATACATGCTTTACACTGAATGTATTTATAATGGGATATTTGGATTAGGATTAGGTTTTATTACCTTTGGGTATTTAGCTTCACTCTGGGTGGTGATAGTAGTAGTTCTTCATGAGAAAAGCTAATCCTATAACGCAGCCACTGCAAAAAAAAAATTACTCATTATACAACTACTATAAGTTCAATAATTACAGCATTAAAAATCAATATGTTATGAGGAAAAAAATATGTATTTTTTTAAAGCCATTACAGGGTACAACAAATATCACATCCCCCCATAGAAATCTTAGTGTAAAACTAAGCTCTGTAGTTTTTTTTTTTTTTTAAAGGAATTACATGTGCACAAAAATAATTGGCCTGTCTCTCAATTGGTGTGATATTCTCCTCTCCCCACTGACCCAGAGTCTGTAAAGTTTTAAATGTATATCTGCACACTGAGACACGGCTGACACACATATACACACACAGGCTATCACAGTCATGGCTCTCAGAGGAGCCTTTAACCCTAATTCTTTCCTTGGCCTAGTTCTGCCCTCAGAACGAGAACAGTTCAGCGCTGCACCGGGACTCGTACAGTACATATGTCACACACATATATTTATAAGTGCTCAAGTGTTACAACCCGCTCACATGTTCATTTTAACAAGTGAGATACATTGTTTCCAACTTTTATGATGGTGTTTGAAAACGGTGATGGCATACAGTATGTCTGCAGTTCTTCGTTCTTTAGTGAGTTTTTGTAATTAAAATTCACTATGTGCCACTTGGCTGTAGGGGACAATTTGTCAGCAGTGCACTGATCTGACAGCAGTTTAATCCAATCGAGGACAAGCTAGGAAATTCATTTATATGGCATGGGGTAAAAAAATAGACCGAGCGAAATTAAAAAACTAACCTACGACCTCTTTAGTCAAACTTGGAAGGAGTTAGAAGATTCTGAGACTTTTATTCTGAGCCTTTTGAGGGTCACGTATTGACTTAAGGTTTATTATATTAATGTGCTTATCTGACTGGAGCTGTTTGTTTCCAGTCTTAATTCACTCAGCAGGCATCGCGCAATGGACTTGACCGGATTGGACAAAAAAAAGCATACATATTTATATGTCTTTTATGTTACTACTTCAGAGGATTGTGTGAAAGCCACTCCTGCTTTGAAGACAAACTTTTGTGTTTTCTAGCAGTTGGAAAGTGCATATTTTTCTGAGGGTTGATATTATTCCGAAGCATTTTTTTTTATAGTGGCCAAATAGAGTGCTCATCATTAGTGAGGTTTTATGGAAAGAGCAGGCCTCTTGATGCAGACTGAGATGATACAATTTAATGTTCGGCTCTGAAAAGCCAAACACATTTCCATAAATATTCAGCCTCACAAAACGCCCAGTGCAGTGCAGCCTTCAGGTCGGAGGGGGGGGCATCGAGCCTCGTCTCTGTGAGGGCTACTGAGAAGAAAATATCGGCTCTGTCAGTGAGTAAATCCTGCTTTAGCCACTCTCTTCCACATAGTTCATCCAACAAAGCTCCCACAGTCGTTTGTTGTAATTCAGGTGATCAGTGCCAGAGAAACAATACATCTGCTCGGCTTCGTCTTGCTACCGCTGCCATCTGCCTCGCCGCATATTACGTCTCTCTTTCCCCACTCTGATTGCTTCTTGTACTTTATTACTCTCTGGCACCGCCAATCAATACCGATCCTCATTTTATTATGTCATCTGATCTAGTCACCTGCAGCGCCGGGTGACACCTGATGACACGATATGATAAAGCTCCATCGATCCAGCCGCGCTGCGTGATTTACATTCAAACGTTCAGCGCTGGCACAGCAGCACCACCGTCAGACGCCTGGTTTGGTTCATTGGAGAAATTTACTTCACTCAGGGTTGGTGTACTGGGAGTGCCAAGGGAGGAGGGCCTCACTGAAAGATCATAATGGAGGGGGGTCCCGGTCGATGTCTGGATATGTCCCGTAATGAAATGAGTGAGACAACAAGAGAAGATTGCATTTAGAGTAGAAGATAAATCAATATCAAGCAGAAAAGTGTTTTGATTACTTTCTCCTAACTTTGCTCAAGCATTCAAACATAAACACAGCTTATGAGCTTTTGAATTATTTTTCGGAGAAAAATCTAATTTCACTCTAATTTTTTTTACAGCTCAACTTCATTCGGTGCAGTGATTTTTAATGGATTCATTTTGTGTCTCTCGTAGGATCGTGTGCGAGATGGATGCAGCTCCTGCAGACAGCAGACCTGGTCCGGTCCAGCTGTGCGTCGGAGAATGTAAACCAGAATTCAAGGCTCGCTCGGCGCAGCTCTACTCCTTTGTGGTACGACTGCTCTTACAACAGTTGCAAAGTTTACTGTAGTTAATGAGACAAACAAAAGAGCCACTGTAAGTCATTTTGTTCTTCACATGCAAAGTAATTGTTTGTGTGCCAGCAGCATATAATGATGTGTGGGTTGCCATGCCAACCAACAGTGTAATTAAGCATCTCTGTGTATGCTCACTTGTTATTTTAGATGTAATATTCTTCTAATAATAGCACAGCGTTTTTCAATAAGTCCTCATTAATGATCGCAGCAGGTCTGTGGTTATAAAAAGCTATTTGTCTTTATTGAATTAAGATTGTGATATTAAATCAATAGAACCAACTCATGAGCATTGTGAGTGAGGTGTTGACGTGGTGGGTATTTCTCAAAATTTGTAATCTTTAAGTAATAGGTCTCACAAAGCGAGGGAGTAAAGTATTAGATCAGACGTGATTGGATGGTCGGTCGGGGTCATGAGAGAGGATGAGCGACAGAACAAACAACTAATTTAAAGCAGCTCTCCACGCGGCGGGTAAACTTAATCTGCCCCCCCATCCCTCCCATGTTCACGCACATGGTTCCTCGCTTCTGTCATCCACCACCTTGCCCAGCCTGCAGCTAACAGATAATCTACTTTCCCATTTGCGCTCTAGCTCACACCTTCACTATTAGCGCTCCCTTAACAATTAACAGCAGGCGGTAATTACTACTGTTGTTTTTCAGAGTACCTTGCTTTTAGCCTGCATCCTAATACTGGAAGTTACACTTAGCAGACAGTTTGGAGTTTTGTTGGGGCAACACTCTTGGCTCGGTAAATAAAATCCTTGGCTACTTTTTCCTCACTAGTGCTGCAGCTGCTACTCTGGAAATCCTCGGAGAATACTACACAGAGCCTCGAATTGGCATTGCTCGATACTCTGCCTAAAAAAAAAAAAGAAAGAAAGAAAAAGATTACACCACTACAGACACGTTCTTCAATTTTCCCAACAAGGCAGACTCCCCATCTTTTCAGCCAGCAACAGTGTAGCACTTGGCAAAGGGGCAGTGTAAATGACAGAGTGTGCATTTAGTTGTTTTTAAATTGTTGTTTCATGTTTGTGTGTGTGTGTAGTGTGTGTGTGTGTGTGTGTGTGTGTGTGTGTGTGTGTGTGTGTGTGTGTGTGTGTGTGTGTGTGTGTGTGTGTGTGTGTGTGTGTGTGTGTGTGTGTATGTATATGTGTGTGTCCATTTTGTGTTTCCTCCGTATGACGGGCTGTCTGCTCAGATATTTCTCCATCTGTCTGCGTGACGGCAGCCCACCCGCCCGCTGCTGTAAACACTAGTTATTTTCAGACTGTCTTTAAAATGCTTCAGTCAGACACAGCTCCAGCACAGCTCAACACACAGAAGGAGGATCTCTCGAGGACACTAAGAGCTCCCGATTTTATCCTCTTTTCACCCAACAGTGCTGCACTCCACTGCCATCGGCCTGGCAATATGAATAACTGTAATTTTCTGGGGATATGTGATAGTATGTGAAGGTTTTAGGAGATACCTACAGAAACGCTGCCCCCTTTTCTTCCAGAAAGTAGTCTGCATTTTGGTCGAGTGCTTTGTCCTCTTTTCCCTTTTCCCTCACAGTTCAACTTCTCTCTCTCGTTTTCTCTCTATCCTTGTAGACTCCCACAGTCACTGGTCTGTCCCCGAGTCGTGGGCCCGAGTCTGGGGGCACGAAGGTGACCATAATGGGAGAAAATCTTGGCGCTGGTAGCAGTGTTAACGTCCAGTTTGGAAACCAGACATGCGAGTTCTTTGGGTGAGAGTTTTCCTCTTCTTGTACCAATTTTGATGGCATAAAAGTGTTATTAGTAGGCTATAAAGTTTAATTTCCTAGGACAGCCTGCTTGGCCAGGCTTTAGTTAAACATATGAGGTGGAAATCTGAAATGTTTGTGTTCGATAAAGTGCAAATGAAAGACTAATTTGAATTTCACAGTTTACAGCTTCGACATCGCAGGATAATGTAGATATCAGGAAGGAGCTATGTTAAGTTAATAAATGAAAAAAGTGTAAAAACAAAAAAGTGAAAAAAGCCTTTATTATATATACTGATAGTATCACAATTCTCTGAGTTGGTGTGTAACTTTTTTGAGCTGCTACATACATCACTGTCAGTAAACCTTAGATATATGGCACGCTGTGGGCAAATGGCAAAAAACAAAAGCTCTTGTTCCCAAGATGATGTGAATTATTCTCATTAAATAAGCTGCTATAATTCATGCCTTTCTTGTATTTTTTCCCATGATATTACCAAGAACTCCCCCAGGGAGAAGAATCTCTCTCTCTCTCTCTCTCTCTCTCTCTCTCTCTCTCTCTCTCCCTCCGTCAGAAACTCTTGTAAATCTTAATAAGGTTTTGATGACCTGCTGCATCAAAACCTTGTAATAATAGCTTCCAGAAAAACCTGGCACTCCTATGGATTTGTCTTCCATTTCACCCCACCCCTTCTCTTCTCATCCTCTCTATCAATCTGTTTTAATCCCTTCTTCTTCTTCTTTTTTTAATTCTCTTGTCTCTCACTCATAGTTTCCTTCCACTTCATCCCACCATCACTCCCTCCCTCACGCAGTTGCTCCCCCATGCCCTCCTTCTACTTTCCACTCCTGTAAGGCATCTATTTTAAGCCCTGCCCCGGCAGTCTGACTGTAATGTTGTAAGGTTGAGGAGTCAAGCCAGCTTTAATGAGATATGGGGCTAATTACTGGCTTGTGTTTCTCCACTGTGTTCCTGGCATGAAAGGGAGGAGGATGGGGGGTTGTGGGACGGTGCTACCAGCTACAAGCTCACCTCTTCTAATGAACTGGGACAAATTCAGAGGGTGGGCAGGTATGTGGAACCACAGAGAGGGAGGGGGAAGCATGGATGCACATGTGACGGTGGCACAGGAGCCGTGAATGCGTCAGCTTGTGTCCACAGATGTTCAGGTGCAATGAAACCTGTACTCAGGTCAGTAGGTGTTTATGAGATATAAATAATTCAACTAACGCTGAGACTCTGTTTCACCCTGCAGACGAACCATGTCGGAGATAGTTTGCTACTCCGCCCCTTCTCTCTCTGGTGTCGGCCCAGTGCAGATCAGTGTGAGTGTGGATCATGCCCAAGTTAAAGAGAGCCTCACTTTTGAGTACATAGAAGACCCAACTGTGCAGAGGATTGATCCCGACTGGAGCATCGCAAGGTAAAGTCATATCACAACACCATATACATTCCACAGTTTGTTCATCTGAGATGTGTTTTTTTTTTTTTTTATCCATATCTTCACCAACCAACCCTGAGCCTCTTGTCATACGAAGATTTCAACCACCCACCCGCCTCCCATTCCAAAGCTTTAAAGCCGGACTAGTCCAGGCCGGCGGCAGTAAGCGGACATGAGTCGATATTTTACTTTCAATTACTGTTCAGTTCTCTTCCAATTAGTCTGGAACTGATAGAACTGCCACGGCTCACAGGCTGGAGAGCACGGCCACCATCGAGAATTTGAGATTCTCTGTGTTGATCCATCTGTTGAACGGCTTTGACAGATAGATACACATGCACCACACACTACTAATTAAAAAGGAGGAGAGGGATGAAAATAAGATGGAGGCTTAGTAGAACAATGTGCTATCAGAGGTGTGAGTCCACAGCAGATGGTGCGGGCTTAGAGACGGAGTGCAGGGGACACTGCGGCAGAAGTGTGATTACACGGAGTGAAAAGAGGGTGGAAATGAACGGGGACAGGAAAGGGCAAGGACATCGTATTAGTCATCTTTCTTATATATAGATGTGGTTCATCCACAGCACTCCAATCAACCCACAGACTAAGATTTTATCCATCCAGCATTTATTATTGCAACAATTCCAGCCACATTGAGAGGCGCAACAACAAACAACAAAAACAACAAACATCAACAACAATCCAAGCAGCTGCAGGGAGGGCCGCCACATCCAGCAGATTCGCAGTTTCCCTCCCGCTTTGTTTGTGTGCTTTGTTTGTTGCTGCTATTTTATGGAGCCCAGGACCACCGCTGCATCCTCACAGCCGCCTCGCTGTTCCAAACACAAATGTGCACCAACTGATTGTAGCCAGCAAATGCAGTTAAAAAGCATCTCTAATCAGCCCACACTCCAAAGGCTATTATCTCCCAAAGGAAACAGGATGAGATGTGCTCATTTTCTGACTGATGATGAATATATTGAAGGGTTATATCAGGGTTAGAAAAGTTTGGCTAGAATTGCCTTTGGACATTTTTCTTTTACTTTCTTCTTTCTTTCCTGCCAATGTCTTCTTAATATAGAGATATGAGAGGGCATTTGATTCTTGTGGATTAAGTTTATCCTTTGTCTTTCTCCTTTTCCTCAGTGGCCACACCCCTCTGATGGTGACAGGGACCAATCTGGACGTGGTTCAGGAGCCAAGGATCCGAGTCAAATACGCTGGCCGAGAGTCTGTTAATGTAAGAACCAATATAGTGTATTAATCGTTGAGCTGAACCAGCAAAACATACACATGCAAATAAATACAGAATCTGCTAGCCAGGTCTTGCTTGTCTCACTAAATTCTGCTATACAAGCACAATAAGTGATGTTTTTAAAAAGTGCTATCTCCAACAGCCCCTCCAGCTCTCTACACTTGCCCTAACTTCCACATGAACCTGATCGTACAACTGGCAGTGAAAGTGGCCTGCATGTTGTATTTAATTAAGAGTTTACTCTTAAGTTTCTTCAGGCGAGTTCTCTGCTGCCCACACAAGCCTCCACCTGCCTGAGTCTTGTTGTTTTTTTCCGCCACACTCTGTCACCCTGAGCAACATTTTGACTCGTCTGAGGGAGAATAAGGTGGTTTTTTTTTGCAGCAGTAGTGGAGCTGAGTGGAGGGGACAGTGAAGACTGGGTGAGAAGGTGGGGGCATGTTGGTGGAGGGGGAATGTCAGAGGTGTGCATGATCAGGGGCAAGGAGACTCCTAATGGCTCTCATTGCAAGATTAACTGCGGTCAGAAGTCTTTGGTCAGCATAAAGAGCTCTTGTATAATCAAAGTCTTGGCTGCGGGAAATCGTTACAAATTGCCTCTGAGCCCCCGTCCTAGGGGCCCTTGTTTAATTAAGAGGATGGGATTTCCTCTGTATGGTCTGGAGAAAGGTGGGGAGGGCAGATGAACGAACTAAAGGGGAAGCAGGAAGGATATGGAGTGAGAGAACAGGAAAATTAGTAGTGCTCTATGTCCAATTCATGTGAATCTAGTACAGGGCACATGTACACACACTTAAAAGACAACATACGCATTAATTCAACAGTTCCCAGTCTTTTGGATTATATTAATAAACTTCTCTCTGAGTAGAACTGTGTCGTAGAACTGTTAGAAACGTTCATATACGGAATTTTGCAGAGCAGAATATAGATTTTTAACAACATTGAAATTCCAACGCAGGTTATCATCTCCTTAGCTGTTTTGTTGTATTTATTTATTACCGTATCTGTCTGGGTCACCACCTCAATCTGCTGTGAACTGCCGCTCTAAGGTATAGAAACCTTATGCATAGCTAAATCTCACATACATACAACCAAACGCTTCCTCAGTGCTGTTCCTCAGTTTTGCGAGAAATTGTGCAAACAAGTTTCCTCCTCTCTGCTGTCCAAACTTCCCATCTCTGACATGAATATTCTAAAACTGGCCTAAAGTGTTTGACTCGCTTAGCGAATGTTCCTCTACTAAAAATATACAACTGTGCCCTCGGCTTTTTTGCACTACAATGTTTATCCACGTAAGGACACAATTTCCCTAAAAGACCTTTGTGAGATATGAAAGCGTAGCAATCACAAGTAAAAGACAAATCTCTACTGCTTTACGCTTTTAGAAAAGGAAGGGGAAAAAAATACCTGATGAGTGAGAGACTGCCGGAGACTTGGTGAAATAGGATTTGACTTGTGTGTGGCAGCCGTGCTGTCTTATTTGTCAGTCTTGGCGGCTTTGAGAGAGAGAGAGTTGTTCACATCTCCCAAGCTTAGTTTTTTCCAACTCCCCACCTAGCGCCTGACAAAAGGAGCCCGTGTCACTGTCTTGATTGCCCTCACTGCCACAGAGAATGAATTTCTGTTAAATGCTAAGGTTACAATTACCCATCCTTCATCCCATCTCCCCACTCTACCCCCCTTTTCCCCTTTTGTCAGGAAGGAAGGCAAACAGCAGAGCAGCCTATAGCAATAAGAGCTGCTGTCTGTCAGGCAGCCTTCAAATGATCACCTGTCTCCCGATAAATTGCTTCTCTTTTTTCCTCCCATGTGTCACCTGCACAGATGTACAATGAAACTGGGGAAGGAAAAAAAGACAATTTTCTTTGTGAGGCACTCTGTATCTGTCACCAGATTTACAATTGAAACATTTATCATAATCTTGATTAAAGGTTCAGTCTGTAGGATTTAGTGGCACCTAGCGGTGAAGTTGCAGAATTCAAGCAAAGGAAACCTCCTCGTCTCACCCCTCCCCATCCAAGCATGATATCTTATATCTTATCAAAACTGTCCACTGGTATGTAAAGTACATGCTACTGCTGCTACAAATGACGCTGCTACTAACCATCACAATGTGCTGAATCTCCATCTTCAGGAGCAGGACGATGTGATTATGGACATGTCCTGTAGCAAGAACTTTTAAAGTTGAACTTCAGCCAAATCCAAGAGTTGAATAAATTACAAAGGAAACTTGTGCCTTCTCCCGCGCTGCCAGTCATTGTAAGACCACGTTTCTACTGATGTGTTTCCAACCACACATTTTGCTGAAAAGCTGAACACACTTAATACTGAGTTCACACAACAATTTGCCATCTTTGGAGCCCCAAAAAATCATTAAAAAATCATTAATCCGCTTACAGATGAAAAGCAGTGAAAAATCGTTAGAGAGGAAGACATAAAAGATCAATGTTACTGATGTGTCTTTTATTGTAGATTTGATCTCTTGTTTGTTTAATCTTTAAGCTCGGTTTGCTCTGATTTCTATAAGAAGTATATCATGTCTATCGATTTATTTCATATTATTGTTAGAAATAATTTCATGAAACTTTAAAAACAGGTCAGACGTCAGAACAGGTTTGGTTTTCATCTTATCTGGTTTGATCTTTGAGTTGGACATGATATATACAATATATATCTATACACAAATGAAAACATGATTATTAATATTATATTAATATTATATTCTATTCCTGCCAATAGATCTACCTAAATCTGACACAGTCATGTTTTAAAGCTAGCTCCATGACATTTCATCTAACTGCATTTGCCACATTCAAGACACTTTGACTGAGTTTCAGTGTGGCACATCAGGTGCATTTAAAGCTGCTGCTTATGACAGAGGTGTTGGTGTTGCCAAGTTACCATCACTTCGAGGACAATCAGGCTGATAAACTGAGCTGATCAATGTCATAAGCAATTATAATGGATGCTCAGAATTTACAATGGTGATGATTTTGTATTCTAAACTGTATCCATCTCTCTTACACTGTTGTACATTTCATCTCAGCAGTATCAGCATCGTGGGTGGCTCACTGAATCATCAGTCTGGTGGGTTAGTGCCTTGCCTGTTATATGGTTTTGGTGTTGACTGTAAAACAAGAAAAAAACAAAAACAAAATATATATAACAAAGCAAAGCTTACAGAGGATGTTTGAAATTAGTCACACCCTCATCACAACTCACAGTGGCACACGTCTCAGAGGGAAATGAAACCACAGGATTTGCACTAACTTAAATACCACTGAGACCTTTTTGTAGATGGATCAGAACTGAAGTTTGAATTAGCGCCAGTATTATCAGCTTATTGGAACAGCACACAGGCAGGAAAATGCTGTTAGAGTGTAGGAGTAACAAAGTAAGGTAGCAACTATTGGCTAGCGATTGATTGTTAGCCTCATGATGACCTTTGACTCTTTGAACCCTTTCGCATTTCTCCTACACACATCCTCAGCCAGGTTATCTTATCCCTCCCTCACCCTCTCACTACCTCTCAGGCCTGAGACCTTTGAATGGTTGAGTGGGCTGTAGCAGCGCTGAAGATCATAGTAATGTATTCACCCAGAGGGGTTGGAGTGCTACTGTCTTAAAACACCCCGGCTCTATCCAACACTAGAGAAGGAAGACGGATGAGGTTCCAATTATTTTCTCTATCTGTTGACCTCAATTCACTTTATCAATGCTGTACAATGTAGAGCTTTCTCCACATGGCATAAAGGAATCAAATTGCATTATGTGCTATCCTACAACACACAGAGGTTTGTTTCTGTTGTGATGCAGGTGGATATAGAGATGGAGAATATGCGATGTTGATTGGAAATTGTGCAGTGTAATGTTACAACTGCATACTGAGAAGAAGGTGTAAAAGATTTCAAAGAGTATTTCAAAACTCTGTACTGCAAACAAAATGAAAATTATTAAATTAAACTACTTTATGTGCATTTATTGAAAAGTAGAAGTCTAAGTTGTCATAGCATTTTGAAATATTGCAGTTTTTATTGGCCTACCCACACAGCAACTCAAAATACCATATTTTCTTTATTAAATCCCTAAGCATCCCATTTACCCATCACTATTTACTCACTCATGCAAAACATCCTGTATGATAGCAGCAGCTTTCTATCTTGACTGTATTCAAGGGGAAAGAAGTTATTTAGGTAAAATATAGAAAATGTAGAAAGTGAGGAGTGTGAGTGAGTGAGTGTAAAAAAAGCCTCACCAGTATCCATCTCAGGCAGAGCAGATGGTAGTCAGAACCGTACTTGACTTGCAAATACCTTGCTGCTCCAGTGTGACAGTCACGAGGATGCCACCGCAGCATCTGGGTCCTGTCTATATGACATGTCACCGTGCCAACAAGAGAGAAAGCAGCCATGTTAAACTTGAACTCATGCTGCATCTCTGTTTCCATGTAGAGATCAGGAGAACATCCTGAGCAAGTGGGTAAAGTTAATTTAAATCATCTATTCCCAAATGTTGCACACACATCGTTCATTAATAATTCACTCTCTGTGAGTAAGTGTTAGACCGTGAACAACAATGTGATCACACTTTGGTTTTATTAGGTATGTTGTTATAAGTGTTTAATATGTGAATATTTCAATTTTAAAGCACCGCTGTTCAGATTTTATCGGTCACTTTTGACTAACAGGAGGTGAAGTGTTGAGTCTGTGGTGTTGTAAAGTCTGTGTCAAATTTCCAGAAAGTCTCATCGTTACTTTGCAACTTTTCAGTTGTTAATGTGATTTCACACAACCCCAAAAGTTGGTGAGAGTACGTCAGGAGACCTAATCTGGTCGTGTCGCTATCTATTTTTAAAAAGTTCTTATCTTCTCGCTCTCTTGTCACGCGCTACTGTTGCTCGTAAAGCGCGAAATATCACAAGACCGGAGAAAGTCGCTTGTGGAGCAGCTACAAACCGATGGAGCAGCATCACTGTACCTGCTGCTGTGACAGTTGAAATGTTTTAGTCATCATAAATCTGTACTTTCAGACAGATGATAACTCACAAAGATTGGAAATGATCTGTCAATTAATCTCTTCAGTGATTAATTGACAGGTTAAGTCTCTCAAGATAGTGTCTTAGTCATTGGTTCATTGGTGCCTCCACACCAGTGACAGCTGTGGCCGTAGGCGTTATTTCTTTCTTGTAAAATTTTTTGACCTTAGAAAACACATTTTTTGCTTTGTTTTTTGACCAGTTGGCCGAACAAAACAAGACGTTGGAACAAGCAACATGCATTTTTCTGTGTTTTTAAAGGGTCAAAGGATTGATTAAGAAAATAGTTATAATAACGAGCCGATGAGTTGAGAATTCAGCATTTATTCACACTACACTGAGGTTTTATTGTCACACTTGGATCCAAGCCTCTACATGGTGAAAATACATAAACATTTAAAAATCCATATCCAGGAGCAAAGGAAGCAATGAGACCGATTCCTTCTTCCACCTCTATAGTCACACACCTGCATCTGGCCCTGCACCACGCTGCTGAAACACAATTGATGTAGCCCACACAGAATGAGTTTGCATCGATCTCCTTTGCTTGCTCCAGAGCAGCAGACAACAGGTAGAAGGTGTGGTAGATGCTAGCATTCAGCGGCTTTGATGATATTTACCTCTAATTAAGTTTCTTCCCCAGAGAGAGAGAGAGAGAGAGAGAGAGAGAGAGAGAGAGAGCTGGGGAGGGAGTGAAAGGAGATAAAAACCTCAGTGAGCAGAGTGCTGTGCCGCAATCAATCCTCTCTCCCTCCTTCTTCCCCTCCAGAGCTGAGCCAGGGAGGATGGATGGAAGACAGGTCTCTCATCTGGGCAAACTGGAGAGAAGTAATAAAAGAGCCATAGCTCAACCTCTACCTGAGGAAACAGAGGAGCAATGCCTCCATCCTTTGTGTCCTCCAGTGTTTTTCAGCGAAGCAGTAGCAGCAATTTATTTTCGATTTTACAGAGGCTTCCTCTCCAATAAAGATGGATTTAATGACAGACAATAAATCCTTTTCTCTGAAAAGAATTAGGATTTTATATGCCAGTTATTAGTCTACTGAGCTCCCTGCAGGGTTCACCGATATGTTTTGAGTTAAGATCACACTTAAGGTTATAACAAACATGGGGCTTTTCTAAGGATCAACTTCAAACTTGGTATTTTATTTTGAGGCCAGGAAAAAAAACGAACGGTTTTAGCATCTCGGCTGTGCTGAAATGTCGGAGTTTATCCCGGATAAGTGAATCACATTTCTTGTTTTACTTCAGCATGTTTAGGCTATCATAGCAGGACGTGCAACACATTGACATTTTTCTCTTGTTTGCTCATTCTCCTCAGGTGTGTAAGGTATTGAACACAACCAGTATGAGCTGCTTCGCTCCCTCCCTCATGGCGGAATACCTTCCAGGTTTAGATACTGTGAAACATGCAGATGAGTTCGGGTTCATCTTCAACAACGTCCAGGCGCTGTTGGTCTACAACAACACCAACCTGCTCTATTACCCAAATCCTTATTTTGAGCCCCTGAGCACCACTGGTGTCCTGGAGCAAAAACCAGGCTCACCCATCATTCTCAAGGTAAAAGAAATATTGATGACTGTGGATATAAACTGTTCATTTTCTTCATCTGGGAAATCATTAAGGATTATATTCTACATTTTTGCCCCGATTGCCAGTTGTTCCCACTCTCCATCACCTTGTTTGATCTCGGCATGAAATAATATGTGGTCGCAGGTGTGACCACACTAAGGGGTCTCATTTACAGTATGTTTTAGGTGACATTTTCTTTGAGGGTTTTTAAAATAGTTCGATTTTCATTGAACCGTGTGTTTGTGTTTGTGCTGGTCTGAGTTGAGGTTTTCCTTCTTAATTTCACACCCCTCTGCCCATCTCCACATGCCCACAGGGCAGAAACCTGGTTCCCCCAGCATCAGGAGGGGTGAAGCTTAACTACACGGTACTCATTGGAGAGACCCCCTGCTCCGTCACTGTGTCTGAGAGCCAGCTGCTGTGTGAGCCACCCAACCTCACTGGACAATACAAAGTCATGGTCAGTATGGCGTCTGTGCACACAGATGTATTGTGTGTGATGTCTGCTACATGATAGTCGGCATCTAAACTCTCATCATTGTTCATTGAACTGAAGGAAAGAGGTCAGAGGAAGAACAGTGTGACTGTGCTGTAGCTGTCAAAATGTTCTGCCAGAATCTACTGCAATTATTTTTAGTTCCCTGCTTGCTTATTGAGTGCGAGCCCCAGACTATTTCCCTCTTAGCATCAGTGTGTAGGTAGTCACATGTGTTTGCACTCGGTATCAATTTCCGCAGACAATATTTATCTATGTTTTGGCAGGATTTGTTAAGACGTAGGCATCGCTGTGTATCAATTATCGTGATTGATTTCACGGCAGTGATCGTATTTTGTTGAAATGTGAGTAAATTATGCTTCTTGCTTTTGTGTGAATGGTTCCCTTTTACATTGTGTGTTTGTGTCTTCTCCTCAGGTTCAAGTGGGCGGTCTCCACGTTTCCCCCGGCGCCATCCACATCATGTCGGACAGCCTGCTGACCCTCCCGGCTATTGTCAGCATCGCCGCAGGCGGAGGCCTCCTCCTCATCATCGTCATCCTCGTACTCATCGCGTACAAGCGGAAGTCGCGTGAAAATGACCTCACCCTGAAGCGCTTGCAGATGCAAATGGACAACCTGGAGTCACGGGTTGCCCTGGAGTGCAAAGAAGGTTAGTTAAAAAAAAAACAAAGAAGCCAGCATACAGAGCAAGTGCAGAGGTTTCAGATTGTAGCATGAGGATGATTACAGGTCGACTTTGCCAAGAATATCCATTTACAGTTGGTGAATGCATTTCACTTGTGCAGACTGTAATGACATAGAAAGCACAAATGTTTTGTGCATATAGTACAGTAAGTAAATCACTGGTTGTCTGTGTGTTAAATAATGCATTTAAAATTTCTCCAAATCTAGGTCGTTGAGTCATCCTGGGTGTATACCACAACACACAGATTCAGTCAGTCAGCAGTGACCCGTCTGGTCACGTAGTGAATCCCTGAACTGCTAACTGCTTTCTAGTTTGCATGCTGAGCACAGACTTGCATTTAAGCTGACACATAAATACAGAGTTTCACATCAGAGTAAACCCAGGCCTCCTCCTCCCAGAAAGACACACATTATGTTGAGGTTTAATTCATGTCTTAACTGGAGGCTAATTCCATGTTTATATTTTTATGATGTCTTTGTACTTCTGTGACTGTGTTTTAGTCGTTCAGAGCTGGTCAGTTTTCAGCATCCCTGCAGCATTATCTAACAGTAACAGTATCTAACGCACTGCTATTTTAAAACATGCTCCCTCGTGGCTCAGGGTTAAAAGAGGGCACACTAGTCCATCTGACCTTTGGACTTCTACCCGGTGGGAGAACCACAGATAACCTCCGGCTGACCGCCAGCTCCCACACAGCACAGCAGCTCAACAAACCTTCCCCATGATGCAAAGTTCAGTTCCATATGAACGCTCTCAAATAAACACCACTGATTTGCCCCAGATCATCATCAGGGGTCATTATAGCCAATCACTGAGACGGCAAAAGTGAGATTTATGTTTGACAATATACAAGGGATTTCATCAGCCAGAAAGGACTTTATTACTTATCCCCTCCAGCAAACCGTGAGTTACTCCACTGTGTGATTATGCCGTGGATAAGAGTGGATAAATGACAGACAGTTGGACAGACAGGTCAGCAGATAGACAGAGCAGGCAAGCAGGAGGAATCAGCTGTACACAGCAGCCTTGGGAGAGGACAAGATTAATGTTTTAACCATTAGCAGCGGCCAGGAGTGCGCTGCCCTGCGGGGCGGATTTAGTTCGTACCTGGGTCCCTCCTTATGAGTGCGCAGACCCCTTGTGTGCCCGTAAGCCCATATGTTGGTGTGTAAACCCAGCAGTCAGGGGGACTAAGGGGCAAGGAGGTGAGGGCTCAGACTGGGTGGAGATGGTGGAGTCATGAGGAGGGTGTTAGGGGACTGCTGCTGCTCCTGTGATAGGCTGCAGACAGGGAGCCTCCCCGAGGGCGGCGAAGCAGAGCAACTGAGCCGTGAGCCTGAACAGGAGTCAGTCAGGATGGAGCCAATTAACTAGTGCTCACCTGCAGCCTCACACTGAGATGACACACACTCTTCGGGGCCTTAGGTACAGCCAATTTGCCGGCTGGTAGATAAAAATGAGTGAGAAGAGGTGCTGAGAGTGTGTGTGTGCGTTTGTGTGTGTGTGTGTGTGTGTGTGTGTGTTTTATGCTCAAGAAAGAGTGAGCTCTTGCGTTTTTTTTTTAACAGAGAGATGTGAAACATTGAGTCTCTCTGACATGAAGACTATCCAGGGCTTTAACTGTCAGCTTCATTATAATGGTAGTAAACACCATGAAGATAAGAAGGATTCACATATTTGGTCTCTGTGGGATTGAAGAACAGTTTTATTTATATGCTGCATGTCTAAAGTGTTCCCTCAAACCTGTCTCTCTTCCTTGGTTTTTCCTTTTCTCGTAGCCTTTGCTGAACTACAGACAGACATCAATGAGTTGACCAGTGACCTGGACAGAGCTGGTATCCCCCATTTGGACTACAGGACGTACGCCATGAGGGTCCTCTTCCCCGGCATCGAGGATCATCCCGTCCTCAGAGAGCTGGAGGTAGTCAAGAGACAGCGAGAGAGCTAGAAAGAGAGATTGGAGAGAAGATGGCTGAGACACATACGCACCAAATGCATTAAGAAAGGGCAGGAAAAAGTCAAACTGAGGTAGAGAGAGAGTGGTAGAGTGTGTTCGCCTCTTACCAACCCCCTGCAAGGAAAACTACACAGGCAGAGATGTGCTCCAAGGGATACGATGCCTGTCACCATACATATACACACATGTAGCCAATCAAACTGGACTGCATATATTAGCATGCGCATACACACACACACACACACACACACACATACATACACATATATATATATATATATATATGATAAATAGATAGATAGACCTCACATGCAGGTCCCTTCATGGAAAACAGGGTCCCAGCACGTGGCTATTTCATCCACCAGTGGTTGCAGCATGAGGAGTAATGAACTGAGTAATTCCCAGTCCTCAGGCACGACTGCAGGTCCCTCCGCTGGGGGGGAAACTGACTGCTTAACACTTTTTTTGTTCCTCTTTATGGGGCCAAAGTGGTGAAGGGAAATGAGGTTATTTTATGTGGCAACACAGAGTGATGTACACTATCAGGGTGAAGACATCCATCATGATAGAGGTCCACTTTTTGATTTGTAGATTGTGTGAGAGGCAGGATGGGATTGCTTTATCGTGCCTGGTTAGGAAGAGTGGTGGTGGTTCACAGCAGCCCAGCTCTGCAAGCTTGAGTGGGGGAACAGTCCCTTCACCCTCTGTCCTTAGACCATAGATTAGATATCCAAACTTTTGAAGAACATTGATGTGAAGTCAAACAGAGAGAGTTTTGTCGCTGTGGGATTGTCTTACACTGGCAAGTTATTTGACATTTGACTTGAAAGTGAAATGGCAGCTAACTCACAGAACAATGCATCTTAACAGACCTGGGTCAATAATTGATTAAGATCTTCTCAGTTACTCACCATGAGTGGGAACTTCTGTCTGCCTAAAGTGAAACATGAGTGAAGGATTTGGTGCCTTTGGAAAAATCTTTTTGTTTTGTTTGATACAAGGTCAAGAAAGAAGGAGGAAGGAAGGATGAAAGCTCGAAGAGCAACAAATTATTTCAAAACACATTTCAGCTCATTGTTATTCACATTGTTACTAGACATTTATTATTCAAATTAGTGCTTGGAAATTCTCAGCACCAACACATATTTGTCTCTCTCCCTCATATGTCCAGGTGTCGGGTAATGGCCAGCAGAATGTGGAGAAGGCCTTAAAGCTGTTCGGTCAGCTCATCAACAACAAAGTGTTCCTGCTCACCTTCATCCGAACGTTGGAAATGCAGCGCTCTTTTTCCATGAGGGACCGTGGCAACGTAGCCTCACTTATCATGACGGCGCTTCAGGGGCGACTGGAGTACGCCACCGACGTCCTTAAACACCTGCTGTCAGATCTCATCGACCGCAACCTGGAGAGCAAAAACCATCCCAAACTGCTGCTACGCAGGTAACACGGTCGGCACTTGAGACAAAAATATTGTCAGTGATTTCCCATAGCAATAGCAGAGCAATTTATCCAATCTATTAATTAAACTATATAGATTACATTTGAACTGAAAATCATGCCCAAAAGCTTTTTCAACAAACTAAACAAAGAAGAGCTTATTAACAAATTAGATTGACATAAATGTTCCGACTTTTGAATCATTAAAAAGAGAGAAAGAAAAAGTAATTAACATAAAGTAATAAAAAAATAAAAAGCCTCTTTGACACAGCATGTGTTCATAAACAAAAAACACCTTAATCCTCTGTAATACTGTAAGATTAAGGAAGATTTTTAGATCTTTGATTTCATCAAAGAGAGTGAACAAACACACATTCTGCCCATTCATATGTGATCCTGAGCCTAGGGGATATTGTGGAGATACTGAAAACACTGTTCCAGTTTAAAGAAATAAATGTTTCAATAAGCACAGGACTGAAGAAAGATGTGAAAACATCTAGACTGACGGATGGGGATCAGTTTAAGGCTGTATGTTCTCTCCGTTTTTTTCTCGTGGATGGATGAATTCCGTGTTTTTCCTAACTCGCTGTGTTTCCGTGTAGATGCTTCACAGAATAAGGCTTGTAATGAGTGCTACAGTAACATCTACAGTATGCTGAGATATTCAGTGTGCACTCGACACGTCACGAGAAACATCTGAATCCTCCACATTATTCCATATTCTTTCTCTCTCCGGTATCTCTCCCACTTGCTCTCTCTCTCTCTCATTGCCAATGTCAGTCTCACTTATCCTCCAGGCTCAGGCTCCTTATAAAACATTCAGAAGCGGTTCAACTTAACTTTTTTCTCCAGTGTACATTGTTTTCAGGGGGTAGCTGGGATGATGTGCTAAAACTTTAAACACCTGCTAAGTCCTTGCCCAAGTGTCCTCAGCTGCTTTCTGGTGGCTCTGGACGTATAGAAATAGTTTAAAAGACCAACAAACAATACTCTGCTCAAAAAGTACAGAGCGTACAAAGCACAGCCACCATGAACAGGCTTCTTCTGAAAACCTCACTGCTCTCTGTGCACCATTTTGATTTTGTTTACATGACTAATAAGCAGAGACGGTGAGAGCAGCCAGCTGCTACACTTTTCAAACAACGCTTTCTTTCTGATGTTAATGTTCCCTTAGTGTCTGTATTTGAAAAGCCAACATTAATAGTCAGGGTAAATAACCGCCAGACAGAAAAGACTGGGCTCTGGAGCAAACAGAGCAAGAGGCTGAAAGACCAAGAAGTGTTCTAAAGCGACACAGCATCAAATGGACCTAGATTAAGCTGTTATTTCAGATGACAGCAGGGCCCCACGTCACCTCTAAGTTTCCATTATCCTCTCTTATTAGGAACACAGTGGTACGTAATCCACGGGTCCTGCCGTCGCAGCCTGGAGGGTCTACTAACGTCCTATAGTTTTTACATTTCACTCCCCTCGTTTTCTTTTTGTGTGGAATTTAAGGGATTATCAATTTGACATGGTTCTTTGCTGTCGTTGTCTTCCTCATCGCCTATTTAGAGAAAAGCCGACAGTCAAGCCAGCCAGCTGACTCACACACACAGACAGACTCACAAACGTGCCTGTGATGATAGTCAAATTGAGCACGTCTCTGAGCAGTAATTGTGTTTGTGCAGTGCAGAGAATGAGGCTGCTGGGCTGTGCTTTGTTGTCGTTTTCTCATTCGGATGCCTTTTCTTTTGGCTCTCCTCAGTCTGTTATCTCATATAATGGGATAGTGAAATGCTCACTGTTATGTCGGCTAAGCCCCCCCTCTGTTTTTTTTTATCAGTTTTAATGAATATTGTTTACCGTGAACATCTAAGCAGATCCTTCTGCTTTTTAATAGTGTCCAAATGTATCTTTCTGGATGTTTTGTTCGACTAATGAACTGATGCGATGAATAAAGCTGTCATTTGAATTAAATCTGAGTAGATTAGCAGGAGAAGTCACTGTGATGTTATTGTGAATGAATAATTGGTGAGCGTACTGTCCCTGAGATGAGTTTACATGCCTGGCTATAAGAGAGAGCCAATGTACAGCAAGACCCAGCAGATCGCCTCAGCCTCTTCCTGTCCTCATTTATATTACAGTGGGTGGAAAGTGCGTCCCGAGACATGTTTGATTCAGAGCAAAAGCCGTTCAGCTGTCATTGAATGCTTTTCTCCAGAGGGGAACATGTCCACAAGCAAGCATGCTCGACCTTTTAAGAGGAAATCATAATCACAGAAGCGTTACAGATACAAAAATAGCTCCTTCTGTCATGTTGTTTTAGCAAGTTGTCCTCATGCTCCCTGTGGCCTATAATAGTCAAAGTTTAATATGTATAATGCAACCAAATGGTTCTTTTAAAAAAAAAAAAAATGCCCTGGACACATCCTATACGCCTGAAAAGACATGAAAGCTTTATTGCGTCTCTTAGAACCAACCCCCACTGATACAAACACACATTGTTAAAAACAGATCACAAACATGTGCTTTCATTTTCTGAAATGACCATAAAACTCTCTGAAACACACGAGAGCTGCTGTTATGTCTCCACTCCAGCGACAATCGTAGCCAGAAGCATCACATTTTCTGGTTGTATACGCCCTCATATCACGAACGCTTTGAGGGAATCTGCTCAAATTCAGCTCAAATGTTCACTTAGACTCAAAGACAACTTACTTAGATTTTGTTGGTCAAAGGTCACTGTGGCCGCAAGCAACTTGTTTTTGGTTAATGTGCCAAAAACATGGAAACAGAACAATAGAAATAGACTGTTAGTTAGGGGCTGTTTTTAGCTCTTACCACAGCAGGACAGTGTATGTGAGGGTCAGCTCTAAATAAACTACTGTTCCCTTGTTCATTATGAAGAGGGAGCAGGTCAACCAGTAACAATGAGGCTCATTTATGTGGGTTTTAATAGTTTTGGGTCAATGATGGGGGAATTTATCAGGATTTGGCCACAGACACAGCTCTTGTTGGTTTTAGCCTTTTTATGGGATTTTATGAAACTAAATATTCTGGACTATTATATAAAAAACAAAAAATTAAAGCCTGTTGTTATTCTTAAATTGATTGACAGGTACTCTGACACGAGGACTGACTTTAAGTCTGTACAGTATGTAAGAGTAAAAGAACAGTAAGAAAGTAAGAGTTTGTGTGTGTATGTGTGTTTGCTATAAGAAAGTGTAGATACAGAATGTGCCAATGGCGCGTAAGGAACACAGAAATACACAATGTGGCTGCTCCAGAAAAGCTAGGCGCCCTTAATTATTGAGCCCCATTCCTGCGGTGAGCTCCAGTGAGAAGATGGAGCACCGTGCCGTCACTAACCACAGCACAGGGAGGGGTGGTGAGCAGAGAAATGAAGGCAAAGGTTGAGAATGTGGAACAGAAGGATGAGGACTGAGCGGACGATGTAATTGCAGTCAAACAAGAAATAAACACAAACTAAACATTGGATGACTCCAAATGCTTTCCACACCGAATGTTTGGAGTTACTGGTGTAGCACATTTAAAATGCTGCATGTGAAGTTGCTCTGATTAACATTAACACTGCATCTCTGCCTGTCTCTCACCATCTCTAGACATACCTCTGTTTCCATATTCCTCTCACACACTCACTGTGTCTCACAAGGCAGATAGTATCTCCTGATAGTATTTTTTTTTCACATTTGAGTGTTTAATTGCTGATGTGCTATCTATACTTTATTGGGGATGATAATATTAGATTAACTTCTATCAGTCTACTGTCAGGAAGCTCTCAGCCTAATATAAAGTCCTAAATATAGATCCGCCCGCAGTAATTTCAGATTTTTGATAAAAATCGATGAGGAAGTTTGCATGGTGAAAGGTAGATTGAATAAAACTGCTGTCATAACAACATCCCTGCTCTTCGCTTATGTTAACGTTATGCCAAGATCTGAGATCTGGTGCATTTGCTGACAGTAGGTTTGACTCATAACATCTAATACTTACTAACAGAAGTTCATAAATATGTAATAGAAATGCACAGTGAAATTTCCATTCAAGGGAATTCTGTTCCCTGGCTGAGATGATGTTGACTGGTATTAGATGGTATATCATAGAATGAAAAGCCTCATGGCAGATTAAACAGGATGGAAAACAAATCAGTGACATTTATTTGAAGAACTAGTTAACCACGTAATGTTTACTGAGAATGAAGCAGGCACGGGAGTATAATGGTGGCGCTGCTTGTCAGTTTATATGTATTATGTCATAGTTATTCTGTGTTTCTTTTTTCCATATATTCTCAGCTAAGTGCAATGTCCCTTCTCAACATCTGTCATATCAGTGCGGTGAAAAATAAATCATAGCTGGTTTCATTGGGGTTTTTTTCTGTCTTGATGTCGCAGAGATGTAATATCCCTCCAGTCAGTTAAATTCCTGGACTCACGTTTGAAGGATGCACTCATGCTCTTGTGAGTCACGTTGTTCAGAAAGAAAGTCTGCTAGTCTGTCTCCTCCTTATGAAAAGATTTGAGATGCCTTCTCCTTTTTCTTTGTCTTGATAAGGAAAGATTTTAACTTGGGGACACTTACAGTCTCCCTAAAAGCTTTTTGAAAGAAATATGTAAGAGCTTTGACATTGCTTCTGATTCCCTCACTTTCCAGCGAGCTGAGTGGAACTGATGCTGCAGCTCATGCTGTTTGAATAGTATTTTCCACCATTAATGAAATATGTTCTCAAGCACACTTTCTCTCTGAGTGAAACCTATCTGAGTCGTCCTCCCTCCCTCCCTCTTTGCGACTGTCATCTTTCTGCTCATCACAAAACTCTTCATGGTATTTGATGACCACCAGAACATCTAAGAATAGCTGGCCTTTTCTCTTTGACTTTAAACTCCTTTCTCCCAGTTCTCTCCCATCATCTTCTAAAGTTTTGCCACAGCCCCACTCTTTACCCAGTTTCTTTCTCTTTCTCCTCTTTATAATGTTCTTTTAATGGAATCACAGAACATTGCTTTTATCACCTTGAGACTTTTCAATCTTGTATTATTTTTCTCCTCAGCGTTTTTGTAATGAGATTTCCGCCCATGCAGAGCAATGGAGTACAGCGTTATTAAGAGAGCAAGTATTGTGTTTGGCATTAGTTTCATTGAAAGACATTCCGCTGCCTGCTAATATCGCCTCCCCTCCACCCCTAGCTGCCATTAGGAGACTGGAAATGGGGGAGCTGGGTGGCGGGAGGGGGGAGTGCGGGGGTTGCGAAGCTCTTCTTAAACACCAAGCGGGATAATGAAATCCTGATGTTCATTAATGAAACTCAATTAATTGAAAGAAGGAAGTGGAGCCAGATGAGGAGGAGGACAAGAAAAAAAAAAGAGAAGGAGTAGAAGAAAGTGTCTCCCCTGCGACATTCAAAAGGAAGAGATATTAGGGGGGAGTCGACGCAGCCCCCGCACAAAAGGCTTTATTTGACTTCCTTCTTCGGGACTTGCTGAGCTTATTAAAATGCTTAATAGCTTCCATTAACTTCCAACTCACTCACGTCTTACACAAGCTTGGGAGGGGTACATGTAAATGGGGGAGGGGGGCAGATGCAGAGCGACTGGGGCATTGTCCAATCCACAGTAATATATTTGGGTTTATTCAGTATGAAAATACAACCTTAGGCATTTGTTGTGGCATCTTATTATGTTTTTTGAATGAAGACTTTTTGTTGTTGTCCAAGATTTGAGCAGCGTACATGTATCTTTGTTTTTTCATATATGCCTACCTTCACTAGTGTGTTTGTTTATGACAAAAAAAAGGAGTGAGGCAGGGAGCTTGTGTATGTGTGTGCCACCAAAGAGGAAGCAGTCACTCATATATATATACACACATATGCTCAGGAGCCTGCACGTCCTCAGCTTTCAGCTTCCCTGCAATGTTTACTCTCTGCTCATCCTCGAGACGAAACTGGGTGAGCTAATCTACATCTCTCCCCCTCCTGCTGGCACATCACACTTGAAATAGGCTGTCACCAAGCTCCGCATCCTCTCAGTGAGCTGCCAATAGACTGGCCGGCTGTTTCGTTCGCAGAGGAATTGCCTCCGGGGGCGTGGGAGAGACAACATCAAAGCTCTGCCTCACGTCATTTCCAAACAAAAATATAACCCCTGCTCCGCTGTCCTGCACCTGAAGGGATGTTCTGTATTTGCACGTGAAATGGAAAAGGGAGAAGTCTTATTCTTTATATATTATATATATATATATATATATATATATATATATCTCAGTTGAATGAGATAGAGTGACTGCTCAGACAATCCTTCTGGGGCTTCTGCTTTGGTCCCAGACTCTTGCTTATAGCCCTCAAACATGACTTAACACAATTATCTCCATAATAGTCATAATCTCCCTTTAGGTCCATTCAGAGGCTGAATAGGTATAATCATCCCCAACATTATTTAGCTCTGAGGAGATGGAAGCCCTCCAACTTGTCTTTAATACCTGGCTGCTTCAATTCCTGCTAATCCCTAGTTCAGCATGGCAAGCTGCAAGACCCTTCCATCATATCCACCAGAGTAATCACAGTAATTTCCTGCTACATTAAAAGGGTCATTTTTTTTCAGTGCATTGCTATTTAAATTGGCGATGCTCATGTACAAGTTGATGGGGAGTGATCATTTGCAGCCAGGTGACAATCAGAAGCTGTCACACTTGTACAAACAACACCATGCAGTCCATGGGGCACTTCACCATGGCGCATTAACTTGTGATTAGCGATTGTAATGACAGTTATAATGGTGCCGACTGGTAGAAAAATCCATTTCCGATCCAAAGCAGCTTGAAATATGCGCCGCTTTTTAATTCAGGCTTGTGCGACAGTCAAATAGAAAAGGTAAAAGAGTAGGGCACGACCGTTTTTACAAGATGAGAAAGCTTGTTGTTGCTATTCATCTCAGGTGCTTTGTCCACATGAGTTGCACAGAGCTAACCCTTTCATCTAAGCTTCATGCTTGTTAACCATTCCCACCTGGCTTTTTGCAATCCTTTTTGTTTTTTTGTTGTTTTTTCCCAATCTATCGTCTGTTTTTCTAGTGTTCAGTGATGGTGCTAATGAGGCAGATGGGAAATGTTTGTTTGCCATTCAGAGAAAGATATAAGCAGGAATCATAAAAGAGGTATATTGCGCGCAACCCTCTGCTCTGTGGTAGAAATGGTGGAGAGGTCATTGCACACTTGTGTGTTTTCATGCCCAATCAAGCTCAGCAGCAAGCTGCACCTCCATGTGCGATTGACTGGGAAGTGGGGGGAGGAAAAAGAAGGTAGAGGAGGGAAGACGAGAGGAAATGAGAGAAGATCGTTTTTGGCTGTGATCAGGCATTACCTGGCTGTGACAGCACTCGTCTCTCTCAACAGCTAAAGCTTGTCACAGCTGCAGATGTCCCGCTGTGTTCAGCCACACGTGACACACACACACACACACACACAAATTCACTAGTACTCACATCCATGCTCTCTCAATCACACACAAACCATACACACACACAGATAGATACTTTGTCTCTCTGCTCACTCACTGTGACCGTGGTGTTGCAGACGGTACACAAGCAAAAACCAGCAGTAAGATGTACCCACCCAGGATGCCAAGATAATCTCCCCAAAGTCTCTTGCTCGTACCCTCATGAATTATTGAACACCTCCATTATCTAAAAGTTTCTGAGTATCAAGAGAAAGAGTAGAGTTAAATTTGTTTCTTGCTGTCATGTAATTTCAGGACAGAGTCAGTTGCAGAGAAGATGCTCACAAACTGGTTCGCCTTCCTCCTTCACAAGTTCCTCAAGGTGAGTGCACCAAGTTAACACAAGTGTATCTATTTACTCATATAAATATCAGTTTATTTTGGGTCAGTTAAAAGTGATTGCATGTGACCAGAAATCAGAAATGTACCATATTGTATGTGTGTGGAGGTTTTCAGTCTTGTGAATGTTTGTGTTTCTGCTGTGATGTTCCTTGTGTGAATCTGTCGGTTTATGCCTATGCGTGTAATTTAGGAGTGTGCTGGGGAGCCTCTGTTCATGCTGTACTGCGCGATCAAGCAGCAGATGGAAAAGGGACCCATCGATGCCATCACTGGAGAGGCCCGCTACTCCCTGAGTGAAGACAAGCTCATCCGCCAGCAGATTGAGTACAAAACCCTGGTACGTCACACTCCACGAGGCACACGGGAACTTTGCAAGTTTGTGCACAGGAGTGCACAGATATACACAAACATACACACACATACACACACATGCACAGGTAGACCCATGATACTTGTATCATACAGCACAGGGAGCCCTTGACTCAGAAATTGCTTATTTGTAGTTAAACAAACAAACAGGCTCAGACTCTATTTATTGCTGTGATAGTGGACTTGTGAAAATTCAATGCAATTTTCACAACATGTTTCCATTTTCTGTTGTTACTTTTTCACCATAAATGTTGTTAATATAACATAGTTGTGTCTGCTGTGCTGGGTTTCTTCCTTACTGTGTGGGAAGAAAATTAACTAATGATCCCACAGGCTCCAGTGTTGGTCCAACATCAGGGTAGGTGGCTGTGGAGATTGGAGCATGCCAAACAGACCCCTCTCTCTCTACACACACACACACACACACACGCACATGCACACAGAGAAAAAAACACTCACGCAGCCAGCATGTGACATGACAATGCTCTGATTGCTCTGACTGGGAATTTGGCTCATTACGTGCTAATACCCCAGCAGAGCTGGAAATTGGTGTCCCGCCGAAGGTGTGAAATTAGATTTCGGGATGCCAGAGAAAGCGGAAATGGTTTCTCAAGGCTCCTGCCATGCTCCAAGGAGATTCTAATGAGGGCGAAGCCTCAAGCTGTACCCGAGTCGGGCAGTAACAGGACACCTCCAGCCTCGTCCTCTGCTCTCTCTCATTTCCCTCGCTGATTTTCCTCTCTTCTATTCTTTCTATCTGTGCAATGCAGATCCTGAACTGTGTAAACCCAGACAATGAAAACAGTCCAGAGATTCCAGTAAAGGTGCTGAACTGCGACACCATCACCCAAGTGAAGGAGAAGATACTGGATGCCGTTTACAAGAACATGCCCTATTCTCAGCGGCCACGTGCTGTCGACATGGACCTCGGTATGTATAGAACAAATATACACACCGCGCACAGACGCACCACGATCCAGACACAATCGCAGATGCAGTTGGCACGTGTAAAGTCTTTCATACCCACAGATTAATGTATCAGTGAGAGAAAACCTAGCCATGTGTACAGATTATCAGTGCATTAGTGTGATAAAAACTGTGTTCCAGCAGCCCAGCCAGCCCAGCCAGCCAGCCTCCCTGTGCTGCTGCCAGGCCTTCTATCAAACTGACTGACAGTGTGTGTGGTGCATCCCTCCGTCTGGCTGCTTTCACCGCATGGTAGTGCCAGTAAGACACAGCAGATCGAGACAGAGAGAGAGAGTGCGCATGTGTGTGTGTGTGTGTGTGTGTGTGTGTGTCTGTGTGTTGTTGCGTCTGTGACGTAGCGGGCTGGCTGACCCAGGTAAGAGCTGACAGACGGGCTCGCCAGCCTCATGCCGGGCTCCACTCCCACGCAGTCTGCCACTTTCATCCTCGCCTGTCCATACCTTGCCTCCCATTGCTCTGTCCCGCTCATTTTCTCTCACTTCACATGGGTGGACTGAACAAAAAAAGCCCCCCCACCACCGCCATAACCACCCCTCCCTTCCATTTACTGCAAATCAGCACATCATCCATCACTTCACAATATGGCACTGTCTATCCACTGACTTCTCTCTTGTTCTCTTCTTTCTATTTTTTACCCTTTCGCTAAAAATAATGGAGTGTGTGAAAGTCTGTACATTTCTATATATGTACAAGGGTGAGTGCTTTTGCGTTTGTGTGTGTACTTTTCTTTCAGCTTTTGTTTTTCCTGCAGGGCTGAGTGTAGGTTAGACAGTTTTCAGAGAATGTTGTGCCAAGCAGGGATATCATGTGGTCACCTGGCAAACGAACAAAGTAATAAAACCCAGTCAACAGAGGAGAAAATCAATGATCACTCCCAGCATGGGAGCTACAATGGCTGTCCACTTCCCCAGCACCACCCTTATTATCATTTCATTACCTCACAATGAGCCGTCAGCCGCTGCCCTCCACCAGTTCCGCTTATAGCTTCTACTTGTATCTGTATTTTTTTTTGCCTGTCTTGTCTGCTCCACTCTTCTCTTCTTTCTGACCCTGACGGGTCGACTGCTGCGTATGCTAATGTGACGCCAACTCTACGACACAAGTACCAATTAAAGTGCACAGCCTGCCTGCGTACACATCTCGAAATTGTTCGCGTGCGATGTTTAATTAAGATGTGTGTCAATCCGAGTCTGTGAGAGTAGAGTGCGCACGCCGAGAGCTGCGCCAGAATGTCGGCTGTTGATATCTGCTCATTTGGGTAATGCGTACAGAGAGCCCTCTCTCTGTGAGTCATGTACAAAGTTCCACCTACTGAAAGGCAAATGAGGTGTGAAAGAAGTGTTTTTAATAGTTTGTTTTGTTTTATAGGACCATTCATGTTTTTGCTATCCAAACTAACTGTGTGTGAAGGCTGAGCAAAAGCATTGTTGTTTTCCAACAGCCATAACATTTTTACCTCATGCCTGATATTGTGTAGGTACCTGACCCATGGAGGCATAGACTCCACTAGACCAAGACATTACAGATTCTTTTCAATTGCTGTTGTACAAGTGTCACACAGTGAGTGAAAGGTGACACATAGTCAATGATGTGGATATAAAGGGTCCCTCTTAGCGTAGTTTGCTCATCTGAATAGATGTTTTGAGTGGATGTCGTTTAGGTTCGGGTTGTGATGTGGGTTGAATGTCCTTTCTGTCGTCTGCAGTGCACTTTGAGTTCTTCACAGTACAACAGTGGCACCGGCAGCAGTAGAGATTTATCATGAGATACTGGGGCTGTTTGGTTCAGCTCAAGGTTTGCAGGTGGTTGACATGCTGCTGGCCCTTTTTCATCACAGCTGCAGTGTTTACACCTAAGGCCACACACACATCACTTAGTTGCCCAAAGTCATGTCACTGGTTCATCAGTTTTTCCTTTCTTTTAGACACTTTTTTAGTCCTTGAAGCTTGTCAGAGTTGTTCACTTCCTTACTCTGCCCATTTTCACGCTTCCAACTCATCATCTTGGAGGACAAAATGTTCATTTTCTGTCTAATATATACATCCTTGGCACCAAACATCTCTGTGCAGAATCCATAGAATCCATAAGCAGTTGTGTATAACAGCGTATGTGCTTGCGTTTTCAGAGTGGCGCCAGGGGCGAATGGCTCGTGTGGTGTTGCAGGATGAAGACATCACTACCAAGATAGAAAACGACTGGAAGAGACTCAACACTCTCATGCATTACCAGGTAAATACAGACAAAGGTTTTGTTTTCATAAATTCACTCTCAAACCATTTTTTTTTTTACCAAGAAAAGACTCATTTCAGTCGAAACTCTGCTACTGTGGCTTTTATTATGGAAATTGCAGCACACACCTTGCCAAACTTTGATGTTTCCCCTGCTCTTGACTTTTTAGGCAGCCAATTTTCAGCCCCTCATTTGCATACCCATGCCTGGTGTTATCCCAGTGACTCACTGAATAGGGGACAATTACTGTACAGGTGGCAGGAGAGATGAACTCTCAACATCTCAGCCGACACTTCTCCCTCCTCCCCAGAGAGAAGAAGCTGCTCGAGTCAGGAGGACAGAATCTTTCTCCTCTTTTTTTCCTCCTCTCTGCCCCGTTGACTTCTACGCTGGCAACAATTAGTCCCGCTGTGACTGCCTGCTTCTGTCTCTTCACATTTAGAATCTCGATTCACACCTCGCAATTTGAGGGCCCATGGGTTCACCTGTTGCCCCCCTGTTATAGCAGGGGGGGTAGAGAGCTAAAGTGGAGGAAATAAGAGAGCAAGAGAGCAGTTCTGTATTTTTAGTAGACTCTGTGGCTGTTGAAATTCTAATTTAAAAAAAAAAAAAACTGAGAACAAGTGGGAGTGAGAGGTAGCCAGAGACAGCTATTAAAGAGGAATAAAAGGAAAAAATAAAGAAACAGTTAAGGCAAAATGAGAAGGCAGCTATCTCCACAGGTCATGAATCCTTTGCAGCTCACGCTCAGCCAGCTCTCATTAGTCAGCCATCTGCTTAAAGACTGCATGAGGCTCCATTCTGCTCCTACTCAAGAGTCGAGTCTGGGACTGAGGTGGCTGCGGATGGATCCATAGGGGCAAGAGATGCAGCTGCATCTATATGCAGAAAAAGGGGACCAGGTCTAGAGCTCAAGACCTCACAGTTGGTTTGTGGGGGGGGGGTTCATCTGAACTCCTGCCCCAGGAGAGCGAGCAGAGTACTTTAACAGATGTAGGAGTCATTAGAAGAAGGGGACTCCTCAGAGTGTCCTTCACACAGGATTTGACACCACACTGCTTCTTTCCCCTTTGTCCTTTTTCCCTCGTTCTTTCCTCTCCTCGTTGTCTTTCTCTTTATGTTTCCGTCTTGTGTATATTTTTCTCTCACCAAATATCCGATGAGATTTCATTTTGACTTCATTTCCTCCTTCCTTCCTGCCTTGCTCTGAGCTCCTCTTCCTCTCTGGTCTCTGCAGATCTTTAATCCTGCAGTATGTTTGTTTCCACATCATATAATGGGCTTTTTTTTGTTGTTTTTGCATCTCTTCTCAGTCTCTCTACCATCGTTAGCCAAGAGAGACACCACAGGGCACTCAGTAATATACATGTGGTCGCTTCACTTCTTTACTCACTCAATCGCAGATCTGAGGGCCACTATTGATCACACATGTAAGAGTCTCTGTGCGCGATGTAAGGCCCGACACTGCGCAACTTCAGAGGAGGTGCTGGTGGGCTGCAGAGATACGTGGTTAAGAGAGTGAGACAGGCAGAGGAAGCTCGAGAAGAGAAACTTGTGCATCATTACTGTTTTGATGAGCTGGCAACGGCCCCTGCGAGTGAGCTCATGTGCCACTGCACTGGCAGCTCCAACAGCACATCTGGCTGCCTATCACAACAAGGGAGCACAGCTCATTAGGTCCCAGAGTGAGGGCAAAGCTTGACGAAAAAAAAAAAAAATAGCAAGGCAAGTTGTAAAGTGGAAGTATTGAAACTGGGGGGGGTCTGAAATATGCAAAAGGAGATTGAGCATATTTCGCTATTTCTCCTGTAACTTAAGCACAGCAACCAGACAGAAGCATTAACATTAACATTCATAGGAGCTCACAGCATCCCAGAGAAACCCCATTGGCTATTTACTCTACCACATGGGAAATAATGGTTTACATAACCTGGATATGGAAATACACCCCCTCCCCATACTCCCTGCTACTCTAAAATTAAAAACATAAATACACACATTTAAAATGAGTTCCCAATCTTTATTCAACACCTTTGCGTTTACAGTCAGGGGACTAAACTCCCACTGTCCCACTCCACTTCATCTATTTTTCTATGTTTTTTTCTGTAACAGTCTCAAAGATACACACACAAAGAGCACAGAGCCAAGCTGTACATGCTTCTACACAGACAAAGACAAAAGAGATATTTTTTTCCTTTCTTTTTGCTTGATTGCTGATTTGGATCTTTCTTTGTTGATAAATCTTCATCTGTGTCGACGCAAAGCTTTTCAGTCACACTTTCTTTCTTCTCCACACTCTGTCATCTCAAGACGCATCAGTGTTTTTTAACCTTGCTGCTGCTGCCACAGGATGTGAGAGAAACCCACAAACACATGAATGAGAAACTCACACAGACTTGAATCACTTTGAGAGGGCAGCATTAACAGTCCTCATAAACAGAGCATTACAGTGAAACGAAGTAGTTGCAGCACTTTGGTTATTTATGACGATTCAAATTGCAAACAGATCCAGTTTTGTATTCGCTGGGGCTCTGAGTGAGTAATTACATTCATGATGTTTGATTTATCACAGGTGGACTGTTGCTTTTGCGGCATATTAATACTCGTTTGTCGTGTGAGTTTTTGTCGGGACACGCGGTCAGTGTGCGTTTTGTCTGGATTATTATTCCTAATGTGCAGATAAGTGACAGTAAAGGGCAGATTGTGTCCTTTATTTTATTTATTTTTTGTTTTGTTTTGTTTTGTTTTTTTTTTTTACTTTTGGCTGAGACTGCGTCAAACCTGAAAAGTAAAAGTCAAGTGTGGAAACTTTTATCCCCTGCTGCCCACTGACCTCTGTGTGTCCTCTTCTCTGCGGTGAAGGAACAGGGAGAGCAGACACTGATGACCACACCAGGAGAGCCTGCCAGCTAGATCCTGTTACACATCACTTGGGGCATTTTGGGCTATTTTCAACAACCCCAGACACAACGGATACTACTACATCGCTATCTGTTCATTAATCTAATGCTGTTGCTGTCTTGGCTCACTGGTCCACATTGTAAACCTGAATACACATTCTAGACTGGTGGAGGTATGAAGGTTTTTAGTAGGATGAATATTCCCTGAGTAAAAAAAAATCTTTGATAAATAATGTTTTCCAGCAAAGAGCAAAGACACATTAGATTAATCCTGCATCGCCGGTGTCAAATGTTCATATGCACACAAATTGTCTGTTTCCAAGCTACTGGGCAGTCTCGACAGGTTTGATAAGTATCGTGATCTGAGGGAATGAGTTCAGAGGAGACGGGACACCAGAGGGGAATTGGGCTCGGACCGGGGCTTCGGGTTTGTGGCGGGAGGTCTGCGAAAAGAAAGATACGGGCTGACCACACGTACGCTGTCTGGTCAGCTCGACACTGTCTAATGGAAGGTCTTATCACAGGCCTTATCACACCTGCCCGCTATCAGCCCCACACTGGATTATCCCTGAAGGGCGAATCTGCACGCCTTCAATCATTTACTCTATCACAAGGACCCATCTCTGCTGTAGCCTCTCTGTCAGCCATAAAAAGCAGAAGGAGAGAGAGAGGGGGAAAGAGAGGGAGGTATAAAGAGAAGGGGAACAGAGATGCTATTTCATGCTCACCAGAGAAAATGTATCACAGGAATGGAGGGGAAAACTTCACGGAAGTCCAGGCTGGTGTATTAGAGTCTGTCCTCGCATCATCAGCCAAGAGGAGGCTACAGGATGGAGAGGCTGTAGAAATTAGGTTTGGGAAAGAAACGAAAAATGAGAAGGAGAGAGGAGGGTCGAAGACCTTAGTCGTGGGTGGGAGTTGGGGGTTAGGGAGACCATTTCTCATTTCTCTTTAAGAGGTGGAGAGAGGATTCTTCCAGCTTTCATCTCCATTGTTTCATGTGTCTCTCCACTGTGGCCTTGAGAGGCCAGATGGCAACTTCAGCAGCTAATAACAGAGCTCAGATTAGTTGGGGAAACAGGGGAGGATGAGAGGCGGTCGCCTCTTGAGAGAAAGGAGGAATTCTGCAAATGTCCATCACGACATTCTGCAGCTTATTTTCTGAGAAAAAAGCCAAAAGAATTCCCTGTAAAGAAGAATTTCAGATTCTTTGAGGCTTTCTTCCTTTTTTTTTTTGTTTATTTCTCCACTGGAGGCTCGTCAGTTTTTCTTCTCCGGGTCTGAAGCAGAAATCCCTCCTCGGGGTGGACTGTAAATGCCAGCCAACAAGCTGTTTGTTGTTTTGGCGTTAGGAAAAAGTTTTCGTTTGCTGTGCTTTGTGTTTCTTCTAAGACGTGATGTTTTGATGTACTAACAGAACTAACATTTTAAAGATTAAGTCTAATTAAAATGCCATTTCATGATTAATTAGCTGCACTGTTAGATCTTAGTTACAAGAAAACTTCTTTTTTATCCTTTTCTAATTCTGGTCACATCAGCGCTTCTGAGCTAATCTGAAGTCAGTGTAGCACATCATAGAAGGCCAAGAACCCTTTGTAAATATAAACCACACAGGAGAGAAAGGATGAACTTCAACGTCTGTCTCTTATTCATGACTCTCCATCTTTTACTCACCTGCCTCGCTCTTCATCTCCCTCTTTGAGCCTGAATCTGTGCTGCTCTGATGCTATTGTTATACCTACATACCCCAATTTATTTAAGGGTGTGGAGTGTACACGAGATGTGGCATTCAGGATCGTAGCCCCTCCTTCTGACGCTCTTGCTTGTAGCACCTTATCCTCGTTCTGAAGCTTATATAATGTCTCTAATGTTTGTGAAGAGAATGACAGTGACAGTCATGTTGCAGTACAGCCATCATACAGCCACAGTATTTTTGCTCTGGTGGAAAAAAAGCCAAGAGTGGCAGAGAAATAGCAGGGTGCACAGATATGACAAGGTAAGGGATGTGTTGACATAGTTTTTTGGGGGGGGGTGATATGATGTTCACAGAGGACCTGACATTCCCTCATGTCGTCTAACAGAAGTACTTTACAAGAAAGAGTAGCTTTGGAACAAACACACTCTGATGTCATGACAGTATGGAAATCATCAAAACAAAAGTTTCATGTTTCATGTGTGTCTCTTCACACAGGTGTCCGACCGCTGTGTTGTGGCTTTGGTGCCGAAACAGACCTCATCATACAACATTCCCTCCTCAGCCAGCATATCACGCACCTCCATCAGCAGATACGGTGAGTTTGATATTTTCACATTCTGGTTGTGGCTTTGACATTGATTACATGATGACAGCATATACTGTATAGTAGGTGATTACACATGATTGTGCAAGCTTATTCAGTTGTTAATCAGCAGTTAATTCAATGCAAATGAAAATGTTGTTGCTGCACAAATGCATCTTAATGGCTTTTTATCCATACATTAGTTGTTCCAGTCGGGTCAGCTCTGTGTGGAGGTGCTCTTGTTTTTTGCTGCAGAGGCAGGGTGGGGTTGAGGTTGGGGGTTGGTTTGCAGCCTCTTCTCTCTCCAACTGTGTTTGTGCTGCAGTTTACTTTGCAGTTCAGGTTCAAACTTGGATAATATAAGAGAACAGGAGTGGAAAAAAAGAATGTTGTAACATTGATTTAATGAAGTTGTAAGCAGCCTGTGAGTTGGACTCACATGTCTGGTATACACACGTGCAGTTGATCACATACGTCAGATGTGTTTGTACTGTTCTGTTGCTGGATGCCAAATTTGGTCCTATACCACACACACACACACAACAACAACAACGGCAACAGCAGCAGCACTCAGGAAACTCGTGATTGCTAATTATTCTCTGTGAATGATACTTCACACAAACAGAAAAAGAGCGTGGCCAATTATCAGGACTGTGGACAGAAAACGCTGCCACAGAAAGAGTTACACAGCATCATTTCCCCTCCAAGCAATTACTTTTATTTACTTATTTATTTGATTTTTAATTTGCAAAAAACAACATGGAAGAAGTCTTTTTTTAACCAAAACACCGGAGTGGTTGTGGTTGGAGAGACAAGATGATGATAAATGGTATATGACTAAAGCAGTGTCAACAGTTCTACTGTAACTACCAGTGTGAAAACATCTTTCATACATTATGTTAGATTAAAATTGTGGCTTACAGAGGAGTTTATAACCTAGAAAGTGGCCACATGAAATTAATTTTAGATATCTCAGTCACAGGGGACATTTAAATCTGTTATGAAACTGCAGAAAGCTGTTCAGAGGTTATAGTCTCCCACACATTTTATTTATTTATTTTTTGCCATTGCTCAGGCGCTGGTGTTGGATATGCATGGCATAGAAAGCAGAAGCTCTGCTGGCATGAGCTCGTCCCTCATCAATCATAGGTTGGCACAGCAGGCACAGCTGCACCTCGACATCCTGCTGATGGATTCGTACCAATTTAATGTTCAACACTTAGCATCTTGACTTAATTTACACCACCGGTGCCCCCCTCCCTCCAACCTTAAAATCAGCCCCGTACACTCTCCCCTGCTGCCTGGCTGTGTCCAGGAGCCGGGGACTGCAGCAGCAAAAGGGGGAAGGGCTGCGGGCACATAGCATTAGGAGAGTTGCAAAAAGGAAGAAGCTGCAGGAAAGATGGAGGGGACAAAGTAATAACGGAGCAGTAAAAACCAGTGACTGGATTAAGATGGGATTTGAGACCTCAATCCATCCTGCACACAGCCCCATATATTCACCATCTCCACTGGTCAGGCCCTGTTCCCTAGTGGGCACTCTAGAGGCACAACATGGTTTTATTTGGAAGGTGTAAGTGGATATAAGGGTAGCAAAAAGCTTTGTTGTTCAGCGTTTGAAGCCAGGTGAGAAGGATCCTCATTGAGATCCTCAGATCCCTGATCCTCCAGAGAGCCAGCTGCCAGAAGTAGACGCCAGCTAATTAGAGAAACTGAAACCGGCATCATCAGCAAGAGAGAAGAGGAGCGAGTCAGAAACATGAGCGCAGAGACTTGGAGGATGTATGGATAAAGGAGGTTGGCTTCAGCGCTTAACAAATTAGGCATCTTTTGATGCATTGATTAGAGTGTGACAGGGACATTTTCAACATGGCGCTGGCACAGCTCCGCAGACAATTATGAGCACTTTTAAGATGAGCCAGACACAACTGTGTCCCAGACAGAGAGGCAGAGATTGCAATATATATAAGTGGAAGAAAAGAGCAGAGGATGAAAGAGTGTAGAAGAAAAAAGTAAACAATTATTGTCTAATTCAGGATGGACAGGAAACAGAAATAAACATGTAGCATTAAATCCCTGTGGCAAGGTCCTGTTTTCGCTCGTCGTGCTTCGTCAATGCATCAATTCCAGGGAACACAACTTCCCCTCCCTTTCATTACTTTACTGTTCTATGAAATTATCCACCACTGCAATTTCCTTCACAGCATGGTTTAAAGCGGGAGGTGCACTGAGGATCCAGCTTTTGTAATGAATTACAAAGGAGAGATGGAAATGAGAAAAGCGTTGTGTGTGTGTGTGTGCACGTACGCGTGGGTGGGTTTGCTGCGATTTTTAGGAGTATATATATAACTCGTACATTTTTTTTCGACAGACTCTTCCTTCCGCTACACAGGCAGCCCCGACAGCCTCCGCTCACGTGCTCCCATGATCACCCCTGATCTAGAGAGCGGCGTGAAGGTGTGGCATCTGGTGAAAAAACCACGAACATGGAGACCAGAAGGAAGGAGATCGTGGTAGCAAGATGGTCTCAGAGATTTATCTGACCAGGCTACTAGCTACCAAGGTACGTCATCATCATCCTCCCATACATCTGTATCTGATTATCAGCACATGATCAGTTCTTTTACATTTATCATGAGCTCTGGCTGTGTTTTTAGGAGGCTAATCTGTGTGTTTATTCATCTTCTTCTCCTAGGGTACGCTACAAAAATTTGTCGACGATCTGTTTGAGACGTTATTCAGCACCGTCCACCGGGGGAGCACTCTTCCCCTGGCCATCAAATACATGTTTGACTTCCTGGATGAGCAGGCGGACAAACACGCCATTCACGACACAGACGTGCGTCACACATGGAAAAGCAACTGGTAAGGACGCAGCAAGTCTCGATATAAACATGACGGCACATGACGGAATTCTTACTCATTTATTCTCTTTGTCTCCATCTCGCAGCCTTCCTCTGCGCTTCTGGGTGAATGTGATCAAGAACCCGCAGTTTGTTTTTGACATCCATAAGAGCAGCATCACGGACGCCTGTCTGTCCGTAGTAGCTCAGACCTTTATGGATTCTTGCTCCACTTCAGAGCACCGTCTGGGCAAAGACTCCCCGTCCAATAAGCTGCTCTATGCTAAAGATATCCCTAATTACAAGAGCTGGGTAGAGAGGTGAGAGCACATGGAGTAATTTATACACATTCTCTTTCTTCTTGCCAACACTTCTCCACCAAATTGTGCAAAAGCCTCTCACTAGTGACTGTTAACACGCATGCATTGTTACTGCAAGTGATACTATGGCTTTAAAATGTAACTAAAAATAATGTAGGTCTCAGTTGAGCTGTGACATTGACTCAGCAGGTCTGTATCACTGATGCCAAATTGTTGCTGCCCCCCTCCTCCCCCGTCTGTGTCACTAGGTACTATGCCGACATCAGCCGGCTGCCGTCCATTAGCGACCAGGACATGAATGCTTATTTGGCAGAGCAGGCCCGGCTCCACTCCACGGAGTTCAACATGCTCAGCGCTCTGAATGAAATCTACTCTTACGTCAGCAAGTACAGCGAGGAGGTGAGTGTGTGTGCACACTGCAGGAAGCACTGAGCCAATCCCAGCTCACAGCAAACAAAAGGGAGGATAGGAAATTGTTTTTGTTAATTAAATTCTATCCAAGTATTGAAATATCATCCATATCAACACCATTCCATCCTCTGAGCCTCTGTTACGCCTTTCTGCTCTGTTACCACTCTCCATTTTTCCCCTCTCTCTCTCTCCATCTCTCTTTGTCTCTGCCTCTTCCATGTAATGACTCACGATGCATTGAAAATATAAATTCCTACTCAGCCTGTTTCTATTGAGCAGTTTCTCTCCGATGCGATTGAACTGTGCCCTTTGCTCCTAATTAAATGTGTTTGGAATGTTGTTAACCTCTTTTACGGAGTATTTCTGTGCAGCACAATTTCTTTTTTTTCCCTCGTTCAGTTCCTCCTCTGAACTACATACTGAGCTCCTTCACTTGCAGATTTTTACCTGGAGGGCAGTCCCAGGCGCTGATTGCGTAATGAGCTGCTGCCTTAGTAAATCAGACGCTAATTACAGGCACACTGCGAACGCAAATTGAACAAAAGGCGGTGCGACAAAAATTTACCACCGCACTTTTAACGTGCATATTTTATTCCCGCCCCTTGGTGTTCGCAGACTATTCATATCTACTCATATCATATAAGGTTAGTGAGGTCAGCGCGGAGTCTTCAGTAGACTTCCCCAAAGCCCAGAGGTCTAGTGAGACCTGAGCTTAACAAGGTGCTGTGTCTGATCTGTGGACTAGAAAGTGAATGTCTACAAGCTCTCAGCATGCTGCTCTGTCCTTTTGCCTGCGCTGAGTTAGAGTGGGCTATCTGTTATATAGTGCTCTCATGAGCAGAATCATAGGCTGCACACACACACACACACACACACACACACACACACTCACATGCTGTCAGATCACAGGAGGCATAAAAAGGAGGGAGTCAGATAGGAGAGGAGAAAGAGAGAGCGTTCATGAAGACATTCTGCTTCTAATGTCAGCTCCTCCTCTGGGAAGCATTAGTCTGACCTTTATGTGGGTCCACTGAATCTCTCTCTTTGTCTCTCTCTACCTCTTACCTTCTCTCTCCCTCCTTCCTGCTGTACATTCCTTCTCTTTTTACCCATTATCCAGTCAGCTTCCCCTTTGCTCTCCATGAATTTCATACACCCTTACTTTTGCTGCCTCTGCAGTTGTGGCTGTCATTTGCACACACACACACACACACACACACACAGACACATATGCAAACACGCTCATTTTACACACATCTGCGCATGCACCCCTTCACTCCTGCTGCATCTGCTGCTTCTGTCAGAGTGCAGCACATAAAAAAAAGGAAAAGAATAAAGCCCTCGTCGAGCACCAAGTTAACGGTCATTCATTCTTACTCAGCCCTTCACAAAAGGCTGTGTGTCAGGCTAACCAGGCCAGAGCTGCAGCAGCCTACTTAAATGGATTTGGGCGATGGCAGTGGGAGCTGCACCTGCATACAGTGCTACAGATTAATAATAGATTGCTATCTGGCCCGACGAGGAGGAGGAAACGCTCCGCCTGTAGCTGCCAGCCTTTAAGAGCACTTAAGCAGATGAGTGGAAGATGGTACAGTAGGTGGGCAGACGGATCCTGTGTTCTGCAACAGGACAAGGCAGCGAACAAAGGCTTTTCCTTGCTGCGCAGGAAAAAAAAAAAAAAAAAAAAAGAACAAGAATGTTGCTGATGTTTTCCAGACAAAAAACAGCTAGTTAATTTTTACTGCCCAAAAAGGTGGTGGGGCTCACAGCCTGCCGAAACCAAACCCAAAGTGGAAATTAATATTCTGAGCTTCTGATTGGCTGAAGGACACAAAGACTTTGGCACCAAAATGACATTCCCATAAAACCTGAGACATGATACACCTTATAAAATGTCTGAAAGTATAAAAATATACACAGTTACAGCAGTGGATAACCTGAGAGGTGGATTGACAAAAAGGCTTGTACAAGCCAGATATTGTATTAATATTAATGACTGATGATGATTTCTTTTCGTTGCTGTCCCTGAGTGACCCTTAGTTGTAGTAAAACGTGACCAATGATACATTGCGCGTGACATTTTTCCCATATTCATTTATTATTTATCTCTTACTTCACTATATTTTAAATGACACATTGCATAAGAGGAGGCAATGAATTATTTTGTTTAATTTATGAATTATTGAGTCAAACACTGCATTCTAGTCTAGTGTAGGCTGATGTGTAATTGATCTACTGTAGCATGACACGTACGCAAGCAGCAAAGCATATGTTGAAATAACAGCTGTAGTGCTTGGACACGCAACAGATCCATTTCAAAGGTGAAGAAGACATATTGTTGTATTTTTTTCTCTCTTTTATATTCATATTAAAGGCCTTTGCCATGTATGTTGGTGTCACTCAGACACAGATTGGTCCTGACAGGGCAGGCGTTAGATGAGAGAGCGGAGAGAGGAGAGCCTGTCTCAATCCCTTTTGAACCCAACTTGACAAATGCCAAAATTTACAAGAAGGGGCTTAGAAGATAAAACGGGAAATGCTAATACACAAATATTTCTCAGTGTTGTCGAAGACAAAGACAGTGATGTAATTCTTTTCTGTTTCTTTCATGTGATTTCCATACAGAAATCTAAAAATACACACCCTTGTGCATATAAAAGAAATGAGTTTGTAACTGTAGGTTTTGAACCTCAATGCAAACGAGCCATTATTCTCTGTTAAAATCTATTTAATTTAATTCTGTTAAATGTTATCAAATCAGTTTCTATAAATGTGTCATAATCACCCTGTGTGCGTGTCTCTCACGGCTGGTGTCTGCAGATCACGGCTGCTCTGGAGCAGGACGAACAGGCGAGGAAGCAGCGGCTGGCCTACAAGGTGGAGCAGCTCATCTCTGCGATGTCCCTCGAGAGCTGAGAGTGACCCCTCACTGATGAAGAGAGAGAAAATGAGACAGGGAGAGAGAGAGAGAGACTGAGGAGGACCACGATCTCTTCTGGACCTCCAGAATAAATGGTCCTGAATTACTTACCTCTCATCGTGGGAACTACAACCCACAGACCCAGTCCCGGGATCTGTCAGCCGGACACACTCACAACCACATTCATTTGTAATAATCCCTCTTTCCTTCCATATCTATGATGGCACCAGCTAAAGGCCCACAGACTGAGACAGAGGCCCTGCAGCTGGAGCTAATAATGGCACGAGGAGGAAACATCAGCAGAGAAGGCAACAACATGGCTTGTATTTATTTATTTTTTAGTTTTGTTTGTTCTTTCTTTCCTTTTTTCTTTTTTTTTTTTAAAGGAAATTTTCTCTCACTTTGACAGGAAATGGTATGTGGTGTGTGTTTGAGTGGGTGTGCATGAATGTTTGTTTTTGCGTGTTTGTATCATACTAAAGAAGACTCCTGCTAGGATTGTGAGAGCAAATGAAGAAACAGATTTATTCTCTGCTCAGTAAGGAACTCACATCTGTGAAATTGAGGCAAAGAAGAAAAAGCGAAGAGAAGCACAGGAGCAGATCTCATGTCGGACAGCCGAGTTTGCATTCAGATTCCTCCAGATTTTTATTTTTGTACTTGTACATTTGAATATTATCAGTTGCAGTTGAAATATCCACCCAGGACTTTGTCGTCTAAAGACATGAAGAGCGTTACATTACGTCTAGGTGGCGTGGTTTGTTTAAAAAAAAAAAGAAAAAAAAAAAAAATGGCCATGATCCATGTCTTCTCTCGCTCCTTGCTTCCTTGGACTGATGCTTACATGGACAGAAAAAAACGTCTGCTTTTCCCAATCAGAAGTGCACAGGAAGGAATTTGTGAAAACCTCTGCTCGTCATCAAAGAGTCTAATGAACTCCACTCGCTGTGGTTACAGTTGGGCCAGCATGCTCGCACCTAAACTGAGGAAACGATGGCGATGAAGATTTCTAGTGTAATCGTGAGATGACCGTGAATCACCATCACTCTGGTGTCCGAGGCTTCGTTCAGCATCAGGTCATCTGTGTATGTACTGGTCAATACTTGCCAATCAGTGTATGTGAATGTAAAAAAAAAATGTTTTTATTTGTTTGTTTGTTCGATTGTACGTCTATTTGAGTTTTGAGCAAACAGAATGGGGCTCAGTTGAACTGAGCTCCGCAGATATTTTCAGCAGCTCGTCAAGTGTAAAACTCCATTTGTCCGTTCTGGCCCCCAACCTCCGCCGTCCATCCAGCTGCTCTCCCCAAATGTTATTTACCCGAAAAATCACTTTACTGCTAGAGGAGAGTGTGTATCGTCTGCATCGTGGCTGTCACAGCTAGCAGTTAGTAGATACCAAGCAAGACCAATATGTGTCTGTAGGCTAAAACTCTCCATTATATATCCACTGTTTGTATCTCTTTGGGAACTTGATCGACTTTATGTGTACTTTGCATGCATGGTATCACACATCAGAAGTGTTTGAGGGTCCATCTTTAATTTTTATCAAGTGCCAATGAGTCATGCCAGTTTGTAGTCAGCCAGTCCAGATGTTAGCTGTGGGGGAGATCTCACCTGACCAACACCCACGTCCTCATGCAGACAATAAGAAGCCCAGCTGCGTGGGTCTAGTTTGACCAAGTGCCAAAAAAAAAAAAAAAAAAAAGATCCTGTTGTTTCAGATTATGTCAAAAAAAAAAAAAAAACGGTTTATGCTTTACAGAGGGAGCAAAGCTCTCATATTAGAGTGTAGAGCCAAGCTTGTATAACTGGAACGGTGAGTTTGAAAAAGTCACGAAAGGTACGAAACATAAGCAGGAGAAAAGAAGGAAGACTTTAAAAAAAAAATGAAAAGAATAAATAAAAACATGTTTCATGTTGTGTGGATGCGTCTCCTGACTTAAACCTAACAGTCACAAGCTAAAAGGCTGATGAAAACTTCCAACCTTCTAGCTGAATGACAACAAACTGTAGATTTCCGTCCTCCGGATAGGTGATTTCATTTTCTTCCGAGATATATATTATATATTTGCTTGTTGTTTACATCAAGTACTTGAAAATAGGTAGTATTAAAGGTTTGTACACTATACTGCAGTTTTGTGTGGTGAGAGCGTGATAAAAACCAGGAGTGGGTGAAAGGTGCTTCTTTTCTCTGTGGCCTTAGATACCCACCTGCTTACTGTTCCTGATCTTATTAGTCCTCAACTCTGGCACAGTCTTTTCAGTGCATCCAGGGCTCAGTGTTTCGTTATTTTTATTTTATTTTCAGTGATACCTGGCCCGAGCACTCTGCTGCGGACTGACTTGGCGAGATAAAGTAAAAGTAAAAAGGTGAAGAGGGTACGGCCCCGGTTCAGGTGGACATCGCCTCACTCAGCACTCGGTACCCGAGTTGTTTGAAGAGAGGTGTCGAGAAACGAGGAGAGAGGGAGAGCTAGAAAGAAAGAGAGAGAGGTAGAGAACCCCTTTAGCTCTAGTTTCCTGCTCTGACTTTGAAGCTGCTCTTTGATCTTAGTCGGTTGTGTGCACAGTGTGATCAGGAGATAGAAAGAAGAAGAAAAAAACATCAAACTAGCAAGCAAGGAGAAATGTAAGATGAGGTGATGATTGACGTGTGTTACCTAGTCTGGCCAGTGGGGGCAGACGTGAGTCAGAGTTGCTCCACTTTGTTCCCTCGTCTGAAAAAGCACCTTCTCACTCCCAAACCCTTTCATGAACACCTGTAGGTACACAAGGCGCACATGTACGGTATTTACACAAAACATAAAGCTTCCTCCTTTTAATTAAGGTGTCTTCCCAGTTTCAGCAAATAGAATTGTATCCTCCTCATACCTCACATTGCTTGTATGGAGTAATGCTTTTTATCATTTTAACAGGACCTAAATGCCTTTTCCTTTTTCCAAGGGATGAAATGTATCTTTATTAGAGTCCTTCCAACTGTTAGATGAGCTCCCCCCGTATTCAGAGCTGTGACCAACGTAATCACAGGCACGCATATTAGCCGAGAGTGGCTTTGATTTTTCTCCCAGACGTTGTTTATATCAGGATGTTTCCTTTTGTCTTGTGTGACATTTTTGCATGCATTTTAATACGTGTTTTAGTTCTGCCTGGTGTTCAAAATCGATCCACGCTGTCATTAGCCTGACTGCAGTTCCTTCCTGAAAGCTCGTTTGTGTACATGTCTTAAATCACAGCTGAATGCACCTTTTTTTGTTGTTGTGTTTTTTTGTTTTGTTTTGTTTTGTTTTTTTGTTACTAAATAATAGCTTGTTTCCATGCTGTGCACTCATTTCTGGGAAACGTTCTTATTCAGTTTGAACTGAGAAGAGGGAAGTTTGTTTACTCTTTCTGCAGCGCAGAATCCCATTTGACTGCCTGTTGTGATATGGATAGATGCTCATAAACACAACCTCATTTCAGCTCAAGCTGGTTGCAGATTGAAATGCTTTTGTGTGTGTGTGTTTTTTTTTTTTTTTTTTTTTTGTATTTTTTTGCTCTCTGTGTAATGTGTCGCCGAGGAGCTGGCGTTGTGGTTTTGACTGGCACATGTCATCATTCCTTATATAAAACAAGCCGTTTAATCAAAGTTTTTTTTTTTTTTTTTTCGTTTTGTTTTATGGCAACAGAGGGACTGAAATCCAGATCAATGTATTAATCTCAAGTCAAAATATCACCACGTATAAAATGAGTATCCTTCCATTTTAAACACATTGTAAACAAACCCTTTGTAGACACTGGAGTTCTGTAATATAGTAATTACTGGCGATGATGATGACGACGACGACGATGATGATGATAATAATAATGGCTGTCTGTTCTTCTTGTTTTATAAAAGTGTTGTGAAAATTGTAAGAAACTTAAAGTATTTAAAAAAAAGGTTGTTCTCTTGTTTTTTTAATTTGCTTTGGTTTTGTTATGATAATATATTATTGTGTACCTATTGTAAATATGAAGCACACCTATTTTGCAAGCCAAGGATTCACTTTGTACTGTTGTTATATATAAATAAACTTTGCTGGTTAAAAATTGCATAGAGATGAAATCTGTTTTCACGTCTTTTTGTTGCACGACCACTCATACGCTGTAAAACAGCACATCTTAATAGGGAAAGTTAATATAACTTAAGCCTAAAGAATTTAATTTTACTACTCAAATAAATGTTAAAAGGAATAATATAGTTGCTATGAGTAGAAACCTTTTTTTTTTTTTTGGAGCATTTTAAGTATTAGTGCTGTATTTCCACTTTATTGCATTAAGTAATTTCCTGTGAGTTGACCTAAATACTGTAGCTGTCGGCTGAAATAGCCGACAGCTTAGATATTAATTTTTATTTCATCAGAACATGTTGTGCTTCAGTATAGCATAACAACCCAGTCTTTAATCAATTCATCAATCCACACATTTCAAACATTTCTTTATTATTAAATTTCCTTTCCAGTTTTCTAGGGATTTGTAAACTACAGATCCCAGTAGAGGCCATGGAGAGAAAATGAACAGGGAGCCTGTCACGCACATCTACTTTCAGTCCTTGGGTCCTAAGCTCGTAAAAATTTTGAACAAGAGTCAATGGAGAGATAAAAATTTTGTGCCATTTTCTTTTACACATGATGTTTGTAAATTCTAAAGATAATCGTTGACATGGAGAGAAGACTGTTTTGTGACAGGCAGCGAACGTTACATTAGGTTTTGTGTGAGACCACGTAGCAGACTACGACGCTCGTCTCGCTAAATTCACGTCACCATCAAACTCTGACAGCTAACGTTACCTTAACAGCAGCTACGCTACCCAGCAAAATATCTCACCTGGTAAGTTTTATCACCTACTCCTCGTTCTCTCTTCAGCCGAGAAGAGAGGAGGAAAGAAATTCAGTAAAAAGTTTGCGAAGAGAAATTCTGATGTGACACCATGATGTGATGTGTCACCTATGCAAGTATTTAGTTAGTAGTCTAATCAATTACGGATTTTCAGAGGCATATAAATAAATAATTACACGACAAACATAGCCTTGACTTGTACTGTTATCATTTAAATTAAGATACAGAATATGTGTGATTCAGGGAAGAAGTCAAAGAAAAAATCAGAAAATAATTTTTATCTCTCCATTGACTCTCATTCTTTTTTTCTTTTTTTTTCAATCCAAGGACCCAGTGAAGACAACCGGAAAGGGCGTGACTTAGGCTCCCTAATAAAACACTTAAACTGTGAGAAATAAAACACTAATAATGAATATCTACAAAGCAATATTTTTAAAAAAGCAGGATTAATTAGTTAATTATCATTTAGCAATATTACCTTTATTTTGAAAACCGGATATGGTTAACCCTGTTCAGCTCAGATCTCTAGAAACAGGGAGCCTAGTCACGACCCTTCTGGTCGACCCACTGGGTCCTTAGATTGAAAAAAAAAAAAAAAAAATTACATTGCAGTGAACGGAGAGATAAAAATGATTTTCCAATCCACTTTGACTAATACCCTGAATCACATGTTGTATCTTAATTTAATTCAAGACTGTGTTTTTTCGTGTACTTGTTGATTTATCTGCTTCTGAAAATACATAATTGATTAGACTACAAACCAAATATTCGCGTAAGTGACGTCACATTAGAATTTCTCATCACAAACTTTTCACTGAAGTAGGTGATAAAAGTAGGTGATAAAACTGACCAGGTCAGATATTTTGCCTTAGCTGTCAGAGTTTGATGGTGACGTAAGTTTTACTAGATGAGCGTTGTAGTCCGCTACATGGTCTCACACTAAACCTAAAGTAACATTTGCTGCCATAAAACATAAAACAGTGCTCTCTACATGTCAAAAATTATCTTTAAAATTCACAAACATCGTATTTGAAAACCATGACACATTTCAAACGGGACCAGAAAATATGTTTTTCTCTCCATATACTTTAGTTCATATTTTTTTTATGAGCAGAGGACCCATGCACCGGAAGTAAATGGCGAAAAAAAAAACCTTAAAACATCGCTCCCGGACTGTTTAACCAATCAGAGCGAAAAGAAGGAGCAGCTTCCTGTCAATCACAGCTTGTGCAGAAACTGCAAACCCTACACCCTCGTCTCGCGCACACCTTGCATTGCACGTGTAGAGTCGCGCATGAGAAGATACAGATAGTAGACAGCAGGAAAATGGCGGAGTAGCCAAAAATATAAAACCACTGCTTCCACAACTAAGGCTAGTAAGAATAATATGGATGTGGAATGTTTGAGGGGAAAAATGAGTGTAAACATGGGAGTGGCTTTTCCAAGGTGGAGGGAAGTTCGGGATTTAAAAGGATTCACATTTGACGCAGAGTTGGTCACATTTCTTCTTGACAGGTAATTTTCTTATTTTGTCTTTATGTATACAGCCTATAACTTGATTTATGGAAAACAGTGATGGGAATAACGGCGTTAAAAATAAACGGTGTTCTTTTTTTTTTTTTTTTTTACTAATTAATTACGATATCAATCGTTACATCGGCGTTACCGTTACTTTTTTTTTATGCTGATTGGCTAAGACCCGATTCACACTGAATCCTGTGCGTGTGCGTGTGCGGTGTGGACGCGGTTTGTGTCAGTTTTTGGTTAAAATGTTAAAATGTTTAGAATGTATATTAACAGATTAGAACGTTCACACCTCACGCGTGCCCCGCGCACGTTCTGCCCGGCCCGTCCGCGCAGACATTGTTGCAACCAGGAAGTAGAAATCAAGCCTATTTTCCTGAGTGGGAGGAATAGAGGAAGAGGGAATGAGCCAAAATCCTATTTGAAGCTATAGCACCACTATACATTTCATGTCAACCATGCTATCAATGAATGCATTGACAGGGAGACCTCAAAAGCCTCACGACTGTGTGAAAAATATAATTATCAAAGTAATCATTCTATTACAGATACTAACTCAGTTACTGTTTGGAAGGAGTGACAACTGTAACTAATTACTTTTTAAAAGTAACTTTCCCATCACTGGTGGTAAGATTTATAACAGTGCTAACGGTTAATATCAACTCTGAACAGTCTAGTTTTTACTTCCATGTGTTCATACAGAGTGTGTTAGTTGTTGAGTCTCTGGTTTCTGTGGACACAGTCCTTGCGCTCATTCATTAGCTTATGTACACACATTCTGGTGGGTATTACCTGGTCTGTAGAGGTGGAAGTTCAGTAAGTCTGAGGGAGTGAACTTTATGTTGTATGTGTTTGAATTTTCCAACTAAGTCCCAGAATGTTGTAAACATAACTATTGTAGCTTAAAAAATTAGTGTGTTTGTTCTTCTTTTGATTTCTATATGAAGTTTCTGGCGCTCTGTGCACTGTTCTAGTTAAGTTACTATAAACTATTCAGTTCTGATGGTGAGAGTGGTGAGCAAATTCCCCTGCCAGGACTCAGCTGTCCACCTGTCCCCCTCATACAATGCTGTCCTTTCATCCTTTCCTAGAAGACTTAACAAGTCATGTGCCTCAGGTGGGAACAAGTGTGGCCACTTAACCTCAGCTGACTTTAATGACTGTTGTTACAAGAAACAGGGGTTTCTTAGTGACCGTTAGTGACTCTAAAGACCACCGTCCAAACTACCTAAACTCTCTAACAACTGTCGTTATTACACCTGTGAACACTAGACTTCTGGTGTCAACCCACAGAGAATAAACTCTCTATCAGAACTGAAGAGGACTCTTGGATGAAGGTGAAACATCTTCAAGAAATTACAGCAGTTTAGTCGCCAGTTTAGATTCTAGTGTGACAGATTTATGAAGGTTTACTCACAGCAGACAACGGAAACAATGTTCTCTTCAGAAAATAAGCCCCCCCCTCCCCTCCCGAGTATGAAAATATCTGTATTATGTCTGTGTGTTGACATGTTACTGAGTTATGACTATGAGAACGAGTGCGATTTCGATGCAGTTGTGTGCTGTGGGTTTTGAAGTACCTTAATTGTCTCCTTGAGCTGCATTACACTGCTGCTGCTGCTCCAGATAACCAGGTTGATAAGTGGGAAAAAACCACAATATTTTTTTTTGCCTGGTGTGTTCAGAATTGCGACATATATAGGACCTGTCCCTTTCACCTCACAGCTTATATTGTCTCACAAAGTTGCCCCTTACAGTGTGAACACCTCTGTCCTGAGGCGACATCACCCCAACTCCTATAGTATGTGGTGTAGTAGGTGACATCGAGACACAGGTCATATCTTCCCCCATACCTCTGAGTTCATCCTCAGATCCTCAATATCCTACAGTTTCTGGCCGGTGGCTAACTGAATAACCTGTGGCAGTAACAAGCTGAATTGCGATCATTTGTCTTCATGCAAGTCTGTTAACTGGGCTCAGCTTCTCTACACCAGCACAGGAGCTCACATTAGCTTGGTAATGGAGGTTTGGGTCAGTGTATTTAGATGGAATGAAATGGCCCCAAGGTCAGTGATTCCACAGTGGACAAAAATGGATGACCACTGGAGCACAAGCCCATATTTTCTTATAACTGCCCAACGTTGGTTGCACCTGTTTTTGTTTTTTATTAAAGAGCAAACAGAACGAAGCAGATAAGAGAGGAAGAGAGATATAAGAAGGAGGTTCTAGAGCCCAGGTATGAAAGTCCTCAAACACGTTTCATCTGTGCCAAATTAATTTGTAATAGCTGTCGCGCTGCCGTCATCATTGTTGGTACAGTTCACTGAGATGAAGTACATATAGCAACAATGCTTCTTGAACAGTTTATATTTTTATATATCAAGTCCCTTGGCCACCCCCTTTTCCATGTATTTCCTCTAGGGAGTGTCTAAATCCCTGCTGCTTCTAATCCTGTAGTGCTGAGACCAATTCAAATCCACGTGGGACTTAACGGCCTGTAATGCCTTTACAAGTAGTTGCATAAAGCTGACATCCCATTCGTTCTGGGTAGGATTCTCAGCCTGGATTACAAGGCAAATTCTGAAATAATTAACGTGAGTTGGCAAAAGAGGATGCCAGGGGTGACTTCAATCCTGTTTATAGAGAATATTTATGTATTAATTTGCACAAAGAAACAATCCCTGACACCTTGTTGGACCTCAGTGCTTCTGATCCTGATGGTTGTTAAAGGTCTTTGCATCAGTTTGAGATCATCTTAAGGCAAAGTGAGTCCAGCCACTGCGTCGAGGATTTATAACTCACGCATGTCACTTTGTAGCTGTGGATTTAATCGTAAAAAAATGTTTTTGGATTACCATCTATTGTGGTATTTGTGGTGTTATACATCTGCAGCTGACAAGCACTCTATATTTATATTTATGAAGGACCACTCCAAGTGTCCTTGAGCAAAAAATCCCAAGCTGCTCCTGATGAGTGCATGGGTGAATGTGGGGCATTGTAAGGTGCTTCACGTCACACTGTACCTGCATGCCATTTATCATTTAGTTCCTTGCATGAAAGTCATGAGCCCTATCTTTAAAAAAAACAGTTATAGGTGAACTTTAAAGGACATGGCTGTATTTTTTTCTAACTTAAATCAAAAACACAGATTCTATGGAATGTATACAATCTATAAATATAAACAATGAGAGTAGGGGAGACAGTGTGATTGTAACACTTTTTGTCTCAGCCCCAATAACTTGCAGGATGTTTTTTTTTTTTTTTAATTTTGACACAAAGGTTCCTCATTGAAGACGTGAAGACGCTGCCGCTACAAGTAACAATGTCTTCAAAACTGAAACACACCACAAAATATTCATCTATATAAGTTTATTGCACATGTATCATGGTTTACTGAGAACAAAATAAGTCATCACAGATGTTAAATATCAGAAGAACTTCCTTAAAGAACATGTTGTGATGATACCTCCGAATGGTAAACACATGTTAATGGAAACCTTCAGCAGTTACAAGCAGCTTCTAATCCTCATCAACAATACAGGAAAATGTTTTACACTTAAAGAAACAACAAACATGTTTCTTTATGTGTGATAAAACATCTATGTATCTATGTTATCTATGTAATCAGAGTGATTAGAGCCACAGTGATGATGTATATATGTAGGTCCTCCAGTAACTTACACATCTGATCCACTGAAAATGGTTGTACCATTTTCTTAAAAGACGTTAAAACCATCCCTGCTCATTAGCCATTGCCTAGCTACCTGATAGCATCAATATAGTGAAATCAAATTTTTACTAAGAACCTCCTCTTTCATCTAATACAAGTAATACATTCAAACTTCAGCAGTATCAGTACTAATCAAAATATAGACTTGGTCCAAAAGATTCATGAATGTGTTTTTTGGCTTTAAAACCTTTACACTTTGAGGTCAGAGACGGAGTGATTACACATGGAATTGATCATACGACTAATGTCATCCCTTATTGGTGAAAGAGATGTTGTTACAACCATCCCAGGTCTCTGTTACTACGGAGACCTGGGACTAAAACTGGCCATGCTGTTTAGGGGTGCACGATACAGAAAATGCCACGATGCAATTCAATATCGATTTTTAATTAAAAACTGGGGATGGGTAGCGAAACCCGCTGCCAAACAGGCTCTGGGGCTAAAGACCCGAGCATTGAGAAGGTTATTGCTTTCAGTACTGGAGAAAGTAATAAACCCGACTTTTTGTTTCTACATAAAATCTTTCCCAGTTGTTTCACCAGTTCTGTTACTGATTAAGACGTTAATCTAGATTGTTCCTTCTCCACGCACGGGGAAACTCACGCCCACACAGCCACACAGACTCACTGTGGTAGTTCTGATCTGTTTGTGGATCAGGGCTCCAGACTGTGACCAAATGGTTGCATTTCACGACCTGAAATTTAGACTGTGCAAGTAGAATTCACAACTGGCACATGTGTTGCACGTATGTTACACAGAGTGAGACGCCACCACACGGCGTCTGATGCCGTCAGTCTTGAGTTACCACTAACTCTTGCAAAATAATCTTGTGGGTGCAAGTTGTTTGTAGCGATAGTTTATTCACAAGGAAGTTTATATATCAGGTTTTTTCTGCTGTAATTATGATGCAACACACACAAACATGTTTAAAAATTCTTTTATTGACTTCTCTTTGAGCGTGGTGAATGAGAGACATGGATTCTGTTGTTGCAGTACTGGTCAAAGGACCCAACTAGATGCCAGGCTGGCTCTGTAGTAAAATCGACGCGGTGCCTTCAATGATGGGACGGGGCCGTTACAAACTAAGGATAAAAAATGTGAATCGATTTTAGATCTTTATAAATCAATTTAAAATCGGCAGAGCTTGAATCGCGATTCAAATGCGAACAGATTTTTTTCGCGCGCCCCTAATGCTCTTGGTTGTGGTTGTGACAATAAACTGAGGGAGGCCACTAACTGTTGCTAACTTGGTTTGTGGTCCAGCTTTGTTTTTTGCCTGCATCTGCTGTTCTGTTGTGTTTCACCTGTGTCTCATTACTTAATCACCTGCAGCTCCTGAGTGTATTTAAGCCCCTGTTTTACATCTGTCTTGGTCACTTTATGTTTACCAGAGACTGTTTATGTTCCTGGAGCTTCACTTGTGCCTGTTCCTGTTGATTTGCTCGCACAATTAAATCATTGCATCACCTGCCCATTCACCTCATCTGCTTTTAAGGGTGTTATTTCTATCAGCCTGTTCCACTTTGTGTCTGCTCTTGAGTCCTGAAAGCTTTGCATTGCATCACCTTGACAGTGATGGAGGAAGTGAATGACCGGAAATGGATGTAGGAGGGAAAGAAAAGCTGTGGGAGGAAGAGACTAGTGTAGTGATGCAATCCAAGATTGCATCGTTGCCCTCTGAGCAGGAGAAAGTGAAAGTTCATAGAGATACTGGACTGAGAGAAAGAGGCTGCTGCATTTTTACAGAGATGGAAGACACGAGAGGCAGCATCGAAACTGAACAGAACACAGGGAGGAGAAAAAAAAAACAGACACGGCTGGTGGTGCCGGTGGAGTTTGGTCTAAGGAGAAATTGCGAACGAATGTGAATCCAGGTGTCATAAACTCTCAGCACAGGCTCTATTTATAGTCTGGCTTCCTGCTGTTGGAGCTGTCACTCTGCTCGTGCTCTGCAGCCCGTCTCGCCTGCCGCCCACCAGCCTCCCTCTCATTAGAACTGCACAGCACAACACACGCTGGCCACGTCTGCGGGCGCTCTGCATAATTCACAGGTCACAGATTCATTCAGTAGCATGTTAGCCTCACACACACACACACACATACAGTTAACAGTAGGGATGTATGAAAACAGCACACACATGAACAAACAGGTGCATAATCAGCAGGATGACACATGGGAATGGTACAAACATGCAGCACATGTTCATGTGAACAGGAAACAGTACAGCTATTAATTAACCGCTTCACCCGTGCACAGGAGAATAAAAAGTTTTCCACACTGACATTTGCTGACAACAAGTTCTCCTACTTTTCCGAACAATGTGACTGTCCCTCACAATCAGCGGGTGAGTCTGACGATCAGTGTCTTTTCTCTGGACGCGACATGTCCCTGCTCCCTGAGATGGTAATGAGGCCCTCCCAGCGGGCCCGCTGACAGCCTCCTGTTGTGTGGCCTCATCTCCTTTAGCACCGCGCAGTAAAAACAAAGAGGTGGGTGGCGTCCATTCGACCCAGTGCCCCCCAGCCAACTGTGCTTCCAAAAAGTGCAGGCGTCAGGTTTTTTTTTTTTTTTCTGCTATGCAAATACACCAGTGCACCCGGGACCAGGGTTGTGTTATGGATATGTAGTCACAGAACACACTTAATTTGATTTTGTGTGTGTGTTTTTTGTGCACTCTGTGTCCCCCCACCTACACACATATACACACATGCACGCAGTGACACAAACTGAACTACCCTGCTGCTTTCAGGCACAGGGTGCAGGTGAGAAACGCCTGCCAAATTTCCCTAGCTGGAACACTCGTTTGCATATGCAGATGTTAATTACCACTGGAGCTTGTATGGGCCAATCGGCAGGCTGCTGGAACAGCTTGTGCATAGCTCTCTCTTCCCCCCACAGGTCGCCGTTTCCACGGTTACTCCCCTGGTTGATAATAAAGATAATCACCTCCGATTTCCTTCATGGCTCATTTTCTCCTGCTCGCTTCTGAAAGGCCAGAGCGCCGCTGTCTGATTTTCCACGCTGAGCTCTTATCAGCACGCCAGGGCCGAGGACCGGGTGAGGTGAGGTGAGGATGGCGGAGGGGGGTTGGCGGCGAGCTGACACACCACCTGCCACACACACTCACCAGAGGGGACAGATTCGTTCAGTCAGAGTCTCAGATATGGAGGGGTAATGAGTACGAGATCATCCATCCGGTATGGTGTAATTGTGGTTGGAATAAAGGCCTGGATGAGAACAGGGTCAGATCAGATGAGATCAGGTGATGGTTGTTATCACACAGACTGACAAGGCGCTGTCTGCCGGCCTGCTCAGGAAGAATGAAAGTACATTCCCCAAAAACCTTGAAATCAAAACGCAGCACAATAAATCAATAAATAATATCCATCAGATATTTTCAGAAAGGTTTATTCAAAACCCTTCATGGTTGTTAAAATGTCAGAGGTTATTAATCAGGACTTTTTCCATGATCTGTATTTGTCATCACAAAGCAACATGTTTCAATGTTTAGATGACTCTTAATCTCCTTCAACTGTAACCTGTGCTGATCAGACGTTGCCCGTTTCCCACTATGCTATATATGCAGTTGATACCTCTTGAAGCCAACCATCTGTTATGGGCCAATACAATAGATCCAATTCCCACTGTCTCCCTCTCTCTGCCCCCCCCTCACCACCCCCTTTCTCCTTTTTCTTTCTGTCTCCCTCCTTGTGCTCCCTTGAATCCATTGTCCAGATAGAAACGTGCCTGGGATAGCAAGGCTTTGCTTTCGGCACACTTCTTTGAGAATTATTTAAGGCTTAGGAGTTTCTGTGAAATGAATATTTGATGTGCAGGACCTGAGCGTCTCCCGACGAGCCCAGAGCAACACTTCAGAGAACGACTGGGGTGAGGTGTGGTGAGCTCTCCCTGCTTCAAAACATGCACACACACACACACACACACACAAAGCAGATTCACATCCACTCATCACCATACCTGCACACACCCCAGACGTCTTTTTTTTCCCTTTTTTGTGCTGGGTTATTGAATGAAAAGGTCTGCAGGTTGTCTGATCTGATCTGATCTGATCTTGTCTGCATTTTGTCTGAGACTGTTCTATTATTTGTCGTCTTTCTTTCAAACCCCTTTGGCTTCGTTTAGTTTCCTCCACTACCCTAATACTATATTTTGTTTTTATTCATTTTCTCTTTTGGCATCCATCTCTAATGCTCTCATATTTTCCTCCAGCTCCCACTTTACCTCAATTTATGACATGATGACAGTTTCACTGCCTGGCATTAGTCAATTCCATATGTTTCCTATGGAAAGAGTCGAGGCAATCGAACCTTTGGAAGAAGCACTTTAGTTTCTCCTGTTGCCACAAGAGTGCAGAGTAGAGTCAGTCACAAATCCCCTTTCCCTGCATGATGGGTGATGAGCTGGTTTTAAATCCTCAGTCTCATGGTGCCACCTCATGGTTGATATGTGAAATAACGCTGTGGTCCAAAAGGGAAAAAAAAATGAATAAAACCACTTGAAACAGGAACTTGAATCTGTTCAGACAACAGTTGAGCAATAAAACAGTGTGTGGCCTTTTAATACGAAACATTTGTTTACAAAATAAGTCATAAGAATCTTTAATGATTTAACATCTGCTTCAGAAATTTTGTTTCAGCTTCATGTATTTTTTTTTAACGTGGTCCAGAGAGAGTGTAATTTCAGTCAATACCAGTCTCTGGCAAAAAATGTTACAAGTGGCTTGAATTACTAAGTTTTATAGTAAAAGACCACAGTTACTGCTGACAGGTTGACTTATGAGGAAGTGCTGCAGAGATGAATCGAACAGATACATGTAATGAGAGCCATCTGGGCAGCCGGTGCTCTAATGAATTGATCCCACAGACCTTATCTGGCCATGTGGTGCCAGGACACACACACGGTTTATTAAGTGCTCACAGGATGCCGGTGCCGGTGGCGTGGTGGTGTCCTGTGGACAGCAATGTATTATGTCATGTCTGGTGTCCTCCTCAGAGGACGGTCCTGAGGGTTTTAAATACATGTTTCAGTAAGCAAATGTGCAAAACATGATTAGTGTTGATGGAGATCATCCACGTCTCCATTTTTATTGACGTCTGCTCATCCCAGTCTTTGTAAACATCTTGAGATGATTTCTTCAAATTTAGTACCAACATTCACACACAGATGAGCTGATTTGGTTTTAATGGTCAAACTTCAAAGGTTAAGGTCACTATGGCCTCACAAAACATGCTTTTGGCTGTAACTCAAGACTTCACACACTAGTTAACTTCAACTGGACGCGCTGGTGTAGGCATACATGTACAACCGCAAGGCAGTAATTCTAGTTTTATGTTGTGGAAAATATAAATCAGAATAGTTATATAACTTGGACATTAAGGACTAATGAATGATGGCTCAGTATAATTGAAAAAAATAGAATAACAAATCAAAAATATGAACTGTGAAAAGCCTTTTGATGTACTCAAAGCTTTGGTCCGATTTGTTCACATCTCTTGGGTCAGCTTATAAAAAACTACACCTGATGCAGTTACTAAACAAAACCGTGCATTTAAAATCTCCCGGGGTTATGACGGACTATCCCTGAGACACAAAGCACTTCTAACCTTCACAATCCGCTCAACCTTGAGCATAAATCACTTCAAGATGTCTACCGAGTCTGTCCAATCAGAGCCAATTAAGGCAGGCCTGTAGAGTTTGCCCTTTTCAACAAAAGAAGAAGAAAAAAAAAAAAAAACGAGAAAAGTGGGAACTAAGAGGAGATTCAAAATGAGACTGTGAAGAGACAGGAGAGTCAGAGAGGGGGAGGATGTCTGTGTGTGTGTTTATAAGAACATTAGGTTTTGCTGGGATTTTCCAAAAATGTGTTGCAATTGTTGCTACGTTGACTAACTTTCCACATTTCCTTGTTGTGTTATCCATCTTATCATATGTGTGAGCATGCAAGTATGAGTGCTCGTGAAACCATTGAAAGAGCATGTACGTGCTTCACACACTGGGCTGGGTCAGCTAGTGCCATGGGACTGATTTTTATGAACAATAGGAGTAGGCCTCCACCAGAGGGGAGTGCTAAAGAAGAACATCTGCATGGGATCAAGGCAGTGGAGAGAGTGGAGGAGAGTTAAAGGTGGGAGGAGAAGGAAAAGCAGCAGTTTGGCATCACGCTCTGTATTTTGGAAAGTATAACAACGCAGACCTCTCAATCATTATAGCGAGCAGGTCATGCACATCAGAGCTAAACAAATGAGAGGAGGGAAAATGTCTCCAACTCTACACAAGATTATTGAGACCGTGTATCAAATATTCAGTTTATTGTTCCTGCAGCATCCACCCAACAGCATTTTGTGTAAAAATTGTGTTTACACGGAAACATTCTTTGAGTTTGCCAGAACATGATGTAATAACTAGAGAAGCTGAGAGCTCTGTTATATTTCCTGTTAGCCTCTGTCTCCACTGACAGACTGTTTTCTGCATTAGGACTTATCAATAGGGCAAAGATAACGTTATGCTGACATCATATCCTGAACTTTGTCTGCAGCTGCAGGTCTTCTTGTTTCTTGGATTGTTTCTTTAGTTTTGTTTAGTGATTTGATATCAAGTTCATTGCTTGACTGCTCGGTCTGGACTTTTCTAACTGAACCCAGAACCATTTATTTTCCTCTTAACATTGTGTATCGTCATTGTTCCTGCACTTGAGCTACTTCAGACTCCAGAGAATGTGGGATATGCCCTTCACATTGATCAGCTCTCAAGAGTATTCTGCTTGCTGTTGTTTTCCACTATACTGTTGCCTCCGTTATGGCTTCCTGTGTTTCTCTTTCCATGATGATTCCTCAGTGAAAACCTGGACTGGAGTGCTGCCCCGTCATTATGATGTGGAAACAGTGGGATAGGTCTATCCCGTTTCACACGGTCTTGTGTAAAAGACAAAGGAGTCAGGGCATCATGATAGCAACATGTTGCAGGGTTAAGGCTGAATATAAATACATGTCATGTCATGTTTATCTTTCTGTAGGTTTGGTGTCACCCCTGGATCTGTCTGCACATATGTGGAGACACAGGACAGGATAGATGCCCCCAGCTGGAGGGATACAACGTACACAAGGAGAATGGCAGGAAACAGAAGAGGAATTTAGACGCAGGAGTGGCGATAGATGGGCAGGTCAACCGGATGATGAGGGAGGAGAGGAGCTGCACTGAATGAAGTGTGTGAAGCAGCAGTAGTATCATCACACAGAAATAGACGGAAACCTCTGCACTTGTATTTCTGTCCCACACCCAAGTCCCACTGATGACAAGCAAAGCAGGAAAACCTCTCAACTTCCAGGAATGTTTGTTGACATGTTTATCTCAACAAACCCATTTAATTATTGTGGCACAGACGCCAGCTCACAGCTTCCCAGACGACCTCGCTTTGAGCTCGTTTTATGGCGTAATGTCATTACATTCTCATCGGATTCTTCTCCTTTGTCAGTGAAAAACAAAGAATTAACAAGACAGTTTTGGGTGTCAACTGGTTAGAACCAGACATGGCCACGAATTAATGAAGTGCAGGTTCACAAATAGAAGAAAAAAAATACTATTGTTTTACTACAGTCCATAGTAAAAGCAATCTCCTATTATTCAGCATGTGATTTGATGATTTGCCACAGCGCAGAAGAAAGATACAGAATAAAGGATAACACATGCGCGCAGGGAGAGACGAGGGGAAATAAGGCCACCGGCAGCAGACTCTTATTGGGAACAGCAACAGCTTAGCCACTGGATCTCTTGCAGTGTTCTCAAATTCATGCATTTTAACAAAAAAATTTGAGCTTTTTAATGTAACCAATATGACCCCTATATTGATGCCTGTCAGCCTGCACAGTCACATGTCAGTCATGGTCCTAAGATGGCTCCATCCAGCTGGCTCCAACACTCACAAAACAAGCAAAGTCTCCCAAAAAAAGAAAAAAAAAATCCAAACAGGTCCCCGAGGGTCAGAATCTCTGGTGCCATGTGCCGATCCTCGTGATGTCCTGGCAGTGCCCCCACCTCACACCACCCCACCCTACCCCTCTCGCTGCACAGAGATTCTTTATACATGTAAGCCAAAATATGTCAAATGGTAAGATAGGGAGGGTAATATAAATATAAAATCCCCTCAGAAATGCCCCCTGCTAGGCTTAGCGAATTAGGATTCCACAGCTGTAAACAGACCCATGCTTCACGATAATACGTGTGTTAACCATAATACACAGGGCTGATAAATCATATGAGAGATGCAGATGTTATAGAACATGTCATCTGGAAATGTGATGTTTGTAATTCAGTTTTCCAGACTATATCTGTGCAAAAACATCGTAAACGTATCCACACATCCATGTAATTATTTCCATGTAGCCACATTTTGTGCTACATTATGTTTATTTGTTTGTATTTGGGCAGTTACAAATTTTACTCCAACAAGTTACAGCACTTTATTATGGTTTTCTAATGACACACCCATGGCCCTGTCACTGGCTCAGTAGTTTTTTTTTTCTTCGGACCACTTCTGGTCATACTGACCACTGACACATCTTTACTTGCCTCCTACTTTAAAGACACAAAACTTTAAATGTTCGCTTGCTGCCTAATATATCCCACATTGACCCCGTAGATATTATGTCTATGTCTTTGTGCCAGTTTGGTCCATTCATATTCATGTATCGCAGCTGTTTGACTGCTCAATCATTAAAACTAGTGAACTGACTCAGAGAACAGTGTGTTTAGAAACTCTAGACTTGAAGTTTTGTAATATTGCAAGTCTGTGTAGAGTAACTGTGAATTCTATGTACAAAACAGATGTTAGAGGAGCACAAATCCTGCATTTGAACTTTTCAATAAGTTTGAAACTTACTTTAAACCCGTCAGAACATATTGTCTGGTTTATTAATTGGAAATGTGATTTCAAGTGACCCTCAGGAAACTTTAACAAAGCATCTGGAGTGAAACGGTACAAGGTGACCAGTGGGAGCACCCGTTCCCAGACAACCAGCCCGATCTTGGCTCAGTTCAGCCCCATATGGTTGCTTGTTTGACAGGCGGGCCTCCAGGCAGTCCTCAAAAACCCAGCAGTGGGACTCCAGTGCTTCCAGATGTGGCCTGCCCGGATCTCTGGAACAGCACATCTCTGTGTTAACATGTACGGTGAACACCCAACATCACACTCACTCTCACAGCACACCGCAGTAGTTTGTCACTTTCTGCTGATGTGGTGCGATTACGAAATAGCATGTGTGTTTTGTCTATGATGTCAGTGTGTGTGTGTGTGTGTGTGTGTTACAACAGTTGAAAAAGGCATGTAGAGTCCATGCAAACGTACATGTGTGCCTGTGTGGTTCAGTGGATGACTCACTATTGGCTGTTAGTCATCTGTCCGGGGACACACAAAAACCACGGCCAAGTGTTGTGTGTGACGCCATGTGCTTTTACAGGCCTCTCAGCTATGTACACAGTATGTTGGAGGTAGGAGGAGTGCTTCCTGTTTACCTGGAGCATCTTCAAAAATGAACATTAAGACACTTTGCATGCTTTTTTTAGTGTCTTTTTTTTCTTGGTATTTATGTAGGACTATTGCATCTCTAAATATTGATCTAATTAGTTTTCTTCTTGTAAACCACCCACTGTCCCCATACTGCAGGAGCAGTTGTGTTACTGGTGCACAAATAGTTCAAAAGCTTCTTTTTCTTTTTTTGTTCACCAAGTAACAAACAACAACAAACAGGAGGCTGAAACAGATGCCGAAACTTCACCAGCTAACATGTCATTATCTCATTGTGGTGCCCAATGCACATGTGTAGGACAGGGGGTGGAAGTTGGACCATTGCTTTGGGGGAAACGAGTTAACAGCAGGCAGTTAGAAAAAAGGGGTGTGGAAAGAGCACGGGGAGAGAGAGGGAGAGAGAGGCAGAAGGAGTGGGGCCATATAAAGAGCAACAGAACACAACCCAGGCTTTATCCTGCTTATCTGTCCCGCTCTCACAGACCTCACAGGAAACTCCCAACACCACCACCACCACCCCTCCTCCTCTGCCCTCACACTCACGACTCGCTCACCTTCACTCACCACACTTTTTACTCTCACACACAGTCCCGCCAGCCGCGCTGAGTCTCACCAGAGAGGATGGCTGCATCCATGTGGAGAATGAATGGGCTCTGGAGAAGGATGGCCGCAGCTCTGCTGATCTGCGCTCTGTTACTCAGCAGTGAGTATCAACTTTTACAACTTTGAGTCACTCTCGTACACTTTCCTAGAACTTCTTGAAACTGATCCTTTTTTTTTTTTTTTTTTTTTGCTTTTCCTTTGTTTTTCAAAAGAAAAAAGTCTCTATATATATATATATATATTATAAAAATCAGGTTCCCACGATGCAATATGTGTACATCAACAGTGACGTTTTTACGCACTGGTTGTGGGTTTTTGTTTTTCTTTGATCTGTTCTGCCATGAGGGTGCATGCAGATCCAGGCAGGAATCATTAGTGGTGGTTGTGCGGTTACAGACACAAAGGGCCTGCTCTGTAGTGGAAAGTAGTAGTGCAATTGAGGATAATTATGCTTTACATCCTGCATAAATATGTTTCTATATGTTAAGAGTAGTTTCGGATTGGTCCGTGGATGCCGTATGTGTGCTTCTATATAAAGAAAGTACATATGAAGGAATTTGACATAGATTGAAAGCAGTTCTGCACAGATCTCCAAATATTAAATAAATGTGTGTATGTGCGTGTGCGTATGTGTGTCGGACTTGCGCCGACTCACCAAGCCAGTCCACTTCAAATCAGTCTGAGGCCTGATGCTAATTGCAGGGTGATGTATGTGCTTTGGATGCTTCCTGCACCGGTTGTAAAGCAGGGCTAGTTCTCGCTCAGCCCCGGCAGTAACGACTTCTGCAGAGTTTGAATGGCCTCATCTATGAGCACAGGGGCGACAAATGTTAGCTGCGACCTTGGGAGGACAAGGAGGCGTATTCCAGACTGATGAAAATAACCATAAGGGTTTGCTTTAAAAGGGAAAAGATCATGAGATGGCGGAACATGTTCGTAGATTGCACAATAAAAAAAGGCACACCACATACCGTCTGCATCAGCAGCTTAACAGATGGTAATTAGATTTACATGGAAATGTAATTACTCCCAGCACTCCCCACCAAGAAATTAAAGCTTCGATACAGGAACAACATTTTAAGACACATCTAATAATCAGCTGTGTAGTTTTGCTTTGTTTATTACTGTTGTTGCTTTTCTACTACCTTGTTGTCTCTATAATTAGGACTTTGTTTTCAGTCATCCTCAATTATAATATTGTTACAACCACAACCCAGCTTGCCTTTTGTCACATTTGCATATTGCCTACCAGGCATAGTTTATCTTTGATGGCTGAGTTCCCTCGAGATTTCACATTTTAAATGTGAACAAACAACCCTGTTTGAAATCAGAGCTGTCACTGGCACCAGCCCTCACTGAAGGTTTTAGAAGGCAGACTCTGATTTCTACTCTGAGAATATCACAAGGGTGTTGCCTCAGATCTGCTGACCCGTCCTCAATTCTTCACCACATGCAGCAGCAGCTCGATCACACAGTCCTGCAACATTGTTTGACTCATGTGTCCAACTGGCATTAGAGCACAAATGTGGAGGCGTGTATGGTCTCAAAAATGGAAAGTCTCTCTTTCCATACAATTTCTTGCATCTACACACTGGGTAGTCAGTTCTAATCATGTGCATACTTCCATGGCTATTCCTGGTTTTGTTTTGTTACATTTTGCACCACAAATCACAAGAGACCTTCTGTCTCCTCAGTGACTCTTCACTGTATAGGACTTATGTGACAGCAGTGGTATAAGGGTCAGAGGTCTCGTTCGCATGACGTCAATATTGTCAGACAAAGACACTGGCAATTTTAACATTTCATGCTCCATTATGACTGTCTAGATCAAATAAAGAAGACATTGTTAAGTCACTCTATCCTGAAATATGCAGAGACAAATCAATGCACTGCACAGCTCCTGTCTTATTGGATCCTATTCTCTTGTTGTGGATCTGTATCAGGGAGTTTAATCAGATTTTGCAGTGATGTCATTGGCCCCACAAGGGGGAAATATGTGAAGCAGGCCTCTCTTAAAAACAAAACAAAAACAAAAAAGACCAGGGCCTCCACATTAAACTTGTAGACTGAAGCTACTGTAAATCACTGAAAACAGTGACTAACTTTGCTTCATATCCACAGCTCAGTTAATAACATTTACGACATTTTCAATCGTAGCTTACATCTGTTGTTTAGAGACACGGATTCATGCAAAAAGATAGGATGCAACAGAGAATCAGAGCCTTTGATGCACACGATTAGAGAATGGCTTTGATTGTGTTTATCAGAGCAAACATCCTCGTCGTGCATAAGCAGCCTGATCACTGTGACTCTTGGGCAAAAAAACACAGATTTAGCTCATGCTCCAACTTCCCATGGCTGTCATTCAGTAGTTATGCAGTCGTGCAAATATGTAGCGCAGAAATGGGCACAGACTGCGTTGTTCGATGATGTCATTCAAAGCCTCTTGGAGTATGTTATAAGCCCCCCCCCCCCTCCGCTCTCCTCTCTCTCTCTCTCTCTCCCCTTCTCTTGCTCAAGTTTTCTGGGGGGAAAAACCCAAGCTTTAAATCAGTTCTGGAGAAGGGGAAAAACATCTTGTCTCACTCATTTCAACTTGTCATCCCCCGTGATTGTTTCTGTTGTAAAGTCGTAAGCCTCAGATGGAGCAGAATGCTCTGTGTGACAATCTGCTGTTAGAATATACCACATTAAACTAAGATGCCGTGTTTGCTCCAAGTTTTGTGTGTAAATACGCAAAAGCCATCAGCACTCGATCAATGTGTTTTGTATCACACGTGGCCTTCACTGATACAAGTCATTCAAAACTGTATAAATCATAAAGGCTGATTGAATACAAAGGAAGAAGAGACGAGATAACTAAAAGTCTCTTAGGTAAACCTTGGGTAAGGACAGTGCAGGCTTCATACAGAGGAGATTTCAGCATCCATATCTGTGGTTCCCAGGCAGCTTTGCCCAGCCTGTACAAACATGGGCATAATGTTGCCACTCTTTCTCATGGCCCTGGGCTATTAACTAGCATTCCTTCAGTCCCAAGTTGTGATGGTGCAGTTTGATTCACGTCATCTGCTGGAGGGCGTTGGTCTTTTTTATGTAAGCCTTGGCAGATAGTGGTCTTATGTCAGGCCCAGGGTGTGTGTGTGTGTGTCCACTTGGGCCCCAAAGTTGAGGCTGAGATGCCACGTGACTCAAACTAATTAAACCTGGATCCTGTGTCCCGTCAAACTGCCAGATCACTTCAGCAATTTCTACATGTGCGAGAGAGCCAAGTCATGCATGATTGGAATCATTCAAATATTCTTAAAAACGCTGCCTGTCATAAGTGTTACCTCATCTGTTAGCCATCATCAGCACAAATCTCATAATAAAGGGAGGGCTTTTGTAAAGGGTATTTTCTCTTTCTGAATTATCTTCATTTGAAATCAAGTCAACTCCAAAGAAAACATATTAATGATAAGAAAACAAAACCACTGTCACCACTAACCAAATGATCCTCCAGGAAAAGGAGTCGACTTGGAGAAATAGATCGTCTAGCAACAATATTTACCTTGTGAAACAATCTTAATGAAAAGCAGACGCTGTGCTAGCATTCAAATCTTCCTTTTCCAATTACTGCTGCTCTGGTGAGCTTATTGTTCCTTGTTCCCTTGGCACCCTGCTGCAATTTTACAGCTGTTGAGTTTTACCAGCGTAAAGGAGAAGGAGGGCGGGGGGGCCGTTCTCTTGTTTCTCTCATTTGCAGAAAAGTTGGCGGCACACGGGGCCTGAGAGGCTCCAGATATCGCCAGTCATATCAAAATTTGACTCGTGTGTTTAGCTAATGAGCAACCACCAAAGATTACAGTGTGAAATCTACAACAAGACCCTGGAAGCCCACTCCTCCTCTGTGTGCCATCCCTGCTTTATCACACCAGCTCAAAACTAAAACTTCAGCAGCAGCTTGGTGATCCTCCTCAGGCCAGTTGATCCAAGGTTTTTGTAGTATTGCGCCAAAAACATCAGTAGAAGACGATCAGAACACAAAAGGATACGGTGTGTTGGACAAACAGACAGGTCTGTCTTTATGAGGGTATATGGTTTTATCCTGAGGAATAAAAACACTTAATGAGCCTTGGCTGAGGCTTTTGACTGCCAGAATAATAGCTCCTGGTAATTAATGTTAAACATAAGCCATGTTGTTGAAGCCATTCTTTATGTTTCTTAATTGGAAACACAAGACTGTCTGGACACTGCCTTCATTTGTACTGTATATGTGTCCCTGTTCAATAGTATGTGTGATTCTTTTCATGAGAGAAAACTGCAATTTCGAGTTTCGTTATATCTGAAGGTTATCACATTGTTGCTATTATTTCACAATCTTCCTTTCCCAACATTGGCTCCTTAGCCTGGGTCATATCAGAACCAGATTGTTTCGGGCTATAGGTTTTGATATCTTTTTACAACCTCTCTCCACTCTGCATGGTGCAGTAAACAGCAGCTGGAATCAGTCCATGGACATCTGCTGTCAAAGCCCAGTCCTGATCCTGACATCGTATAAAAGAGGGGAGCAACAACGGCCGCCGCAGCTGGTGTTTCAAAATGGATGGGCTGTTTTTGAAACGCACGTTTTAAGTTTCAGCGCCCTGCTGAAACTATTTTAATGAGTAAATTAGAGGTTGAATGGAAACAATAGTCAAGTAGCTGCTATCCATCATATTACCTTTTCGGTATTTCCTTCCTTTTCACTGCGTCTTAGGTTTTAAAAATGGCCCAATTACAGAACGCATGAAGGACACATACTTAAACTCAAACTTTTTGTACAGCCCCTTTTGCTGTTTCCACCTTAATGTGTGGTATGCGTTATCTGTAGCCAGCAGCACGTTCACTTGTGTTAGGAGAGGTCATTGCATGCCGGGTGCTGCGACCGCCACATCCTGTTATAGGATGTGCATGAATAACATTCCAAAAATGTTTTTATTTTATTTTATTTTTTCAGAACCATTTCGTGTTTTGTTCAAAAACACCAGGGTGTGGGCAGGATGGAAAAAAGTCAACTTTTTTTTTCAGTTCTGACGTTCAGTGACCTGAGTGAACAGCAAGTCAAGCGGACTGTGTCACTTAATACTAATGGTTAATGGTTTTGTCTTAGAAGTTTGACAGTATTATATTTATGGCATGCTATGAAATCACACTTGATATAGTGTTATTGCAGGAACTGGTATTTTAGCCTTTAGGGAGATGTCAGATCATCTGGAAATCTATTTGAAACAATCACTTGGATTGGATGCATTTTGACAAATGATTAATCATTTAAGTCATTTAGAAAGCAAAACTGCCAGAGCATTAAGTGCTTCCAGCCTCTTAAATGTAAGGATTTAATCAAAATAAGCTCTGGTTGCTCTCTAAATCTTGTCTGTCTGTGTTGGCTACTCGTCTCAGAATTCCTCAAAGGATCTACGAGACTAAGTTGAGTTTACATATTTCTTAGTAGGGAATGAAAATGAAAAGAGAGGAGTGAGTTGAGACTTTGGAGACTTGTGTGGACATCAGCGAGCAGAGGACACAGATTAGTGACGCGAGCCGGGTGTGGTTCATGATGACGGCCAAGGTGTTGTCTCAGTGGTCTGGGTGGAGATCAAATTCAAGTCTCGAGATTTAGAGCCGAAGCTTCCCCTCCCCATACGCATGATGTCACCCATCTCGCAGCCCGGTGACGGTATAGCACATACGCAGGAAGAAAAGCCAGGTCCCTGAGGAGACTTACTGCAGCTGCACTGCTCTTCCCTTCCTCAGGCCTCCTCCCCAGTCTCTCCCCAGAGAGCCAGCAGAACCCTCACTATCCCCACAAGTAAAGGACCGCTGTCCTCTGCTCATGCACACGTTTAATCAGGTGTGACAAGGTTTGTTTTTACTGCAAATCTTCCTCACAATAAAACCCAGGACTTGGAAATAGCAGGAAGAGTAAAAACACGATAATTACATGACATGACAACCAGACAGAGATGCACAGATGAGTGAGGCAGGAAGCGCATAGCGTAACTTAAACTATACTTAACCTCAAATCTTAAGTGCAGAAATACAAACAACCACACACATATCTGTTTATCTGAGGCTGTGTGTAACTGGAGCATATCAGATAAAAACACGCAGGACATTTTGTGCAGTTAACAATCGACTTGTGCAGCACACTGATACCTCTGTTTTAGCCGAAGATTACATCACTGGTTTCTAACTGGATCACTACGAGGTCCGTTGGCATGAAGATATAAATAAATAGATAAATAAATTAAAAGACTGGGTTCTCAAACATGGTAATAAAAATCTTTTTTTCTGTCAGTTATAACATTGATATCTTTGGATGTAGCAACATCATGTAAGAGATTGTAGGATGTTTTGTTTTCATCGCCTCTGGCTCAATATCAGTGCAAGATGCTGAAATCAAATACTGGACACCCTAGAACAAGCAAACGTTGAAGAAGCATATACATAATAATGAGCATAAAATGTGTGTGTTTTTCCTCTTACTATGATAGCATCAGCATTTTAGACCGTCTGTGCTCTCTCCAGGGAAAGTTATGCACTCTACATTCTTAAGTGGTGTGATTGTAGGTGTCTGTGTGTGTTCGTGAACTTGCGTGGGTGTGTCTGATAGGAGTGGGACAGGGGGTGGGGTGTCTGGGGTTGGAGGGCTTTTCCCCTGTGAGGAGAGTGAGTTGAAAGGAGGTTGTTGGAAAAATGTAGTGTCTGGCTCTAATAACAACTTCAGCATGTAAAATGATGATAAGAAACAGTCTCCCACTCCTTTATATCGTCTCAATGCTCTCCTCATGGGTCCACTACAGTCTGAATGCCTTGGAAATATATGGTTTACCGCCTAACGCCAGAGTTAAACCCAAGAACCCTCACACCTGTATGCATTTGTGTCTATCTGAGTCTTGTAATTCAATTCATTTTCAGTATGGACGACCACATACTACGTCTTGGAATTCAAGCAGTGAGTGATGATGTGAAATACAGGCTCATCAATTCAGTAATGACCTCCATTTCTATATAGTTATTCACTACAGTCAGTTGTGAAATTCTTGACAATCTTCCAAAGGATTAGAAAAGATTTTATTTATGATCTCAGTATCTAATATGTTTACAGTGTAACTGGCTTCAGGAGCAGCTTACATTCCCTTGGTGAAGTACATGAAGAACAGCTGGGTCAGCAAGTCAGTAGCCGCAACACACTCCATCAACACACCAACAATAACTGTTGTGGTGATGTAAATCTTCCTAGACAGGACGCAGCATTCACCACGGGCTATGTGCACTTATTATGTAAGCAGACATGTTGCTGTAAGGCACCTTAAGCATCCTGCAAATTATAGTTGTCATCTGCTGGTGAAAAATCTGCCCTTGTGCTGCCTCATAATTGGTATTGCTATGTCCAGCCACAGGCAAAAAAAATGCAGCATTTTAACTGTCACTCACAATCCAGGGTCGGTATTGTATCCTCTATTTAACCTATGATTTAGTTCTTTACATCTGGCATGGCTGCACACCACACACCATGTCAAAGACTGGAACACCCAGGCTGAAAGCTTCACGAAAGGACAGCCAGGGCAGAAAATCCAATTGATGTTGCCCAGTAGTGATGAGAATAGTGGAGAGCAAGATTTACTTGAACCCAGAGGTTACCTAGTCTGCAGTCTTGGCTGTGTGCCGCTTTGAGCCCATCAAAACGCTCTCCGGAGAGAGGTAGATCAGGGTTGTGTTTATGGAGTGGGAGTGTTTATGTGTGTTCCTCTGTGTTTGTGTTGAGACAAGAGGTCTTGAGGCTCAGTGCTGATACTATGGGTGGAGGGGGGTGGAGGGATGGGCACTGGCTGGAAACGCAGTGAGATTTCTGACAGCTGTCCGAGGATTCTGTGTCCACAGCGGTGGAGTGTTACTGTGAATAAACCTCTAATAACGCAGTGCAGGGAGTTTAAGCGCTTGACAGTTTTAGTGTGTCTGTATGTGTTGAGAATCTGTGCGTGTAATGTGTGTTTAAACAAGGCAACCCATTAACACAGTGATTGATCTTTTTAAGAAACTTAGGAAGAAAAACCTTTGAAACATAAATAATCCAGTTAATTCAGAGCTTTAAAAACATTCCATAGATGTTTCTTGTCCTGACAAAATCTTTATACCTATGAAATGTAAACTGGGGTACAACGTTAATTCTGTGGTGTAGAGGCTAAACATTTTTGTCGCAAATTATTACACCATTAAAGACAGCAGCTCAAGCCGAAAAGCAATGAAACGTAGGGATTTCTGCCCAGTTAGACCAGTTAAAATGCAGCATATGACAAGCTTTGGACAACATTCAGCCAGCTGACGCCACAGTTGAGATAAAACTCACATGTGTTACATAGCTACCTTTTGTTTTGGGGTGCTAATGTTCCTTATAAGGAGCTTGGAACTTATTCCAGAGTTTATTAAAGTCCGTCATTTTTATAGGTTTGCAAACACTCTACACATCTAAATCCACTGCGCTTATATAAATGTATCTGGTGATTAGCTAAATAATGGCAGTGGTGCACCAAACACATTTTCCTTCTGATTGCAGCATAGTTTTGGTTACATTTTAAACTGTTTACACACTATATTGGTTTCCTTCCATGCCGAGGGGAATGTTGAAAAATGATGGTGTGGGATGAAAAAGTTTACGATGCTGTAGTCCTCATTAGCTTCAGATTTACTCTGGAAAAGTTGCGTTCTCTCTTTCAGTGTGATCCCTGATTGGGGCCTGAACAGACATTGATTGGCCTGGCTGTACTAGATAGAGGTGTGGGCGTGTGTGTGTGCGCGCGCATAAAAACACATCACAAGTTAAAATTTTTGGCCTCTAATTGAACAAGATAGTCTAATGTCATTATGCAGTTGGCTACATAAACATGTATTTTAAGAGGGAGAGTTGGTGATTTGACTGTAGGTAAACCATCCATCTATTACATGTCTGACACAGCAGCTGAAACTCCAAGTTATTATAGAAACGGTTTACTCCCAGAGGACAGATGTGTGGTCAGGAGGCCACGACCTTTTGACTGAGCTGTTTACTTGCATATGTTGCAGACAGTTAGAGTTATATTATATGTGAGCACTAATTAGTTTGAGTCCCCTGGGCAGGCACAGTGTGGCATCTTTGGGTTGGCCATGACTGATCTTTTCAAACCAACCCTCTGCCCTGGCCTCATTTACTCGCTCTAGTGTGTGTGTGTGTGTGTGTGTGTGTGTGTATAAGAAATTTCATCCCAAAAATACCATGTGTCCTTACATAACAACAGTGGCATGTGTCCAGTAATGGTCCAGATAATTATCTGTGATTTTATCTGTTACCTTCAACATTTACAGCACAATCGGGTGGATTGTGTTGTAAAAGAGCTCTTCTCATGCTCCTTCTCTGAGTTATTATTCTGAGTTATCAAATCTGAACACACAAACATAACATACGCATTAACAGATTAAAATGACAGAGTGACAGTTGTGTGCACATCTATGGGTATAAAACAAACAGGGAGTTCTAAAAGCTGATTCAGTGTTTTATCCTGCTAATTTATCAAAATGTTAACAAACATATTGTGTGCATGGTAACAGTATACTTCCAGTTGACAGTAACATTCTGCCTGTAAATCCCCAAATGATAGGAACCATAACTTTCCAAAACTTTGACATAAGCAGGATTATACCCAGATCAAAGTAGGTTAAAGATTTACAGAGTAAGTTACAAGATGGCCAATTATGTCAGATTTTGAAAACCACTGTACAAAATACTTTAATGTCCAGAGCAGAAGCTTTTATTTCTGCAGCCATCAAAGAATATTGAGTCTTCACATGGAAGTGAAAATGTCTAAGTGTCTGTCTCTCTCCTATTCTCTGTCATTCATGCAGATAATGTGATGTGTCAAGATGATTTATCTCCAGATGATTCAACTGCAACTACACAACCAGAAGACAGTAAGAGTCTTGTTAAATCAGATCATTTTATAGTGGTGGGACAAGGTGACAAATACCTTGGCATGTTAGGTTATCTTTAAGAATAAAAAAATAATTAAAATAAAGGTTATAAATACATCTGTTTCACAACTTCTGTCTGTGGATTGTGCTCTTAGCAACAAACAATGCAGTTGCATCTGGCGATGGTGTTTCCACTGTCAATCCTGCTGCTGCCTCTGTTCCTGCTGGTGATGGCACTGCTGCCTCTAATGCTTCTGGAGATAATCTGGGCACAGTAACAACAGCAATGCCAAATAATCCTGCCAACCAAGATGGAGACACCTCGGGCACTCCAGTGACCACTCCTGCCCTGGGTGACATCGATGAGGTCGTAGAAACTAAGCCCACGGAGGCCCCCCTCAAACTAGTGGTGGTGAGTACCTCTCTGTGCCATGTTGAGATGATGGTTTTATACTTTTTAATATATTTGTTTGGAAGAGAAATGTTTGCTGTCATATCCTTATTTCATCTGTCATCTGTCTCCACAGCCTACTATCAAGTGTGTTAACGAGGAGGACATCAAAGAAAATAATGCTGTCACGGCTGAGGTGGCAACAGCAGACTGCGTGAGTTCAAGTTTATCATTACTGCAAAAGTAGAAATCAATCCACCGCCACAGCTACATCCTATCACCTTATTTATACCATTCAGCTTGTAACAATAGCACCGTGTGTCCTGCCCTGCCAACCACAGCCGGTATCAAACTACCAACAGCTGAGATTCACCTTGCAGCATTTAAGACCACAGTGAAATGAGAGGAGATCTGAGGTCAGGCACTTTCTAGTGACAATTTTTTTTAACCAAGACCTTTATGCGGCCCCCTTACACCTTGGGTCCAGAGGAAATGGCTTATTCTACTTAGAATAAGAAGATTAATGTGTTTTAAAGCGCTACAGTTGGAAATATGGCGCTGATAAAGGCAGATTTTTGCTCAGACATTCCTGAGGTGCTGTAAATCTTAACTATGTTCCTGGCGTGAAACAAATGAAGAGGACGGCTAATGTTTCCCTCTCTCGCTCTGAGGTCTTCATGGCAAAAAAAGGAATTGCAAGGGTGTGGTTTAATTTAAATTATGTTTTAAATATGTGTTACAAAAAACCTCTTATTAAACATGGGAGACATGGAGTTGGATATGTTTGTCTCCAGAAATTTTGGAGCCATCTTACCAGACAATTATCATCTTACTATCTGAGCGACACATGACGCTCAAATACAACTGATTGTTGTGTTGTCCAATATGCAGATCCAGGTATTAGATTCCAGTCCTCGTACTTTAGTTAGTGCCTTGGTTTTGTTCATTACTGTAACATCCACAGAGCCAGGACCAGCTGCAATAGTCATTTGTCCAACTCAGCCTGAAACTAAACATGGACTACAGTGCCAGAGGTCTGAGCCAGTTGATGATTAGTTTAAAACTCAGGCAGGAGTAAGTGAATGAGATGAAAGACCTTCATAGAAACAAAGTCTTTATCAAAGGTATCAAATGATTAAATTAATAAGGCAACAGTGTTCTGTCGTAGCTCAAAATAAGACCTTTGTCTTATTAAAATTTATTTAGTTTTAAGTGCAAACCTGCTAAAATGCAGACATGGGTGCCACGTAAGGTCAAGTGAAGCGAGTATGAGACAATGTGGGATTCCTAAGCATAATATGCGATTCCTCAAAGATCTGGATATCACAGCACACAGTCCAGCTGTGGGCCCACTCCCAACTAACTGAGGATTCAGGGCTTTGCTAATAGTGGTCTCCTGGGAACACAGAGGGTTGTCTGGATCACATTACAGAAAATGAAGAGTGCTCCCAAGTCACAAAGCTTGAAGTTGTGCAATGAAGTGATATCATAGCTCAGTGTTAAGGTGGGAAAGTGGGAAGGTGTGGTCAGGAAGTTTTCCATCCAAAATACTTTTTGCCTCCATTAGACACTGTAATATATGTGCAGGATCAGTGTGTAGATCAGGGTGCAGTTCAAATATGTATTTTACACTTCTCTTTGACATACAAATCCTCTTTTACAGGAGGCAACTAAAAGCGTTATGGAGGACAACCCCGCACCCTGGTGCCGGACGGACGAATGTAATCTATCAGTCTTCCAGGAGGGCGCTAAAATGATGGTGGCTAGTGAAAATGGTGGGTATTGATGATATAAATGACATGTATTCTGCAGCAAAGCAATGCGTAGATATATTTCCTATATGGGTTGATTTCTAACATTAATTGTCCTTGCAGCTCCGTTGGCTGATGTGGAACGCGTACTCAAGGGTGACATATTGAAAGAAAAAGTAAGAGGGCACAAGATGCTACCAGTCTGAATATGATGCCACAGGCTTAACTTGAGTACGATGGTGCTTTGATACTTTGTTGACCACAATCCCACCTTTTCAGCTGGGTGTGACATCGACTAAGGTCCCGTCATCGTCAGGTCCCTCAGTGTTTGTTGGCATCCTGGTCCCAGGTCTGCTCGCTGCCATTGCAATCATTGTAGGCTACTTCAAATTCCAACGCAAGTCTGGTGACAAGGGAGCGAGGCTGGTAAGCATGTTTTGTTTTAAGGATGAATGTATGACATGTTATACCATATGCAGCTGATTAACTTATGATTTGGCCAACATGTTCACGTTGGATCCATGTGAGTTATTGCAATATTCAACAAACAGAACATTAAGTGACACTCATGTATTATTTGCAGACGCTGCATAATGTCTGCAAATAGTCAGGATAATGTCTGCAAACATGAGGTGTGTTTCAGGCGTATCAGGTGTTTTTTTTTTTTTTTTTTGTTTTGTTTTAATCATAAATATGTAATTTCTTCACCATATTTTGTGGATATCTGCAAACATATTACAGATTCACCAACACTATGCATAGACTTTCTCAGTGGAAGTTCATATCTTACTACTTCTGAAATCAAAGCAGGACTGTTTTCTTGCTTTTGCTGCCAATGTTTTAATTAGGGAGTGTTGCTGGCCGGCTATCAGAGAGAATGCGCAGAGAAAGAGCGAGTGCGTCTCATCCAGAGACCCACACCCTCATTCATATGAGCTTAGTTTTTCATCTAGTAGCCAGATGCAGCTGTTTGTCCGTACCATTCACAATATCACATGATGGAGACCACATTCGATGGGGTGTTTGTATGTGTTTATAAGTAAGATTTGGAGGGTGTGGGGGTTAGTGGATGCAGCTGTAGACAGCTGTGTGTTTATATGCAGACGATGGAGCTGTATCCGATCATCAAGTCAAATGATTCCATTTTAACGCCTTCTGAATATTCTATCCAAGGACTCATAAAATTCACCAGAATAGAGGAGCTATTATTCTTTCCAATTTAATGTCTGGACGACAATGATAATCTCTGGCTGCTGTGTTAAAGATGGAGACTTTAATACATGTCTGCTGCATACAGATTTGCACATTTGTGCTCTCATTTTAGTACACTTTACATTAATAAAAAAGGTGACATATGATTTACATTGATACGAATTCACAATGCCAATAAGCAATGAATATACCGAAACCCATCTAGCCTTACTGTAATGAGCTGTTTTTTTGTTGTATTTGCAGGCAGAGGAAGCCTACCCAGACCAGGAGAACCAGGGGAACACTCTTGTATCTGTGGCCCCCCTCAACCCTCCTCCAGAAACCGTGGAGAAACCCAGTGTAAATGGAGAGTCCCCTGAGGCAGCCAAGACCCAGCCTCCCCCTCCCACCAACGGCCACTCCACCGCCAAGACGGCAGACACCGAGCTGTGAAATGAGTCTGCCAGAGAGTTGCAGCCCAGGAACTAACCCCACAAACACACCCATCCACACACATCCCCATGACCAACTCTCCTTTTTCTCTGAATCCACTCCTGCCTAACAACACAGCAAAGTGGACATCAGGGACTAGAACAATCTCCTACATGAATGCTCCTCTTGTTATGGTCCCCTTGACTCCTCCTTTTGGCTACGTGCCTCAACAAACATCAGGAAAACTAGCCTGATGATGACGACGATGGTGGTGATGAATGATGTTGATGATGACGAAGGCTCATTCCCTGGGTTGTTGACGGCAGTCAGGCTGGAGACAAGAGACCGGAGATGGGCAGTTCTGGGTGGGAAGAGGTATTTTAGCATCATATCAGCACTGGCTCCCATGACGACTGCAACCTCTGCAGTCACAGCCGCGTGTTGTCAACACCCAGCAGGGTCTCTGCTTGTCGTCAAGTTAACACTTCAGCCAAATCCTCCACTATGAAATATGTTATAAGCACATAAATGAAATTGTTCCTTCGTTTATTGATAAGCCATGACAGATGGAGAGGAAATAAATCACACTGCCTTGAAATCTGTTTACAAACTTCTCAGAGAGAAAATCCATTGGGCTCTCATCTTGTTTGTCTGACTGAGTTATTGATCGTGTAGATGTGTGAATGCGTGTGTGTGTGTGCGCTGCTGTCAAATCCTGCATGTGTGTGTGTTAACAAATACTTGCATCTGTACTGTGCATGGACTGTATATATCTCTACATGCATCTAAGCTTTTCCTGCTTACTGTATGTACTGTAAAGCGTGTTTGATGAGGATCGTTCAGTTTGCGATCGTGTGAGCGAGAGAGAGCGACGGGGGTTGAATGTGCATGTGACATTAGCCGTGAAAAGTGTACAATTTTTGAGTCGACAAAGTGATGGCTCACTGAGTTGCAGTCGGTTACCGTGAGCGCTGACGATTTCATCACGACGAAGAGGAAGGGAGGGTAGCCGCGAGGGATTCTCCATTCTGCTACTGCATACTGAAGTGAGATCAATCACAGAGTTAACCAGAGGCCTCTGTACAGTGGCTTCATAGTCACCGCAGAAAATCATGAGACTGTTTGTCTGACTGATGGACTTATAAAGGCCTCAGACACAGAGCCTCTTACAGCTCTGTCCATCCATTTGTCAGTGTTATTCTCTTTTCAATATACTGTATTAGCTCTTTTTACTATCAGTATCCCATTGAACAGTGTGTATAGTATGGTGACTTTTTTTGCCTGTGTTTTTATTCTGTGTACACACCCTTTCTAATTTCATGTCTATGTGCCAAAGAATTTAATGTCCCAAGCTTGTGTTTTACTAAAAATGTGTTCTTTATGGCTTTTTTTTTTTTTTTTTTTTTTTTTTTTTTGGAGATCATGTATAATACAGAAAAGCTGCTCAAGGGCTTTGACTATTAAATTGAAACACCAAGTGGATATGAAAGGAAAATGAAACTTTTGTCAAATTGGAACACCAAAAGAAATATTCTTACACATAAATACAAATGGGATGTTTTGCGTCAGTTCATCCTTTCGTGTCATTTTGTATATATTCATTTCTAACATTTCAGTGTGATTTTACTAGTATCCTGTAGTTAAAATTGGATTTAACGTGAAAAATTAAGAAGCAAACAAATAAACAACTTTTTAAGGACCGTCATGTTTCTGCTTCATTTTTATTTAAAAAGAGAGAAAAAAAAAGTGTGAGTGAATAAAAAGAGTGACAGGGTTTTTTTTTTTTTTTCAATCATGGAAATTTTTACATAGAGACGCATGTGCAGACACGTACATACATCTGTGCTCTAAAACACTTGGAATTTAAATCCCACACAGCCCATAAGGTCGCACAGCTGGTTTGCATAAGCAGTAGTAATGACATCACTTGACACTGTTTTGTCTTTCACGGTTTGGGTGGGGCAGCAGTAGAAAACGTCCCCCAGCTGTCTTCTCTAAACAGCACGGGACACGTTCATGAGCACAGTGTCAGTCAAACGGTCGGCTCACAATCCATCATCATGTTCACATATTCATATACGTATCCTTAATTCAGTTTCTGTCGCCATCCAGTGCACGTGATAGTGTTACTTGTTTATTTCCCTACATCATTCATCACAAGATCAAACCCCATGTGAATTCCTACCCTGTCCTGTCCCCTTCCACACCCGACAAGGAAAATATTTCCTCAAGGCCATTTAGCAGCACTGTGTAACACTGCTGCTGTCACAGCGTGCCATAAGTGACATATAAAGCCGGCGCAAGAAGCACATACCATAGACTTACTGTAAATATATTGGGTTAAATGTGGACATCTACAAATCTGAGACAGGCCAACTGCTGCATGGTTCAAATTGAAAAGGCTGTAAATCCCTGTGGGTGTGATCATTACTGCATATAACCCCAGTGTGTGTGTGTGTGTGTGTGTGTGTAGGTTCATGCATGCCTGGTATTTGCATCTATTTGACATTGAACTCTGCAAGGTGAATCCTCAGCTCAGATTATCTTGCTTTACATACACGGTGTGTTGTTTCAAAAAGAAGGGAAAAAAACAAAACAAAACAAAACAACAGGCTTCACCCTTGTGAAAATATCAAATTCGCTGTCTGCTTCACATTTTGCCACATTTGTTTCTGTGGTTCTCTCCTCTGTCAAATTTAAATGTTAGATTCAGTCTGACGCTACAAAAACACATTTCTCCTGAACACTATCTGGCCACTCTGATTTACTTGACTTGGTTTTCAAGATATGTATCTCTGGTCTTCTGCCACCGCCCCGACACTGATGAATAGAATTTAATTTGTGCTGCTCGCAACGTTGAAATAAAAAAATTAGCTGCAACATTAAGGCCATTAAGCTCTCTCTGTCTCTAGGTTACTGAGAGACCTCTCATGCAACCTTTCACCTTTCACTGAGACTACTCCCTCTATGTTGTTACTGGAAGGAGACATTGCTGTTGATTTTTAAAATATAATTTTGTGTTGTCAGTTCTGTGAGCAACACAAATTAAATTCCATTTAACTTCATCGAACTCGAGTTTGTAGAGGAAATGTCAGAGACCGATATCTCAAACAAAACCTGTGCTGTTTGAATGTAAAAATGCCACTCAAGGTAATTGGGACTGTATTTTGGACCCTTTAAAATTTCCACCCATCGGCCCTTGTACACCTACAGTATATCACTCCGATCTTCTCCTTCACAGACTTCACACCAATCCACTGAGTTCCAGCCTGTTCCCCTCCCATCCTTCATCTCATCCAGCTCTTGGTTTCTCCGCCCCTCTACGCCTCCATCCAGCCAAGAGTAGTGTACGTGCAGTGGAATCTGGGATTGTGAGCAAAACTCAGCTGGTTGTTTTTATTGTGGGGAGGCTCCCCCCTTCCGCGTGGTTACAGCTGCCAAATACGTCATGTTTTCCCTCTTCATGCCAAAACACGCCTCTTCTAAACTCATTGATGGTAAGATAATATTGGCTGGATTTAAGGGGTGGGAGGTAAAAGAGAGCACACAGGAGACTGAGTGAGACCCTGAGGTCAGGAGGTGTAGTCTGCATATTCAGCCTGTGATGGAAATTAGAAGCTGATAAACCTTCAGGTTCATGAAAAGGTTAAAAGAATTCCAGTGAGGCAGAAGAAAGACAGACAGCATCAGGCATTTGAGCCTTTAGGTCACAGTATTAATAACAACAGAAATATTTTTTTTTTTGTCTGCAAAGTCTTCATATCCGTTTCATGCCTTCCCAGGTTTCCTGCTCTTGAAGAAAAAACAATAAGGAATGCTTACCCACTTCCTTCCTTTCATGCCTGGTGTTTGTCTGATGGAGAAACACCGGAGCTCAGTGAAGAGCAGGACAACAATGTGTTCAATTCCCATGATTACTCTGATAATTAAGAATAAATAAGACAGATAAAATACATACACCTAACAAGCCACGTGGCATTGTTGCCCAAAAGATATCAAAATAAATATTTATTATCGTTTTTTATGATCAAATAGTTTTTATGAATTTCATGACTTAATGCTTTGAGCATGCAATAACCAATTTTGACCACATGGGGGCAGCAAGAGCGTGACGTCAACCCAACGTTAACGCACCTGTATTAACCTTCTTTAATTTAAAAATGGCGACTTCATTAGCAAAGAGACTCACCTGTCGACACGTCCAGCAGATTATGCGTTTGGAGTCTTGTTTCTGGCATCCTGGCGCAAGTAAGTCCAAATTTAATTCATTTTTAAAGCTTTTTTTTTTTTTTTTTAGCTCTGGTTTCTCCTGGGGGAAGAAATTATGGGGAAATATGATGTTAGTTGCCCATTTTGAGCCTGTTAGATGTTGAGTAGGCTCCGGTGACAGAAGGGTAGGGCTGCAAACGTGGGTTCATTTGATACTCGGCAAGTTGCATCAGTGACAACAAAACGAGCTGAAAGAGGCTAAAATGCACACATGGCTGTTTACTTTACAGGTAACTATGTCACGTACAGGTTGACTAATATTTGCAACATTAGATAGATAGATAGATAGATAGATAAAGATATATAGATAAGATGAGGTTTATAAGATTAAAGAACAGTAAAGTTTAATACAACTTTACTGTTCATTGATCTGGCACAAACAGGTGAACTGGATTGATTGTTGCACATTTGTGACTCAGTTTCAATTATTAGATAAATAAAACAAGGGAATAAAATCAGTGTGAGTTCAGCCTCTTTTCTACAGCTTTGGGGTAAAAAAAAAATGTAGAGCTGGTTGGACTTTACCTTTGAGACTTTGCGTCTGCCTCAGGGAAGACTGGTGATTAGTCTAAACAAGGAGGTGAAGGGTCCTTCTTGATGTGACGTGCTCATCGGAGTAGCAGACTTAAGTGGATGTCCTCCAGGCTATGCTTCCAGAATAATATTATGTGGTTACAATGGCACCTGTCAGTGAGTGGGATGTATTGAGCAGCAAAGGAGCGTTTTGTCCTTGAAGTTGATGTGTTGGAAGCAGGATAAAATGGGCAAGTATGTGGATACAAATGACTTTGACGTAGGTCAAATTGTGATGGATAGACGGCAGGTGTTTCCAAACCTGCAGCTCTTGTGGGGTGTTCCTGGTCTGTAGTGGTCAGTATCTAACCTGAGTGTCTAAGCAAGGAAAACCAGTGAATGAAAGGGTCATGGGTGGCCGAGGTGCACTGATGGATGTGTGGAGTGAAGTCTGGCTGTGGGGTCCAGTCCATCAGAGGAACTACTGCAGCTCATATTGCTGTAAGTGCCAATGCTGGTTCTGATTTTGTTCTTTCAAGTGTTGCATATGGGGTTGTATAGCTGCACACAAGTCAGGTCAACATGTCTACTGTGAAAAGCAACTACAATGGCCACTTGAGCATCAGAACTGGACAATGGTGCAGTGAAAGACGGTGGCCTCGTCTGATGAATTTTTACGTGGCATGTATTGAACTATGGGAGGAATGAAAGCTAGTAGAGGCAGTGTGGTGCTTTGGGCAATGTTTTGCCAGAAAACTTTGGGTTCTGACATTCATGTGGATGTTACTTGGACATGTAGCCCCTACCTAAACATTGTTGCAGATTAAAGTTTGTGAAAGAGTGTTCCCTAATGTCAGTGGTCTTTTATAAGGCTGCTTATGCTCTTACCACACTGCAGAAAAAAGTCCAGAAATGGTTTGAGAAACACAATAATGAGTTCAAGGTGTTGACTTGGCTCCGTATTCCCCAGTTCTCAATCCAGTCGAGCAACTGTGGGATGTGCTGGACAAACAAAGTCCAATCCATGGAGGCTCCACCTCACAACTGACAGGACTTAAAGGATCTGCTGCTAATGACTTGTTGCCAGATACCACAGCTTCACCTTCAGAGGTTCTGTGCCTTGACAGGGCCGTTTTTTTGTGTTTTGGCAGCAGAATGGGCATCTGCACAATAGTAGGCAGGTGATCATAGTATTACTGCTGATTGAAGCATATACTCAGAGCAAGTTGAGCTAATATTATGCAACAGTGTCAAAGTTGACTCTTAATAGGATGGAGAACTTGGCTACAGGCTCCAGTCTGGACCTAAAGAGGAGGTTTACCACATAAGTCTGTAAATAGTGTTTCTGTGGAGAAGAGAAAAACAAAACAATTTTCAGAATTAATTTCTCTGTGCTGTTTAATCTTATAAGGTGTTCTGTGATTCAACAATAGAAATGACCTTTGCATGACTTTACACCAACTGAACCACACTGTATCAAAGCATGAGGGTAAGACGGGGATAAATAACTGAATCACTTCAAGCTGTCAAGATATTGTTTCCAAAGTGGGTGATGTCCGGACCCTAACCATGATATAATGAGTGGTGACTTGAAAACAATTAACACAACTCTATGTAAGCTGTTTCACTTCTTTGTTTAAAAAAAAAAAAAAAAAATTAAACCAATTAAATATCCAACTAACTAACGTATAGAAGGAGAGAAGGAGTTTTAGGAATGTTCTCCACTTCAACTTGATTAAATGACTTAGTACTCGGAGTATGTTTCTCATGCAACACCCTTGCATGAACACAACAGTAACAGTATGTTTCCACCCACACTCAACATAGACATTCTCTCACAATCCAAAACGTATGACAACTGGGGAGAAATTGAATATACTTTCACATACTTTGAAAAAAAAAAAAAACACGCATCATGGGAAATGTGCTACGCAGTTTTTAAAGCTGGGATCCACATTAAGGGAGGGGCCCTCTGTAAGACAAATATGGGGCCCCGCTGACTAATGTGCACACATGAGGGAGTGACCAGACACATCCTACACGTTACCATCCCATCAGACAGCAATGCCAGAAAACATATCATTTTTAATCTTTTTGTTTTTGCATGTGTAATGACTTTTTACACTTTTGGCCCTGATAAAACATCCCCCCAGTATCTGTGTGTGTGTGTGTGTGTGTGTGTGTGTGTGTGTGTTTTTGCTGTACTTTGCATCAACTTCTGTAAATTATTATTTTAGGATTGTCTTTGATGTCGTTTTTGCTCTGTAGCATCTTTGTGGAATTTTTTAAAATTGCTTAAATCCCTGTTAAATGAAGGGACAGCACGGCATTATGAAAGTCACGAATACAATGATGAACAAATGATTAAAATTAAAAAACTTCTGATTCTGATATTTTGTTTCCATAGCCACCTAAACAAAATACAAAGGAAACTTAAATTGATATCCTGTCTGTTTCCTGCACATTGCTCTGCGCTGTCGTTGTCTATTACCAACATCTGCTGTAGGAAACAATCTGGAAAGCATTGTCTCCCTTTTCCAGTGATGCAACTGTCCACAGATGCATCACACCCTGTAGTAAACTGTAACAAAGGTCCATGCAGTTGATTGCAGTCTAATGAAAATGCACAAAAGCTGACTTCAGTAGTACAGACAAATTGCCCAACATAGCAACATGCACCTACTTTTTTGGCTGATTTTAAGGTTGCGATAGTCACTTTTTTTTTCAGCTGAAATGTTAATTTCAGCTGTAATAATGTAAACTCTTTAATTGGTGCCTACAAATATTTTTAATAATTATTCATGTTAGCACACGTTGAAATAATCCTTTCTACAGATAGTGAAGCACACAGAGGAAAAGGGAAGTCTGAGTATAATATTGTTGGGTTAGGATGCCCCCTGCTGTGGCCTTAGGGGCAAACCAGGGGCAGATTGAAAGTAGAGCAAAAGTCAAACTGGAGAGAAAGAAGTAATAATTAAAAAACAAACAAACATATAATTTGTATCCCTTTTCAAATTTTGGAAAAAAAAAGACAAATGGAAGGAATTGTAAAATTAAACATTTTTGGAAACATGACTCCAGGGGCCTAAATTTAAGTTTTAGCTTCATCACAGCAGGAGACAATTACTAAAACATGGTGCTTTGTCCCATGCAGGTTAGGTTCAATTAAGCGGCTTGATAAGTGTGTTGAAGTTATAAGCATCGCTAATAATCTCCAGCTCCACCTGTTAAACAAACTGTTGGCAGTGTTGTGGGTGGAGTACGTTACCTTCATAACCCTGCAGTGAGCTCCAAGGATACAAACACAAAACACGTTCCTCCGTCAGTGATGAGACCTTTTATGAACAAGCGTTTTAGTTTAGGAACATTTTGGTTATTTCACAGTAGAAATTTCTTCGGGCTATTTGTGTGTGTGTGTGTTTTGGATTCGATTTTTATTGCTGTTGAGGTTGAAGTGGGCTGGGCTCAGATGGAAAAAGGTGATGTCATGCGTTTCTGTGCATCAGTTTAGTTTCTCAGAGGATCAAGTGTTATTTTTTTTCCTCTCAGCGTATATCTAGTATGAAGCTCTAAGTGTACTATTTTGTGTTGTGGTGTTGTGCACTTTTCAGGCCACAAGAGTGCAGGGTACACTAACACGATAGGCTGATACTGAGTCGAGGTAAAACAATATGCATCACTGTCTGCCCAAACACATTAAGCTGCAGGCTATATAAAGCTGATAACAAATGAAATCATGAATATTTTTTTTGCTGTGCTAATTATGTTGAAGAGTATTTTACATCAAACAAGACTACTGTAACTCATATGTTGTATCATCATAGTAGTGGAAACGAGAAAGGCCTTGGAAGCAATAAGAGCATTCAATGAAAAACGGCTATTAATGTTAACAGGAAGCCGTGATAGTGTCTCCAAAGTCTGCAGTGAGAATGAGGAGTAATATCCACCACGGCCTGAAAAGACAGCAGGGTAACAAGCACTGAGGCTACTGTCAGGCCACATGAATCTCTCCAGTGGTCTCTCCGGTATTCTTCATCATAAGCTGAGGTTCAGTCTGCATGGGGGGTGGGGGTCAAACGCTGCAAATCTGATCAATATCTGATATAAATTTCTGCAGTCACTGCTGATCCGATACCGATATTTGCCGAACCAGTGTATGTAGAATTTCTTTTGTGTCTACATGTTGTATGTCCATGTATCTGTATCAGTGTAAAAGACTTAACATTTTGTCGTCACAGTATGAAATTTCAATAACAGTTTGTTTAGAATTAAGCTGCCATTACCTGCAGTAACAAGTGCCAAACCAAACTGAACTTAGGCTACATTACGTTGCTCTCGCAGGTTTTGCATATCACACATCACTCGGCTCTCGTAGGGTCTGTGTCTCCACCGAGGCCCCGCCACACTTTGATTATTATATGTGAAACCTGTGATCATTTTCTACTGCGTCGCTTCGTCACTTCTTCGATTCTATTTGTAGAAACTATTTATTGATACGCTTCTGCTGCTGGCTTTTCAAAAATAGCGCTTGTTTGTCAACCACCATGCACCATCTTGAGTTACAACCAATCACCACCGAGTCAACCTAAAACCCCAAACAATAATCTTCTTTATTTTTTAACCAAGCCCCCCTGGGGCTTGTAGCTTAGCATAGTGTTTTCCTTCACCTGTAGAGAAGCTGTTATCATGTAACACAGTGCAGTGCTGCGCATGTCTGAACATTCCCGGCCCCCCCACCCTCTCTTCCACAGAGCACGTCCCTGCAGACAGACACACACACAGTGACCCAACTAAATATAGCAGGTAAAGTCAGTGAATTTGTTCACATTGGACAGAATTTGACATCAGACCGATGCTAATAAGGTTTAAAAAAAAAAAAAAAAAAAAAAGCATTTACTCTAAACTTTTACATTTACACTTTACACTGCTCACCCCTGGGACATTTATTTAAGTACCTTTTTTTCAAATGTAAATAAAGTGTTGCTTTTTAATTCACAAACTTTATCAATGATCATTGCAATGTTGCAATCGTTCGCCTACTCTAGTCTGTGAAGATGAAATCTCAAGGTTTTTCAATTTTAGTGATGTTCAAGTTGGGACTATTCAGGGTTTGTTCCAGCTTCAGTTTGTGTATCTTGTAGTAATTTATGGTGGATTTTGAAGATACGCTGTAGATCATCGTCTTACTGCAGAATCCAGCCGCTTTAGTTGCTCTGTCTTGGCTGATCGCAGGACGTCTGTATCCAGGATTTGCTGATGTTTAGTGGAATTTTTTCCCCCGCTCTATCTGTGCAATGTTTCCTGTGTCGTTGGCTGCAATACATCACCACAAGCAGAATCTTTCCACCTCCATGCTAAACAGCTGGCGAAGACGGGTTACTTAATACTCTGCGGCTCTGAGACCTTTCACATAGTGCAGTACCCAAACTGTTGGCACATTACAGTTGCTGTTGTTTCCCGTTGTGCTTTTTACATTTGTCTAATGCCTGCAAGTGTTGTCGTTACTTATGTTAACCACACAATAAATTAGTAAAATTTTGTGTGTGTGTATGTGCGTGCGTGTATATATAAATAACTAGTAGATTGTATTATCAGGAAGTGATAAGAGGTGAGTTATTGTTTGACACCAGAGAAACTAAACTGCCATGAAGCTCTTCATCAAGATATGATTGTCTTCCTGTTAATCTATCAACTGAGTCGAGTGGAATATAATTCATCATGATAAAATTGTTTGAGGCAGGATCAATAACTGATGGTGTAATTAGAATTTAAATTTCATGGGCATGACATCATCTATTAATCATCAGTTATCAATTGTATTATTATTATTGTTGTTGTTATTATTATTATTATTATTCTTGGGCCGGATGTCTGGTTCACAGACATGCAGTGTATGACATGTTCCTCCCGCTCTGTGCCTGTTTGTAAACATGCGTCACGAGCACGTGATCCTATCGACGCATTTCGAGGCAGCGTCCAATCAGGAGACGGGGGTGTGCGCGAGTGGGCGTGGCCCGGTTGTGTTGCTGTGAAAATGTCGATAGAGACGTGTTTTTTCATCAGGGCAGGGGGATACCTCTGGATTTAATAATAACCAGGAGGTTGAACGGGAGGTTATGGCAACAGTGACGAGGGTACGTATCATGAAGGGAGCGGAGGTGTTGCGAAACAGGCGCTGTCGGTAAGTCTCCCACCCCCTTCACCACCCAGTTCGACTGAAACTACTTATTTACATCTACTCTGCTCCGGTTAATCATGTACGGCACCGTCATCTATATGGATGTAGGTTACAGGGTCGCTATGCTGGGCGGTAGGCGACGTTAGAAACGTCCAGTGACGTCCGTCGTTTGTTGTTTTCTTGCGTGATGTTTATATTATATAATGTTGCAATTGTAGTGTTTAATTTGTTAAATGTATCGTTTCTTTCTTCTTTTAAAAAAAAAAACAAACAAACAAACTACCAGCTCTAATTTCTTTCCTATTTAACAATACGAATTACGCATGACCATGATGGTTACATTGCGATGTTGTGCGCAGTTTCCACGCGTTGTTTCCAACGTTACCCGGAAATAAGCAAGGTATTTGCTCTCAGCTGTTTCCTTATAAAAACATGTCTGTGCGCATTTGAAGCGCATTTTCTTCGGAGCCATCGACAGAGGCAGAGCAGCAGCAGCAGCAGCAGGAGCAGGAGGTGGAGGAGGAGGAGGGTGGGATGGAGAGGTGAGCTGGATGCTTCGGTGCAGGAGGATGTTGCGCACTTCATTTTGCCTCAGGAATGAGTGGTCTGTTCATCCATGCGGTACTGCGTGATGGTTTAATTAATGAGCTAGATGTTTATTTTACTGTAAATATCTGCATTAGCAGGGATTTGTTTTGTTAGATATGAAGACCTTAGATATATTAGATTAAACTTGTGATCTTTTGTAGATTAAAGAGAATGATACTAAAGTTTGATTTAAAGTTACACAGGAGGAAGAAACACTTTTAAAGTGATTTACTGTCAATTTATTATTAATTTATAGAAACCATGTTACTGCCACTTTGTCAGTAAATGTATTTTTATCAACTCCGCACTTTGAAATATCATTATTGCACCTGTCAGTGTTTGTCCTGTTACTGTATTTAAACTAATAACGTGTAAAGAATGTATAAAAAAAAAAAGTGTTACTACGCTATTCAGTCAATTGTTTGTTTTGCAAAAGCCTGAAGTCAGAATTATGTAAGATTGTTTATTTTTCATTGATTGATTGCAGAAACTCATACTCTTCAAGGAGTTTGTTTGTTTGTTATTTTTTTGTTTTGTTTTTGTTTTTTAAAAACTAAATGATCCTTTCTAAAGGCTTATTTTTAATTGTCTATAAACCTACAGTGTTTGTGTCTTCTGTGCCAGCAACTTGACTCGCTCCATCCATCCAGAGGTTTCTATGTCATACGCACTTTTTATTCCTGATGTAAACAAACCCACCAAAAGCAATTCTCTCTCTCAACACAGGATGGCGTATTTGTGCAGGTCTGTTGTTTCAGCTTGCACTGAACATTAAGTATTAGAAACAGTGATCCCGGACCGAGTCTGATGTTTTATTGTGAAGTATTGACGCAACACTAGAAACTGAGTGTAAAGCAGCAGCTTGTAAAACTGAATGAGAACCAGTAAATGTATTATATCATTCCTGACAATTCTGTCGACAGGAGGGCCGGCACATCCGTCTGTCGTGCTTGAGAAGAAACGGCCTGATATCTCTTTTCATCCAAACATCGAACTGCAATTGATTCGATGAGTTTCTGAGAAGCGCAGTAAGAGAAAATGTAAAAATGCAGCAGTAGACTTGTGTCCTAAGGAAACAAATGTATTAGAGAATCTATCAAAGTAACAGAATGAAGCTTAGAAATTTAAATTGCTTCCCTTTCAGATAAATATTGCTGTTTTTTTCACAGAGGGAAACAAAGTATCGCTGTCAACTTTCTGTGAAAGGTAAGAACCACTACACTTTATTACAGATATACACAGCAGCATAAACTGTAGAGTGTTTGGTAGCCAATTGTTTATATTAGTTATTGTCAAACAATCAGCCAGCTTCCTATTGGCAATACGTACGTTCAGGGGTGTGGCCTTCAGCGATCTCATATATATATATATATATATATATATATATATACACATACACACACACACTTACAATTAAAAATATTATTACTATAAATTATAGTTGCACAACATCAAATAGTCATATTCTGTCTGTACTAAGACAACAACACTGATGTCAGAAAGTGTGGCGCTGACAGGAAATGTTTGAGTTCACGTCATGAAACAATACCTGGGATTTTCTCAGGGCTCGCTGAGGGTGAAACCTGCGAAACGTCTTTTTTCCCTCTTACAGTACACGAGTCTGGAGCAAGAGCCGACGACGCGGGAGGTGAACTGTCTTCAGTCTTCAGATCCAGACCCGCAAAGCAGGTAATAAAAGAAAATGATCACCCTCTATTCAGTAAAACACTGTAAGAATATTTACAGTTTTTTTTTTTGTTGTTGTTGTTGCTTAAATGTTTATGTGGGTGAACTCAGGATCCATGCCCATTGTTACCAATACAGCCAAAAACAATATCAATGGAGCTGACTGGGCACCTTTCCAGGGGAGAGATTAAGGTTTAGGAAGTGGAACAGGCATGGCTGATAGATGACATGGCTAAAATTAACACACTGCCCACTGGATGAGGAGCACAGATAGCAGAAAGGAAGGGCCAGTGCTTCGATGTATCTTTAAAGCTGTAGCGTGTCACTGTCAGCATAAACACAAACCACTGTCACAGTCAAAGTCTGTGTCCTTGTTGAGGCTACAGGCTGCAGTGTTAGTAGTAGTCAACAGTGCTGGCATACCTCTAAAGACTGAGTGTGGATGTAGTAGAACCACTACAGTTATGACGGCGTTCAGCGCACATTGAACGTATCAGTTATTTGATATGTTTGCAGAGTCACTCGTTTTAAAAAGTGAAGCGTTATTGTAATCGTGCATATGAAGCTCATATAGACTAAAGAGAAGATAGATCTCACATCTCCTATCGATCCCTTCAGCATCTGCTAGTCTGCCCAGAGCAAACATGCTTTGATCCCTCTGATCCTTTACATTTTCTATATAGCTCGAGGGTGAAAGCTGATTCTCTTACCAATGCTCTCCTCTCTCAGTCCTGTAAGGTGAAGCTGTAGGCTCCGTATCCTCTCGCTCCGATGGGAATTGGAGCATCACAAGCTACAAGTGCCTAGGTAAGGAAAATTACAGCCATGTGGAAAGCTGGATGAAAATCTAGACGTGTAACTGAGGATAATGGAAAATTAGAGGCATCAAAATAAAGCTTGTTTTTTTTTTTTTTTTTTTTTTTTCCTCCAAAGGCTCAATCAAGCCTTTGAATTATCCCGCGTTAAACTACAAGGTTTAAGCAGTCAATGAAACCGCATTGCAGTACAGGAAATACTCTCAAAATGTCTTTGACTGCAGGTCAGCACTTGAGCTCAAGCCAACATTTATGATTTTTAAGAATAAACATCATCCCCTGTGGGAGGTATTCTTCCAAGATTTTTAGACATGATGAATTATTTATGAAGGTACTTGTTGAATGCACGCATTATCATACATCCCTATAACAAATAGGTATGGTGTTGAGCTGACACAGACAGAAACTTGGTTTACCTTTTGTTAACAGAGACAAAGCTTTCATTTAAGCTTTGCATATAAAGGGGACTTTATGCCTCAGAGATGCAGACGGACCTAATAGGCACAGCCTTGTTGAGAACAGACGAGCTCATAAAAGAGACAGAACCAAGATTGTTCCTCTTATTGCCTTCTGGGACATTGTTCATACTATTGCAGTGGTATCTACACCAAAAAAAAAAACAACAACAGAATAATTTAACATATTTAAGAATGGTTACTTTTTAGTGGACTAACCTCTCCCCCAAACAAATTGTTATTTATTGATTGTTTCTTTTGATTTTAACTTTGTACAAAATATTGTCATAATTCGATCCTTCTGTTTTGTATAGAAACTGTTTTTGTGCTTTTACTCACTGTTTACTGGTGGAGTTAGTAGTAATAGGCCAGAATAAATGAAAGACGGCTGTCGTATCGTTACAGCTCAACTGAAACTACCATGTAATGAAGTAATTCCCCATTTGTAATGCCTCATTTCTGCGTTACGAGACAAATGAAACGATCATCAGAGCCTTTTTTTCTTTATTTTGTCGCACTCACAAATGTGTTTTTATTTATGTTCCCACAGGCTTATTGTCCAACTTACTTTAGAAATGAAGAATCATCTGATCAAGGTATGTCAACAATCAAATGAAACTGTGAAGGTCCAAATTCTTAAAATAAACTCTGCTAATGTTTGACTGAACTTAAACAGACTATTTATAAAACAGGAACACTGTCCTTTTAAAGAAACAGCTACATCCGTGATTCTCATTTGATACAATACTCTAGTATAAATGCTATACTATCAGTATAAAGTTGTTTTTATTTTATACATATCTTTTGTAAGTTTCAAGATGCATGATTCATATTCATTGCACCTCTGTATTTTCTTTAAAAAGATAAAAACAATTTTTTGTCTCCTTTGGATGAGGTCTGTGGTAGGAAATGCCAACTAAAAGGGGAAGTACATGTGGCATGTCTGTTCATGGTAAAGTGTCGGATTGTGGTTTTGCCTGTCGGTTACCTCCTGCTGTGTTTGTTGTTCAATGCAAGCTTTATTCTCATAGTAAAAGGCAGTAACACTTAATAAGGATCCGAATGAAATTCTGCTTCACAAATCACTGCATTAACCAACATGTAGGTGTTAAGGAAGACTCGGGCGACAACGTAAACGTAAGCATCACGTAAACATTCCCTTTGGTGCAGATGTAGAGATAAAGGTCCCTCATTAAGACCGTATTTTAAAAGCCAAAGGAAGGTCTGACTTCTTATGCAACTGATACATAAGCTGGTGATGTGCCTTTAAAACCAGTGGGTTGTCAGGTGATCGAGGAGGCTCAGTCAGCTCAGCCTCACAGACAGAGGAGCCAGAGTGTGTCTCTTGCCGAGAGCAGAGAGGAGAGCGCCAGAGAGGAGGGCAGCGGAGAGGGAGAGAGACCCAATTATAAGGGGACATGGGGGGAAATGGGGACACAGCAACGTCACAGATTGGGGGACAGGGAGCCATGGTGGTAGGGTCCCTTTAACTGCAGTCTGCTCATGCTGACTTGCCTTGTGTGGCAGCTAGCAAGTGTGTTTCTGGCTCGGCTTGATCAAGAAACTGCGTTGCATAGCCACAACAGTGGTATAAAAGCGCAGAGAATTAAGTGCTGCGTCACACTCAGGAAGAGGAACAGCGTGATCATGCGCGCGTGTGCATGGCTCTGTGTGCATGCGCACGTATATGCATTTGTGCAGGCTCTGCTCTGTTTCTGTGTATATGTGTTAGTTCGAAGTAGCCGTCTAATAGCAGATCTGCTGTTGCAACAAGATGAAAATAAAGAGTGCGTGTGTTTGAGAGGCAAGCAGAAAGGGAGAGAGGGAGATGCAGAGAGGGAGGGAGAGCAAGTGAGAGAGAAACAGAGAGATTTTGGATTAGTTGCTACGTCACTTTTTCATGTTGGGAGAAACAGAAGCTCAGATAACAGAAGCCCAGAGTCATCGAGTTTTCCACCTCAAGTGGACACAGTGGTTTCGGACAACCTCGGCTTTCTCCTTCTCTTCCTCTTCCTCCTTGGTAGTTTTGATCTGCTCTGCCTACCGCTACTATCTATCTATCTATCTATCTATATATATATATATTGATTTATATGTATATATGTGTGTGTGCGTGTCTGTCTGTCTGTGTGTGGGTCTTTGTGTGGGTCTGTGTATGCTGTGTAGTTCCTGTGAGCTGGTATCGGTAGTTTCAACATGGATGCTGAAGATGTGACACAGTTTCTCTGGGTCTTGTTATGATAGTATGGTGGTAAGGTGTGTGCTGGGTGGGCAGAGGTGCGACAAAGGGGTTAACAAAAAAATATTCTGGAGGGTTCTTAATACCACAGCGAAGCTCAGTCAGGAATGTTTTGTCGAGAATTACCGAGGTATTCGACCATCGCTTCTTCTTCTTTTTTTTTTTTTTTTTTTTTTTTTGCCACCATCGCCATAGGGAATGCGGATTGGTGTAAATAGGTGAATACAATCATGCATGGTGCCATATAACCTAGAATCAAACAGTATGATAGTATTATATGTTTAATCCATCATTATATGGGAGTGTGTAGTGATGCAGCCAGGTGGGCAGTACAGCAGCCATCAAATGAAATTACAGGATAAGTTCATTGTTGAATTCAGCGAAGATACGTTTGTTTCTTTCTTTCTTCCTCTTTCTATCTGCCCACATGTGTTTATATATGTATCTGTGTTCGAACTGTTGACTTGGCCTACTTGTTGTGGTTAACTCTTGATGGAGTTGATGGAAAAAGTGAGTACGGGATGTGAGAGGCAGGCGTGTATGGAGGCAGAGCGGTTAGGCTCTAACTGTATGTTGTTATCACACAACAGATCAGCTCGGTGTCTGTGGCTCGTGGCACTTTTGTCATGTGATTTGTTTTCACCCTCCAGGGCCACTGGGATTTGGCAAAACCCTTCCCCAAGTCACATTTGTTTCTGCGTAGTTAGGAGAGACACAGAGATGGTGACGCAGTCATTTCTGGGCTGGGACTTCTCTTCAACCCGTGCACAGATCGTCATTCTTTTCTTTCTCTGTTTATCTGTTTGTGTCGCTCATGGACACAGGGATCAGGGGAAGGGGCTAAATGTCATGGCTCGGGAAAAGGGACAGAGAAAAGGAAGAGAGCGAAACAGAGATAAAGAGAAGAGGGAGACCGGGAGAGAAGTTGTTTACCTTGCTCTCTTGGTGACTCTTCCTTGGCTTCTCTCCAGTTCACATGCAATGGACTTCCTAAAGCTGCAGCATCATAGGCCACCGTGCCAAAGCCGGACTCTGATTGGATGGGAGGAGCTCGCCTGGCTCCACATGCTGTACAGCAGCACTTTATTGGCTTAGTGCATCCAAGCAGCCGCAGTTCAGCATGTGATTGGTTGAGAAGCGCTGTTCTCTCATACAAAGATTTCGCAATCGCAGCAACGCTTTTCCAAGTAACCATGGGCATCATGTTGTTTAATTGGGCAGACCTGTTGACATATTGTTACCAGAGATTTTTATAGAAGTGGGAACAGGCGTTTCTCATGTGAGTTCAGAGAACTGGCAGAGGATCAGTCAGATGTAATGTTTGTATTAGGAACATGGCTGCTTGTGTCTCTCAGTTTATATTTTTACAAGTGGAAAATAGCAACCGCAAGGTGATTATTATACATGTACCATCTAATCAGTGTTGACATTTGTTGTTTACCTACCTGTTATGATGCAGCAGACAGACGTAGGTCTTGGTAGTAGAGTGTTAATGTAAGTTTACACCTTAATTTCCCTGGAAATGTCCTCGAAAAGGCTAAACACTGTGTATTAGTGACAAGGGAAATGAAGATGGTGCTCTAAGACAATATTTGTTTAGTTAGTTGTGTTTAGAGTGATGATGATTTCCAGGAAGAAAAAAAAAATCTTAAAGTCGCAATAAATGGATTGGTTTAAAGCAGAGTAACTGTTTGCTAATTTGATTGGAATTTTCTATTCTCCATATGTTTGCCTGTAGACAAATTACCCATTTTTGCATGTGACCTGCTGTGCACTGACCAAATGAGTCTCTAGGCTGCAGTAGCAATTAATCAGAATTAATTAATTGGAAGTGAACCAATAGAGAGGATCCAAAAATTAGTTCCAAATTACATGGCTCCCTCCAGGGTCATTTTTTTAAAAATTGCATGGTGCATCAGTTCCTTTAAAGAGAAAAAAACTATGGAAAACTACAAAAGCCGTAAAATAAAGTGTTGCCCAGGCCTTTGTGTTCACTCTGGATTGTCGTAGCTGCTCAGCATAGCGTGCCTGTCTGGCACTCCCTGATACCTTTCGTGTTTGTGCTGATGGTGGCAGCCACGTGAAGGATTTACATCCCTAGACGAGGAAGAAAGAAGTCCTCTCATTCTCTCATCTGAAAGTCCAGCGTCTAAAAGATGCCACATTTCTAAAATGATGCAGGAGTGTGTGTGGCTGGTCATGGTCTGCATTGCAGCTCCTGCTTCTACAGTCAGCGTCTCTCTCTCTCTTTCTCTTTCTCTGTCTCTCGCACACTCTCGCTTCCAAATGCGCTGATGGTATAACAAAATGTATACTAAGGCTGCGTATGTATTTTCTTCCTTTGTAAAGAAGAGGAGTCTAAGCATCAGCGCTGAAGCCTCTACTGTCCCAGTCAGCTCCCCACTCTGGGGGGTCATTCATTATGGATGAGTTAAGACTACAGTTAGTCTACTCGTCTGTGTAGACTGCTCATGAACACAAGGCATAAAGGTGATGCACAGCAGAGACAGAGGTACGGGCTTCCAGTTTCCCCCCAGACGGTTGATTTGTGATGTTTTGTTTGCGTAAACGACCAGTGGTATTTTAACTCTGTAGTATTTTGTGGATGTGTTAAAATGCATTATTGAATTGCTTATCATGCATATTTCACTGCGCTTCATTTACTTGGCGATTTACTGTTGGTATTAAATTCTTATTTCTCTCTTTTTTTTTTTTTTTTTTTTATTAATACCATGAACGTGAAGATACTGTATTGCCCTTGTGGGTTTCCCCATGGTGCTCAACAGTTTCATCCCGATGTCGCTGATGACTCTCTGAAGGCCTCCTGTCCCTTTAAATCTTTTATAAGCATTACACAACAGGTCCAGTGGCACACAAGCAACAAACAGCCCGAAAAAGAAAATTGACGGTGTTGGGTTGAGGCAGCCAGACGAGGGAACCAGACACCTACGGATAGTCAGGCCCTCTGATCGGAGCCGTCACTGTGACTACCATTCAATGCGCGCACACACACACACACACACACACTGCTAAAAAATGGCCTTCTGTAAGCTGCATGGATTTGGTTCCTTCCTCTTATTGTAAAAATCAAAGTAAATGGCATCTCGTGTTTTGATGCGGGGCTGGGCGTCTCTCTGTTTTGGGTTTAATCAGTTTGATGGCATGTTGTATTTGTTGGACTTGTCATTTGTAAACACGAAGAAATTCAGGCAGAAAAGACAAAGACAGAGACAGGGAGTTTTGAAGTATGATAGTGATTTTTCATATGCTTTCCAAGAGTTAGAAAATCCGGAAGAAAAAAAAAAAAAAATGATTAGAAGTAGTTGGGTGACTTGTACTTTGAAGTTTTTGGCAACAAGTCAGTGAACTGGCCACTACCTGTCTTTACCCCACCCTCGCAGTGTATTGTTGCTGTGTGTCTGCGTCATGGCGCTCATTGCCAGCGATTGACTGCCACTTCCTTGCTTTTCCCTGGTCGTGGCTGGAGAGCAGTGCACCATCATCCTCACTACTTTACCGAGCAACAGAGAGGAAGAGGACTCGGCGAGGTTCGTCGTGTCTGTAGCTGCAGGTGAGCCTGCATGTCAGAGGATGTTCGGTGACGGTGTGTTTTGTGTGTCTGTTCCTGTTTGGCCCTTCACACATCCGTGACGCTTGGATCGAGTATCAGATCAGTTGTGTAGGCGTGTTAGAGAAATGGATTGAGAGTGAGGGAGGAGGGGTGGTGGTGGTGGTGGTTCTTGTGCTTTCTCAGTGGTTTTCCATTTCATCTCACTCTCCCTTCACCTGCTTCCCTTCCTCTCTGCTTTCAGACCTGAAACAGGACGGTGAATCAAACTTGTTTCTGGACACGAGCCTGAGTCTAAACCATCCCAGGGTGCATTGCATTTGTCCTCTAGTCACAGAAAAACGCCAGGCTTTCCCAGACCTCAACATCACTAGAATTCAGCGTATGATACTTATTACTAATTTAGTAATTAGAGTAATGGAGGCTAAGGAGGTTTTGTTTTTTTAAAATGAAATCAGTTGACACATTGTAACAAATTGTATCTCTATGAACTTAGAGTTGAAGAGTTGAGACGGAAATGCCTCAGATTATATCTAATCAGTCATCTTGAATCTCACTGAAAGATGGAAACGGTGCAACAGTGTGTTGTTTAAATGTTGTGCATATTTGTGTCTTGTTATTGTGGGTGTTAATGAATAATTCACATCTATGAGCGTAGCATCTTTTCTCTTAATGGATTCTTCTCAGCACTTTTTACTCGTTCACGTTTACTCGGTGAAGTGAAGCTGAGTTATCTCGAAATATGGATTTACCTTCACATTGAAGAGTTAATTCTCGTCTTTATGCGCGGTAAAGTTGCACGAGAAACCCAGTTTGTAGCTCTGTCCAACTCCGTCATGCACCAGTGCATGAGGAAACTTCCCAAATTTGTTTAAACATCAGCCCTGACCTTAAAAAAGCACATTTTTCTCTCCTGAAAATATTAATTCCACACATTGTGTTGCAGACTCTTAAGTTTTAGCCTCAGGTTACTGCTGTTAATTACAATAAATGTTGATTTAAAGTTGCATGTGCATTTGAATCACTTCTTCTTCACCTTAACCTCTCGTACTATAATTCGCACTATATTCCACTATTATCAATCACCACTTGTTGTGATAATTGTACTAATCATTTTCCAATATTTTTCCAGATTCAGAGACGTCTCACGCCACAGACGTGTCATCACAACTGCCCCCCTTGGAAGCTGGTTTCAGATGGTGGCTTAGAGTATTGTCATCTATCTAGCACCATTTGAAATCAGTGTTCTTGGGGTGGGAAGTGTTTCACTGTCCGGCAACAGGCAGCTGTGAAGTCTCACAGAAAGTACCAAGTGATTGAGGTAAAATAAACAAGCACCATCACCTGACGAGACCCACCGGGATACGTACCACGGTGACGAATCGACAGCTCGAGCTCTTTGTCCTCTCTCCAAGGTTGACCGATTTCTTTTGGTGTTCAGAGTCTGCTTTTGTTTCTAGCACCATTTGAAATCGGTTACAGTGAAGGACAGATCTCATCATACTCTGAGGAGGAAAGGAAAGGAAACCATGCACTTTAATTTTACTGGTTGTGCCATAAGCGGTTACGAACATGTTCAGGAATCTTCAATGATCTCCAGGATGTTGCATTGACATTTAGATTGTTTCTTCTGGAGGAACCTTTCCGAGCCGTTACTTAAGTAAATGTAATAAAAACCGCAGTGTAAATGTAAATGTAAATGTACTCACATTATACACATTATGAGTAGAAGTGCTGCATTTACACGACTCAAAAAGCACCCAAAACAAAGCGAGTTGTTTTTGCAGGTAACATCCAAAATAACTTTAATGTTCATATCTAGAATATTAAAGCAGTAGTCAGAAAACAGTAGAACATTTGTCTTTTGAAGTAGTTGTATTTAATTGTAGGTAGGTTTCTCTTAAATCCACAAGGTGGCACCATTACCTCATTTATATAAACATCACAGGGAGTTTTTTTTTTTTCCTCTATTGGTCTTTCTGCCCTCAATGGCTATTTAAATTGTCTAATTATTTTCAATAAAATATGTTTAATATTTTAAAATGTGTTTCAATATTTTGTTTATCAGAGACTTTAGAGAGAAGTTACAACAACTAAAGTATTTCAGCAACTTTATTACTGTGTGTGTATGTACACACACATATTTATAAATGGCAGAACAGAATATGTATCAACAAACAGCAAAATCAGTTTGATTCGCTTTTCACACTTTAATGTTTAAAAGAACATTACAAAAATGGGTCAAACAAGATTTTGATCATTCAAAGTCCATCATGTAGTGCAGTGAGTTTGTCTAATTTATTACAAAAACAAACAAACACACCATTTCATGCTTTACTTTAAACAATTGAAAAAAAAAGTTTTTTTTTTTTTTTTTTGATGGTGATGTTCCGACCCATGTTATAATCTAATAAAAGATAAGCCAAGCAAGTGCACATTTTTTTTTTTTTAGAGATCAGAATCTGTACATCTTTATACATCCAGACACAAAATCACAAAAATCTGTGTCTAACACTCGATACAGATCACGTTCCCATAGAGGTGGCTCAACAATTAACACAATGACAATCTACAAAACATAATTTAAAAGGAGAAAAAAAATCTGTCAACATTTAACATTTACTTTTTACACTGCAAACCTCAATAGGCCACAGTTAAGTTTCAAATGACCCTAAGATGTAGGGTAACGTCTATCAAATTTACACACACACAAGCTAAAACACTTGTTTATTGTATTAAGGCACCCAGAACATGTCTTATCTTATAGGCACTGTACTAGGGACTGCTTTTTAGATCCTCCTGCAATGATCACAGTTGGATTTAAGACTAGATAACTTGTGAGCTTAATGTTTAATTCATACCAGATTTTTGTGGGAAATTAACCATGTCTATTCCAGTTACACGAATGCTGTGATGCTTGATACGAGGCTATAGTTACAGATGTGTCGTGTGTGTTTTAAGGATCAAACTACAAAGACTATTTAATCCACATTGATGTGTTTATGTTTGACCATGCAAATATTTTTGAATCAATTTGCTGTGTTTTAAGACCCCGGTGTGGCTGGGGGGAGACTGTACAGTGGTCTGAAGTAGTGGGAAAGTTTAAAACATCAACATGGAGTTCAGTGCTGCTTTCATATAATAATGATTTTCAAAAAAAAAATTCTCCTTCCCTCTCAAAAAGTCTCATTCCTTCATAATTTCATAAATGCACAAACTGCTCAAATGTCCTCAAGGGAGGTTTCTAAATGCCACTGAATTATGGTGAGTATGAAAAAGTGGTTATGGTGATTAAATATGTACATTGACTAATGACATTAGAGCCACTTAAAGCATAAGCTGAGGGCTGAAATGATTTCGATGATGCTGCTGAATCCCAGATGGGTATTCTGATTAACTGGTAACTGATTTTTAGGAAGGGCGATAGGCCGGTGTCATCCACATGCACATGGAGGCAGCGAATACTTTCCAAGACTTCAATGACATTCCTCTTCTCATATTATATCTTTCACATTCAGTAGTATTACATCAATAGGTTTGCGGTGCTGAAAGTGACGCTGAGGATGACGGCTGGAAAAAAAAAAAGTAGAAGCAGAGAAAAGAAATGCAAATGAGACAAGTTCAGAGAAATTTTGTTTAAAAAAAAAAAGAAAACCTCCAGGCCTGTGAGGAGGGAAGAAATGAAACATTATTTGTTAAGTGTTAAGTGACATGGGGAGTTGTCCATACAACAAGTTAGGTACCTGCCCAGGATCAAGTGGAAGAAGGATGAAAAACTGAACATGCAGATCGCATGGACACGTCATGTTTCATCCAACTTTACTTGAACCTCAGAAAATTAAACAGCACAGAAACTTCTCCTGCAACAGTGGCAACCTATTTATTACTTGCTTTCAGACCATGGCTCCACTTCAGTACTACTGCTCCCACATGACAGTGCACGCCAGTGTAAAAAGTGTGAGTGTCACTATTGCCATCATGATCACAAACTGCTCCTTTGACATACACAAGTTCAAATGTGCTTTGTGGTCTATCTTCTTACCGAGAGCTGTAATCCCTCTCCTTCTTTTGCTGCACTTTCAGGACCGCTCCCGCGAGAGCTGTAATCCAATAATGACGAGTCAACATAACTGCTTAAGTACGACACAGCTGACATGAAACTAAAAGTGTTTCAGGAAGTCAAACGAACAAAAACCCGGCCAACAGGAACTTACGACAGACCACCCTTAACAAGAATGCCACATGCAAACACATACACCATGTCATAGCTACAACTAATAAAGAGAGAAATAAAAAGGACTCGAGAACAATATATTTAAGCAGTAGGGTCTTAAAGTAAGGTTTTTTTTTTTTTTTTAGATTCCAAATACAAAAATGTGAAGAACTGCTTCTGCAGACGAAAAAAATCATGACGTGAGCTTATGTTCTTGTCATGGAGCATATTCAATTTCTTAATGGTCTGATTATAAAGACACCTATCTGTGACATAAGCGAGGCATCACACAAACAGAACTCTGTCCCAACAGGAAAAAGGCGTTTCAGCAGAAAATGAGTCATACCAGTAACCACTTACTTCCTATCTTTGTACAGCTGAAGCCAATATTAAACATTAATGACGTGGAGGCCAACATAAAGCACTTCACCAAACAGAGCCTTGGCTCATCAGCCAAATGTTACCGTCATCCCACACTACCTGGGAATATGTTTGTTAGGTAAACAGATGCAAATGAAACTGAATTTCTGTGCAGTTTTATCATGGGCACCTCCCATTTCCCGTTTCCTATTTGGCCACATAAATGTGTGATAGCCAAAGAAATGAGAAAAGTGAATAAAGTTTGAACATACTACATGGTGTCCGCAAACACGTACTGTAACAACTATATACCTCTTTGTTAATGCTTAATCAAATTTTATCATCTACATGTTGCAAAACTGATGACTAAAACTTCCTTAAGCCTGAACTTGGGGCAGAGTTCATTGAACCAAATAACCAACAGCTCTATGCAGGGGAGTATTGTGAGGACTTGAAGCAGTGTCCCTTTGGGTCAACACAGACACTGTGGTGAAGGAAACCCAACATGCAATGCTTGGGTATACTTCAGACAGATAAGAAGGAAGCTTAAGACAGTATTAGTAGCAGACCAACTTAAAAAGCTCATAAAGGGTAGTCTGAAATATAAATAAAAAAACATAAACATATAGCCTTCTCAAGGATTAGTCTGCACATTTAGTGAACCAAAATTTTACCGTTTTTTTTTGCTTCGAAGGCAGAAGCACCATAGGCAGCATATGATGACAAGGATGGCTAGTTTGAAGGGAAACAAATAGTGATGATAATTATGCGAAAACAATGATTGACTGTGAGATCAACTGAAATACCTCAGTGTAACACTGACATGAAAAAAAAAGGTGGTAATGTAAAACTTAGATATAATGCACCAAACATGAACAAAAGTTAATGTTTGGTTTGGCTTTTTTAAAAAAAAAAAAAAAAACTTATCTTATCTTATCTTATTTTTATTATCATCTCACAATCTTAATCTAGTGTTCAAGTATAAAGGGAAAATTACCTGGAATAAGTACACCCAATATCACAGGCAAATTATTTGCTGGACCTGTGAAACAAAAAATAGAAAATAAAAACACATGAGGACGGGAAAGCGGTCGTATATCAATCTGACGTAGACAGACAGAGATTACTTTAATAACTTACTTGGTACGACGGTGCCAGGCTCTGAAGTAGAACAGTTAAAACAGTTATTAGAAGACAGGTCAAAGTACACCAGGAAATATAAACATGTCGACTGGTGTTGAGCAACATTTTGAGCAAATGTCATAGTCATGTGACGTAGATATATAGAAGTTACTTTGACAACTTACCCGTTGGGGTCAGGCCAGGCTCTGAAGAAGAAAAGTAAAAAGGTTTATTAGTAATCAGGTCAATATACACCAGCAAATATAAACATGTCGACTGATGTTGAGCAACATTTTGAACAAATGTCACTGATGTGATCGAATTTCAACACGACTGCTGGGTTGAAACAGAGGACTGGACTAGTGTTCACTTTACACACACACACACACACACACACACACACACACACACACACACACACAGACACAGTATTTTAAATGTGCTAAAGCTGTTGACAGTCAACAGTGTTTTCTAACAGCTCTGATGATGTTATCTCATTTAGGGGTGTTTTTATATAAAATTACGTACCAGTCTGTCTTAATGTGTTTTCACACTTGGTCCCTCAGATCAATAACTGAGCATTTTTGGCCCATATGTGAACACTCAGCACTCAGACCATGGTCTGAGTTCGGCTCTCTATAAGTCCACGGTCCAGTTCGCCTAAACTGTGCAGTGTGTGCACAAAGCACTCTGGGTCCTCTTTGCTTTTTTTGCACAGTTTTATGCAGGAGCGGTTTCTGATAGAGGCGATATCGGTTGATGCCAAATGTGGTAATGCCGCATGCTGTTTCCTATTGGTCCACTATTTGGTCCATTTTAGGGAACTGAGTTTAGTTCATTTAAAGGGCACCAAGTGTGAAAACACCTTTACAGTAATTGCAAGTTTCCTGTAAGTTTGTGTAAACATTAACGTTGCTCGGCCCAATGACAAATGGAAAAACTGGGACACTGTTGATGCTTAAACATTGAGGGGAAAAGGTTTAAAAAAAAAAAAAAAAAAAAGCGCTGTTACAGGATTGTTAAAACATAATCCTGTATATTGTTAACAGTTAACATTATTACATTATTACAGCAACATTATTACCCATCATTACACGGCCCAAGCCTCAATGACTCAACTACAAGTGAAATAATAAGGCATCTTATAACAACCCATAGTCACGATATCACAAGTCCTTTATGATGCTCCTTTTTTTAAATTCCCAACATGTAACACTACAGATCTTTGACACCACAGAGTGGTGTATTTATGGTATATTTCAGAAATATTGTCCATTTGGTCTATTTTATAATAATAATAATGGGGTTATAATCTAATAATTTTATATCCCCATTTTTTCAGGCGAGCACATGCATTTACGTGGATTCTACCTGGACTTTTCTTTCTTGTGGTTGTAGCAGTGGTTGTGGTTGTAGCGGTGGTTGTGGTGGTAGTAGTAGTAGGAGCTTTAGTTGTGGCAGGTGTAAGTTCTGGACAGAAAAAGAGACAGAAATGTGCTTAGATGATGTACATGCAGTTAAATTAAGCTTTAGCATTAACATTTTCTCTAGAATTTTTCCCCCTGCGTTTTTTGAGGCAAAAGACATCTATCATTTTCAAACTGTTACATTTAACTAAAGAATGGATGAGTAACACTGTGATGTAATGCATTATGTTCTCCATGCATGTTTTGACAAACTTTTCCTTCAACTGACTGGTGTATGTATTTGTTTCATTGACAAAGTCATCATTTCGTCAGATGCAATCAGGCATCCCACTGAGGCCCAATACTTTGTGTTAAAGTGAGTCAGCCACTCACGGATGATTGCATCCGCTCGGTACATCACTCTTGTTACTACTATCACCGCTGTCACCATCTCCACCATCACTTCACCATCGATATCTGCCTGAGTAAATCCTTCAAAGTCTTCTTTTGAGTTGGAATTTAAAAAAGATTTCTTCTTATTTGTCAAATGCCACTTGGGTTAGGGAAATAGTTCAAATAGCGTCTCTAAACAGGAGTTTAGCCTCGTTCTGAATCAAAAATATCCCATTACCAGTTTAAAATACCAGAAATAAACTTATTTTAAGAACCCCTCTCAGGGGAAAACAATGAGCCTACAGTTATAGGGAAGAATACAAGTTCAGTGACATGATACGCCTTACAGGTTGCTAAAGGTTAATATATGTAGATTAATGTGAGGCTACAGACACTGGTTGAATCCATTCCTCACATACTGTATTTTCAACCAATATAATACATCTTTTCACTAATTTGTTTCTGTTCCCGTAATTTATGTTACTGGTTTTATGTCATTAACTTGCAGTCATATGTCCTACACTGTAAAGAAATATGTTATTAAGAGGTTTGAAACTGATTGAAAGTTTCAAACATGTAGCCAACACAGTGATGATGATGCTGTAATATTTGTTAAGTGTATTTGACTCACAGTTATTAAGAGTAAATGGAGGCAGAATGAGTGAGTCACATGTAGGAACTACATGACCACAAGCTTAACTCCTGATAAAATCACATTCAAATTTAACCGGTTAACTAATCTTTTAAGACCAAGGTCAAGTAGTATTTCAAATTTATGACTTACCACAAACTGGAAGTCCAGGTGTCCAGCCCCCTATTTCACATGTCTGGGTATTCTTTCCCTTCAAAGTGTATCCAAATTTGCACTTAAATCTCACTAAAGATGACTGTCTATAGGGGGGAGCACCGTCAATCTGATCTGCATTATCAACGTGAGGTTCTTCACATTTAACCACTGCAGGCAAAGGAAAAAAACAAAGTGAATTAGTTCAAAAATAATGTACTTCAACGTACGAGAGAGTCAGTCACACTGGAAAATGTTAAGAAAGGAGAAACTCAAACCACTTACTGACGCATGTTGGAGCTGCTGGTGAAAATTCTTCATTGGCAGAGCATGTGCGTGTTCTTGATCCAATTAGCGTGTAATCCTTTGCACAACTGTACGTCACAACATTTCTATATTGATAGCGTTCATCTATTTTGGGAGTGTAATCACCATTTTCAATTGGAGGTGGCGCTCCACAAGTCACCACTGCAATATAAAATTCTTATTGTTAATTATATTATATCAATTAATATATACATATACATATAATTATCAATTAATATAATTAATTTAATAAATAATAATTATTAAAATTATTCTTTTTTTTAATTTTCTGTTTTAGTAGTTTGGAATAAAATAAAAAGATTACAAACCTTCACACACAGGAGGTCTTCCATCCCACCCGTTTACTCCACAGAATATTGTACTTTTGCCAACCAACTTGTATCTAATGAAGGAAAATGGTTCAGTTTATAGGAAGGATCTGTTAGCCCTCATATTCACAAGACTGCATTTGTATTCTTGTTGGGTTTATTTGTACTAACCCTTCATTACAAGTAATCACAAGTTTATCACCAAACTCAGTCCCCTCAGGGAAATCAACCTGTCCATTATCAACTTCCTGAAACGCACCACAGTTCCTCTCTGAAAATAGAGAATTATTGGAGAAACAATTCACAATTATATAAAACAAACCACTTACCAGGTTTTACCAGATATTATTATCTTAATAATATGAGTGTAAAAACTAAGTGTTAATATTCACTGTTACATCGGAGCCTTAGTGGAGACCAGGTTCCAGCTCGACACGTAATAGTTCCAGGACCTGCAGGCTGATATCCAATAATACAGCCAACAGTAACTCTGGTCCCATTTGGGAATATGTCTAAATTACTATTAACACCCTCCAACCGCATAGTGGATTGCAGTTCAGGACGGGAACAGTTTTGTGCTATAATTTAGAGAGGGGGAAAAAAAAAAAAACAAAGTCGATTAAACCAAGAGCAAACACCAGCTTGTGTGTCTAATCACTTAAATGTCACAATAATCTTATTTACACCAAGGCTCACCTTGACCAGTAATAATAATAAAGCCAAGACAGCTCAGCAGGAGAAGGAAGGAGGAGATATGCATGGTTGAAGTCAGCTTTTTTCCCCCTGGTAAAGACAAACAACATCCAATTAGTTTATACCTGATAAGATTTCTCCTTATTCAGTTGCACTCACTCAGTAGCTAAGGGTAACATAAAATTATCAATTTTCTACATTTTAACGAGCTAAAACTTAAATATGTCAGTGTAGATTAAATATCTAATATCAGATAAAATGCTACACATTTATCCATTAATGTATGTGGTTATTTGTTGCTGACTTTACAGAACATTGAGACAAAAAACGTCATTTAAATGTGTCAATATTAGCTAGCTAACATGCTTGACAACCTGTCCGCAGCAACGGTTTTCAACTGGCAGATTCGACATGTTTTTTTAAAAAAAAAAAAAAAAAAAGAAAGAAAGGCGACAGTGCACCAAGTCAAATGTCGGCCATTAAACCGAGATTAATCAGGCGTCATTCCGCCGTCTTCCTTCATCATACCACACTACATAAAAAGATAACACTTACCGTGAAACTAAACTGCGTAAGTCTTGATTTAGCTCAGTAGTTCACATAATATCTATGACGAATTTACCAGCAGATCGTTAGGGTTATTAAATTAAATTAAATAATGAACGCATAAGATCTGGTTTACTCCAGGTTAGCTAGTTAAAGGTTAGCTACATAAAACATGTTAATAATTATAGTGTTTCTGTCGATGTTGCTGTTCTGTTTCCGGGGTTAGCTTTGTTATATATATATGTATATATACATATAACGTGAGATACATCTATAATTCTCTCAACAAAATGTAAAATCAAAGAAACACAAACGCACTTACCCGTTACCACAAGGTGAATTTTTCAGTTCCTCGTCTGACGGTTGCGTCCTGTACCAAGGAATAGGCGTTGCCTTGTGTTACACCGGATGTGTAGAGCAACCAAATAGTTCAGTTAAAGCCCGCCCCCAAGCTCGTCTCTGATTGGGTAAGATGTGAGAAAGAAGCGTTATGATTGGTCAAATTTAGAAAAATTATTCCCTTCAGCCAATCAGAATAAAGTAGTTGGAAAAAAATGAGTCCTAAACATGAGAGAAGAATGTAAATAATATGAATACTCATAAACTTTTAAATGTAGGCGTATGGGTTCATAAAAGCTTCTATTGTATGTTTTTATGTATGCTAGTTATTATGTATGCTAGCAAGAAACTACTGAAACTATTCTGTTAAACGTGACTTTATTTGAACCCTATGACTGAGGTATGTTATTTCAGTGAGAACAAAGTAAAACATCTAACAGTGCATTCAATTAAAGTGATGTAATGGGCACAACCCAAGCTGCATCAATGTGAGGAAGTGATGCACTTCCTAACTAAGGATAAAAAGGCCATTTTTCTTGCATCTTGTGAAGAATTATTGTCTCTGACTTATCCTGGTTCTTGCCTGTAAATTATGTATAAATTGGATAAAACAACAGCTGACATTTAAATTATTATCATCTGTGAATTATTATTTCAGCTAAATTTATTAAAAAGCTGTTGTATTTACTATATCAATAGCTGATTATACCCCTCTGTCAACCATTTGTTTCATAAAACAGCTCCGAGCTGAGTCATTGTTAGACAGGCTATTAATATGTGGGTGAGGTCTTTTTATTGACTTTATATCCTGGAAAAATTATCACAAATTGCCACACACCTGTGTTCACACAATATTTGCTTTTATGCTTTATATTATAGAACATTATTATATTACATTACAATTTTAAAAATCAATATATAGTTTGTATAAATCTATTGACAGATATTTCTTCTCTGTTTTAATTTTAATGGAAAGGCAGCAATACCAAGGTCTGAGGTGATATGTTTGTACATATTTTGGCACAAAGTAGCTTGAACTGATAAATTCTGCTGATAAACATGGTGACGTGCATTATGACCCAGACTGTCCATATCATTTAATACCAACAAACCCTTGTACACAATTAAACTATAAAAGAGATGTATCTGAGGGTTATATGACTTCCAAAGGACTACCACTGTAAAAAAAAAGAAAAAATACAGAAAAACTTGTTACTAAACCGACTGGGGCATTTGCGTCAGATGACACTTCATTATCCTCCACCTCTTCCTCATTTTCACATGTTTGTTGTGTCTTCTTTTTGAACATATAAGAACTATACAAAGAGTTATCAGCAAGGATGCAAAAGAAGTCCAACGCAGCAACGTATACCAGAGTGGCACCCCTGTCCATACCCTAAAAAAAGTCAAACAAAGATATAACTAGTGAACTGATATTCGAATGAGTTGTATTTTAGCCCTTGCTGTTCAGTCAAAGTCTAACCTGTGTAAAAACGTGACATTTTGATGTACTCTTGTCTCAGTGTGGATTTCTCTGGTGGCTTGGCATGTAGGCAGAGGTGGAGTTTCTGTTGTGGTGTTGCTCATTCTGTCCACACAGTCATAAACGGGTTGGCCTGATGATTAAGACGAAAGACACAACAATTCCAATGTTTCGTGGGCTACTATGATATTAAACACGTATTTCACAACAACTTTGGCACATATCCGGTTCCGTCAGCAGATTCGATGAAGCCTAGATATTGGCATGCAACACCCTCCCACACACAGTGACTTTTGTAGTATGACCACTAGGAGTCATCACAGCCACCACTGACAGACTAAGACTTTAATCCTTTACATAAACAATACACAATAATACTTAAACATAATGAAACAATCTCACATTTGTCTTGAAAACAGTTAAGGTCTTTTTCTCTGCAGTTAATGTATATGAAGTATGTTTTCTAGTAAGGTTATTCATTATGTATTGATTGTGATTTTTTTCTTTTTTATGCAGCAAGGGTACGATGAGGAAGCTGTCTGCTGATGCTGGCATCTTAAGACATCTAAGAGTCTGAAGAATAAAAGGGGAAGTGACAAGATTATATTAGTACAGAGGAAACAGCCACAGCCTCTCCATCAGCACAAAACAGAAGTGGAAAAATGTCATTCACTTTGATGACAGGCAATCATATATTGGCAACAACCATAAGAGGTGGCATAAAGAGGCTTCTTGTGGCTTAGCTTCCTGTTTGCTTTTGTTTTCCTCTCACGCTGTAAATGTGAGAAAAAAGTGACAGCAAACTGCCTTGTTTAACCCTGAGCTGTACAGAAGAACAACCTCATGTTTCATTATGCAAATGTTACTGTTATTAATGTGTCTTTAAGCATACAAGCACTAACTAACATGTATATGCAAATGTGCCTAGTTTGAAAACCACACCAGTCTACTATAGGCATACTGCTGATATGACATACTATAAAAATACTCAGTATCTACAGTGGTAACAGTGTCTTACATAACACAAGACAGAGAGCAAAGTATAGAGAGCATAGATTAGAGTAAAAATTATTTGTGAGACTTGACTATGGAAAATATTGAAACCCATCCATTTTCTACCCCTTTATCCCATACTTGGGGTCAGGGGGGACTGGAGCCTATCCCAGCTGCTTAGGGGCGGTCGCCAGCTCGTCGCAGGGCCACATATAGACAAACAACCACTTGCACTCACAACCATACCTAGGGGCAATTTCGTATGCTCAATTCACCTATCCTCAATGTTGCATGTTTTTGGCGGTGGGAGGAAACCAGAGCTCCCAGAGGAAACCCACAGAAAGACCCTGCGCCCGACCCAGGAGTCAAACCCAGGACCTTCTTGCTGTGAGGCAACAGCACTAACCCCTGTGCCGCCACACTGCCCAAATATTGAAACCATATCTAAATAACCATATTTAAAGGCCAGATGTAAGAAGAAAATCGTTGTGATGCTGTGACATCTTTCTTGTTATTCTGTGCAACTGTGTTATAATGCAATAAGGTATTGATAAAACACTATAACAGTCAGCCCTCATCTCTGACCTTGAGATTTATAGGAGACAAAACACCATCCCACATGTTCTTACCCTGCATCTGAACAACATAGATACAACCGCTGTCTGCAGGCACCAGGACCTGCACGGAGATGATGGCGCTCTCCTCACTGCTGATGTCGTTACTGGCAACACAGTAATAATTACCACCCTTTTGCACTGTGCCACAGTATAGGCTCAGATCTGATGACCGGTGAAGTTGTACATCTTTGTGGTCAGTGCGTTGATACCAGGCATAACGAATGGCAGTGCCCTTTGTACAACCACAACGCACAGTCACTGGTTTCCCCCAGCATGTTGGCCTGTCCACCAGAGAGCTCAGGGACCAAAGTCTGGGTTTAGACACTGGTACTGGCACAAAGACACAGCAACAGAAGAATACATTTTCAAACACAGCTCATAAAAAAAAAAAATCTACATTTTTATCATAATATGCATTGTTTTTTCTTACCTTCAGTGATAACAACATTAATCGAAGTCATGACATCAGAATATATTTTGTCAATCCCGACCCAGTACACTCCAGCGTCTTCAAATTTAAGATTTGTGACTTTAACAAACAAACCTGCTCTTCCAGCGTCAATGACATAACACTCGCCTGTGGTTTTAACACGATCTGAATCTGCCAAAATGTCACAGGTTGATCTGGACTCTCCCCGGCACCAGTACTTCTTACTGAACCAGAACGTCTTCGTGTCATATTTGCAGGTAAGAACAAATTCACCTCCAATATGTGCTGTAATCTTTGGTTTATCACACTGGAGTTGAAGAGTTGCTGAAAAACAGAGTCTAATTCAGACCTCCTTGCATTTCAAAGTGTTCATCCTCTATTTCAGTTTAAACTAACTGCCACAGCAACCAGCTCAGTTTGTTTTAGATATTCAACTTTCAGTTTAATTTTATCATTATATCTAATTTCAATATTGGCCGTGTAAAGTGTAAATAAACTTACATACAAAAACAGGTGTGTAAAATGAAGAACTAGAAATAAGATGTAAGTTTTGATTTGAGCATTTTCACCGACAAATACTTTTTTTTTTCACGCGTGAAATAAATAACCATTATATGTTTAAAACTAAAATATTCAAATATGTTTCACTTGTTTATTGATAATTTATTATTGTTGATATCATTATTCATCATTAATAATTTTACACGTATTAATAAATGTTTAGATTATTGGTAAAATTGCAGTTTTACATTACAATGTTCAAACAAATACAACATTTCAAAAAAAAAAAAAATTAATAGTTGGAAGATTTCCCTCTAAGAAATCTCATTATAAATGAAGATATGATTACTTTTTAGTTGTTTAGAGTTTACTCACCATGGAAAAGCAAAATCACGCTGAGACACGCTGTCTTCATGTTGGTGTTAAAGGAAAGTATATAATCTTCAGTTATTGTAAGTGCTCAGGAAACTTTATAGGTGGACTGTGGTTATTGTTGCTTCCTGTAACATTGTGGGCTAAAGGTTTTTGCACATGCTTCTATGTTTTTATCACACATGTGGTATCCAGCACAAATGGGTCCCATTTACTTCAGGGCAGGTTATTTGTTGAACCTTATTTGAAATATGTAGAAATCGAGTTTTATGTCAGAGCAATTATCCCCTCAGGTCAACAAACTTAACTGTCTTGTTTCAGATTCAATTGAACTGCAAGAAAGTGTCACTATTTTCTTGATTAGACTCTGTGGTTGTCAATGATGTTTTTTTTTTTGGTAAACCTGTGTATTTACTTTTCAAACCACTAAAGTAAATCAAACCTCTCATGTTTGTGTGAAAAAAAAAGGTTATGTCAGTATACCATGGAGCCACTAGATGTCACCATGACTCTGATGTAGTTTACACCTGCTGATGACTGGGTGCAGCACGTTGACAATGAGTCTTCAACATATCATGTCAGGCAAAAGGTTTCATTCCTTCTGAATCTCTCACACGGACTGAATGTCAGCTGGTCTCGTAAGCCTTTTTTCACTATGTTTTCTTCATCATTTGAAGTTCATATATCTTCATCTGTATATATTTATACTAGCTGTGCTCTTGTATGAACATGCTAACTTGGCTATTTATAATAAAGGGAAGTCTTGTATGTGTGACTTCATGTCCAGAGGTACTTGAAGCTCTGCTCCTCCCATTGCTTTTTTTTAAAAGCCTGTGGTGACACTAGAAAGTGTACTCTCCGCTGGGCAAAATCACTTTAAGTTGATACATTTGAGTCTTACAAAAAAATGTCAGTTGACTTGATGATGTTTCAACTCAAAACACAAGGCTACCATGAAGAGTCGAGTGGTTTGCTGCTAATTGCTGGTTGAGAACATCAGGATTTTCAGGATTCTCAGACGCCCTTTCTCTTTACCACTCCCTCTGCCTCTGCCTCCATCCCTAACCACATCCCTCCTCCACTCAGCTTGTGTTTCCTGAATGTTGTCCAACTGGCGAGACAGCCTGCTTTGCACTCTGTCTTTGGGGAGGAACAGCTGTTTGTGTGCATGGTTATATGCATAAATGTGTGGCCAACTCTGTGGGTGTTTCCCTCTCTCTTCTCTCACTGACACTGTCATGTAATCAAACACTCGAGTCACTTTAGGACCCAGTGAAAGACACCTTGGGGGCGAGGCAAAATTTTCATTCTGACCACAGAACCTGTCAGCTTTACTCTTGCTTCCTCTAAGACAGTTTCCTCACTGTAGTTCCTTGATTTGACTGTCACAGTAGAGAAGTGCTCTGTGTAGCAGCCGCAACCCAAGCTTTGGTGAACCTACTTTGTGACCTGTGGATGAGGACCTTTGTGTCCTGACATGCCTGAGAACGTTGCCCTGTCCCAGGCAGTGTACAGCCAGCCATGGAGCAGCAGGTCTGGATACTGAGGAACTTTCTGGGAGAGCTGGAGAGACGAAAGGTTGTGGACGAGGGGATACCGAATGAGATCGCAGGGGAGTTTGCCGTAAGTCAATATTTGTGTTGCTTTCGTTTAAATACTGTTGCGAGATGAAGTCTCTAACGCTGCAGACATTTATGATCACATCATCTGGAACCGTGTCATAATTGAAATGTGGTTTATACTAACTGAACTGACAGTGAGCGCAATGAATTTTGAAAATGAAAGTTCCAGATTTTCACAAAAAGCAAAGAAACGATATGGTTTCAGGGAAGTAACACGCTGCTCTACCTCCAGCCCTACACTTGCTTCCTCTTTGCACTGAGGATGCATGAGAAGCACGAACCATAACACCTCACAACTAACCAATGACTATTCAGCTAAGACTTTATTTATGATTTATCAGTCTCGTGTACATAAACCAAATCATATATGCAACAAATTCGGCATCAAAAATCTTGAGCTTTAGGATGACATCATCTCTGGGCTGCTGCCATGGTGATGAGTGACATACTAGTGCCTGAGGACGTCTCATGCTGCTGTCATGCTGCTACCACCCCGACCAGTCCAGAGGAAGGGGTCTCTTGCATCACTTCCTTTGAGAACAAAAAACACTCTGTAGTGTTAGCAGCACAGATGGCCCACAAGGCCTTTAGCACACTGTTTTGGAGCTGTGAAAAACAGCCTCTGAACAAAAAGACCAGTGTCTAAAGAAAAAACTCTGTAAGTGTGGATTTGCCATGAGTGTCAGACCTTCCACACAGTAAATTCCCACTGGAAATCCTCTCAAGTTTGCGAGCCGCCGCGGCAGTTTCTAGTAAAGTGAGTCACAGATTCTGGTCATCAAGGGTTGAATCACTTCTCACTGGCCACGTTTGACTGTCGTGCAATGTAATTTACCACCACTCTTCTTCTGACTCTCTTTGAATAAACAAAATGGAAAAAAAAACAACTGAAACATCACAATTAATTCTATAACACAGCAACAAAGTTCACACGTTTCAGTTTGACTAGTTAACATAATAATAAGACTTAATGTATTCTCAAGTTCAAGGGCGAAGACGACAAGTGTTTGGTCTCTGCTCGTTGTAAGCTGAGCTGTCGACTCAACAGTGGACACTGATCAGTTCGTTTGTAGCTAAAATTAAAACAGGAAGGTTTTTTTTCTTCTCTTATGTTCCTTATGTTTCTTATGTCTTAGATAAAGGTGTCAAAGACTGTGTCAGAGAACGATGAGCACACGTTAGTCAGTAATAAGTATCTGTGGTTTTGAGGAGGTTTTGAGAAATGCAGTCAGACAGTTTACAGATTCTCATGTTTAACTGAGTAATACCCAGCACCCAATATAAATAAAGAATATAACATGACTAAGAACACATCCTTGAAAGACTCCATACATTAAAATGTCCCAGAACTATTGTGGATTTATATCACAGTGGTAATCTGCTGATAAAAGTAGTTGACTTGTCTAGGAACTGAAAATTTTACAATAAGTGTTTTCTTTTTTCAATAAAAAAAAAAAAAAAGATATTAAACTTCCATTTATATCACCTTCAAAATAAAGCTACAAAGATATGCTGAACCTCATATTACTTCAATACTTGTTGCTTTACATGAATTTTACTGAACTTTACTGAATTATTGTGAAACTTTGTTTTATTAATTAAACTGGGCAAACCTAGTGGAGGTGTGTTTACACTCCCTGCATACATGACCTCCACATTAGCCAAGATACAACACAACATGTTAAAACATGTACTGACGTAATGTTACAACAGCATAATCCTTTAGTGAAACATTTGCACATGGCCTCAATGAGCAGTATAATGTACACATGCATTTGTGCTTGTGTAGAATTTAACATCATGATAATGTGAAATAAACTCAAAAATACCACAAAGTTAAAACACAAGCCTTCATGATGGCAGCATCTCACTCACAACACGCACTAATCATAAGGTTATTTGTGTAAACTGAGGTTAAGAACTTGTTGCCAGTGACAAAAAGTCCTTCAACATGAAGTGGCCTCAACAAATTGCTATGCTGTTTGATTTCAGTTTCCTTTGTCTGTTTTTTTTTTTCCAGAGGCTAAAAAGCCAGTCAACCAAATATCGTACTGACAAGACTTTCCCCACAAAGACAGCAGAAAAGCAGGAAAACATCAAGAAAAACCGATACAAGGACATTGTCCCCTGTAAGCTTTCTCTGAAGTGTCACTTCATTTCTTCTTCTGCATAAGAATATAAATATAATACACGCATTAGGCCAATCAAGATAGCACCACTTTAGATATTAGTAACAAACATGTCTGCAGACTGTAGATAAATGTAACACAAACATGTTCTACTAGGTTAATAATGATGTGATACAGATGTGACATATTAAACCAAACTGAAATTTATATATGAAACACTACAAATAAAGACACATTCATCTGTATTTTGATTATTACTGATTTTTTATCTATTTATTGTTATTGTTAATTGTATTAATGATCATTTCTTATTAGTTAGTGAAAAGGTAACAGCACTATAAATTTGCTCTGACATACTGACTCTTTATTTCTATCATTTTAGTTGACCACACCAGAGTGAAGCTCACTTTCACCTCATCGAAAAATGAAACCGACTACATCAACGCCAACTTCATCAAGGTAGATTAACGGTGTCCTTATGTGTTGTGCATTTATGTAACTATTATTTGTGTCAGTGTTACTGCAGCTGTGTTTTGTCTACAGGGAGTGTCAGGTTCAAGGGCGTACATTGCTACTCAGGGTCCTCTGCCACACACAATACTGGACTTTTTGAGGATGCTTTGGGAATACAATGTAAAGGTACGGTATGACCTGACTACCATCTGTGGTCATAACAGGGTGTTTTTGCATGTTTTCTTTTTTTTTTTTTGTCACATTGCTCTGAAAATAACAGCCTACATAAAATTATCTTTAAGTCCCTGTGCTGTGTTAAAAAATGTATTCATCTCATTTGTTTCAAATTATAGCTGTCATTGTGTTGTTTGAATCTAGATTGTGGTGATGGCCTGTCGAGAGTTTGAAATGGGAAAGGTAACATTTCCTTTTATCTATTATCGCATCATTGATCATCAGTAATTTTATATTTCCTGTGGTATGTGCATTTGTCTTCTCTATGTCGTTACATTGGTTTGAGGTTTAGATTTACATGTGTAAAATGTTGTCTTTAATAGAAAAAGTGCGAGCGCTACTGGCCACAGCAAAAAGACCAGCCCTTTGTTTGTGAGTCCTTTACAGTTTACTGCGTAAGTATTTTTAATCTCACAGTTGCACTTCCTCCTCTGACGAACATGTAGAACTGAGCCATAGCATTTGCTGACATTATTATTTACATTATCTTCACATAACATCTGTCATATGACACTTTGTTATTTCAGGAGTACTAACTTTGTCACTGTATAAAAGATGTTCATCACCTACACCCTTAAATATGGCAAATGTGTATGTGACTTATTCAATGTTTTACATTTTTTTACAGGACTCTGAAGAAAATAAAGGTGAATATTTGACAAGAACGTTAAGGGTGACTTACCGCAACGTAAGTAGTGTTTATACTGTGACTGTGAGATATCTGCAGTCACAGTAATTCTCTTGAGAAAAGCAAAAGATTATCAGCTGACATGTTGTTAGTTGCTACAAAGAGTAGATGCTAATCTCAAAACTAATGTGGTCCTATCTGACATTTCTGACACAGGATCTGCTAATGTTTACTGTAATCACTTGATTTGTTTTTAACTCTTCAGCTTCCATAATGACCTATATAGTTTAATAAATGTATTCTGTCTTGAACTGATATATGACTTCATATCACCATTAAATGTGCTTTTAAAAGAATCTCGCATTGATTTTTTATTATTATTATTATTATTTCTTTCTAGTCTAGCCGAACCTTGATACAGCTGCACTATGTTAACTGGCCGGATCACGGTGTACCAGACTCCATCCCTCCTATTCTGGAAATGCTGCATGAGATGCGTTCCTATCAGGATCATGATGACAACCCTATCTGTATCCACTGCAGGTCGGTCTGACATCCTTATATAATTTAAATGTGCCCTTGGTGTTCCCAACAGTACATTCAGGCTGGCAATTCTCTTCTTTGTTGCATTTCTTTGTGGTTTGCTGTTCTTCCTCATGTATTTACCACAAACAACTGTTGATTAGCGTTCAAAAATAGTAATAGAAAACAGAGATGGCAAGCCACTTTTACATATCTTACTCAGCAACGCTGACAGTGGTCAGCATCTGCCCCATATATGTTTAGTTCTAAAATGTATTTCTTCTACTAAATTGCCCCTAGATGTGGATGTGAGTGTGAATGGTTGTTTGTCTATATGTGTTGTTCATCTATATGTGGCCCTGTGACGAGCTGGTCACCGTCCAGGTTGTAACCTGCCTTTGCCCCTAAGCAGCTCCAGATAGGCTCCAGTCCCCCCCTTGATCGGGGTCAAGGGGGGGGACTGGAGCCTATAAAGGGGTAGAAAATGGATGGATGGATGGATGACCTCAGATAAAGTGTTGATATGGGGAGTGATTCTGCCACAGTCCTCTATGATTTACCACATTCATTACTAGATAGATAAATTAAATCATTTAGCTGATAAAATGTTTTAAAGGCCGTTGATTAGTCTTGCATTTATTTAACTGTGAGACAGTTTCGTGCCAGTCTTCGTAAATATGTTTGAAATATTCATCACAGTCTATATGGCGTTCCACAGAGCTCCATACTTGGTCCTCCTCTATTCTCACTGTGTATACTTGCAGTGCTGGACAGCCCCAATAGTCAAAACCTTTCAACAGACTACTGTTGACTTAAATACAGAAAAAGAAGAAAAAAAAAAAAAGACTGAAACCACTTTCCCACCTTAGAATTATAGCAGCAGTTAGACCATATTTTTCACTTTCAGATGCAAAGAAACGAGACTCACGCGTTGGTCTCAACTCATCTTTACTGTGCTGTTTTATCCGAGCTAACTTCACTACCAGTAAACGGACTTCAGCTTAATGAGAACACATCACACCCATTTCACTATCAGTACACTGACCAAAATAAGAGTTCATCATCAGTTAAAATTCTGATTGTTCTTAGCACTTTTGTATTTAGTTGTTTCTCTCACTTTGTTAAAGCTGCAGCCTTTCATTATGAGTAAAGCATTGAATACACCAACGGTGTTGTAGCCCTTTTCTTTTTGTGGAACCAAAATTGTTGCAACAGCTTTGTCTGTAAATTTCTTCAAGAAAAGAAAAGACTAATCTCTTAGTACTTCTAGTACTTCTTCAAAATATTTTGTTCAAATGTTGTGTTTATTTTTTTCTATGAGGAAATTTGATCTTGTGCATGAAAGGTGCTAAACGAATAAAGCTCATATCACTTATAATTACTGTGATGAACTGTCAGAAGATGAAGTGAGACAGCGCGTGAGATGTCAGTTTCACTTCTATTCTCTTCTATTGAACGTGTTTAAACAATGAAGCTAATAGTGATAACACAAAAAGGATCACACTTGCGGTTTGATTGACTGGTTACCATAGGAACATATTTTCTGTGGGCAGTGTGTGTGTACATGTCCCCTCGTTTAGGTCTTAGAGGTAAAGCACTTCCTCTGCTTCTTTGACTCAGGAAGTGTGTGTGGGTGGTTAGCCAACGACCCACTAGGTTTTTATCTGGGCAAGTCCCCTCAGTTTTTCCTGCACTGACTTTATGGCTACATTAAAACCCATATTTACCCTTTTACTGGAAGTTACACATAAATTCAAGAACGTCACACATACACACTCATTGTCAAATATGTGGACTCTTTTTGATTAGTCAGGTGGGATTCAGAGACTTGGGAATATTTCTGTCTGCGAGTCATGCTGTTAGATATTTTTGGTTGCACATTCTTGGATGGTTATAGACGTAGACTTTATACTGTGCCATCCCAATTAAACAGGAAATTAGATTCCTGTTTAGTTTCAAGTGTTACTTCAATTGGTAACATCTTTTGTTTAATATGGACAGAAATAGACTTTAAAGATTTAGATGATGGAAAAGATTATGATTGAGTATAACATTTTATTTGACTGACTAACTGCAATGAAAATAGATTAGCTAAACAGCTAAACACTGCGGAATAATTTGATATGAAAGTGTGTGACACCATGACAAACCCACATCTTGTTGAGGATGATGTGTCTGAGATGGAACATTGAGTCAGTGTCAGATCCAGCCTACATTCTCAATAGTCACTAGATGAAAACATTCTTGTGTAAGTTTTTGTTCCTTTGCACTTATCAGAAAAAAGGACATGATATCATACCCTGTCATTTCTAAACAAGGCCTCTACTCAGGCATGACCTTATAGTTGAAGCAATTTCTGTCTGAAAAAACAAAAACAAAGCAAAACTAAACATCATACTCTTCTCTGTAATATTTCTGTTTTACTACCATGTTCTGCTTTAGACTTTACACAAGGTTGTATTATTGCATATATCATTTGTGGTTTACTGATGTCATCATACTATACTTCCAGGGAGAAGAGTCATGTGTCATGTTATGAAAGTACAAATTCACAGACTTTCTTGAGATGACTTGAAATGAAAAACACTCATATAATATACTTAGAGAGTTTGAGTTAAAGCCTTAAAAATCTTTTTATCTATAATTGAGTCGATTATTTGTTGTCAGAGCTCGGTTTTTATGCTGAATAAATAAGGATCTGACAGCTCAGATTTATTTAAACCTGCTTAGAGCAGTGGAGTGGAGAGTTGTGGCCACAGCGAGAGCCAGAGAATCAAGATGACAGAATACAGTGGTAATTGAATATATAATGTTTCCAAACATTATCAAGTCTGAATTCTTAAGTCTGAAGTCTCAATTGAGGAACTGTGTTGAAATATTTTTATTTTGCTGCTGTAATTGCAGCGCTGGCTGCGGAAGAACAGGAGTCCTGTGCGTCATTGATTATACCTGGAACCTCCTGAGGAAACAGGTAAGATACTTCCTGCGTATTGTTTTTCTCATAAAAACATTAAACAAACATTAAACAACTCAGACGCATTGTGCTGTTTTCTGTGTTTGTTTTTAGATGATCCCTCCAGATTTCAACATCTACGATTTAGTGCAAAACATGAGAACCCAGAGGCCTTCGGTGGTTCAAACTAAGGTTCGCTTTTATGAGAAAATAAAGCACCACACGTAACAAATCTTCGAGCAAGCAGAACCACATTTCAGACTATTCTTCACGTCGACATGTCTTCAAAGACCTTTTGATGATCTGTGCTTTGTGCTTTGTGCCGCAGGGCCATGTCACCATGTCACCTACCTAACAGAGCAGGTTTTTTTTTTTTTCTCATTTTATTATTTTTTTGTTTCACCTCAGGAACAATACGAGCTGGTGTACAGAACCATCAGGTTACTGTTTCAGAGATATTTGGAGTCCATGGATGCGCAGCCCTGCAGTAACAAGGTGAGCAACCAGACGCAGACCTGTCACTTAATGACTGAACTGGAGCGCAAACGTAGATAATATCTCCTACGCCAACATCAACCGACAGCACAAATGCAACCATCACAGTCAGCGACGCAGAAAGAACAGTTGTGACAGACTTTCTTGTGGTTTCACAGCATTAATATAGAAAGAAGTTATTTCATCTGAGTGGAAAATCAGCGCAGAGCAGATAAGCTGATTCAAAACTGAACGGTAAAGGTTCTGTAAATAACGAGGCCTGTTGATTTACACAATACTGCACACATTTACCATGACGCTAAACATGGTTCATACTAATTAGCATTAATGCATCTACTACAGTGGTCCCGAGTGCCAACACAACAAAAACTTAGGAAGCAAAACAGCAATTGAGAGAACAAAACAACAATCGAGAGAACAAAAAACAAAAATCAGAAAACAAGATGACATGTCAGATTTTTGGAAAGTCTTAAACTCTGTTTTCATTTCCTGTTTTCTGAATTTTTGTTTCACTTGGTTTTGTTTTGTGAATTTCCAGGGGTACCATAATTTATGTGAATTTCCTACAGAAAAACAAAAACTGTTGTGACTCACCCTCCTCCTTTAAACTATCCAGGTGTCGCTGGTGCCGCCTGTCACAGAGTGTGACCTCTTTGATCTGAACGATGAGATGGAGTTGCTGCCACATCTTCAGCACCTGCTGCATGAAGAGAGGGACGTTTTAGTGCAGTACCACAAATCCTCTACATCTCCCACTGCAGTAAACCATATCACCTCAAGAGTTAAAGACATCCACATGGAGCAACAAGAGCGGCACCAACACCAAACCTTTCCTGATGCTGTGGTCAAAAGCCCGGACCTTTTGGAGGGATCCAGGACCTCACCCAAAGCGATGCACCTGAGCCCGATAGCACCTGTGGCCAAAGACATAATCCAGGGATGCGATGAGCTACAATCTCTTAACCCTGAACCTGTAACAGCTGTGGCGGAGGCCATTTGTATGATGGTAGAGGACCCGTACTTTAATGCTCCCATGACTCCACCTTCATCAGATTCAGCAGCTATGGAGCCCACTAAAGTGATCAAAGACTGGAACACACCAGTGGTGCTTCTCAATGAGCAAACTCTGGACCTCAACTCTCCTGTCTCAGGTAAATATTTTTCATATTTGTGCAAGTGACTTTTTGTTGATATTTGTATTTACTGATATGTATTTCATTGTGTAGATACATCTGAAACTCAAATGAGTGATGACGCACCTCCTCCACTTCCTGAACGAACCCCTGAATCTTACATTCTGGCTGTAGACACAGGTTGGTGTTCTCAGTGTAAAACTTTGGATTATAGCTTCTGTGACTCTTACTCTTTTCTACCAATCACACACGGTTTCTTGTTAATCTCGTAATGTGCTAACATATAGTGATTTTGCTTTGTAGAGCCCTCAGATCCATGTGAAAGATCATCTTTTATTATACCACCTAACACTGCTGCTGAGGCTACCAGGGAGCTGGGAGGTGAGAACATGTCTAAAAACTCTCCATGTGATGTCACAATGTATTTGCTGTGTATCCCTAAATAGTCTAAATATCCAGAATTAACTATGATACTTATTTCCATATTCCCAGGGAGCCCCCCTTCACCTGTGCCTCCACTCCCAGAGAGAACGGCAGAATCATTTGAGTTGGACACTGATCAAGGTGACCTAATAATACCATATTTACATTATATAAGAAATATTTACACATTGTATATTTTACTTATGAAATGTATTATTCTTATATACCGTTCAGCTCCTGTAGAGACAAACCTCATGGTCACGCCGACAGTGAACCTGAACAGAATAGGAACATCCTCAGAGTGGTCTGGAGACTCAAGGCCAGCTACTGCTGCTGCTGCTGCTGCTGTGTCTCACACTGAGACCAAACCCTGGAAGAGGAGTAAGGTAAGAGTGAAGTTTCTTCATTCAGAAATATATTTGAGTGATAAACTCAACAGTAAATTACTTAGGTAGATAGATAGATAGATAGATAGATAGATAGACAGACAGACAGACAGACAGACAGACAGACAGACAGACAGACAGACAGACAGACAGACAGACAGATAGATAGATAGATAGATAGATAGATAGATAGATAGATAGATAGATAGATAGATAGATAGATAGATAGATAGATAGATAGATAGATAGATAGATAGAGCTGTAATATCAGTAAATAGCATGGCGGGTATTTAACAGCAACATACTTCTCTGTCTTGTAGAGTCTGAAAACCAAAATGACCTTCACAGGTAAGATTTTTTTTTTTTACATAATAACCCAGTATCCAGGCTCTCTATAATGATGAGGCGATGAGACGTGTGATGATGTGACATCATGATAGAGGCTCACACATCAGGAGTATGACCTGTGTGTTTATTACAATGATCTGCTATTTTCTTGTATTTCTAGTAGCGGTTACACATTTTGATCTTCAACCAACTGAAACGTTAAATTTCCATCCCATCCAACCACCTCTGGAGCCGCAGGCCTCTCCGGTGATTTCTCAATGTAAGTTGACCAGAATAATATAAGAGAAAAATATATAAGTACATTAGGAAAAAATGGGAGGAGGAAGTGGAGGAAAAATTGTATTTTTTTATTATTCTCAACATTTAGATTTAAATGTGAAAAATAAAATAAAATCTCATTCTCTTCTAATTGATTTTAACTTAATTTAGTCAAGTATCTCAAAGAAATCCCCGCACACAGAGAGTGAACCTGATGAAACGAAGGTTCACCTAAATGAAAAAACAACAGAGACCAGTGTGTGGTGATTTCTTTGAGAGACTTGGTTTATTCTTTTTGCTGCACATCATCAGCATCATCAGAAGCTGCTGTTAACTTGATTATTTTCTGGTTGTGCAGCTGATGACAGTCTGACTCCTCCGCTGCCAGACAGAACCCCAGAGTCATTCATTCTCAAAACAGAAGGTGAGCTCATCCTCATCTTCCTCGTACCACAGACGGTTTTACTGAATTTTGTTTTTACAAAAAGTGGACTGTTTTTTTTGCCTTTCCCAACAGTTCAGCAGCAAACCCCGCTCTGCCCACAACCCACAGGAAAAACACAACCAGCGCCAAAGGTAGGCATGTCATCAGAATGGGACGGCAGCTCTCAACCCAAGAAATTCCTTGATGTGGTCATGTGCAGAAGCAAGGTAATAACAATCAGATCAAACCTGAGGATCAGAGTGTTAGTGTGTACTGTTGAGATAATTAACATTGTTGCTTTCAAATATCTCCTTCCCCCAGTCTGTTCGAGTTAAAAATTCAACACAAGGTAAGCCATTAATGAATGAAGACTTCTTCCTCTACTGTTTTCAATTCATGTGACCTAGACAGTAAAAGACACAGTGTGAAAAAAAAAAACATAACAAAACCACAACAACAACAACAACAACAATGAGCCTGTGCTCGACACCGACAGCTCGTCTTTGACTGAGATCTTAAATCTTCACGTTCAAACTGTGGATGTGAATCTGTAAAACAGCTCGGTAACATCTAGATGCTGTAGTTTTATTAATTTATTTTATTAAAGAAGTAGTTACTGGTTGTAGAAGTTAATTTCAAAATAAAATACTGTGTCACAGTATAATGTAAGAGGGAAAATAACAAATAGCAAAAACGTGCTTCTCCTCAGATAATAGTCGTTTTAGTGAGATTAAGATTTTAGATCAATATTACTTCAGTATTGTGCAAAACTATGATTAATCGTGTTGTTACATTTTGTGATGTAATGGTTTAGCTTGTTGCATAAATCATCAAAAAAAAAAACAAAAAAAAAAAAAAAGGAACTGAATTGCCAATCTACACCACAGGGTGGCATCTTTTACAAAAGTCAGAGATAAAAGTTAAATCTTTGATGTTTCCATTTGATTAATTTGAATAAAAAATACATGAGTGCACTTGCTTATTTTGTTGTGTTTGTGCTGCAGAGCCCCTCACTGTAGCGCAGCCGTTTACAACACCTCCTGTGGTCGTGGCTGAAGCAGGAAGTGGTGAGTCGCCTCAGATATTGACAGGCGCTACGCTTCATAAAGTAGCCTCTCTTTCTCTCTCACACCTGCTGGTATTAATATAGAGATTAAAAAAAATTGGCATGTGAGAGTTTTTACACATGTAAGCCTGTGTTATTTGCATTTTTAAATCATCTAGATAATCAAAAAAAAAAAAAAAAAAAAGTTTTTTTTTCATTTTCTATTTTTAAAAACCTATTTCTGTTTTTATCAGCACAAGTGGGACCTCATGATGTGAACCACAGACACTCTATGAATGCAAGCACATCAGGAAACAAATCAGACAAAAGCAATGACAAATGCATGTCGAGAACAAAGGTAACACACGACGCTGCTGTTAGTTACCGTCAGATAGAGGATGTTAAAGTGCAGCCATCTAAATTTATGTTTTTATTCCCTTTGTACAGAGTCTATTTTTTAGACACAAACAAAAAAGTAAGTAATGCTGATTTAAATTTTAACTCAAACTAAATGCATTGTTGTCCAAAGTGAAACTAACGTGTCTTAAAACTATGTCAGCAGCTAAAATGGCCTCTCCATCAACTCCTGACCAACCCGGGACGTCACCGGCCACATTTTCTGTGTTTAAATTCGGTAACAATCTCATCTACTTCATTTGACTAATTTGGATTTAGTTCAACACATTCAGTGTTTGTGACACCATCTTCCTTCTTCTGCAGGTTTTGGGAACCGTTTTGGGAAACCAAAAGGCCCGAGGAGTTACCCAGAGACTTGGATTTGAGGCGTCTGTCACCTCACTGAATGTATTTTAAAAAGAAAGTTGGAACTGATGATCGGTGTCATACTTGATAATGATGATGATATGGAAGTTTTTTTTTTTTTTTTTTTGTATCTTTCCACAGTCACATGTAGCGTGAAAAAGTATCAAAGGCTGCTTGTCTCTGTTTCACACACAGGCCCAGTAGCAACCACGGCAGAGAACAAACAGGAAGTGCCTCGTTGCCACTGCTTATGATCTTAACTATTGACCGGTGCCTCTCTGAACAACACAGACTTTAACATTAATTTTAAAACTCAGGAGTATCACTTTGTGTTAAACAATCTGTCGTCTGCAGTGAGAAATTTTATACTTTGCCATGTTAAAGGGCAATGCTGTGTGAGATGTATATATATATATATATATTTAATTGTGTTTGTGCTTTTGGTATGAAATAAGAAAACGGGTATAAAGTTGCATTTTGTTCAGCACATAACTTTTTTTTTTTTTTTCTATTATAAAGACAATACACTTTACATCATTTGTCAGTCAGAGTACCATGCATCTCCTTTAGTTCTGCAGGTTTTTAAATGAATTTTAAAGCATAAACATGTGAAAAAAAAAACATCTTTGAAGGTACAGTGAATGTGATGCATATTGAATATGCATATAATCTAACTGTACATTTTAAAACTGTGTTACATGAACTGGTTACACACAAATTTATTTATTAAAAAATATAGAAAGTCTATGCGTTCTCGTTTATTTTTTAACTATAACATTATTCTCTAACTTATCATCCTGGTAAATGATAAAAAAAAAAAAAAAATACAACACAGAGCTTCACAACACAAAACATGACAAAAAAGAAAAAAAAAAGGCTGATGTGACAGTGGCGTAGCTGCAATTTATTTCTGCATTTACTTGATTTAAGTCACGACCTCAATGACAACCTAGGATCTAATGCAGATGCAGATGTGTGAAAAGGCAGAAAGCATCATATGATTAAGACATTTAAAAAAATAAATAAAATAAAATAAACATGACTTCTAATTCCCATTTCACATCTGGCTATCACTACACAGTACAAGGCACTAAGATGCAGTCATTGTTAGAGCAGAAGCAAGTCTCACGTCCCGAACAGCACTAATTATTTATTTTTTTAGAAGACTACACAACGAAGGTCTTCGTGACTTTACATTTCAAATTAGAATTACAGGTTAACCACATTTGTTATCTTTTAACTTTTAATTTAAACTTTTTTTTAGACAAACTCTGTAATATTTTTCTAGACCTAAAAAAAAAAAAAAAACCAAGCAGATCTGATTCCACCACAGTAGTTTACAATCAGAAAAAGAAGGGTGACCCTTTACAATACAACAGTGCCTTAATCGACGTGGTGACATCGCCAGTTATAGTTTAAAAAAAAAAAAAAAAAAAAGTGTGAATGGATTAAAAATGAAAATTATTATAAAAAAATTAAAACGGAGAACGAGTGCACCGACTGCATTCACATATATAATCCCAGCGAGAACAACATAACATCGTATTTACAAAAACCAAAATCTTTTTAAAGATTCGGATTCTCCAACAACTGAAGAAGAAAAGATTCAAGACAATTATTACTAATAACAGTAGCTGTTCTTCTTGTCACTTCGAGGCGCTCCTATGATTAGATCATTATCTTAAATACTCGTCACTGGTTATAAACCTGTGTTCAATCTTAAGAAAATAAATAAAATATCAAAAAACAGTATCAACAGTAAGAAAAAAGGGCACTGTATAAAATGGCATTTAAATAAAGATTCATGATAAAGCTGGAAGAAAAAAAAAACAACAAGTTTTAAGTGCTTTTAGCGGGTTTAGATAACTGTGTCGCTTTAAAACAAAACATCTGTTCTTTTTAATTTTAAATGAAAATGAGACACAAAGTAAAATACTAACTGTTTTGGTTTTCCTATCTTCACTGGTTGCGGACAGACCATCTATTTCAATATGTGCTGAGTTTTTGATTCACACAGGAAAGTCCTGGCTGCACTTAACACACAACTGACAATGTGACAGTATCTTCAGATAAGGTTTGACTACATTCCTCTTTCAGCGAGTCTAACCAAGCACTATAACAAGTATCATGCTTTCAGATTAATCGTATTTTTGAGCACGTACACAATCAGTCCACTGGCGTGAAAGATTACGACCAAAGAAAAAAAACAGAGATCAAACTAGCTGCACTCAACTTGCAGTTCAATGCAGCAACTTACAATGTCAGTCTAAAAATAATAGCTTCTTTATATGATACGCAGCTTCTCAATGAAATGGCAGAGAATTCCTTTTAAGAGCAACCACGTTAAAAAAATAACTAAATGTATTACACGGACTGGTTAAACAGTATGCTTTGGCTGAAAAACAAAACAAAACAAAACATACGGGACGTTTTTAAAGATTTAAAAAGTGTGAAGAATAATTTAAGCTGAAAGGCTTCCTGATTGACAGTCAGTTGTCAGTTTTTAGTTTAAAATTCCTTCATATGTCCTCGAGTGAGACACTCAGAGAGAGAGAGGAGGCGGTGGAAAGAGACAAAGATCATTTAGGAAACTCTGCAGTGTGACCAAGAGCTTTTGGAAGTGTAGGCTCTTTTGAAGGTGTACAGCCAGTGTGGACTGAAGCCATGGAAAAGTGTGGATCCTGGTATGGCTGGGGCAAGTGGGTAGATTTGGTGGGCTGTGGGGGCGCCGGCTGAGGCTCTCTGGGAGGTGTCGCTGGCCTCTGGAACTCTGGTTCCTCAGTCTTAGCCACTCCGCCTTGGATGTTGTCTCCCTGCGGCCTCACACACGGGGTAACGGTGGCGTCAGGTCTGGCAGGGGAGGAAAACGAGACTCGGCCCGAGGTTGGGCTGAGGTCGTTGGGGTGCTGCTCCCCCTCTTTGACCTTCTCCTCCGATTGGTACTGCTTGAGACGAATGTGCCACGCCAGGCTACAGACCGCTGACACCGTCTTGAACTGGTGGATGACGTTCCTCGGGATGAAATAAATGTCGTCGTGACAGAGCTGAGCGCGGACGTAGCGGACGCCTTCCCGTCTCAGCTGGTTGAGTTTGGCGTCGTCCACCCACTGGACACACTGCACATAGGAAAAACATATGTCCATGTTAAAAAAATGATCAGGATGTAGAACAATTAAATAATAAAACGCAACATAACAATCACAGCTCTCACCTGAGAAACAGGAGGCTCATACAGATCAAGCTGCAGTCTCTGAACCACTTCGTTGAAGTCCCCAGCTTGAAAACACACTACGTCTTTGGTTATTCGAGGTCGGTTGTTCCTGTAAGAGGTTGCAGAACTAGAATCACCACCTCATGCTGCGCTAATTTCATAATTTATGTTCTGCAAAGTAACCTTTGACAAAAATAAGTTCGAGCCAAATAAACATTTGTGCAAAAACTGACATTTGCTCCAGGTGGGTCTTCAGATACTATACACAATAACTAACAAGCAATACACTTTACACTTTATATAACCATGTAACCACATGCGATATTCAATATAATATAATTCAATATAATGTTATACACACACACACACACACACATGTATATTTTTCTATTCATATAGTTTCATTTATGCTTCTTTTATATTTATTTTTACTGTATTTATAGACCTGCTGGACTCCTCATAACCATGTACAATAATCATAACTCTTCATAACCAGGTGCAATTTCAATAACAATGTGCAATAACCATGACAGATCGTCAGATGTGAAGTCGTCTGTCTGTCTGTCTGTCTGTCTGTCAGTCAGTCAGTCAGTCAGACACTCACCATTCTCCAAAGTGCACTGCCTTTAATACCCCAACAGCAGCAGTGCTCTGCCAGTCAAAGCTCTGACCTACGTGGTCAGCATGGGCTTTAGTCCGGTCTTCAAACAGAACCTCTCTGGGCTCACTGGCCCTCGGCAGGTAGTGCAGATTTTTGATCTCATTCATAGACCTGGAAAAAGAGCATGATATGATAGTAATACAATATTGTGTGTATATATATTCTTTTAAATGAAACTCATCGTGTGTACCTGCGTCGTTTAAAAGGAGACTTGGGCATGTCAGCGGTGGGAACCATTTGTTCTCCTGGTCGCACCCACATGATGGGCCCGTCATCACTCTGAGAGCGACAGTCAAGCTTCAGGCTGGAGAGGCTTCCCCACGGCAAAGTCATCTGTGATGACACACGCAAAGAAGTTAATATAACCACAACAACATTTACTGTAAGCTGCCGACACCCGTGGGCACAGTTTTGTACTAAGATCTCAGGAAGCGTGATGCTAAGTAAGATGATGTGTTTTCACGGTGCAAGCAAGACTATATTATCATAAAATAATCTATGCCATTTAATTAATGTTAACATTACTGTTATCAAAAGTACAAGAGATTGAACAGATGTTGCAACAATAACAATGCTTCAGTAATGGAGTTATAATGGAGCGTGCTGCTGGCACTCTGTAATGAGCTTACTGAAAGCAGCATGCTGTATTCAGCATATTAAGTGTGAATGTGGCCTGGGGTCTAGAGGAGGATGCACAGGTTACGCATGACAACTTTTAAAGGTGGTAGGTGCAGAAATACATTATGTATAAGACAAGAGGGAAAGAAATGCTCTGTCTTGGTTCAGTACACACATATTCATCTTCACTGACCTTGAGAAACGGTGATTCCTCCAACATGTCGAGGAACTCTGGGAAATAGTCTCCAACTTCCTCATCCACAGCTCCAACCAAGCTGATCTGCCTCATGGGTCCGGCCCGGTATGTTCCTGAACAATAAGTCCGGCTCACCTAAGACAAGATCAACAGCTTCAGATACATATAAATTTAAAAACCTTTGGCTTTTGTTTGAACGCTGAACTAAATTTTGTCAAGCAGATAAATGCTGTAGTAAAGGGTAGCTTCTTCCAACTCAGAACAGTTGCTAAACTTAAGTTATTTTCAACGGGATGAGATTTTATGAGATTTTGAGAAGTTATACATGCTTTTATTACTACTAGACTTGATCCTCCCTGCCCGTCTACAGCTGGTCCAGAATGCAGCAGCCAGGCTGCTCACTGGTACAAGAAAAAGTGAGTACAAGAAAAATCACACCCATCCTGGCAGCTTTGCACTGGCTCCAGTAAAAAGCAGCACTGACTGTTTTTAAGCTTTGAATGGTCTAGCACCACCGTGTATTATATGCCTATTCACCCCAATGCGATTCATAAGGTCTGCTTCACAATCACTTCTTAACATACCACGGTCTCGTCTGGCACAGAAAAGGGACCGTGCTTTTAGTGTGTGTGCTCCGAGGCTATGGGACAGTCAACTAAACGGACTGAAATCTGCATCATCTGCCACTGGTTTTAAATCATCACTTAAAACACACCAGTTCTGACTTGCATTAGGCGGCCGGTGATTTCTGGATTGAGGTCTCTTTCTCCTTGTACTGCATCATTGTCTTTGCCATTGTCAATGTCCTTTGATGTTCTCTGTGCAGCTGTGGCTCAATCTGAATGTGTTTTTATTTTCTTTTATACCTTGATTGTAATTGTAATTTTACTTACTACTTACTACATCATTCACTGATCCCAAGTTCAGGACTTTTACAACAATTATATATTATAATGATCTTAGTATAATGTTTTTATACTTAGAACAAGAAATAAAGAATCACATAATCAATGTTTTTGCAACAAAAAGTAGTCAAGAGTAGTTTAAATTTAGCTCATAGCATGTAATTGGGACGCAGCTCTCGTCTGTTGTTCGACTGCCCATTAGTGTTTAATGTGAATGCAAAGACATCTACGAGAGGCGGTTACTAATGTTGGACTGAAACTTTTTCACTTCCCTGAGCGGTTCTGTCATCAGTGCTCTACTTTCAGCATAACAAAAGAGCTGCTAAACTCGAACAGCACGTTAACACAGAATATTCCTCTTGTCTGACAAAAGTGCTTTAAGGTACAGAAGGACACTTTGCACACTAACGTTGCAGCTTCAGGTTAAAGGCTGTGAAGCAGTTAATGGCTTTTTTTTTTTTTTTTTTGTTCTGGATGAAGAAGCCTCTTCATTTAGCACCTGGCAGCAGAGAGGGACTCGCCTCCATATTCAAGCCAACCAAAACATCAGCTTGAAAATTATCCTCAGTCTAATCACGGTAGCATTGTGATCCTGGTATGTGGACACTGCTGTAATGAAGTATTGTTTTCTATTCATTGTCCTGAGCAGTTTCATACACTGAGCCATTAAAGTGGAGAATACAAAAAAAGTGATTTGGTTCAATCTTTCTGCTCTCAAGGCATCAACTTGGACTCTCTGGATTCTCTAGTGATCAAACCAGGTAGGTCTGCTTTCCCCACATAATCAGAAAAACACAGAGACTCCAAGCGTCCTCGGAAGATCTTACATCTCACACGCAGACAACTCACTTCACCCTTTCTCTGCTCACTCGGCATCTATTTCAGGCGAATGAGCGGAAGTATAATGGAACAAAAGTGACTCCAGTACGTCTCTTTATCTCTCTGGCATCTGCACCGCTTTTACACTTCACTACGGCACACGGCCTCAGTCAACTACTGGTGGGTAAAAAAAGTACCTGCGGTCATTCATGACTCACAGACTGAGCTTTAAACTCCCTGTGCCTCCAGAATTTAAATCATTTATGTTTTGAATCAATATTATAATTTAGATGACTAAAATCCATATTCACATTCAAGACGTTCTTTTCTAAAAACATCATTATTAATCCACCTTCACTTCTCACGTTACAACATGAGTATAACTGGCTACAATGCAGTGGTGACACAATAAAGTTTAAAATAGGATGTGAAGACTACACCACTGCAATTTAACATTTACTGTTCACTTGTAATGTTTTATGATTTATGGTTAAATTGATTAGTTCACTTACAAATAAGTTCACTTACTTTTGAAAGTTTATACTGTGAGTTAAATAAAAAAAAATAAGCAACAGTGACATTTTTTGATTTTCTTTTAAAATTTTAAGCAGACGCAGTTTCTAAAACATCCAAACACATACTGATTTTCTTTTGATTAAATGATCATAAATGCAATCTCTGCTGATTTAGGACGGTTGTTCAAACACAACAGACGAATTAAAGATATCAGCTTGGATTCTCTTATTGCTTTTTTTCTGAAATTAAAAAAACTTGGGTCAAAATAAAGGTGAAATCAGTTGTTCTCATTATTGACTGTGATCTGTGGATTTGGTTTTAATCATGGAGCATGATTAGTTGAGTCCTGGTGGCCCACTTCTCTCTTCTTCACATACCTGAGAGTGAAAGTTGGCAATTGTGGTCGTTTCAATGTCCTTCTTGCCCAGTATCTCCATTTTGACCGTTGTGTTGGGGAAGTTGAAGGCAAAGTAGTCGAGGAAGTCAGGCAGGTAGGCGGCTGCGCTGTGCACCACTGCCAAGGCATAAGATGCTGCACCTCTGGGCTTCTCAGCAAAGGCCAACTCCAGGAACTCCTGGGCGAAGCACTCCATCTCAGCCGGACTGAGACAAGCAAGCTCATCGGCGTAGGCGTGAAGAACCAACCCTCCGCCGTTGGCTTGTCGTTCCTCATGTATGAAGCGTCCATACCAGGTGCCAGTCTGGAGAGAGGAGCTGCGGATGTAGTGATCTTGGTGGGAGAGGAAGGGGACGTGTCCTAGCTTCAGAGCGTGGAGGTAGGGTTGGTGGTGGTTGCTGACAGGCTCTCTGCTCGGAGCGTGGTTGCTTTCCTGCTTCACCGGGGTGGGACTGAGATCTGAACCGAGTCTTGCACACACGGTCTGGACCGATTTGTTGTGCACGTACCGAACCTTCTTGACACTGCGATCATCTTCGCGATGCTTCTTCTTCTTCTTCTTCTTCTTCAGGAGGTATTCCTCCAGGGACGGGGACTTGATGTTCTCGTTGTGAGGCCTCGGCTCTACAGGTAGAGAAAGTAACAGTCAAAGAGGCAGTGTACATGCGCAGAGAGAGAGAGGATGGGATGATAAATATTGCTCTTTGACCCTGTTGAACTCTGCATCTCAATATCCTCTTACTGATGCATAATGTCTTGAATTAGCAGTGGTGATTCATGATGGTGTGCAACCCACACTCAATACAAAAGCTAATCCTGAAATGATTGACACCAGACTTCAAAGCACCAAATAACAAGAATTTAGGTGCGTGCGTGCGTGCGTGCGTGCGCGCGTGTGTGTGTGGTACAGGCTATAACATGTTCATACATTTTATCCCATGTTTAATCTCTCACACCTTGTCAAATCCAAACAATCAATCTGAACCACTCCAGGAGTCTCCTATCTTTATTTCCAAGGACAAAACAATCACAACTCACCCTTCTTTTTCTTCAGTTCCGCGTGTTTCACATTAGCCTCGGTGTTTTCCTTCTTGACTTTCAGTTTCTGGTCTTTGTCCCGGTGCTTGTCTTTAAAATCCTGGGGTTTGGCCTTGACCACTTTGAGGGGCGTGAAAGTGAAAAGCGCCGGCTGCTCCGCGGGAACCGCTCGCTTCTTCACCTGCATCTGTTCCGTCACCTTCCGCGGAGGAGGAGGAGGCAAAGTCGGCTGCCCGTTCTTCTTCTCACCGTTAATGAGCCCGTGGTTGTGGATGATGTTGTTGTTGTTATTATTGTGGTGGTGGTTGTTGTGATGATGGTGTTGTTGTTGTTGATGGTGGTGGTGGTGGTGGCTGCTGCTGTTGTTGAGTAGAACATGTTTCTCCGCGTTGAAGTTGTGCTGTTTGGGATTTTGCGGCACTTGATGCGGCTGGTGGTGGGTCCGGTGGTCGGCGTGTTGTTGTAGGTGGTGGTGGTGGTGCTGCTGCTGCTGGTGGTGATGGAGCTTCACTTTCTTCGCTTCCTTCTCAAATCTCTCCCGTTTGTCAGCTGACGGCGACAGGTCCCTTTTCTTCTTCTTTTTCTTCTCTTTGATAAATCGATCCAAAGTGTCCCTCACATTTTCTTCTTCTACTTTCACACGCAGCAACTCGACTTCAGCTGCCATCTTTGCACGTACAGTACATTTAAAGGACTCGGAATTTCTAACGCGCAGGTTCCCGACAAATTGTAGTCCACTTTCCGTTAATTTGTAGTTCAATTCAATATTTTGTGAGCACTACGCATGCGTACAATGTTGCATTTGGGGTTATGTAGTTTGTTGATTCGCAACGCCTCACGGGAGTTAGAGTTCGAACTGTACCGAATGCGTGCGGCTCCGCACGCACTCACTTCTGCTGCGCTGACGTAATGGGTTAGTTTTAACGGCGACCACAGGAGGCGCTGTTTCACGGTTTACACAGCGTTTTCTACGAGAAAAGTCAAATAATGATAAACAGGAAACGCTACATTAGAGTAAACTGGTTATGATAAAATTAAAAAAATTATAAAAAATATATATATATATATATATATATATATATATATATATATATATATATATTTACCAACAAAAATGTACCGACCTACATTTTAGTATAAACTGTTTATTTATTTCTGTTAACCTTATTTTCATGATGTCTGATGCTCAGAGAGATAAATTTCCCCTTGGCAGAACAAATAAAGTATTCTATTCTAAATCAAAAAAAAAAAAATAATAAAAATAAATACAAACAGTCCAATCATGTTTATTCAGTAAACCTTTATTTATCAGTGCATGAACAGAATGCCATGACCAGATTATTTCTTTTCACCCATTTTATAATCATTTCCTCTCAGTTCCCTTAAAAAAATAATGAAACGATTTACAGAGGTTTTTTTTTTTTTTTTTTTCTTGCATGACGGCAAATATTTATACAGGTGCTGTACAATTTATAAACATTTACAACTACCGTGATGTCAAAACTAAAAGACTTTCTTTCTTTCTTCATCTTCTTTTTTTTTTTTTTTTTTTTTAAATCTACGTTGGATCGATGCAAGGCCACAGTATCATACATGGTAAATGGCATGAACAGTAAAATTAATACAGTAGCCCATCATTCAACAATAAAGTGGACAATAAATTAGTAAGTGGTCTCACAGACCTGGAGATATGTGTGTGTTACTTCTGTACATCCTTATTAAAACAGGCAGAAAAAACTAGTTTGTGAATATCTGCACATGAACCACTAGATGTCTCTGTACTCCACAGTACAACACTGAAACAACACTACATTTTGTCTTCAGAGAAGGGAAGAACTGATCCTAATAAATAAAAATATATATATTCTTTTTTTTTTTTAATATGGGATTTAAATCCCCCTTTAATTAAATTTGATAAACTTTATAGTGTTATTTCAAATAGGACTCTGAAAGAATGAATCAAGCTGTTTTCACACTATGCACCGATTCTTCCGTATGTGGGGGCACAAAAGTGACAACCATGATCTTGTTAATAACAAACAGTTAAGCAAAAATATACACACTATTTTTTTTTTTTTTTTTTTCTGCTCTCACATTAAGAGGTGAAGTACTAAAAAATAAAAAATAAAAAATTAGATCAAAAATAGATTTTGGAAGTTAGAACAAGGAGGAAAACAAACAAACAAACAAACAAAAAAAAAAAACAATAATTTTGTGTTTGTGCCTACATTTATCACGATGAAAAAAATACCAACGTCTCTTAAAGTTGAAGGCAGAGGTCTCACTTCTTCTTACAATCAAGCTGTTATTTTTTTTTTCTGTTGTTTCTATACGTGTAATCATTTTTGGTAAATAATATATGTCTCAGATTAAGTATAGTCGATGCTACAGCGATATCGAAAAAATACACAGGCCTACCAGTCAGCTTGTACACACACACACACACACACACACACACACACACACACACACGCAACAGAGGCAAAAGACCTAAAGACACAGAGCTTCTAACAGTAGACGACATTATGAATCAGGCTCGTGTGACATGAAATCTTAGAAATAGAACGCATAGATTGCAAGTTTTTTTTTTTTCTTTTGTTTTTTTTAAACATAGTGTGGTGATTTTAAGGATGGTGACGCTCATCTACACATTCTATTTCTACCTTTAAATTCACATCAAATGTGAAATGACTGAGTGCGGATATGTGTACTAACAGTTTTGTTTACATATAATTTCAATAAATTACATTATGCTTTATTATTAACACACACATATATAACAAACATTAGAACTACATCCACAAGTATCTGGTCTGCTGATTGATGCATAATATAAAGCTTCAGGGGTAGTTTGTCCACCTCCTCTCTGATAAGCTAAGAGTGTTTTAGAGTGTATGATGTAGTCTCACACACACACACACACACAAACAAACACACACACACACACTTCTACTCAGGCTCTCAAAAAACAGACTGGTAATGACTTTGAAGACACTCTATCACCCTTTGCAGCCAATTTTAAGAGAAACTCACCAGCCTCACTTTTTTAATACATCCATCAGTGACAGCAACAGTGACTCAATGTGCCGGGAAGAGAAGCTGAGAGAGATTGTACAAATGTGCCTTAAACCTTCAAAGTGACAAGAAAATAGAAGAAGAAGAAAAAAAAAATGCAGGATCCTTCATGGTGGTGGGTAGAGAGGAGGTGGGGGTGGGGGTGTGTGTGTGTGTGATGGGGATGGGGCGAGGGGGCACTTCATCCAATTACCCACAAACAGTCTCACAGTGAGTGCAATACGGAGCAGCTTCCTTATAACCGGAGTCTCTGATTGGCACAAAATAGACTTCAGTGTCACATCTAAAAAAACAAAAAAACAAAAAAAAAAAATCACATTCAGAACCTACCTGTAAAACACACACACCATCATTTTCTTCATCATCATCATCATCGTCGTACAGTACAAATACTCATGTAAGTTACCAGCCGCACGTCAGGACAGACGCCAGCTGCTTAATGCAAGCGAACTGAGGCAAACTGGGTGGAAAAAAAAATCATAAGCAATGAGAAGCTATGTTGCTGGTTACACAGTGATCTGCTTTGTCCAAGTTTGCTATTAAAAATCCTTCCATTCTGAATGTCTGTCTGTCAGAGGCTCAGCTTTCTCTTCATTAATGCAGCGAATACTGGAAAGATGTCAGATATCTGCGTATGTGTCCGCTTGGGACTGCATCTTGGCAGAACTGGGGACTTTCCATGGGCCGGGGGTGATGGGAGTCTTCTTGCTGGTGGTGCCGGTCCCGTTGCAGCTGGGATCCTGGATGCTACTGCTTGAACCTCTGGGGTCCTTTCTGTTCACTTCATCTGACCCATAGTATTTGCTTTCCCAGTATTCTTTATCCCCCTTATCTCTCCCGCTCCTTCGGCTCAGGGTGTCTGCATCCGACCCTGCCCTCTCCCTGTGCGCCTGGGAATAGGATTTTTGTGCCGCCGCCTCTTTCTCAGCTCTTTTACCCTTCTTGTGGCGTTCACCTGTCCCCCAGCTTTTGTCTCCACTCTCTGTGGCCCCCCTCTCCTGCCAGTAAGCAGCATCGTCGTCCTTGTGCCTCCAGTCCTTCCCTTCTCCGGAGGGAACACTGGGCTGTTGGCCAGCCGGACGCCTGGGGCTCTGGGGCTCCTCCATGTTCTTCAAAGGCACAGCGGGTTCGTGTTCCCTCTTGGAGTTCTTCCTGGAGCTCGTGGAGTAGTGGTCTCTCTGTCCTTGAGTTTTTTTCTCCTTGCTCATATCTTCCAAGGATCCACTGTGACCTCGCTCTGTTTTCCTGGGGCTCTGGGAGCGCTCTACGTGATCGGACCAGCCCTCTGCGTTTCTTTTAGGACTCCTGTTTGTTTTTCGGGTCTGGGTGCTGGGACTGGTTGTGCGCTTGTGGTTGTGGTGAGGGAGCTGCTGGCCTCTTGATCTGTTAGCCTGCCAACCGTGCTCCTGTCCAGTGCCGGGGGACCCAGTTCCTCCTCCAGAGATTTCATCAGGCCCGAATATTTTGGGTGAAGATGGGGACAGCTCCGAGGTAGAGAGGGAGATGGAGGATGGAGAGGCTGGAGATGACTGCCCATCGGATACAGAGAGTCTGGGAAAGCTTGAGGTTGGAATGGTTACTTTGTCCTTTGAACCTGAGAAGCAAGCAGTGACGAGTAAGAACAGATTCTAGCTGAACTAAAACTATTTTACACATTCAACAAAACTGAATATAATGACATGTCATGCAAAGGAAGCATAATATCCTGAGACTGTGAGAAAAAAAAGATCTTTTCCATCTAACTCACTTTCTATAATAACTCCTCTGTAATATCCCTCTAAATATTTGCCTTGTTTGAGATATACATCAGCCGATGACATAACCATCAATGAAAAAGGTGCTGGCGGTCATCCGGCACTGACGTTTCAATTTTCCCCCCGAGCTGATAAGAATTGCACAGCTGTGATTGAGAGCAGATATATGCAGCAGAAAACCAGAGAAAGAAGAAGAAGAGTGATGGACTTAGTGGTGCTGAAATGAGCTTTTGGATTTCTAGGAGCAACAACTCATAGAAATTCATTCTAATTTGGTCTTTTTTTTTCTTTTTTGGATTGAAGGGTTGATGCCAGTGAATGCACACAGATCCCTGTTACCACTTGTCACTTACTGATCAATATCTAGTTAAGTACTTTTCTGCAGGTCACCGTCTTCATTCATGCTCAGGATGAGGTGTGTGTGTTCAGTGGCATCCTAGGATTTGTAATAACCTTTAAAAAAACAAATAACTTGCGGGGCTGTGAAGCCTCCCAGCGCTCCTGCAGGTCTGTTCGTTCTTCTAGGACTCACTGCTTTAAGTACAGCCCCTCCAGAGAAAAGTCTACTTAATATGCATTAAGTGCTCGCTGAGTCACAAATCTAGTCTGAGCTAGTTCAGATTTATCATGGGGAATGAAGTAAGGGACAGAGAACGACACTTTGAAAGGATGGGTCAAAGGCAAAAAATAGGAGGAGTACAAGGTTTACCAAGGTTATTAGGGACAGACCAAGAAAAGCAGTGAGGCCTTTAGTGATGCTCTGGTTTCATGTAGAAGCACAGGGTGGAAGAAGAGTTCAGACCTATAGGAGGAAGAGATAAATAGGTAGAACTAGACAGCCGTGCTGGTGCAAAAAACAGAGAAAGCAGGCAGATAAAGAGATAAGAGATAGATCAAAATAGTCGTGAGTAGAATGAGAGGAGAGAGGTCAAAAGAGAAGCTTTGCAACACATGCATGAGAATAAAGAAAGTCAGCACCCTGCTATCGAGCATATCCATACGACAGCTTCCTTAATATACTACTGTGTAGATCAATGTGTGTTAGTAACTGTGTGTGTGTGTGTGTGTGTGGCTGAGTCACTCACTGTGATCCGGGACCAAGCCCTGGCCCGGTCGGAGCAGCAGATGAACCTTGTTGCCTCCTGCTTGAATCAGCTCTATCGCCCGAGTGTGTGTGATACCCTGGGTGGCCTCGCCGTTGATCTCCACTATCTGATCTCCAACCTGTGTTGTAGATATCACAAGCAGGAGGTTGTTTAGATTTTACCAGATGGAGAGGAAGAGAAAGTTCAGTTTCTGCTCTGTTCAGGAACTGCTAACAATGAATTTGGCATATTTTTAATTGTGTAAAATTGACTGACAGCATTTTTCTGTTTACATTCAACAAAACCCTGAAGTATGAAAACTGAATTTAAGAGCATTATGGTTACAAAAATGGAAATAAAACAAGCATTAATAACATAAGTTAGGCAGTTAAGCAGAAACAGACCAAGTTACGGTAACTCACATGTATCCTGCCATCTTTGAGAGCAGGTCCTTCCTCAGCCAGTCGCAGGATGAACAGTCCCATGTTGTACTCTTTCCCTCCCCTCAGACTGAAGCCGAAGCCCCGCTGGCTACGCTCCAGCTCCACCACAAAACAGCCCTGTGGTTCACGGACAAGAATATCATTTGAACTGTGAAATCACTGTTACATGGTTGAACATAAGCATCACATACTAATAAGTGAGAGGGAATAAGGTTGAGTGTGGTTTTTACCTGTTTAGAGCCTGGTGCTGTAAGTGTACCCGTCTCTCTTTGTGGAAGAGTGTTCTTCATCTCACTGTCGCCGTTTCTAACCCCCGAAAGAAAGACCAAAATCACTTAAACAATGCTCATAAATATCAGTGTAATACAAGGATTAAATACTGATCTAAATCTTATGACAAATCTAAAGATGGAGGATCTGATAGTCAATATGGGGCCAGTTCATGCATGAAAACATATGCACTTCCTGTGCTCCCTTGCAGCTTGTACAGCGTGTGTCTTGCCTGTATTTGCGCTCAGAAAGTTGAATTGTTCTGTCTTGCAGAGAGAAAAGAGAATGAGTCTCATTTTCTGAGCTGCATCCACACTGCGATCCACACGTCGCCACGCCTTCATTACAGCAGCACCAGCCTCTTTCTCTTGGTTTCATTATACGGTGCACAGAGACCAATGTAAATCCTTCAAGGAGCCGTGTTGCTTTTACAGTTGGTTGGCAGATAACGGGGCCATGCTTTAATGCTTCACAGAGCTCATTACAATGCCTTTGTGGGAACTTAACTGTACTCACACACTAAAGAGTCTCAGAAGCTCCAGCATGGAGAAGAGTTTACACACTTCACACTGTTGAGCTGACAACTCGGCTCAGGGTCGGGCCTGACCAGAGGCATGTGTCGGGGATTAGATTAGAAGGTGGGAGGGATGGACCGAGGGCTGAATGTGGAGATGAGGAGCACATGCTGATGGGCAATGACATCAGAGCGAGTGAATAATGATGAAGAATTGCTGCTGCAGAAATGGATTAAAAAAAATCTGACACAGGTAATCTCATTTAATAAGAAAGATCAAAGAGAGAATTGAGGCACTCTATTAATCTGTCTCTTTTTCTTTGCTTCACCAACCAAACTGTGGCCATGGAGGGATTTTCCATATTTCTGGATAACAAGGAGTGTGGAGCCACGAGAAAATGGTAATGGGGTCAATGTTGAAGCACCAGCTAGAGCCTGAGTCTGAGCCTGAGCTTGCTTTGAGAGGATTTTGGCTAATTTATAGTCCAAGTGGCAGAACCAAGACGCCACCGACTAGAAGCCAGTGTGTGCGCGTTTAGTCGGGTACCTGTCTTGATAGCTGGGAGGCTGTTGGCCCACAGCTCTGTGCTGTGCAGAAGGACTTTGCTTGGCTGAATTTGTTCCAGATGGAGGAGCGCTGTCTGTATAAAACACAATTCACAAAATACAACCTTTTAGCACGACACAAAAAGACATGACTGCTTTCAAAACTAAAAGCATCAACAAGACTTCCTTGGTGCCAACCCACCATCTTCAGGCACAACAGTGAGCGTGACAGAATTGCCGGCGTCCTTGATGAGCTGGACGATGTCGTTGTGCGACAACTCCATGATGGATCGACCGTTGACCGCAGAGATACGATCTCCCACCTTCATCTGACCGATGCGGTCCGTGGGGCTTCCCTCGATGATGCGGCCAATCTTATGAGGTATAACTGAAAAAAAACAGAGAAATGAAAACAGTTGTTTTTGAGTCTCTGATTCAATTAACCCAATGTGAGGATATTACCTTCATATAATAAAGCTGAGACTTGTGGCGTTGTAATCAGAGCTGTTATATGAAGTGGCAGAGCATTAACCAAAGTAGAGGACAAATTAAGCGGCGATTAAGACAGAAGGTAAAAAGTTATGGGATCATCAGAGTTTATCCTGAGGGAGTCATTAAAAGGTCAAGGAATCACCGAAATTATTAGGTCGACAGCTGCTAGTGACGTTCTACAGCTCCGCCATTGAGAGTATCTTGATGTGCCACATAACAGTCTGCTACGCCGGCTGTTCGGCAGCAGACGAGAAGGCTCTGCAAAGAGTAATAAGTACACCTCTTCTCGCTAGCAGCTACCTCAGCAGAGCCTCAGCCATCATCAAAGACAGCCTGCTATCAGTTTGACTTGCTGCCCTCTAGGAAGCTACAGATCACTCAAACCGTGGACATACAGACTCAATCACAGCTTTTCATAGCCCACAGCAACACACCCTTTCAACAGACTGAAATGTACAGGATGAACATTTACCACTAGGATGATAGGTTTTTTTTTTTACCTTGTGGCACCTTGCAAGAGTGACACAAATGTCATTATATGGTTTTCAACAGTGCAGTGACAATAAAGACATTCTGCTTTCTAATCAATCCTCTAGAAAGTACGAGAGTCTGTCAAACACTTGTGTCGACCTGTCCAGTAGACATGCAGATATTGAAAATGTTGACAACTTTGTGACTTTAGCTGAAAAGTTACTAGATGAGGCTTCATCCTCTGAGGACGGTGAATATTTATACAAACATTCCTGGTCATCCAACAGTCATTGAGGTATTTGAGCCCTAAAAGCCCATAAAAAAAAAACTTTTCGAGCTGGTATTAATAGAATCATTATTATTACTGTGATTTAATTTCTCACCTCCCGGCGGGGGCTTGTTCTTCGAGGTGAGGATGACAAACCCGAAGCCCTCGTTGTCTTTGCGATGCAGAGTGACGTCGAAGCTCTCTGGTCGAGAAGCCTGCAGGACGCCGCTCGCTGCCTCTGGACGAGGCATCTTGGGAGAACTGTTGATCAGGGCTGATGCTAACTGTTGAGGCTGCTGGTTGTTCTCCTCCTCTCCGCTACCATCTGACAAATGACAAGTGCACAGAAATATGAGGGGATTCTTATACTCCACAGGAGGCTGCTGCACAGTGGTCACTCCAGTTTAGGCTTTAATCCATAAAGAATTTTTTGTAAAAAAAAAAGTCGTTCTTCTTCTTGAGATCCTTCCATAAATAATTCATAACTCTGTGGCTTAATTCACTGCATCTAATTGCACATATGAAATACAAGACTGTCAACTCTACAGTTATGATGAAAGGCCTTTTTTTTTTTATAATTTGCTATTCAAAAGACGAAGTGATCTACCTCAATCTCTCTTCACTAAGTTTTGTTTTGCTGAGTCCTTGTTTTGTTAGCCGACATCGGGGAATCTCTTTTCCCGAACGGCTGCTTTGAAAGCATAAAGTCTCACATGATTGATGCTTAATTTCTGCAGCGTGATCAAAGCAGTTGTTGCAATACATCAAATCCAAAGTAATTTTAAAAAGTGCTTGACTATTCGTGTGCGTGTGTGTTTGTGGGAGTAAACAAGCCTGAGTGCAGCAGGAGTTTGTGTGTGCTGAATAAAAAAAACAACACTCAGCATATTCTTTTTTTCCCATCCTTTGAGATGTAATTCAACTCTACCAGCTACCAGATCTAATCTTCACTGGCCTTCACACAACTCCAATCAGCCCCGACAGATAAACACACAGCAAAACAATTTTCAGGCATTTATTGTGAGACATTTTTAGATTTTTTTTCCCCATTCAAACTGAGATGAAAAATGTTCACTCAGGTTCCTTTGATTTGAAGTAAACACAGAATCCTCCTCCATCTTTTCAGGAACTGCATCTGGATCTGCCTAGAACAACATCCTAAAAAGTACATTTTTGCTCGAAACTCATTTGTTCACATTTATCCACTAAGAAATCAGCCAGAACAAATTTAAAGGATTAGTAAAAAAGGAAAAAAAAATCCCACATCAAAGCTTTTGCTAAGAGCTTTTCCTCCAGCATACTGATCTAAATCTAAATCTCAAGGAGCGCTCTCAAAGAAATGGAGATAATTAATCTACGGCAGCAGACCCACCTGAGTGTGCCAGTTTCCTGCGCACTGTGAGCATGACTTGACCGTTTCGTGCAGCGTTGGTCATCAGCTCCAGCACTTGTTTGTGGGATTTGCCCTTGACCGGCACGCCGTCTATACAAAGCAGCTCATCTCCCGCCCGCAGGCGCCCGTCTTTCTCTGCTGCACCGAGTGGCACGATGGCGCCAATGTACACCTGTCAAAGGGAAAGTGATATTAAGAGAAACATCTGCTTTAAACATCTGATACTTTACTGGTTTTTGTGGACAATCTATTTCTCCAATGTCCTAAAACGGTGCCAGAAATCAAGGTTATTTCAGAAACAGAACGCAGCTCAAATATTGATTTTCTTGGTGTCTGACTGGCATTTGTGATTCTAATAGCGTTGCCAAGGCTGGCTGTCAACCACTGAACTGTGCTGGTCTGAAACCTACCGGCTGATCTGGCCCCTCGCCTCCAAGGACTCTGAAACCAAAGCCTGATTCCTGGTGTCTTTTGATGAACACATCCAAGTCCCTGGTATTAGGAGCTGCAGAGAGGAGAGAAGAGTGAACCAACATTGTAAACGAACATGTAAAATGTAATTGTTTATTCATCAAGTAAAAATAAACCTTTAGCTGGTTGTGACATTTCAAAAGTGAAAATATATCGACAAAAAGCAATTTCAAGGTTACACTCTCATGACAATCTGACATTATCAAACTACAACTACCACCTTACAGCTGTATGTCTCCAAAACTGCAGGTAATTAGCTTAAATTCATTAGTTGTTCGTTAGGCCAAAAATATGCTGTGTGAAGTCAGTGACCTTTGACATCTAAAGTCAATTTGTACATTTATAGTGATTCCATCAAGGCAGTCTTGATATATTGCATTCAAAAGGTCAAAAACATGTTTTGTGAGGTCACAGTGATCGTATCCTTTGACCTTTAGCTATCAATTTCTTCATTATTCAAAGTTTAAAGACCTTTACTCGGAGGATATCATGCACAAGGGCTAAAAACGTGTTTTGTGCCGTTACAATGACCTTTGACCTTTGGCCAACAAAATCAAACGAGTTTATCACTTATTTTGACCTCTGTTCACCAAACCAGACAGACAACCTGAAAATGTTCACATTAACTGGTGATAAATAGTTTCAACAGCGCTGTGTCCTGAGTCATGAGGCTAAAAACCACTCAACACACTCACGTTTGCTGTCCAACAAGGCCTTGGACTTCAGGTAGAGCTCAGACGCATCAGGTTTGGGTGAGGATGAGTGCAGGGTGCCGCTGGGATAGGAGAGTGGATTGGGTGGTATCTCGGTCTGAGCGATGGGCTCCGCGCTGTTGAGAACCTCCTGACGCTGCGGCTGACTCTGGGGCTGGGAGCCTGAATGAGGCAGCTGCTGGGAGACGGGGTGGGACGCCTGTTGAGGAGTGGGCTGGGACGCAGGCTGGGACATGGGAGCTGTGCACTGCAACACAGAAACAAGAGCAATGATATACTGATAAAAAGAAAAGCTAAACTTTTTTTTTTTATTTCTATGACTGTATAATAAATTCGGCTGAGGCAGGGAAACGGCTTTAAAGTGAGCTTTCCCTCCAGAGCTACAGCACTGCTCTTAATTTTTAAAAACAGTGCATGCACATGGAATAATACTGTGCTGAAGCTATAAAACAGTATGAGTAAGCCTGTTGCTCCCTCAGCTCCTCTCTATTTTAAGAGCGCAACATGGAGGAGCAGCGCAGGAACAAGCTGTTGAACATGGCATATCATCTTAAAACACCCATACACGGAGGGATGGTTAAGTTGCTGTTTGCCAGGAGCCAGCATATTTACCCACATGCAGTTCCAGAAATAACAGCCTGGTTAATGTGGAATCCTTGAATAATGTAGCTATTACAGTTACACATACAGTTACACACACTGTGAGTGAGTGGTGCTTGCGGGCGACCGAAATGAAGTTAAAACCTTTTTTCTGTTTAATAATTCAGCAGCAGTTTTATCATCACGACACATGAAAAGTGACAAAGATATTTACTTCCACTTACCGGTTTTAGTGATTTCACAGGAGACGTCTGACCTGTGGGCAAAGACGCAGATGTAGAGAGTAAATACTCAATTTATCAAAAGAAAAAAATGACAGCAAACACCTATTATCACTTACAATTACACAGCTTAAAGGATGAGTTGTATCTGTCAACAGTCTCTTTCCTACACTCTATTCTCTCACTGGCTCAGTGCTTGTTTTGCATTGTGTCACTTGATGTACTTGCCTAAAGGCTTGTAAATATATATTTATATATTTTACACCTCACTGTACTTTTCCTGTCACCGTTTTTGAGTTATGACATAAAAGAGCCAATAGGGGGCTGTATACTCCAGCAGCAAGAAAAAATAAACTGGTTTACATGTCACAATGAGACCACTATAGATGGGACATCGAAGCTCTGACACGGAAGTAACCCTAAGTCATGGGAAAACATTCCTATGTCTGTTTAAAAGCTAACAGCTGTGTGCTATACATCTGGGACAATGTCAATGTGCTTATTGATCATCAACTGAAATTAAACCATTTAAATGTTTTATTGAATGTTTACTGGTTTAAAACAGTTAAATATTTTAAGGTTGATTATTTTTTTCTTTTAAAATCTCTTCTCGACTGCCACTGATCATATCACAAGTTCGACACCGACCACAGTTCATGTCCCACTGGGAAGGGCTCTCTCTAATTTCCAGATTTAAATCCAGAGTGGGGGAGCACAGCCAAATAATTTCCTGTTTCATCGGAAAGGAAGTCTAGTCTCTAGCAGCGAGTGAGAAGTCAAACCCGAGCTGGTCTGTGTGGGTGACCTGAAGGAAGCCCTGCAGCGTTTTTAGTCCTGGAGAGCTGTGATCTCCCGCTACTGTTTGAGCAGTGCCACACACGCCACAGCCTGTACATGTACACATAGTGTATGATGAGCATAAGGCTGCTACACGCAAACAGTTAATAACAGCAGCGCACGCACACTCAACTGCACACAGGATAGGCCCCTGGAGCTCAGCCCATCTGAGTACATCTGATATAAGGGAGCAACATTCATGAATCTAGGCTACTGCACTGCAGTAAAGGCAAAAAAGAAGAAGCCCTCCCAATAAGTGAAATCCAGTAAAGCAGAAGGGCAACAGTTTGCCCACCATGCTCTGCCTCGCCTCGCCTGCCTCCCCCACTCTTTCTCTTTGTCTCTCTCTCTCTGAGCAGCAAGTGAATCACAGAAGCTGCTATTTGTCTGCATCTTCCCAGCATCGCTCTGCATGTGAGTAAGCACGAGTTGCTTCTGTTTGGGGAAGGTGCATGGTGGATGATGCAGAGTTACTGTGGACCAGAGCGTGAAATTGCTTTATTTAACTTTGGGACACAGTCTGTGTGTCCGAGTAGCATCTCTACCACGCCACAGTACTGTTATCCTATAAATTAAAACAACGGTCATGGTTACATTAAGTGTGGCCTCAGCTGATCAGACCTCTGCCAGTGATGGTCTGATAAACAAAAGTTTCCCACTGTTTTAAAAATCTAATTTAGAATCCAGTGGGTGGGCTGTTCTTAACCCCTGTTGTTTCATTCATTGCTTCATTGAGAGAAGAGAAGAGAAAGGAAAACAGAGAGCATGTGACACAAAGCTGCATAAGGATTAAAACGATTTCAGAAAAACTAAATCACCTGGCACGGACACCTTTTTTTTTTCTGAACAGTAACCTGAGTGGATTAATCTAGACAGCAGAGATGTGACAGCGTCAGCGCTGTAACCCTGCCAGCTGTGACATACTTCTGAGGATTAGTTCAATGTTGCAGATTTACCTGCGACCGCAACTCACCTCCTCTGAGCACCAGCACATTGACCTCACTGCCCACGGGCAGGTCCTTGAGGATGTCCACCACCTGCGAGTGGCTCAAAGTCTGGACGTTCTGTCTGTTGATCTCCTTGATAACGTCGCCCTTCAACAAGCCGCGGCACCACTGAGCATCCAGTATCATCTTCACCTTCTGGCCGAGGGGGCAATCTGCGATGGCGAAGCCGAAACCTCCGGGACCTTTCACCAGTGGCACGCTCACCAGCTCTGGCTGCAGCAGTGTGGGGTCGGGGCCTTCTTGGTTGGTGACGTGAGGAAGGTGTTGATGGTGATGTGGATGGTGGTGGTGGCGTCCTCCGTTGGTCATGGGCGGTACTGTAGCACTCTGCCTGGACAGGGTGCCACCATCTGGGACTGTGTAGTGAGGGTCTTGTGGCGTGGAGGTGGAAGGGGAAGTCTCCTTGGAGGTGCCGACACCTCCTCGACGCGTCCTCGCTGTTACTGGAGTCCTCGGGAAGGGGGTAGCCCCGGCACAGGACCATGTCCACATACTGGTTGATGGGGATGGACTGGAACATCTGCACCACATCTGCATGAGTCTTCCCCAGTACACATGTCCCATTGATGTCCACGATCACGTCACCTGAAAGTCGAACAAAGAGCTTTCAACACATCTGATAACAAAAACAAAAAGTGTTCCCATGCATCGCTACAAGAAGGCAAATTTAAAGATGATGCTATGACGTTACTGACAGTTTATTATATAATGTGAAAAATAGAAACTGTATCTGTTCTCCTCTGCTCGTCTGAATTAATGGATGTTAATGGGGAAGGAAAGAGCAAGAGAGAGAGTGAAATAGCACAAGATCACTGACATCCTGTTCTCTTCTTCCTCCTTTCATCTCCTTGTGTGTGAGAGAGAGAATCAGAGAAGGAGGAGTGGGGGTGTCTCATCACCCATGGCCTGGCAGAGCTATCGGCCTGGATGGTCAGTTGAAATGCTGACTGGCCAGTTGGCTAAAAGCCCAGAGGAGGATTCAGACCACCTACGCAATCAATAGCTTCTCCGAGCAAACACAGCTAAGGTTTCACGCTTGAAATGAGCTCCATATCCTCCTGTATCTCCTGTTCACAGCTGCTTATACATAATTCTTGTAAGTGACGATCCAAAAGATAATAGAGGTGTGGTAAGTAAAAGCTCAAACTTTCAAAGCTACATGAAGCTGTAACAGCCCATTGCTTGCTTTTTAAAAATCCAGTAGAATTAATTACATTCATCTTTTTTTTTTTTGTTAAATCAATTACCCTCCTTCTCTAGAGGAATGAAATATTGAAAATAATTACTCTGTCTGTTCCACTTTCATGTTGATTCTTCATATGACTGTAGAGCTTTCAATGGAATCAATATTACTGTGAATCCTGAGGCACTTTGCTAACAGTGTTAACTGAAGTCATCTTGCACAATATCACAGCATTTACAGCACATTGAGAAGGAATCTGTTGAGTGTCAGACATGTTGGTGTCACAGGCTGCAGGTGCACATACTTTACATGAGCAGCCTGCAGCCACGAAAAAAGTCGACAGGTTTTTCAGGCCCATTAAAGTGCTAATATATGACTGCACATAAAAATCTAGGTGTCAACCATAAACTGAACATGTGCTGTATCGACAGATCTTTCCTATTTTTAGATCTGCTCCACTGAATGCTGCCTGTAAACATTTGTCTTTGCTTGATCAAGCAATGTGACATTCACAGTGAAGTGCCTGCTCACTTTGTTTGTGTGTACTCAAGGTACATAAAACTGTTATTATGTACAGTGTGTGTGCAGATGCCAAGCCACAGCGTCTCTGTGTGCACAGGCACACATTGCAAAGTAAATAGTGTACATGTGAATGTGACAGTGGGTTATGTTTTATTTGGTTTTAACAACTAATAAAAGTCTATTTGTGCCTCTAGCAGTTCCTCCATGCACAACTTTGCATGAGGGTCATGTACAGCAGTGTGAGCCTTTAACCACAGAGTGCAGTAGTGCAGACACTACAGCACTCTTTGATAAACATTAGGTCTGTGAGGTAGGATTACCTGAGGCGATCTTGTTGTCATGTGCGGCAGGCCCATCGGGAAGGACGTTTTTGACCTGAAGGAACTCATCAGGTCGGTCTCCTCCGATGATGGTGAACCCAAAGCCCTGGGGGCTTTTTCTCAGCGCTGTTTGCAGGATGGAGCCCTGCAGCTGAGATGGGTCTCGTGTGAAACCTCGTACTCCTCTTGCCGGCTCTTCTGTTGGGACAGATCAACAAGACGAGGAAATGGGATAAAAATATCTTTAATGACCTGATTACAGTAATTACCATGTGGGAAATTACGTCAACATGTGACACAGTTGTTGTCTAAAAAAAAAAAAAAAAAAAATCAGCTTTTATATAAATGTTGAAATTACGTCAGTCTATAAATGAGAGCATGAGTGCATCTGTACAGTTCACAGGTTTACGTGTGTGGCACAGAAGCGTGTTTTTCAAAATGAGCTCAGGATGTGAAGCGAAACTGAAAAAGCTCACTCATAAATTGCCATCTGTCTCCATCATAACAACATTGGCGCGATGACGACGTGTCTGACAGTACATCACTCACTGCTGGTAATTACACAAACACTCGGAGAACTCGCAATTTAAGTGCAAACTCAAACAGATCACACATCCAACCACACACACACACACACACACACACACACACACAAAATCAAATATTGTGAATCTTCCGCTCTGTTTGCAAAGCCAATAAAAATCCAGTTATTACAAATGGTTTATATTTTTTTGACCTGGTCTCACTGCAAAAAAAAAACATAAAAACAACCAGCTCTCTTCACCGCAGTGATAAATCCTTCTTAAAATGCGCCTGACATTTTCCAGGTAAACGTTTCACTGCAAATTTCCTTTGTGGTGCCCGCAGGATCTGTAAATGGGGTGACTTCATAGACGACAGGAAAGGAATTATATTAAACACTCACAGTGTGTGTGTGTGTGTGTGTGTGTGTGTGTGGGAGACAAAGATAAGAGTGATGAGACAGAAAGAGACAGAGAGAAATGGAGTTTGCCTTGACAGAAAGACGGGAATTCTAACTAAATCCTAACTCTGCCTTCTCCTGTGGTGTGTGCTGTGAGATTGAGAGTCATGTGCAGTGTCCCCCTCACTGCATGCTGGGCTGCTTCTCTGTGACAGTTCTCACATGGATAGATGGTGGCACATCAATCTCATTAGGGCGAATACAGAGAGGAGTGACACCCACCACCCCATCCACCACCAATCACGACCACACCACTCCTCCCTCTGCCTCCTACTCCACTCTCAGTGTGTCATGGGAATGTGATTTGCATAACTGCACAGCAATCGCCAAATGAACATGACCACTCTGAACAAGAAGAAAAAAAAAAAGATTATTATGCCAAGTATGATTAAGACGACATTCCCACATTGGAGAAGTGCCAGAGAGATACTTTTAATTTATCTTGTGTTATGTTAAAGTTTGTCTTGACACCTTATGGTGTGAGTGTGTGTGTAATATGAGCAGAATTAAACCTATTCACACCGCCCAGGCCTTGCATGTTCACACACCATGTTGAGAAAACTGTCAGCACTGCTTCTTCCATGATCACCATGAAAGCAACACTGACAGAAGGGTAAAAACTGAGGAGGAGGGGGCGAGTGTTGGGATGGAGAAGGGAGGGCTACACACTACAGCCATGTTTACATTGTCTTGATTAAGCTCTGGGCCGCAAAGGGACAGTCTGTATTCTCGGGGTGAAGTGATTATATGAAATGTCAGACAGGATTGTCAGCGCTGTAATTATGGCTGAGCATAGTGCTGCCACGCTTTGCTTCTCTGCTCTGCGGTATTGTCTGGGAGGTCAGGCTCGCCAGCCTTGTCAAAACAGTGTTTAGAAGCCACCTCACGCTTGCGTCTATACACACGCACAAGACCACTAGCCATTAATTCTCATTAACAAGGGTGGGAAGGTGCACAGGGCAGGGGGGAGGTAGAAGAGTGGAGGGGGGCACATGAAGCTGCGAGTGGTGGTTACACGCAGGCGATGGCATCCACAGACTGCAGAGAGAGGCTCAGCTGTGGGAGGTGGGGGTCTGCATGCAACAGAGTGAAGCAGACAGCTCTGTCCAAGGGGCGTCTGAAATACACAGGCTAGTTTGAATACTAATGTGACTCAAGCTTTTTCTGTGTGTGCGCACAGAGGAGTGCAATAATTCTTACTCATGTTGGAAACAAATGCTGAGCTACTGCCTCTCAGAGGTTTTACATTGACTGTGAAGAAGACGATTAGACAGTCAAGGTGGCAGCTTTCACCACAGGTGGCAAACGACAAAGAGATGACCCAGTAGAAACGCAATTTATGATCATGAGTCTCTTTGAGCCACAGTCTCCTCTCTCGCTTCCCCCCGTGCCTCAGTTTTAACTAGAGATCTTTGAACTGCACTGAATGACTGGGGCAAAAGCATTTTCAAAGAGACCTTGGAGCCCTCCCTCTTTCATATCTACGTGTCTAAATGAATTCAGCTGCCCAGCGAAGCGCTGCTCCATTATTCAAATTGAATATCATTGCTTCGGAGGCTATGGGCTGTTTATCAGCAGCCTGTCAACTGTTAGAACATCTTCCAGACAGACGTCTCAGCGTGAAGGAGGTGATAAAAGTGTTCCAGTATTTGGATAACACATCTAATACCTTGTTATAGAAGTGTTTTGCTTCCTTCAAAAAAAAAAAAAAAAAAAAGGCTATGACTACAAAGGTGGAACCTGTGTCTTCATAAAACTGTCGTCTCATGGAACAGAGGAAAGAGGAGGAAACACAGCTTTATGCTCCAAGGCCCAAAATGCTGAAACTCAGTTTCATTGTTTGATAAATAATGTGGTACAAACCCCAGTGAAAAGCAAAAACTGCTAAAGCTGAGATCTGTCCATGACAGATCTTGTTGTACATTAATCCAAGTGTTTCACCATCAGCGACTCTGACAGAAACTAAAACTACACATTCACACAACGCTGGGTTTTAAGCTAAACGCTAATGTTAGCATGCTAACATGTTCACAGTGGTGAGCTGGTGTCACGATTACCATGTTTATATTAGCATGTCAGCATGCTGACATTTGTCAATTACCCTTAAAACACAAAGTGATTTAAAAAGGTGTAGTTTTAGAAACCAAACAACTCTAACCTGAAGATGGCGCTAGACTAAAAGTTAGAGGGTGAACACAGTTATCACAATTCATCCTGAACAGTGGGCATCACTGGCCAAATCAGATTTCATAGCAAAACATCCAAGAGACCAAATGACCAGCCAGTTCCTCCATCATTAGAGTGAAGCTTCCGGCGGACTTTAAAACCAGAAGATACGTGTTTCTAAAAATAATGTAAACTCTAATTTAATTTCTCTTGAAGATTCATTTAAATCGCAACTGAAATCCATCTGACATGCTATTTTTTGCTTCCTCAACGCCCCCACCTCTTTTAAATTCCAGGACGCAATTTAGAGTAAATGATCTCACTTCCTGTCCATTTCCGATGAACACCAGAGAAAAATTTCCTGGCCTTTCAAGCTAAACAATGACATTTCAATTAAATGTTGCAAAACTGACTCCAAATCTGATTAAAAACACAACACCAATATCTGTCATGTTTTTTTCCCCCTCAACTGAAAAACGAAGAAAAAAAAAAACAATTCATAAAGCCAACAATAAATTACTGCTGTTGTAAAAACAAACACATTTCTCAATGAGGTGGTGATTTGATGAGTTTCAAAATAAAACAACTTGAACTTTTCTCTTTATTGTGTTTTCACCCATTGCCAATTGTTTACACAGACAAAGAAAAAGGGAAAAAAAAGAATGAAATGACAAGAATGATGTCACTCAATTACAGATTCGTCCTCATGTGTAAACTACTATAAAAGACACTGTGTGTGGTTTGCGTCAGAGGACTTTTATAATTGTTGGTGTAGTTACCTGAAAGTGTAGCTGCTGGCGGCGGCACAGCGGCGGGTGTGTCCACACTCAACTTTCTCTTTGCTTCCAGTACTGGATTCTCAAACTGGGTCTTCTGGTTGATGTGGCTGCATCAAAAATAGTAAACATTAAACAAACATGAAGTGGAAACAGTAGAAGCTGTTGGGTGAATTTTAGTGATCATGTTTCTGTATTTCCTGTTTTCACTGGCACATCACAAAAATCCCACTATTTTATTCTTGACTCACTTACCTCACTCGACCACACACAGTCTGAGCTGCCAGCTAATGTTCCTGCTCTTGTAATTGTCTGTGCTTTTTTTATTTTTACCTTTTGGCCTCCCTGAACAAAGCTACTACACACAGTCGATACTGTTTTTTGCCTGTCATGCAAATCTGTGATTTGACTTTCAGGGCCTTGTTGACAATACGTCCTATTACGTACAGGCTGGGCACATTACATTCACAAACACAAATCTGCCTGTGGCAAAAACACATATAGAAGTACTGAAAGCATGTCTAAAGAAAATCATAATTACTGGCTTGTGGTTGTATGTCTTCACCAACCACTTCAATGGCTGTATGGGTTTGTGAGGTCATAGTGATGTTTGACCTTTAACTGCCAACGTCTAATAAGTTCATCCTTCAGTCAAAGTGAACATTTGTATCAACTTTGAAAGGATTCTCTCACACTGATCCTGAAATATCATCATGATCATAACCATGAGGTCAGAGTGACTTTGACCTTTGACCACTGAAATCCAAATGAGAGGATTCGCTCAAGTTCAAAGAGAAATGAACAGAGAGGATCAGTAGCTGTGATTGTCCACACAGTTAAGATGGGATAAACACTGTAAACCCAGAGAATGAAAAGATTCAATAATCCGCAGACTGATGTAAACAAAAATGTGCCCTTTGTTAAATTGAGTGCTCTTATTTCCAAATGTCTCTCAAAACAAACAGCCTTGATGATTTAACACCTAACTCAATCTAAACACAATTAGTGATTTGCACCTGTGTGCTGAAACATTTTCCGCCACCTCGAGAAACGTCCCTCTGTGGTTAGATGGTAATGGAGAGAGAGCGGTAGCTCATCTGCGTAATGAGCTTTAACAGTTGTAAATCCCGGTCATGACAGCACAGTGGGGAGGACGAAATGAACAGTGAATCAACCACATGCTGAGACACTGATGGTATATATGTGTGTATGTGTGTGTGTGTGCATTCAACAAGAAGTAGTGGGCGCCCTCACCGCGTTATGACTCATGCCTGGAGATGCCCTCCCCGTTACTTCTGAAGAGATAAACATTCGTTTTCCCACCCTTTCATTTAGTGGCTGCTCTCGCTCTCACTTTCTCACTCCTTAATTGCCACACCTCTTGTTTTTAGGCAACAGTCGAGGAAATAATGAGACTCTGTGTCACATTCAGTCGTTCATTCACAACTAAATTTGCTAGACAAAGGGCTCGAGACAGAAGAGAGGAAGCCTCTCCATGACCCTCTTGCATAAACAGGCGTGTTGATTTCCCCCCTGCCTGCAGGTCTGTCCCTCTTTGTCCACATTAATAGGGCCGAAATGAAACATTGTGTTCTTGTTTACACTCTTAATCAGAGTGGAATCTCGCCCCTTGTTTCTCTCTCAGGGCCCTAAACCTTCATTGTCTGCTGTATTCACTCGTCTCGTCTCTCGCATACAAACACACACACAAAGCTGTAACCCACCAGTTTTATCGGTACTGACATAATTGCTTTCTGCAGGACTGTGGGAAACTGCTGTATGGACAATAGCATAACATTCACCTATCACATGGTCCACAGGAGCATATTTAATACGTCTATACATTTGGAATTCAGCATCGCCATGGCTACTTTTGATGGATAATATAATGACCCAGAAATAATTGCAATAAACAATATTCTTGTCAAAACAATTTCACACCACTTATGTAATAACACAAAAGCTTAATAAGGAAAAAAAAAATTCTGTCAAAGAGTGATCAACTTTAAATTGTTAGGAATATTCAGATGCTGCTTGTCATTTATGATGTATAAATTAATAATGACAATACTAAAATAGAGTGACCAAATCCCCTTATTCACATTAGAGGGGTTTTAATGGTTCCCACAGGGTGAGACTTTACTTTTGGTGGTACACGACCATTTGCATACCAGTTATTTTGTGACACTTCAATTTACATATGTTCCATAAACGCCTCATATACAGGCAGTTGACGGCAGCTTGGTGGTTTCAACACAAAGTCTGTTTTGACTTTGACTTCCTGAAGCTGGTGAGAAAAAAAAACACATCCCTGTGTAGCATTTTATCTTCACGTCACCAGTTTCACTGTGACTGGCCTTGTGTGTGTGTGTGTGTGTGTGTGTGTGTGTGTGTGTGTGTGTGTGTGTGTGTGTGTGCATGTGTGAACCACGCCCACTGTGAAACCCTGACACAGATGTGGACAGAGGATATTTTTATTTCTTATTACTTATGATGAGAGAAAAACCTTATTGTTTACTCTGCTATCATGTTGACTCAAATGCTGGTGATAATCTTCTGCATGCAAACACAACAGGAAATATCAAAGCCAGCAAAAATAAGCAAGGTCTATGAGGTGACCTTGGTGATATGTAAATATAATAATGCAGATCTATTTCTAAGGTGACTGTGAAACCAAACACGATACTTTAGAGGAACGCTCACAGATGAGAGATTAAAACTTTTTGACTGTAACTTCACTGGAAACACAAAGACGTGCTCAACTCCATTACATCTTCATTCACAATAAAGCACAGATGTAACCCTCCAGGCGCCTTCAGGCACAGGGTGAAGTTTACTCACTCGACGTAGTAGGTGCCGTACTGGGGGTCCTCAATCTTCTCCCAGCCGTAGGGCAGCTCTGAGGGGGAGGACAAACAGGGAAAAGACAAGACTCAAATCACTTGTGATACTGCCAGGGCACAACATGGACAATTGGACACATGCAATGAGGCGTAGTGCTCTGACTGGCAGCCTCGCACCATGCTCACCTACACCTCGCTTTTATTTGTCACTATGTGTTTACGGTTTACAGGAGGCAGGGAATAGAAACAGGAAATGCTGAGTTAGATAGCCTCCCTGGAAAATAATAACCTTTCTCTCCAGCGGAGTGTATGTGTGCAACATCTTGAGTTTTGTCGCTGCTGCTGTGTGACAAACACATGTGGCGCAGAAGAGATCTTTACGCAAGAGGGGCCATCGAAAATTGCCTTTTGAGAGATGCCGCACTGATGAGCTCCCCGCATGTGTCCCAGAAGCCATTAGGAGGAGATGGGGGCAGACTGGAGACTGAAAGTTTGTGCTGTGTCACCAGCGCCATTGTGACCAGACCGTTGAACTGTTCAGTCTCCGTCTGTTAGACCCCCACCCTCCACCTTTAGAGAGGCAGGCTTGCAACTCATGTGCACAGTACTCTGTGCAGCTGAGAGTTAGGATGAAGTGTATAGGTAGAGAGAACAGTATGTGGTGTAAGTAACCTTGCAAATGTTACTACCACCGCTGCAGGTTTCTGTCTCACCTCCTTCCTCACACTTCTCAGGAGGCTTGGCTTTCTTGGCGAGTCGGGGATCCAGCCAAGTGGTGGTCTTGCTGTTGTGACTGAAGTGCAAAAGAGGAGAAGACAGGGCTTTAGGCAGGGAGAAAAAATAACAGTAATGAAAAAAAAAAACCAAACACTTAAGATAATGTCACAATCCAGCAATTAGCACTGGGGGTCTATACTTTAACAAGGAGCTATTACTTCCAACAAACAATCAGAGCTCCCTGCAAACAGAGAGCTCAGATTAGTCTTTGAGGGAGAGAAGATGACGAATGCATAGAGCACGAAAAGAAAAGAGTGAGTAGCTGCAAAGATCATAAAGAGCAGGTCGGGGGGCAAACTCCATTTAGCCTGTTGTTTCTCTCACTAGCTGAATGAGCTATTGATTTAGCAGCAGGCAGCAGCACCTGGCTCTCTCTCTCGGTGTCTCTTCGCTGACTGCCTGCCACACTAACAGGGCCCAGGTAAACAACGCAGGCCCTTGCTGCTTTTAGCGCCAGCCAACAAAACCCCCCTGACATCAAACACCGGGGAAATAAAAGGAAAACTTAATCGAGGACAACATGAGATAGCTTCCCTGTCCAGCACCTGGTTTGATACAGCACAGAGGAGGAACGAGGTGGATGGGGGAGAAGAGAGTAGCTGCCAGATCTTTCTACACATTTGGCTTACAATGGCAGAAAAAGAGGATGGCAGGATTAGCACAATGCTGATGTAATGAGAGAGTAATAGAATTCAAAACAAGTCAGGCAAGTATCAAGTATCAGCAGTATCAGCAGGTAGAATACTTACTCTATGAAATAGACCATGCCGGTGTCTGTGTAAGCCATCTCCCAGTTTTTAGGCAAAGGCTCCTGACTTTCATCCTGTGGGTTCCACACTCGCAAATCCATGGCCCCTGCGGATTGGTTATAACTGGGCACCGTCTTCCTCCACTCCGCCTTGTCCTTGTGTTCTGGGGCCCGACATGGAGCGAGGGACACGGGCATGGAGACAGAAAGAGGAAGTGGTTGTGAGTAAGGGTATGGGAGATGGTAGAAGGAAAGGTAGACAGGTGGTGAGATTGTGGCGCCATTGGAGCTCCTCTGGGCTCCTTGCATCTCTCCCTGCTGCTGCTGCCGCCGCCACTCGAGCTGCTCTTGCTCTGTACACTGTTTGGACTGTTACGTCCACAGGAGAGGAAGGGGAAGAGAGAAAGAAACAGAGAGAGACAGACAGAGAGAGAGAGAGAGGCGGAAGAGCAGCACTTGCCATAGGATTTGCATGTCAGCAGCGATCTACTGGGAACTGCCTCCCAGGCACAGGCAGAGCTGACCAATGCTGTAGCCCAGCCACGAGTACCTCATCACAACTCTATTAGCATCACACAGGCGGCTACACGTGTGTGTGTGTGTGTGTGCGTGCATGTGCTGCTCTTATCTGCAGGTTTTCATCTGCCTGTGTATGACGTGGCTTCATCATGGCACTGGATGTTCAGTGTGTTTGGCTGTCCTGACTCAATGGTAGAGATGGAAAGTCACAGCTGGTGACCGGAAAAAGTCAAGAGCTTTTTGTGCCAAAATTGCGGCCAATTTTTTCATGATAGAGCCATGGAGGGAGGTTCTCCACTTATAAACTCAGAATAGATGACTACATGCAGCCACTTGCTCTGGGCTACAGCTGCTCTCAGGGCCTGGCAGAGATATAAAAACTGGGAATGTTGCAAATGTGAGCATTAAAGCTTCACAAACTGATGAATGTTGAAAGGATCTAAAAGAGAAATGGCTGCTCATGGTCATGCATGACCATTACTAAACTACCCTCGAGGCACATGTTCGCATGTCTGGGGCTGCCCGTTTGTTGCACATCCTCACCACTTTGGGAATCGAATCCATCAGCGTGTTGACAAACGTATAATCAACTCCATTTCCGATGACAAAACTCATGAACTAAGGAATTAGGAGTGACATTTATCCACAGTGAGTGTGGTTTTCTTGGCTGAGCTCCACGCTGCCGTCATTACAGCCCAAGGCCACAGAGAAGATGCATGTCTGATGATGTTTCTCTATTTTCTCTCTTACTGTTGAAATGTGAGATGAGATAATTCTACATTGTTGATGCTTTCTCTTTGCACAACCGACCCTACCTCTTTGTTTTACGCACACTGTTTGATCAAAAGGGTCAAAGGTATTGCAGACTAGTGCATTCAGTTCACTGGCCCTCACAACCATTGCAAACAGGAAAATATACAAGACTTAAAGTATCTTGCAGCTGCATCATGATGTCTATCTAAGCTGGTGTCAGTTAAGAAACTGTCTTGAACTTCTTCCTACATGAATGTTAAATATTTATAAGATAACTAGAATTAACAGTCAGCCAGTCCAGTTACAGGTTATACATGTTGTCTAAAGCCATGGTGACCTTTGACCTCAGTTAAATTCATGCCAATTTTTAAAGGATTCCCTCACAGACGACCTGTAACACTTTCCTCATTGCAAAGGCACAATGAGACTGTAACGTAATAAGCGTTGGACAATAGCTTTTTTTGTAGCAGGTTTTCTTGTACAGATCAGCTCATTTGTCCAACAGTCTGGGTTGGCAGCACCGTGCTGCTCCAGGTCTGGGTGTGTTTGTGTCTATCACTGAAACCAGGGAGGGAACATTGTTCAGCTTTGACACAAATGAGCAGTGCTGAATATAAAATGATATCATAATAGTATGAATAGTTATTATGTAACACAGAAGGTATAATTATGATTAACCACTTTATTTTGTCAGGTTTCATAATTATACAGCAGCTACAGCCTTTTTTTTTTTTTTTGCTTTTACGATGCGAACAACAGTTCACCGTTATCTGAAACACCCTCTGACTTTGTTTGTGCCATGAGGTGTGCGAGGACAACGTTGTAGAGGAATCACACGGGACCCGGTCGTCCTATTAAACAGAACAACGCTTCTGTTCATTTCACACAGACTTTGTCTGCTTCTCGACTTTGCCAGACAGTGATTTAGTGCTGACATTACATGCAAAATGGTTAATCCTGAGATTGTTTGGGGAAAAAAACTGATTAGGTGAATAGAAAAAATAAAAATAACAGAAATTTAAAGAAAAAGTGTCGGGGAATAATATAATGAACTCCTGAGAGAAGATAAATCAATGAAGGAAAGAAAAACTGTTGTGGTTTAAATTGGAAAAACAAGAACAGTGGAACAGTTGTGTCTCACCGGCCAGGCCGTTGACCATCGGTGGCCTCTCGTCTTCCTCTTCCTCCTCTGGAGCGGCGCTGTCCTTTCTGTCCATCTTGCTGACAGAGGTCGTCCGTTTCCGTTGGACCTCAGTGTCAAATTCTTCATCAAACAGAACCTGGTCCACCAGGTCGGGCTGCACGGGGCTTGGCTCTGCAGGGGGTTTAGGGGTCCCATAGTAGTTTCCTGTGATGAAGAAATGAAAACATGAACTTGTGGCTTTCTACCCTTTTGAGAACATTAGGTCCTCATAGGTTTAGAAACACTAAAATGTACATTTTACACACACATGCAGATAAATCATAAGAATTAAATAGTGTAGGAGAGTTACAGATCACTTTTTTGGCTTTATGCTCCACAGACAACTAAGCAAAACAAAAACAAAAAAACCTGACTTTGTTGCTAACCGATCAAGAAGAGACCATATCATCTCAACTGTAACAGCTGTTTAAATTTCTTTGAAGGCGCAGGGGAGTCTGGTTGTTAGCTACAAATCATATCTGGCAGAGCAGAGTCGTGTTGGACTGGAACAAATTGAGGCCGAGCTTTTACTGTCATAAGTCTCCGGCTCTGGAATAGTTTCTTGGATAAAGGAGAGTGTTTTCTTTTTTTCTTCCCCTTTTCATTTTTTAAAGCAGTTTAATCTTTGCTAATTCCCACTGAGTGTTGTTATTGCTGACACACACCGATGGTCCAAGCCACAGTATCACATGCCTCCTAATGTTTTCTCCTCGGGATCTGAACATGCTGATAAGGCACAACCATCGAGCTAACTGAGACACAAATGGTTTTCTAAAGATTTTATTTTACTGTATTTTTCTACACTGTTATCGTCTCTATTAGCATTATGATTCACTAATGCGTCCCAGCTCTCGGTCCAAAGCCAAAAAACCTGCACTGTTGTATGTTCATATTTATTGCTTCGGTCCATGAGGAACTGTGACTACAGCATTTATGCCAAGAGAGCTTCTCTCAAGCACTTGGTTTTCCCCTTTAAATCCATCAGCCTTTGCTGTCATGTTGCTGCCTAAGGCAGCAAACAGCCTTACTCCACTGAGCGAGACTTTCCTCATCTATAGGCGAGCTTTGACCCACTTTACCACTTCACCACCTTCTCTCTCCCTGCAGGAGAATATAATACAGAATAACAGAGAGAATCCAAATTTTAAAAAAATTATAAAAATTAAAGAAGCACAAAAAAATAAGAGGATTTGAGGACATGGTTGGGAAGGTATGGTACAAATATTGATTCATTGCTTGTTCTCTGTCTCTGGGAAACCACAGTCCTCCAGTGTTTGTGTGGGATTGGAGCGTGGTTAAGACTGCGCCATGTCTGAGTAGCTGAAAATTGTACTGTAATAGTTAAACCACACATCAGGGAGTGGGACAGATACTGTGACGAAGAAGCCTGCTACTGAGAGAGAGAGAGAGAGAGAGACTGAGACGGAGAAACAAGAGAATGGGAACAAAGGAGGAAGGGCCGGAGGCAGCCGAAAGCAAGAGGAAACCAGACAGAAATTTTGCGACAATGGAATTAAGGTTCTACACAGAACAAAATGAGAAACAATCTGGCCTTCTTGGATTTTAATTTTTCTCATTACGAGGTGTGACAGTGACGCTGATATTGTTTCCCACCCTGAGCGAGCTTGTGTGTATGGTTTTATTTTATTACATATTACCAATTACCCACCGCACTAGTGCAGTCCTTCAGCCTTATCGGGTTTAAACAGTTAAAAACAGTCTAGAGCTTTGCTTCTGGAGTTAGAATAAAGTTTAGGTTATGGGTTGGAAATGCAATTTGTCGATGACAGTCCCCACAAAGAACATGTGTGCATGTTATTATGGTGAAACTTGGCCTGCAGACATCCACTGATGGTGGGTGTTTATGTTCTTGCCTTTCTGTGGATGAGTTCTATCACGTCCATACAACATAAATTAAATAAATTATAAATGACTGTGTCAACATGGTTTGCTTCAGTCATGAGATGGTTTCAGCAGCAGACAGACAGACTTAAGCAGAAAATTTAAGTAGAAACAGCCTCAATAATTATAATACAATAAATCAACAATCAGCCTCCCCGACTAAAATGTTAAACCATACATCATATTTGATAAAGGTAATGACATTATTCCGGTTTTAATCTCCAAAAATCTCTGAAAAAACTTTAAAACTGGTAAAAGATTTAAAAATAACTGGAAGTTTACTGACTAAACTCTAACTGAAGAAGTTGAATTAAAAGTAGCGATTTGTTGTTTTTGTTTTTTTTTGGGGTTTTTTTTGCTTTCTGGCTCCAGACGGTGGAAAACAATGGCCACATTAAAAGCGGTTGCATTGAGTTGGATAGTGCTGTAAGTTTACAACGTTAATGAGCCACCATATGAGTCTGAGAGGAGAATTTATAACTTCATTCAGTACGGATGTAGAAAAAAAAAAAACTTTACTAGAGGTTATGTGTTTTTAACTTTCACCTGAACAATTAGATGAGATGCCTCCATCAGGAATCGGCCCTTTTGGCTAAGTTCATTAAAAGAGCTGTTTGCTTTAATCTCATGTGGCTGCTCCGATCGTTTTACTTCAAGGTATTTTAACAAAACTCAACTTAATTTAGCATTTATATTCTGTGACTATGGGGCACAGCGCTCCCTCTGTGTCTACTGACAGCTCCATTATTCTAACTAGTGCAGTGTGTACTCTTAATTCAATATAGTAGTTACTAATTATCCACTACTTCATTAACGAGAATTAGAATTAAGTTTCTTGATACTATTAATATCCAAATGAAAAGACCTGAGTTGTTTTTGATGAAACAACTGAATCAAGTCTGTTTTTATCATATCAAAGATTTCAATTAAAAAAAAAAAAAAGTCAAGGCATTAAAAGCAACAGCTGGCTGGATCAAACCTGTGAATATCTGTGATTCTAATAGATAAATAATAAATAGACGACTAAAGCTCATCAGATTAAATAACACTCCACATTTGACAGGCACGGAAAAATGTTTTAATTCATTAGCCTGTGTAAGAGAAAAGGAAAAAAAAACCTTTGTTTGATAAAAGTATTGCACTTGTCAGAAACTGTCAGTGTCAAAAACTGCAATGATTAGTCACTTCGCTGATTAACAGATAAAGAAAAAAGGCCAAATATTTCCATTATCGTTTTAAAAGAAACTATTACTTGGACTTCTGTTATTTTTTATTTATTTTTTAGACATTCTTGACATTTTATGGACAAAAATAATTAACTGGTTAATTAAAAAGATGCTCAGCAAACTGCAAAAACTTCTTTCCCATGCAAATCCATCATTTTATAGCTGATAGAAGCCATAACGACAGGTATCTGTTTCAACTGAAAGAAAACCTGTGTGTGGAGAAAGTGTGGCAAAGGAATAAAACCATGTTTTTTTTGTTAGTTGATACTGCGAGATGTGCTATGATAATAGATTAATTGAAGTAGTCTGCCGGTGATGATGAGGATGGTGGCGAAGAGTCCATCATCACCAATGATGAGCAACCAAAAGGCCACCTGAGCCACAGTGCGGCAACGTCTGTGTACAACCTTGGAAAAGATCATTTCTGACCTGATGTGACGTGTTAGTCAACTCTTCACACAGGAAATCGCAAACACTGACGCTGTTCCAGAAACAGTGGTGTTTATGTGGAATTGGTTTGCAGTAAATATGGTGTGATTTGTGTGAATATGAAGTGTCAAAGGCAGAAAGAGTCAGGTGTTTATTCCCCATCACTCTCATTTTGCATTTGTATTAAAAGTAGAAATAATTCTGATAATGACAAGAGGCTCTTAAGTCAAATTACTGGTGTCAGGTAATCATTACATTCATTTAACTTTGACACACACACACACGTGTGTGTGTGTGTGTGTGTGATTTTTAGATTTTAATTTTACACATTAGCCAAAAATATAGAGTACAAATTAACATTATTTTTAAATGACTGATATTATGGTTAATGAGTGAGTGATTAATGACTTTGTTTGAATCACAGCAAATTCCCAGGCTGCTTTTGGCTGCCAGTCTGCCCCCTGGGTAAGAGAACAGGATTTGGACTATACTATCAGTACTACAGGCTCTTAGTTAAGGCTAAAACAAGTCAAAAGATTTTTCCATTAGGACTTGTTTTCCACTTTCGTCCGGAAAAATCATATTAGAGAAAAGGACAAAAGGACGAATGGATTTCTGCTTTCCATTATCGTCCTGATGCAGACGGCTCTTTTCATTTTCAGTTTCTTGACTGACGACAGGGCGTTTTCATCCAGAATTTTTCTAATTTTCTTTGCAATCTGTTATTTCTCACTGAACCACTGGTTCACACTTTCACAAATGCCAGAATTATTATTACATTATTACCGAGTTTGTCCCTCACTCTTCACGGACACAGGAAACAGGTTACAGGAAAATGATGAATCTGCTGAGCTGGAACACCCTTCATCACCAGTTGTTTTGAAAACAATATGTTGGGTAAGTCTTGTAAAACAGTCTATTTAATAAACACTCTGTTCACTTACTAAGTTATCAGTACTTCAGTTTATGTGTAGGGACCCTATTCATGCTACTGCTGAAAAGAGGAGATATTTTGAGCTTTATTAGTGGTTAAAAAATGACAATTCAGATACGTTTGGCTGACTGCCCCATTTACTTTCATTGTTAACTATTTGGTTGTGAAAACAAAAGACAGTCAAACTCAAAAATCCTTCAACCAACATAAAATATCTCTTGAGGGGGCGTTCGACTCTATTCATGGTGAAATAGATCCTGGGTTGAAATTACTCCAGACCATCACGTTAATCTTCCAAATTTGATGTAGTTGTGACCATAGCATCCATTTATAACATGAAGGTTGGCGCTATTATTTCCCCCTAACAACTGATGCAATGATCTTTTTCATTACACTATTTGGTGCAATGACAAGTAAGTTTCTATTCTATTCATAGTCCTTCTTAACAAACATCCAATGTTCATCAAAAAAAAAGGCCTTTAATACTGAGGCAACTGGACAAATGTTGAAAAATGTCAGTTCTGAATTGAACAGAACATCTTGTTGCCCTTTAATGTCGGAGTGACCAGCCTTTTACTTCCTCTGTAATTACTGTCTTGGATTAATGGGCTGTTCATTGTTTGAAAAGAAAGGATGATAAAAGAAAAAAGCCTGGGAGCCACCATGTTAACAGCTCCCCATGACTATATGTGTGTCAAACAGAGACAAAAATAGACACATGTTGATATGGGCAGTGAATCAAGTTAATCATCAAGCTGTGCTGCTCTATTTCAAAAGTAACAACAAGCAAGAAATAAAGCACAAATTACAGTAAGAATTACAATAAGCTCCAGGAAAGAAGGACTAGTCTCACAAACCATCGATAAGATTAATATTGCAAACCAGCAACAAGCTCGCCATGTTTTTAAAGGTCCCATATTATCAAAAAAAATTTTTTGATAGTTTTTGAATGTCTTTTTAAGTCTCTACTGCCTCTACACACACTGTGTGTTTGATAATAAAACAAAATTGCTTAAATAGTAAATTCACCAGTGTTAGAAACCACGTGCTTAAACAGTCAGTTTAGATTTATCCACATCTTCTACATCATATTTGAATATCCCCGTATACCCACCTCCGCTCCCCAACGTAAAGAATCCCCGCCCAGCAGACAAAGCTGCCTTATCCGCCATTTATCCAAGTGCTTAGCTCAGATGTCGTCCAACCACAGCCTGTTATCAGGCAGGAAAAGCCAATTTTTGACCTTTGAACTGCTCAAAAAGCATCCTGGGAGATGTAGTTGTTAAGGAAATCACAGTTTTATCAACGTGGATTTCCATCTAATACAACCAACAAGACAACAAAGGTAAGACAGGTTTTATGTTTATGTTTTTTGATGGTTTGAATGTTATTGATCATTCTGTTGCATTGATGGACGGCTTGATAAAACTTTGTAGCTGTTAATTTTGCAGGAATTCTGCAGTGAGTAGACATTTAGGCAGACGGGCAGGCTGGTCTGTCATACAGGAGACTTCCTCAACCTCCTGCAGCCGTCTAGTAACCTGTTATGGTGAGTATCACTGAGAGTGACAAATGTTATCTGCAGTCATACAAATGCAGCTTCAACTGAAAATATTACCTCTGGTATTTCCCAGCAGCATAAGTTTTCTGCCTCGGACGTCATTAATGCACAGTGTCCGCATACGCAGGCTACGTGTAGGTAGTGGTGATATTAAACGTTGTTTTTAATAGTTTCATTTTAAATTAACCATTCGGAAACATCCTGCTCCATACAGAGTGGCGGTGTTTCTAAAGGTGTCTCCCCTTCCTCTGGGTTGGACTAAGGTTCGAACATAAAAGGTTGCACAGAAGCGGCAGCCATGACTCTAGTAAACTCCACTGCTGGTAGAGAGACTTGGGGCGTGACCCAGCAGACAGTAGCAGCTCATTTACATGTATGAATTCTAATGAGAATCAACCTGTTGTGAACCAGAGGCGTAGAGAAGCAGGTAAATATGCCTGATCTGAGATGTGTTTTCAACAAACTACTTCGGAGACATATTCAGTGGAGCTCATAGCTATGTTAACTTGTTGTAAAAGGGTATAATACGGGACCTTTAAATAAAATATAACACTTTAAAATTCAACACTCACGGTCATCAATAGCTTATACCATTTAAATATTTCACCATTCTGTGGTGACAAGTACAGATCATGTTAAAGGTAAAAGCAGCAGAGGACTCAATATTGTTGCACTAAAGCTCTTCTTTTTTTGCAGTTCACTGAAAGTGGTGGGTGGACAGTGTTAAAGCGAAGCCATTTTCATTTTAACAGTCTGGGCCAACACTTGTTTGGCAATGTCAGTGAATTACACAGCTATTCACTCATGTTACACTTGCACAGTTGTGTTTGCTGGCAGTAAGAAGTGGTTTAATGTCACTGGGAACTTTTTTTTTCTCGTTTTAAAAAACTTGTTTCCCGTTAAAAGGCTGCTGTGCCCAGAAGAGCCCCAAAGGTTAAATACTGTATGCACCACTGGGGGCTACGTACTATGTGTGTTTATGGGTGAGAAAGAATTTGTGTGTGTGTGTGTGTAGATGCCATCTGTTTTAGTCAGCAGCTGCCAGTATGTCTCATCTCCTAATTCGTTTAAAATCATAAAAAAAAAAAAAAGAACTTGAGTTCAACTGCAATTTCATCACAGCTCACTATATCTTTCAGAAAAAACTCTCATTATCAGCTGCAATGTAAATGCTAGAAAGCAGTGATTCCTGTCCTCACGGTCATTTAGCCACGTGAAATACAAGCAAATGGTTCTGTGGCAATGTTTTCAAACACAAATGGAAATTGGAGACATCCCCCTCATGTTGTGAAAGTTTGGGAAAACCTCTCAAGGGTTTGCTTTTTTGGCTCAAGCCTCACGATCTGCCTCCCCTCCCTGCTCCTCTTCTCCTCTCCCTCCACCTTATCCTCACTGCCTCTTTTGAACCTGCCAGCCACAGTCACAGACCCTCATTAATCACAGAGGATGGGCTTCCACTCCTGGGCAGTGCCCAGTCTCAGTCCCACGATTCATTGCCGAGTGCCAGAGCCACAGGCGGGTTAAGCCCATCTTGTGCTCCAGCCTTTGGCACGGCGCTCGAGGCGCTGCTTGGCAGGGATGCCCACATTTCACAAGCCAAGCTTATCAACCCTGCATTCCTCCACTCCCTGTCTGTGTGTGTGTGTTCGCCATCCACCATTAGATGTCCTGCCTCTCGTAAATAAACTTCCTTCCCAGTTTATGTTCATCTCCTCAGTCTGTGCTCTGACATCCACTGTAAATTACACACCGCTCCCATCTTTACTTTTATCCTTTCTTTTCCTATTGAGCCGCTCTCATCCATCTTAATCCCTCCTACTTTATTCCTCCATCCTTTGTTCTACCTCTCTCTCTCTCTTTTTGGTTTGTTTGTTCTCTTATGTTATTTAGATTTTAACAACAACAACAACAATACTAATCCACCTCCTATGTTATCCTGTGAGCTGTGGTACTTCTTAATCTTCCAGGCTTCTCTTTTGGCAGTTCCTCCGAGTGGGCAGCTGTTGCTAACACAGCACCTTTACACTCTCTCTCCTCTCCCGACTTATGGCCCGTTGCCCTGTTTCTTTCTAATCCACAGCTACGCAGCTTTGCCTCCGAACTTCTCACTAAGCCTATGATACCAAAAAGAAACTCCCCCCTAAAAAAGACACTATTATAAAAATAGTTGTGGGCGATATTCAGCCTAAAACCAGCAAAAACAAGGGTATGGTAAATGGCCACATCTTTTCCGGTACCTGATTGTCAAGTGGAATGAATTTTGGTGGATTTCATCATCTTCACTCTGTGTCAAATTGGCCCCTAGCAGGCCCACAGAACAGTCAGAAGAGGCAGTAAAAGCACTGTGCTGCTTCCTTGTTGATAAATCACGTCTTTCTTTCTTTGTTCAAGCCTTTTCATGTGTCACTCGTGGTGAGTAAGTCTGTACTATTTTATATTTCCGTTGCTTCCTTACAACAGACCACAAGTCCCATGACATTTACTTAAAAACATCCAGCATGTAAACAAGGTTGTGTTTCTCCAAACAAATACAGATGGAGCAGAGCATCTAATGATCCTAATGAGGTCCACAACGAAGACATCAGTTAAAACTAAATCTGATCTATACACCGTCTCTATTAGACAGTTAGAGAAGAAAACCTGTAGTACAGTAGAGTAATGAGATTTAGAAAAGTTCAGAATAAAGTGGGCAACAATAAGACATCAATTTTAACACAACGCTTCATTTTCTTTTCTTTCTTTTTCTTACTTTGATTTTCAACGTGTGCGTTCCTCAAATTTCACTTGTCCATTTCATCTCGCTGACTCTCGCCATGAATGATTCATACCACTTGTTTTTCTCCTCCATCCACAGTGAGGGGGTTAGAAAATTGGACATGCTCTAATTCACACACATGCACACATGCACACACACACAGCAAATCTAATTTTTTGGAGAGTTTCGGGAACAGTTGAGGTAACAAGTATTACTCACACTTTGACACTTTCATCATTCTGTAAAACAAAAACTGGCAAACCAATTTCTTTGTTTTTTTTTTCCCCTGATGTTTGAACTTCCTCATCCACTTTACCCACTGTTGAGTCGACCGTGCAGCTGAGACCTGCTTGAGATGCACAGGGCAGAATGGCGGAGAGTTGAAACCGTAATGGGCTAATGCACGCCAACTGATTTCATAAACACGGACCATTTTCCTCTTTTATGCTCGGTTAAATATTTTTGTTTCTGAAATAACTTTCTATTATTGGTGAGTGATATGACAACCAATCTGTGAGAAGCTCATTGTCTCAGTTATTGGCTCCAGCAGAGCGGTGGGAGAGAGTGTCGCTCTTGGTTATGAAATAAACCGCGGCTACATCAACCCCCCTGATGTTCACAGGTCTGGAGGATTGGTCACAGCGGTGAACGTGGCTGACCGGGTTGGTCGACTCCACAGCGAGGCCTTGTTCAGACACACAGAGATATAATGTTCGCTGAAGAAGTTAGGGCATGTCACCAGAGGGGGAAGGAAAGAGAGATGAATAATGACAGACTGCAATGAAAACTAGGCAGGAAAGGATTGTGGTTTTCCCTGGGCTCTTGACTCTCAAAGTTCAGTTTAGTTCAGAGCTGGTCCCACAAGGGGGAAATTTGTTTTGCAGCGAAGCAGCATGGAAACAATAAAACCACAATAAAACAACAAGAGACATGAAACCCAGGAAGACTGTAGCCATAAAACAAAATAAAACGTCTATACAACATAAAGCTGTGTGTCAGTATCTCCACAAAACTCAAACTATTTTCAAATTTTTGAACTAATCATCGAAACCAAATCTCTTTGCTTCCGTATCCAGACCAGAATGCTTGGACTTGCATCCTTTACTTTAAGATTCAAGTTTAAAAATTTTGGATTTCAGTGTCGGTGGATCCTCAGGACTAATTTCACAGTCGGTAATGAAACAACAACTCTGCAGTCTGTGATTCTCCACGGGGCATTCACTCATTAAATATCTCTCCCTCTCTTTCCTGCATTCCTGTGTGTCCGTCCATCTGCCCGCAGATCTGTGTTTGTGTGCAACAGTTTATCTGCAGAGGCTCAGAGGTCGAAAGTCTGGTCATTAATAATTAACTTTCTGAGTTTTTTTTTTTTTTTTTTAGGAATCTGTGCCTTCATTGCACATCTAGTCATGTTACATTAAGCAGGTGAGGGCAGAGCAGATCCATTATTCATCCTGTTGACTGGTTCACAGGTCTGAAGGGCTGCAGGGCCGGCTCTCCCAGGGGCTGGATGTGGGACAGAAGGCAGACGAGAGGGCTTGCACAAAGTCCGACGTATTTCCGACCGCTGCACTTAAATGACCAAAGGTGAAGTTCTGTTTGGCAAAATGGAGTCACTCGGGGATAAATTATCTCCAGTTCTTTGGCATTTGCACGGACAGTTTGATGACACGGGCAATGTGTTGACTTCCTCGGATGACCTGAAGGTGCACAGCTCAGCAAAGTCACACGAGAACTAAAACATCATGGCATCATGAGGGATTCACCCTCAGCTGCAGCCACATCCCCAGGGTGCACTATTTCTGATCGCTCTTCATTCTTTGGAAAGTAGTTTTCTGCCTGATTTATCTTATAATATCTCGCATCTCATTTTCTAAGATTGCTCAGTGTTTGTTGAGGCGAACACACAAACGCTACTGAATTCTCCCTGTTTGCATGAGGCTCTTGAAGAAGCTGTCGACTGAACTGCTTGTGGGCAGCAAAACCAACCAGAAACACTTATTCATGAGAGTAGATGTTTGATTATAGCATCAGTGCAAAGGCTATACTACTGTATCTGATATCTGTATGTGCAGCCTGTATATGAAAGATCATAACCATGGTAATGTTGTGCGTGCAACCCGTGTGGGTTTACTGACACATAAGAAAGGCGAGAAGTCAGGAGTTAAAACATGTTGTTGCTCATATATACCCTCATTAAAAAATAAGAGGAGCATTGTGGAGTGTCCTCTCACAGTATAATGTTAATCTTTTCCCATGTCTTTCCTTTTACTTGGTATCTCTCAGTGAGATCTTTGTTAGGATATAAACACAAAAAAGGCAACTGAAGTGCTGCGTGCGTTGCCGTCAGTCACAGTAATGAGGGTCCATGTAATGGTGATGATGTGAGATGACAGTTATCAAAACTGTTCATAAAATCAATCAGCTGTAAATCGTTATGACTTTATGTTTACTGCTCTGGGTTCATTTGTACAAAGCCACCGTGCCCCTAAAGTTTCTCTTTTTTTTTTTTTCTCTCCTTGGTCCAGACAACATGAGCAGAAATAACAGATGTGAAATCACACCACTAACACTAACTGCAGCCACAATTACCGCCCTGCGGTCACATGCCTCCGCCCACCAGTCTAGCTGAAAGTAATTACTGATTCAGTTAATGAGTTATGGCTAAAAAAATTGTGAGAGAAACTATGACGACTAATTCAAAATCTTATTAGCTCATATTTAGCTTTGGGTGAATGTTTCTTCTAAAATCTTTTTCCTTCAAGTTTGTCTTTAAAAAAAAATGACATTCCCAGGTGACAACAAAATGTGATTTATGAGGTAAAGTATAATTAGTTGATTAGTTAATCATGTGAATCCAAGTTCATGTTTAAACTGTATGTCATGAAATCCCTAATATAATTATTTATTATTATTTGGTTTTGTGATGTCACCATGTTCTTTACCTTTGACATTTGTGCCAAATTTAAAGACATTTGAGATTTAAAGGGTCAGAACTTGTTTTGTCAGGTCACAATAATCTAATCACAGCATCCTGGAGTCCAAATCAACATTTGTGCCAATTTTGAGAGGATTTCATCATGTTGACAGAGATATGACATTCACAAGGCAGAAAAATTATTTTGTGAGGTCACGTGGCGTTTGACCTTCAACCACCAAACTTGAATCAGTTCCCTGTGCCGCTGCGCTGCTCTCCAAGTGCATGCTTTTGCAGAATTAAAAAGGAATCACTCAAGGTGTTTTTGAGAGACAACCCTAAATACATAACATAACTCCTCCAAGGCAAAGACATTACAAAATAAACAATTGGGATTCACCGAAATAAATAAGATGAATGAGTAGATCACAAAATGTGTCATTAGTATTATCAAAAAATGAGGAAACAGGACTATAGTAAAATGTAGTTTTAGTTGTAAGTAAAGTTGTAATTCCCTTTTTCCTATAGTGTTGCATGCGATGGGTTGTGTTTGAGACGTACCATCGTAGGTGCCGCTCTCCAACAGCAGCCCGCTCTCCTCCAGCTCACGAAACTCCCCCACGCTGATGAAGTTGTAGTCCACACCGGGAACCTCCCCCTCTCTGGGCTGCCGAGTGGTACCTGCCGACGGAGACACAGTTTTAAGACAAGGAGGTGAAAAAAATCCACACACGTGTAACAGGCTGTTGACTGATGGAGAGGTGGTGGTGATGATGGCGCTGACTGAAAGTGACATTGTACAACAAGCCCACAGGGATGTGACTCAAGTCCAAATACAGCACTCATGGGACATTCGGTGTCTAAATCATGAATAGTCAACAGAGCTGAGACCACAAAGCTACGAATTCATTATTCAAATATGAATCGGAGAAAAAAACAAAACAAAAACAAACGATCCTCAGAGAAGCAGCACAGCTGTCAGAAGACAGAGGAAGTGTAACTGATGATAATGATAATGAATGGGATTTTAATTACTTTAACTTCTGTGAACAACATCACCAGTTTTATTCCTTAAGGACACAATTAAACATGAGGTTGAAGTGAAGAAAATGAGACGAGACAGCCTCAGTTAAATGTGCACCGAGTCCATGAATGGATGAGTCCAAGTCCGCTGTTGACCTTCTGCACAACCGTTGAATAATTGCACTACTTTTATATCTGCCACGTGTTCACAAAGTCATTTACACACACACGTTTCCATGGCGATATAATCAGGTATAATTATTTAAGACAAAGATGTATGGTGGTGACATGTCAGCATAATGCTGCTTTATAGAAATAGTTTATGCCAGATCTTTTCTGAGGCGTCCTATTTGCAATAAACCAAACACTGAACTTATAAACTTCACACCTCTGCAATAACAACACACATCACAACCTGGTCTCTTGTTTCCAGGATTGGGAAAAGATGTTCATGTTCATAAAACCAGGCTTATATAACCCTGTGACATGTTTTACTGTGTGTTGTTTGGTTCATGCCAGCTGTTGTGGTCAAGGTTGGTCTCCGTTTTTCTGAGATGACACAGCAGTCGTAACATAAACCCACTGGGTCCCAACTTTTATTTTTCTCCTCTTGAAAATATAAAATCTTAAAGAAGAAAATCAGTCCCCATAAAACAAGCTGCTATTCCAAAAGTGAATCTCTACAGTGCACCTTCAGTCGTTGCACCAGTTACAAACATTCAATAATAATTCATCACCACTTCTGCAAATAGTTAAAACAAGTGTCATGCTCTGCCTTGTTGATGCTCTAATCTGTGAAACTATGAAAACATGTTGTGTTTTTAATGCTGAGCTGTTACAACGCCTCGCCTCAAAAACGCTCTGCTATCTGGCTGCGCTGCAGGCACAGGGAATTTTAACTCAGAGTTTAATAAGAACCTCTCTCCCCATTCTTCATCTTCTCCCTGTGTCAACATCCATCCTGTCTGCAGTATGAGCCATCACATCTGAAACAGCTTAGTTTGCTGCAACGACCATCTTTTATTCTGTCAAACTGAGCAATCAGAGGAGACCGGTGGAGCCACAAAAGAAGGAAATATGAGCTCATTTTTGTACAAGGGAGCAAGGAAATGTGGTTATTTTGTGTTTTTATTGTTTATTCAGCTACCTAACCTGACAATTCTCAGACAAGCTGGATCAGTTTTCCCAACTTGACAGTTTCATTTCCCATCACACTTTCATGCGACTTTGTAAATGTTATTTTATCACCTGATGTCTCAAGCAAAGCTCTAAAATAAGTGTGGGAGCTGTTTTTAAAGACAAAAAAAAAGTCAGCAAATACTGTAAATCTGCACTGATGCATTTTGGATATCTTCAGTGTCTTTACATGGACAGCTGTGAGGATGTGATTACACCCAAGCTTTGGATAGATGGTGGAGAGAGACTGCTAAGACTGCTGAAACTAGATATCTGAATGTTATCTGAGAAGGAGCGCTGGGACGAGGAGCTTTGAAGAAAAGACAAGAGGAAATTTGCTGCCAATTCTCACTGGAAAAAAAAAGAACATGTTCTGTGTGGTTGCACACAAGTTTCTCTTTGAAGAGATGAAACGATGTAGGACAAAACAGTCGAACCGAAGCAAATGAACAACAGCGGTGGAAAAAAAAAAACAAACTCAGAACAACCTGGTCAGTGGGAGAATAGTGGATTAAAAACTGGCTCTTCAGCGTCGTTTGGTGTGAACTTTGATGTGTGTGTTAGCAGATTGAACACCCACTCAGAGCGACACCAGAGGCTACGTGACAAACATTTAGCAACAAAGCTGCAGCTGCAGGTTCAACAGCAGCTCGACAACAGAAAAGAAAAAAAGAAACAGAGGGAAAAAAAAAAAAAAACAATTGTGAAACTGTTGTGACAGATCCTGAATCAGATCAGTGCCAACTTTACATTCCTAGAACAAGAGGTATTGATTGTTGACTGCAATGTCTGATCAATACACAATAAATCAGAGCTTTATCTATGCTACAATATTGACCTAATGTCTTTAATTACACCAGTTACAGTAATCCCCAAGTTAAAATGATCTTTGGCAAGCAACTTTAGCTTTATATAATTAATGATTAGCTCCACTAGTTGACTAAGTGTTGCTGTGTTATTGCTGGTTATTTATTGATAGTGTAATTTTCCATTACGACTTTATAAGTCCATGTCATGAAAATCGACATTGTTTATATTGGATTTGGAGGTCTTTGTGACCTTGACCTTTGACTTTTGATCACCAAACTCTAAATAGTTCATTCTTGAGTCCATGTGAACGTTTCTACCAAATTTGAAATGTTTCTTTTGAGATATTATGTTCACAAGACTGTAACCAACAAATGTAAAACCAGAAATACAGTACAGACGTCTCACATTCATTATCCTCCAGCTCTGGTCGTCCTTTCTGCCAAACCTGTGATATTGTAAAACTGTTTACATCACAGGGTGCATGTGCCAGCCTAAACAAGAGGAAATGATCCTGTTTCTGGTCTTGTTCAAGGAAGTTAAAAAAGAAAAAAAACAGTGGAATTGGAGCATTTCCTGCACAAGGTCAATATCACAACCAACCAATGTGCACAGATGTAATACTGTCATTTGAATTGTGACACTTTGGCAAATGGTGCATGGCTGCCTTTTCATTACAACAGGTTGCTTGGTTGTGTATTCAGTCAAAGGTCGACAACAAATAAGCATTATTTCCTTTTCTGCAGCTTGACGATGTTACATCAAAATACACAGAAAGGAGAGAGACGTTTGAGACAATGTCATCTGCTGTGTTTTTGTTCTTGTAACATTGTCATTGACGTCACTGGCCTGTATTCATTAAACTTAATGGGGAAAAAGTGAGCAAAATGAATCTATATGTTAAAATCATTAATCAAAATTATACGTGAACCTACTTTTAAGTTCTTATTTCTTAATCAAAGCAGAGCTCCAGTCTTTTGTCTCAGCTGGAGCCCTCCTCAATCATCTCAAAAAAGAACAAGATTTAAAAACCCGAGGCCTTTTTTTTTTTTTCTTTTACATTACCACGACACTTCCTCTTTTTTGCCATGAGATTCATGAAGCTGATTACCGAGCCGTGATAGATATCAGTACTAGGGGAAGGAGAAAGGTAGTTCGCTCCTAGGGTGAGAGAGAGAGAGAGAGAGAGGCGGAGGTGGGATTTGGGATTTCGCTAAGCTTCAAGGATTTGTTGGTGCCCTGGACCCCTGGCACTGTCTTGAGCTCTTGTCATCTTAAGCAAGGAAGCAGGACGTCATGCTTCAGTCGCTCCGAGGCGCAACTTGGGCCACTGTAATGAGCTCGGCCATCGTTTCGGCTCTTCGCAGGGTCACCACAGCCCAGAGCGGTGATACGCCACTGCCATCGGCTTTGCATGAGCGGAGCAGAGCGGACAAGGGACATATGCTGAGCTACTGAAGCCAGACTGTGATATCTCACATGGGATATACACTGCACCATCTTCAGCAATGACTAGACTGAAGTAGATGGAAATGTGAAGAGTGGAGAAGAAGGAGAAAACGATATGAGCTGAGCTTTCACAGCTGTGATCAGCGTTGAGATGAAGGAGGGAAATTGAGCACAACAGCTGATATGTGAGAGACTAAGATGTTTGGTTTTAACTGTGAAACAGCTTTGGAGCGCTGAGGCCTTGAGTACTGTTTTATACTGTAAACTGTTTGAGACACCTCACTGACAGCAGATGGGCAGCTTCACTCAGCAAGATTAGAAACAGCAAATACAACTGTACGTATCTGCACATATCTTTAAAATGACAGAATGACTTTCCCTTCATGCAAAATGTCACAAATATGAGCTTCCAGAGCACTAACAGGGACTTGGACATTAAACCATTTCTGTGATAACTATAAAAAAGAAAACTCAGCTGTGAAGCCCAGAGAACGGCAGCTGTTCTTTCATTCATGCCTGTTGGCCTTGTTGTCCATTTGAAAATCACTTGAGTATAAAACACAAAAATCATTTTTTGTCATGGTTATTTATTCTGCAGTTTTAAAAGAGACAGTGGAAGCGTTAGTGTTTTACACCTTTATCTGTAAGACAAGGTCTCAGTATATTCAGAAGCAGAAATATAAATGTCTCTCTTGATCTAACACTTCACTTTTATCTTATCTTGAAACTTATTTCCCTAAAATTAAACATAAAAACTGACAAAGTGTGTAATTCCCCTCGATTCCAGTGCGGCCCTGAAGTCTTGAGGCATATTTTTTACTCACAGTAGATAATATTAGCTCTCCGTATCAAAGTCTACTGTGTTTCTCATTGGACATCAGAGCTACATTAAGTCTACAGCCTGGCTGCTTTAACTAATTATGTTGAGATTATGAGGTGAAAAGTGCAAAGTTTTGTAACCTCCATGAATCAAAAATAGATAGGGAGGGAAAAAAAAATAAAAACCACAAAGTCAAATAAAAGAAAGAATGGTGCAAGTACACTTGTTCTACAGATGAGAACAGACCAGACTCCATCTGGAGATGTCACAGGACAGCAGGCAGAGCCCAGACAGGGTGAGACAGGAGAGAGCAATACTCACAGGGAATGGTGCGCAGGTACAGGTTGTCTCTGATCACCTGCTGAAGCTTATGGTCCAGGGAGCCCTTCTGAAACTGCAGACTGAGGTAGTGACGCAAATCAGTATTCAACACTTTACCTAAAGGAAAAGATGGGGAAAAAAACATCTGGGTCAGTCAAACAATTAAAATCATGTAGGAGAGAATCCCCTTTACATGGCGCTCATTTGCAAAGCGCCCACTCTGAACATTTGATTACCAGTTGATTAAAATGACATTTGGAAATTTAGATACGCGACAACCTAAACCGCAACAACTCGCTCTGACCGAGCTCCAAATTAAAAAAGGCTCGTCTGGACTGCAATTAGTTTCTGTGGCAAATGCGGCAGATTGAAGCTGTCACACGTAGTGAAACATTAATTGGGGCTCTTTCATTAAAATCCAGATGCATGCATGACAGAGAGGAACACAAATTTAGGACAGCTGCCTCTCTGAAACGGCAGCGTCTGAGGAAGAGTTGGGGGCTGCACAGTCATCTTAAAGAGGAGGGAAATTTACCATTCTCCTTGGAGCAAGAGGGAGTCAGACAGATGAAGGGGAGAGAGATAAAGAAAGAGGGAGGCGGCGGTTCTCATCTCTTCTGTGTGGACTCCAGCTGTGAGCGGAGAGGGAGCCTCTTTCTTTGGGATGGTGACACGTAGGACGAGCTTTGCAACGTAACATGAGTTAAGACTGTGGGAATCCATAACAAGTGTTTTCTCCTCAAAGCAGCTCAGCAGGAGATGAACAATTAACCTCAGACTGCTGGAAGCAGAGAGCACCGTGGTCTATTATCTAGATAAAACACCACCTTGGAGCTGCTCTGACAGCTATCACATCTAAATGAATACCAGTAATGCACTTCATTGAATACAGATTTGCCGTCTCTTTAAGCTCTATGAGGCCAAAATACAGCAACATTTGCCATCACATCTACCAAGGCCTTTGACAGAAGTGTTAAAATCCCAGAAACCTTCTGCAGATCAGACAATGTTGACAAATCAGAATGAAGCAGGAGACAGGCTGTGAGTAATGTCAAACCCTACGGCGAGGAACATCAGTCTGTAAGATAATACACCTCTCCCAGCGAGATAACCGCAGAGATTGTAAATACATGATTTTTCCCATTGTGAGACTAATTCTGCGAGCTGCCGGCTAATCTGCCGATGCATTTACCATCATTCTGTTCAGAGCCCGTGCGGCAGACATTTCTTATTTCTTGACACTTCACCGAACAGCTGCGTGGTACAGAAAGAGCAGACCAGCTTTGATTTCCATGTGAATCTTTCTCTTTTTCACCAACAGAAACACACAAACACATGACTCCCTTCTTTAAAATGGGTGGCAGAGTTCAAACTATAACAAATAATCATTCTGCTTGCTAACAAAGAGAAATATTCCCACAGTGAAAATAATGAAAATTTTAAAGTGCAACAGCTTCCTACGCAGCCCACTCTCTACAAGAGTTCTCTGAAACTTGAACAGTATTTTTTTATTACACACATTTTCAGCAGGAAGTATTTGAAAGATAGACTTGGCTGCCGGGGAATAAAAAAGCTATTGCCTACCTAATTCAAAAATATTGTAAATTAAATGAAGTTCTCTTATTCAGCCCCTGAGGGGATAAAACGACGGGCGCTTGGACTGTAAATCAGCTGCATTATGTTAGCTTGGATGAGACGGCTCATCCCCCCCTTAACATCTGCCAAGAGTGGTCCTGAAAATATTTTTGATTAGGGGAAATCTGAGTTTCCTGCTTACTGGGTTTTCGACAGAGCTCGCTACCTGAGGCTTTTTGCTCTGCAGGCACATACATGAGCTAATACTTCAAGTGATTTTGGAGGCTGCGTTTGCCTGCTTGTTTTCCTTAAACTGAAACAGTGCAGCGACTGCAGCATGGCACAGGCACAAGAAGTGAGGGCGGGGCGCCAACAGAAGCATGGCTCGCTCCATTATGTAACTCTATAGACTTCTTACTGGCACAATGAATGTGAGGAATTTATGTCAAGGATACAAAAAGCTGGGTCTGGCTGAGCATCGCAACTTGAAAGCCACAAGCTTGTGGTCCACGTTCCCAGAAGCTATGAGACATGAAACACACACAAACACACACACACACACACACACACACACACAACATGCATCCCATTCCCTCCCACCAGGCCAGGATTGTTCCCCTTATTAAAAGGAATGGGAATGAATCCTGCCCCCACTAGGGCTTTTCTTCGTAGCTTGAGAATGCCACCCTGGATCCATTTTCACACAACGCCTTGAAAGATCATCTGGTTTTGGTGCGGACAATGAAGGGTACTAATTGTTACTACTGGTTTCCTATAGGGAAGGGTAGATACTCCACTGGGTCAACAAAATCAATCTCCCTCTCTTTGTGAGTCACACACACGCACACACACACACACACACACACACACACACACACACACACACACACAAACACATGCAAATCACCTCCCCTGCCCAAAGCAAACTCCCACTCAAGTGCTTCCAACAGGGTAGTCTTCGTGGCCCGCCTGTCAGGTTGTGTTAGCGCACTACATCATATCTCCAGGGACGGAGAGAGAAAAAAAGAGAGAGAGAGAGAGAGAGAAAGGGAGGGAGCGTCGAGTCTCAGCTTCTCGCTATGTTACAAGGCAGCGCATCACTGGCCTGCCAGGCCGGTAGTACGAGGCATGCGGGACACAATGGACGCCTTTGTGCCTTGTCATGTGGCTATTAGACACTCTTTCGCTCTAAGAGGGGAGGGGAGTTGATGGTGGGGGAAATGAGGGGGCTGCAGTTCAAGGATGGGGAATCATTAAAAACAGAGAGGGAGGGCGAGAGGGAGGGAGGGACGGGGATGTTTGTGGAAAGCAGTAATGACGATGCATGGGAACGCACGTGGAAACTCACTCCTCCTCCTGCCCTTTCGTCATTATCCTACCACTTGCTGTGGAGATTCATGAGTTTTGGCAGATCCTCGCAGGGCAGCTCACACCTATGTATGAGATCACCCTCTGAATATCTACCACCCCCCGCATCTCCTCTTTTATCTGTCTTCCACAGCTTTGCATTTAACCTTTAGTTTTCTTGGTGCATCTACCTGTCGCTGACTCCCCTGCAGCCTCCACCCGTCTGTCCTCTGCCTCATACATGGGTGTAGATAAAGGTAAATAAATAAAATAAAATAAAAACTCTTGCTCTGTGAGAGGTTTTCTGCATCTCTGTGAGAGGTTGTCTGCATCGACACACGCGGAGGAGGAAAAGCCTCACTTAGATCAATAATACAAAATCTGCAGAGTAAAAAAAACATAGTGTATGGATGTACAACTAACAACTGTCTTTGGAGCTTTCTGTCTTTCTGTGACACACACACACACACACTGAGTGGAATGAAAAGGGAAGCACATGCTGCTGCCCATCATCCTTTTCTCCTATTCCCCTAGGACACTTACATTTTGGTATCTGCCATGGGAAACTGCTACTCTCAGCTCACCTCACCATCTGTCATTTTCAGTAACTGATGTCAAAACTATTGAAGTGTTTTTTCAAAAAAAAAAAAAGGCAAAAAGAGAGAGAGAGAGAAAGGAAAAAAACAAACAAACAAAAAAAAAAGAGTCTTTGATTTGGAGACAAAATGTTTATCAGCCAAAAGTCTGGATAAGAGCTTCAGTCATTTTTGCCTTTATGAAACTTTTTTTTTTTTTTTTTTTATCAGCGTGGAGCAACATTTTCAACCCAACTTTTCTGCTAAATAAAACTGTGCGGTCACTCTTCACAGTGTACCAAAGCCTTTAAAAACTTATGTTATTTTATATTTGGCCAAATAACAGCAACATTGAAGAAAAACTCAAGTCAAACAATCTGAGGTTCAGAGGTTTTATACGGGCACAGTGATGCTTTTAGCTAAACTACAACTACAACTACAACTACTGAGGCTGATGGGAATACATTTATGTTTGTAGGTGTTTTGATTACATAAGCACTGGACAAAGTGAAATGTCAATTTGATGGTGGAGCTATCAGAAAAGTCAAGATATCAATAAATTATTGAGATAACTCTGCTGTGATGTCAAAGAGTGTTTTTATTATAAAATAACAACTACAGGAAGTAGAGTAGTGTCTAAGACTGGAGAGAGAAAGAAGATATTATGTTACATAGATTTTCACAACAAATTTGTGGCAGTGGCAGAGAAATGACACACTGAAAATTACACTAGAGACATATCAAGTAATCAACATAGTCAATAGACTTTATCCTCTCGGGACTATGAATATTTGTACCAAGTATCACAACAACCGGTCCAACAGTTGTTGAGATATTTCAGTCTCAACCAAAGTGCTGGACCACCCAGGCCCACATTCATCCTCATGAGCTACAATTTTGATTAAATAAATGAAAATGCCACATATTTCTCCATGTGGAAAAACTCTCAAAAGCGGCAACTTTCTTGGGCAAACAGCCTCCCATATTAAAGTCTGAGCACTCAGGTGGAGCGGTGTTAGCGCTGCATGAATTTGGCACAAGAGCCATTATGGCAAAAGTCCCGTCTTTTCCAAAATCCCTGCACCTTGGCTCACTGATTCATTTCATGGAACGCCAGCATGGCCCCTTACATAACTGGGGCCAAAACAATTGACAGGCACTACAGATATTTTCCCAGACAGCCAGTAAACAGGCAGTTAAATAACAATGGGCTTGCTTAGGCACAATGCTTTTTCCTAAATGAGAGTGGAAGCAATGCAGAGATGTCACCAGCAGGGGAGTCAGTGGGCGTCTAATGAGGCAATTCTCTGACAGTAGTGCAGCTCCGGAAACAGTGGAGAAAGCCCCCGCCATCTGCTAATTACCACCTTGTTAGGTTCATTTGGCAACTCAGGGCAACATAATGTCCTGCCTCATTCTGTGTGACAGACTGACAGAGAGAGAATCAACAGTTTATCGCCGTCTGAGGGACACACACAGTCTTCGCTCTGTCTGTAAAAATGGTAGACAAACAAATGAGATCAACAATTCTTGCTGCAGACAGAGGGAGACACACCCGTCGGGTTCCCCCCACCACCGTGGTCTCATCACACAAACCTATGCTCATGTTCGCTGAATATTATATAACCTTCCCTGACACATCCCCCCCTCCAAATAGAAGAGATACGGTGTGTTTTTCACTCTGATACCAGCTCAGTTGCTGTTACAACTACTGTTTAAGGTGAGAACTGTCACTGGCCCGGCAAAAAGGAGCCAATGTGAAGTCAATTAGTGGCTGCAGAGCCCTGGAGATTAATTGAGGATGGAGCTTTGAGATGAAAAATGTTACATGACGGGAATCAATGTCCCCAGTCACCCCCCCTTTTTTCCTCCTTCAGGGTAGATAACATCCCTCTTGAAATCCAATTAGCGCATTCGTATCTCAACATAAGGTCAGTCTGCACAACCTGGATGTTTTGGGTATAAAATATCAAATGACCAGGTTGGAAAATCTCTTTATATGGCACCATCTTGATCTCAAGTGTCTCTTTGTAATACTGAGTCAGAGAAAAACGTTATTTATAAATCAAAAGTTTCTACGATTGCAAAATTCTTAAGCTGCGCGCATCAAATACCAAACATTAGCACAGAATAGGGATGAGGTGTTAGAGAGCAAACTGTGACTCTTAGCTGTACCACCAAGAACAATAGCATCATCCCTGCACCCTTGGCAGCATAGCACGCTCAACTCTTTTTGTGGATAATTGAAAGGAATGGTCTTGCTGCACATTGCGTGCAGGCTTAATGTTGCGGGCTTATTATAGTCAATGTGATAATCATCAGCGCATTTGGCAATAGACACAGATGGTGTCCCACAGCAACTCAGCATTCAGAAATATATTCTTGGCTCCGGATGGGTTGCCTGCTATTGTTGGCTGACTGTACTGAATATCCATTAGTTACATGTTTTGAGATAAAGCTTGCTTAGTGCATTCTTGGCTCATTTAATAGACACACCTAATCTGTTGATACATGGAGCTGTGTACACTCTTACAACTTCAGAGCCACCAGCCACAGTGTAGGTGGGTATAATAAATGACTCTGAAAAGAGGTTAGTTCACATTAATTCAAGGTACACTGTTCTCCCCTGTCACTGTGCTACTCTGTGTAACTGAAGTATCAAGCATTTTTTCCCCAGACAGTGAGAAGTGACCTTGAAATTGTCCTTTTCTAATCCTATTGTGGCTTAGAGGAAGACAATTAACAAAAAAAGCCGAAATAAATCTGAGGTCGAGCTTCCTTTTGTCTTGTCTGTCCCTTTTGGGTTCTTAGTTCGAGTGGTGGAGGTGAAAGAACAGTCACAACCACCCTGCAGTCATCCTGCATGGAGGCGGGGAGAAGGAGGAGGAGGGGTTGTGGTGGTAGTGGTGGTGCATCTCTCCTCTCCTGTCCACATCCTGTGATGTAGAGCAGACTGACAGATCATGACATTAACCTCTCCTTCGCCCCAGTATCCATGTCCGACCTCTTCCCTGCACTGTTTTCCACCCTGCTGTCTGCTGAATCCAGTTCACACTCCGACCACCAAAGAGGAAGCCTGTTCGCTTTTCCCATAGTGCCACCATTTATTCAGTGAAATTTCTTGACATCTGCAAGGTGGTTTAGCACAACATTGTGCACAGTCAATCATGGCTCCCAGATGATGCAGTCTTTACAAGTCTGGAGATCATTTGTCTTTTCTTCAACTATCTGCAGGAGGTTGATTTGATGTGTGAATGGACCTCAATTAAATTACCTTCACACATGCATAGTGACGATTGGATGACTCCCAATGTTCCAGCAAGCTGTTATCCTGGAAATGTGCTATATATATATATAATGGCTGAGCTGAGAAAAAACACTAACAATGCATGTCATTAATGGACTGACCACCTCTATCGTATGCTCTGTTTGCCGCTGTGAATGGTCCATATAGCTAAATAAAGAACTGCACAGTGAGACGAGTCCCACTGTGCTAAGAGCTGCAGGAGAAGAGGAAGAAAAAAATTGTCTAACAGGCTATTACAACAAGACAGACCTCACCAGGCCACAGGGACATCTGCTGTCCACTAACACTAAGGGCATTGCTAAAGCAAGAATTTAGAGAATTACAAACCCCAGCAGTAGCCTAATGAAAAAACATGGAAGAGAAGGTGAAAAGAGTAAAATTTTTAACATTAGACTTTTGCAGCTGCCTTTTTAGCTTCTTAGTTTAGCCTCTTAGTGTCTCTTTCATGTTCAGCCGCCAACAACCCGACTGCGGTTATAATCCACTCAGAAATGCAGAGCTCTAAACCTCTAGCAGTGAGGTTAGCGCCCTCGTGAAGCACACAGACAGGATGTAATGATCGGATGGAAATGCTAACATAATGCAGCAGAGTTTGAAGTGGGAGGACTATGGTTATCAGTGTGTGTATGTGTGTGTCTGTGTGCCACATTATTCCATCTGGCTGATGTGTTGCATGGAGGGCATCTGGATGGGACGTAGAGGAGGAGGAGCAGCTCCCTTCTGCACTGTGCATCATCAAAAGCTCACCTCTGTTCGCCAGCACTGTTGTCTGAAACCTCTGTCTGTCTGCCTACATTTACACCTTCTGCATGTACACACACACACACACAAATGCCCACTTACATTACCACACTGCAGGTGAGCATACATGTGCACTCACACACACAGTAGCTTGTAAAGCGCCTGAATAAGAAACAGGGATCAAAGAGTTGAACAATCTTTTTTGCTTCATATCCACGGTAGACAGCGATCTTTACATCCCATTGTATGGAAACAAAAAAAAAAAGGAGCTATTGTCATCAGTGGATCTGAGAGAACAGCTTCAAACAGCAGAAGATGAAAGGCACTAAACTACAATAGATAAATGCATGAACACAATAATAGCAGTTTTAGTGTGATTTTCAGTGGAGAAAATGATGACAGGAAACGGACAAGGTCTTGTTTTCTTCCTCCAAGTCGGGCCACAGTTTGATTTCTCACTTGCTTCAGAATGGCAGCAGATTCTGTAAACCTTATGGATTACGTTTCTGCAGAGCAAGTAAAATAATGCGCCCTTAGCCTCAATAACTTGGGCTGTCACTGACAATATGCCGCCCGATGCATCAAAGAAAACCCTGGAGGGTGAGACACCAAAGTCTCTCCATTCTTTTCTGGAGATACTTTTCTTCTCTCTCTCTCTCTCACTATGTGTCTCTCACTAACAATTAAATCCAAAAAAAAATTATGCTGAAAACGCACTCAGCCGACACCGTTGCTCATCAGATGCTGACAGTGTGGTATAAATGAGTTTTTGCATGGGACAGACACTGACTGAGGCGCTCTGTTCGCCAACTCTCCAACTGGACATGTGCTGCTATGGGATTACATGGCCTTGTGTTTGTGTCAAAGTTTCAAAGCAGTGACTTTTTTAAATTCTTTTATTCGAGTCTGCTAATAATATACCAAACAGCGAGCAGAAGGTGTTGTTTTGGAAAGCACAGCCTGAGGAGCTGCAGTTGCTGATTTGATTGTCTCATGTCGCTGGGCTGACCCAGATGTTGCCTCCATTCTCAACAAAAAGCATCCAGCTGACTTGGACACACGCTGAGGGTATACTTAGAACCATCAGTGCTGAAACAAATAGTTGAATAATTGATCATTTGATCAACAAACCTTTTATTATTATGAAGCGTTGTTCACTTTTGGTCAGACAACATGAGCACATTTTGAGGTTTTGAATTTGTCGTGATCTTTGGCAAATTTACTTGACCAAACAATCCAATCATTCAAGGTCTAACTAGTAGCTGATCAGATGTTATTGATCCTGTCATTGAACCACTCTTAGATAACGGGAGTTTGTTCAGGTGTCAAAGGAGTTAGAGATATTCGCATTCACAAAATGACATTCATTAAATGAGTCTTAAGGTAAAATTCAATCAACTTTTGTCTTTGAGGTCAAGAATTAAATTCTAGTTTCGACCTTTAACCCAAAAAAGATGAGAATCCTTAACATACTCAGTAAAAATTGGAGCAAAGATGAGCTGTGTGCACTCACAGTAACACTGACCTTTGACCTCTGGCTACAAAAATCTAATCAGTTTATGCTCAAGTCAAATTTTAAGACGTTTGAGTGTCTTGAGACAAAAATATGTATGAAATCACATGACATTTGGAAACCAACAATCCTCAAGTCCAGTGACCTTGACCTTTGACCCTCAACCACCATTGGTTCATACTTAAATCTATGTGAATGTTGTTTGTTTCCCCCAAGCTGTTCCCAAACAGACTCTATGATTTCTTCACAACTTGACGAACTCCATCGACCAGAGACAATCATGTGATTCAACCAAAAGCTCCACAACAACTGGGGGAAGTTTTAAGAAAAAACAGATCGACACATGACTTAAATTAATCAGACAAAAAGTAAATACACTGTAAGTCTCATAATCTCTGTAAGTGCTTAACATTTCAACACTAAACACACAAACACAGCACCGCTGAGATCCAGGGCTGGTCCTTCTCTCTGTTTCCTCAACATCTGCTCACACCACCAGGGTGCGGCTAAAAAAAAAAAAAAAAAAAGTTAATGCTAAGTCCAGGGAATGACAGACAGACACACACACACACACACACACTGATCCCTGTCGTCCATCTGTAAGAGGTCATGCAGGGATGGTGCGCATGAAAGAGAAACCACTCTCCTACATTACATCCATCCATCATGTGCTGGATCCTCTGGCTGCCTATGAGAATACTGGCCTATCAGAGAAATGAGTCAGCTGGCTGGATGTCCACATAACATCCCTCTTATTGAGAGATGTGTGTGTACTTGCACATGTGTAGAGGATAGTTGTAGTTGGAGTTGTTGTGCATGTTTCTGAGAACATCTTGTCCACACAAATTAAAGGTATACGACTAGAGTTTAGTGAAGCCCGTAGACACTGTGTGGGCCACTGGATGCTGACATTTTGTCCGTGATTTATCTCGACCTCTTTGAAGGCACACACACACACACACACATATATACACACAAGGCACTCCTCAATAAGCTTGGGCAGATGCCCAGGGAGGAGAGGGCAGCCACATCAGTCACTCACTGCAGATGAAAAGGCTTTAGCAGCCAGATGCCGGAGAGCAGATACGAAAAGAATCAGAGGCAAACCCCACACCACCGATTGTTAAGTTTCATAAATAAATCTTTCAGATGACAGATGAGTGGCGGTTGATAGGAGTGAAGCAGATTCACTATCTATATTCTCTACTGTAGATTGAAATGGGGAAATGGTATATATATATATATATATATATATATATATATATATATATATATATATATATATATATATATATATATATATATATATATATATATATATATGTGTGTGTGTGTGTGTGTGTGTGTGTGTGTGTGTGTGTGCGCACGTGTGTGTGTGTGTGTGTGTAAGTAATTTAATTTATTCATATACATATTATTCAATTTCCCTGAGGGAACCTCCTAAAGGGATCAACAAAGTCTTCAATCTATCTACACACACACACACACACACACACACACACACATATATATATATATATATATATATATATATGTGTGTGTGTGGAGACTGCAGTATGTGTCAGGATTACACCGTGTGTGTGTGTGTGTATATGACTGTAGGTAAGAGAACACATACATGTGTTTTGCCAAACTGCTTCTCCGTAGGGTGCATTGCAAGAAAAAGGCTGGAAGGAAAACATATATTTTTGTTAGATTCAAATCCAAATAGCACAACGATCCACCCTCCCCACCCACCCCCTTTTCTCCTCGAGCCACATCTTATTCCTATTAGCATCTTGAAAACATGAGGGGCTTTCTGTTAGGAATGAGTGAACACAAGCGAGCGTGGCAGTAATGACACTCAGCCCAAGAAGGTGAGTCATGGTGTTTCGTTGCTCCGGGACCGATCCAGTCAGAAGTGATTAACTAGAGTCGAGCCCTCTCCCTGCTGATCCATAGGTCTTTGTTATTAGTATGATGTCAGAGAGATAGCACGCTGGAGCTTTCCATCGAGGGGCAGGTGGGGTTGAGATTTTGTTAAGACTTGATTCATTCCATGTGTGATGACTCCAGCTGACTCACAGCGATCACTCTCATTCACACTGGCACCGAGTCACACAAATAAACAAAAAAAAAAAGGAGAGGTCACCCCCCTCAAGAGGCTAAAACCTTCAACAACAACGTGTGGTTTCAATCACAAGCTAAAGAATGAGGCTGCAGGGGGCCTGGAGGACCAGATCTATGAGTAAGTCCGATTCCATGGACAGGCATCAAGTGAATCAACCCCCCCTCCCCTCTCTACCTCCACTCTGTCTCCACTACCACAATAACGCAAACACCACCTCTACTGACAAGTTACACATGTAGGCAACAAAACCACAGAGATATTATTTCAGAGACATATTGAAATGTCAATAAATGCTTGAGGACACGATCACCCCTGACCACAAACATATTGACTCACTCCCACTGACTCACTCAGCAATAATTATCTGAGTTATTTTGCAGCAAATACACTCAACAGGAGATGGGCAGTACTGTAAAACACCAGGAAACGAGGAAAACATGGAGCTAACAATGCAGCCAACAGTACACACGGTTGATGTAAGGTCAATGTGGGAGGGAGGGGAGGTAGAAGACAGAAGGAGGGTGATGTTTATGCATGCACTGATATATACTCCAATGCAGCTGCATATGTAGTAGGTGTACTCGTGTCCATCTTCAATGCCCCCTTGCACAGCTCGAGTCGGGAGGTGCACTGAATTCAGTAACAAGCGCTTCTCGCCTTTTTTATGCTCTACTCAAGTTTTTTTTTGTTTGACAGCTGAAAGCTTTGCCATCTTTTAGCATGGAGAAGTGTGTGTCTTGCTCTGCAACAAAACAACTCTGCTTCAACTCGTGTAGAAGTGCTATGAAAGAAAGAATAAAAAAAAAAAACAAGTTTTGGTGCTGGCAGCGTTGAAATAGAAGTAGAAGAAAGAGACAGGGAACGGCATGACAGCAGACTGTTACAGTCTTAAAACTGCAGTTATGAAAGTGAATAACACCATGATTGCTTGTCCTGAATTGACTTATAATTTATTTTCTTTTTTATATCTTCAATCTTCACACCTACGGCAGGTACTTATGGAACTTGTGATGGTGCTGGAAATGGTTGTTATTATGTACAAGCTTAAAAGAGCACAACATAGAATTTGTTATTTTTTATTTTTACATTTTCAAATCCATCTGGGGGAAGAGAAATAAATAACTATAATACCAACAGTAACTTGTTTCCAACCACATGAGAGAGGCACGACTGTAAATGCTTCATTGGCATTTAAATTTTCTGTGGATCCACGTAACAGTGATCACGGCACCGTCTCCGCAGAAATGTCGAGCAGCAGTGTGGAGGTGGATGTCATTCACAAAAAAACTACATGTTTTTTTTGTCATGTAATTGCGTGAGTGTGCATGTTTGTAAAATCAGGATGGTAAAAACTGTTTTTATACTGCGTTATCCTGTGTAAAGGTTTTTATCATTTAACAGGAGTTAAGAAAACATGCATCTATAAACATACACACATAAACCACCTACAGGAGGTAACACACACATCTACACACACACACACACACACAAACACAGACCCACAGGTGGATGAGCAGATTAGGCCCGTGAATCCCCAGGTGAACAGAATCCATTAGGCTTAATTATTCAAACAGGACGTCCCTTTATTAGAGCACAGACTCCAGCGAGAGAGCAGGAGAGTGAAGATGCTGGCCGTTTCCCGAAGACAATGACAAATTTAATTAACAGTGAGATACAACTGCAAGGGAAAAGTGATACCACTCTGCGCTGTAATCCGCTTTCCCTGAGAATATTTGGGAACTGGATTATCGATGTGGGGGAAAGGAGCAAAAAGCTGGCAGCAGGACAAGAACCGGGTTCGTTGGCAGGACGACCGTCTAGTTTGGAGGGAGGAGGAGGAGGAGCAGGGCATAATGTTAGTGAACGATGGTGGAGTCCTTAGAAAACTCAGTCAATGTCAATCACATAAACCTAAAGATCAAAATTTGACAATAGGCAGAAACAGTATTCACACTTATGTCTGAGTGTTTCCATAGTATTTGAGGCTGAAAGACGAGGAGGTGGTGGGTCTGTTTTTATTTCAGGAGGCAGCAAAAGAAATCTATTAGAGTAATGCACACTTTTTTTGTGGTGCAAACCCCTAATTTTCAATTATAATAGCAGATTAATAGCAATCAGCATACCCCAGGTGGTGCCTATGATTAACTAATTTACAAAAGCATGCATAATGACATCTGCTCCACTCCACGCCTGGTGCCAGCTTGCCTAAGTTAACATACTGTGGCGAACGAGGTACTGGGATGAAGAGGAGGGGGGGAGATGCTTCACTGAGCAAATGTTTATCATGTGAATGTGCTAAATTGTAAAAATGGGATGTGTGTAACTTCAGTGTATTAGCAGCAGCAGCAGTGAGGAGGCAGAGGCAGTTATGAAGTAAATTTGTTCTTGAAATGGACTTACACCCGCAGCATCTCACCACCGCCGCTGCCGCTGCAACAGTAAAATAAAATTTAAAAAAAAAGAAAAGCCCCTCTTGGGAAAATGGTGGCACATATGCAGAAATGAAACTTTGACACTTCAAAGAGTGCCCTCTTAATCAAGTCGACACAAATCCATGGCTGTGAGGATTTTTTTTAAAACCATTTCGCTCGTTAAATGGACAGACAAAGCTAAACGCTCGCAGCCCAATCTTCTCAATATGGAAGGAGGCAAAGCTGAGAGGAGGCATTAATTCAGAGGAATAAATACATTTTCAATTAGCCGGGCTGAGGCCGGTGAAGGAGCTGCCATTATCAGCAGTACAAGTTTGCAGTTCACAGCCCTGCCTCAGATTGAGGCGTCACTCAACAACTTTTAACTAATTGTCTCCAGTCCTCTGGGCTACTTTGATTTTGCAAAACAAAACAGAAAGATAACAAGCTTTACTGTATGTAGGCTGCCTGGCCTGGGTGTGAACCAGTGCACAGCCAGAAATTACACACTTCAGGGATAAGAGCGAATCTGCATAATGAATTATTTACTTCTATTACTGTTTATCATTATTACTACTTCAGACAGACACATGAGATGGTTGGCCACTATCTTCTAAAGAGTCCTGAAGTGCCTTTAGTGTTATAGTTTCCTTTATTTAAAGAATTATAAAGGATGTAAGGACTTTTATTAACAAAAATGTAATCATATTCTCAATCCTTTCAATTCAACTGTTAATGATTGGAATAATGGTTGTTGAATCTGTGCTGACATTGAGAGACGCCTACATTTCGGTATTCTTTGGTGGTTAGATTTTTTCGGGGGATCATTATAAATACAGTGGATCTGCTATGAGCTGAAACTTGCCCTGGACCTGTGAGGAAGAGTGTGTGAAGCTCGTAAAGCAGGAAAGGGAAAGCATATCTCAAGATTCGGGGGAGGCCTCAATCAGTCAGCAGCCAAGACGTGGAAGAAACGTCGTAAATTCAGCGATGCTGTTTATCTCACTCACAGATCATAAGAGCTCACAGAGGGACTGTGCAGACGCTTCCTGGGGGAAAATATGGCTGTCTCATTCAAGTTTACTGGAAGACTAACTGCAGGAGTGGTTTTCTATTAACCGATGAGACAAAAGTTTAACTTTAGGGGGAAATAAAAAGCAGAAATGTGGAGGGAGATCAATGATTTCCCAATTCTTGCAAGACATCCGCATATTATCAGTGATCTAAAACTGCTCTTTTAAAGAGAGGGAGTTAAAACAAGACTGAGCGCCTGCAGCCATGCTAGCAGCTCTGTGAGGCTGCACTTTAAGATTAATGCTGCCTTTAGTTCACCATTGGGATCTTAAACTAAATTTCATTGCAACCCATTCAATAGTGGACAGTCTATCATTTCTGTCTGGACCAAAGACACTAAGAGGCCAACTGACTAATAATTAGCATAAATAAAAACTTCTGATAATACAATGACTGCAGACTCAACTCTCAAGCCTTTAACACAGTACAGATGAATAAAAACACTTTAGAAAAACATACTCTAAAGCATAATTTATTCAGATTATATGTCTGTTGTGAGCCAAAGTAATTAGAGTTGTGTGCTTCCACCAGTCAAATTAACTTAACTTAACTTAATGAGGCATTACATTCATGGAGCAAAAACATGTTTTCTAAAATCATGGTGGCCTTGCCTTTTGACCTTTGACCACTTAAATTAAATCAGTTCATCCTTGAATGAAGGCTACATTTAAAAGCATCACATTGAAAAAATGGGCCGAAAGGACAATCCAAAAACATAATGAATACACTTCCTGCATTGAGAAACTGAGCTTTAAAAAGAAGCATTGTTAAGCAAACAAGCTATAAGACAAAAAAAAAAAAAAAGAAAAATCTGAAGGAAATTGGCAATAGAGGTCAGCAAGTGCCTGAGCATTTTAAACTGACTTTAACCATGTGTTCAGCTCATTTCAGCTCCAACTGACCATCAACATGTCTATTAACTGGTGTTTTTTACAAAACTACATAGACAACAATCTGGAAACACATCACTCAAAAAATGGTCGTCCAATCAAAGGAGAGGCACAGACAGCGACACAAAACCACCTGTTTCTGTAAGAACTTTCAGAAATACATTTTCTTACATTTCTTATTGCTTTTTCAAATAAAACCATAGAAAGTATAAGATATGGGACGTTTAAAACTGAAGGACAGGTAAGACCATTAAAACAAAGACCTGGCTCTATTGGGTCATACGCCGAGATGAAGCTGTCAACAGAGATAATAGTTTTCTTTTATGACCTCTGGGTCAGATGAGAAGCCAGGAAAGAAAAGGGTTCTTCAGATTGAAGCACAAAGGAGATAAAAAGCTGCTGTGAAGAAACTGGTTGTAAACACTAACAACTGAAGGAGCAGCAGTGGTGCTCTCTAAAGCGTTGTTTGTCTGTGGTGGAACCAAGTGATGAACCAGCCTGTGATTGATGCCACTTATATCTGTCCTCCCGTCTTGCCTCTGGCAATATCATGCTGAGCATGGTGTGAAATGAACCTAGGCTCCGATTTATGATATCGAGACATTGTTATGAAAAATGATAAAAGCGGTTTCAAGGTTTTGGATGAATGAGAATGAGAGAGAAAAGCAAAAAAAAAAAAAAAAAAACAGGGGGGAAAACAATAATTGAATTCTGCAAGGATAAATGTTGGAACGCCAGCCCATATTGGATGCAGCTCGCTGTAGGGTCCTTTTCAATGAGAATAATGATGAAGAATAGAAAACAGATAGAAGTGGCAGAGGCGAGAGGCGCACTATCAAAGATTTGCATCTTCTGTATCACATCCAGCCTGCAAACACAGAAAACATTCAGCCGGGGCTCAAGCCTTTCACATGGTGTTTGGTTGCTTAGCATGCCACACCACCCTCATATTCCATATAAATATTAGATGTAGAGCATACAGAGCAAGAGGTTCACTATACTGCCAAGCTGTCTGATGGAATAAAGACGGAGTCAGACAAAGGAAAAGAGAAGAGGGTTAAGTCCAAATACAGACGTCAAAGCTTACTTTCTACATAATTGAGAAAGGTAGTCTTCAGTCATTTGCCAGAAAAAGAAAAAGCCTTTGGAAAGCAAAGAGTCGTGACGTCAGATTAGTGTCAGAATGTTTTCAATGGGTTGTCTTTTCATTACTCGGCTGCATTCAGAGCTCAGAGTTGTTTAGGAGAGAGTGAGGAAAAAAAAAGAGTAAAGGCAATCAGCAGAGAGAAGCATCAATCATCCTGATGCCTCCTGGGGATTTCAATCCTGGTGACTGTGCAGATACACTGTGCAGCCTGTTTTGTCCACAAGTAAAAGCAGTGTCGTGCACACTTTGTCATTCTGCTGGTAATAAATAGTGCTGCTGCTGCTGTGTGCTGAGTTTCATTCATTCATTCATTCAGGTGCGACTTTACTGAACAAAAATATGAATGCAGTACTTTTTGTTCGTGCTCCCATTTGTCACACATTCTTTTTTTTAAGGTCACATAGGCTGAATTCTCTCTGAAACTTTGTTAACACATTGTCAAAATACCGAGCAAAGATTTTCCATCCACCTAACAGGTGCAGCATCTCAACATCTTGACCATTATTGCACAGTCGTGTCCTGAGCTTGTCACAATCGAAGGCCACGTCAACAACATCAAACCTTGTTATGATGAGAGAGAGCATGCTGATTGCAGAGATGTTACGACTACCCTGTGGATGTTTTAGTGAGGTCCTCAGATGGACGTCACCGGGGTCGGACACAGCCTTGGCAGAGCTCCAAGGAGACGATCAAACTCAATTAACCAGAGAGAGAAGAAGTCAAGGTTTTTGTAGGTGATTCAGTGGAGAGATCATTACAGCCACACTTATCAGGACCCAGTGATACGGGTCGCAGGCCTGCTGGATCACTGGCAGGCAAGTGTCTTTGTTGCTTTCAGTTCAACCTTCCAGGAGAGGGCATGTGGGCACATGTGGGTAGATTGGTTTGGCTGAGCTTCACTCTGGGAATTCACTCACATCTTTCCTTTCTGCCATCTCTCTTTCTCCCTGTCGGACTACTGAGGCAGGTCCCACAAGACACATCCCCTCTGTCACATCACCTGGGTCTCTTCCTGCTTGACTGGCAGACACGGGCAAGAGGGCAACGACTTTACAAACTAGTCTGGACTTTTTTGTGACTCCCTCCACTTGTAGCACCACACGCCACCGTCCTGGTCCAAAGGCTTTGTGGTAGGTTTGATGTGGTTGAAGTTGAACTCGGAGAGATTGACAGCAGGGTTATGTCTGGTCAGATGACACCCACTAGGAGGAGTGGGGCACATTGCACAGTCAACAAACTATCAACAATCAGGTTAACTCCATGTTAAGGAGAAAGCAACAACAAATGTTGGACCTGCTAGAATACTGAGTCATGAAACTGGATCACGGACCACCCACATTACTCAGCTGCCTGTACATAAAAACTTCCTGGACGAGTTTTGTCCATTTTTTTTAATTCAGTTTTTGCTTTGACTCATCATCTCTTTTAACTTGGACAGAGTGTTTCTTTCTTTTTTTAACATCCTAACAATAAAAAAGGGAATGTAGCTCGATCAATAATTCGATGATGAAAAAGATTGGAAAGAACTGAAAAACACCATCAGAGTGGACTCCTTGATCTTTGAAGAGTTTTCTAACGGACGTTTCTGCCGGTCCCCGACTGAGCATCAGCACTAAGAAGCAGATATTTCCACAAACACACACGTTTTGAGTTTCAATAAACAGTTCTACCTGTGTAACTTCCTCAGCAGTTGATTCAACGCTGGGTTACATTTTCCACCCATCCGCCTCTCCATCACTGCCAACACTCGCTTTTTTCACAGCGGAAATTTTTGACTTAGAGCAGCAGGAAAAGCACAGGTGCTACTAATAACATTAACAATGGTTCTGTTCCATTTAAGTGTCCCAGTAATCCATGTCAGTGTGGCAGGTAGCCAGCGTGAACAAATAGCAGGACCCTGAAAAGGAATTCAGCCATCATACATTTTTATAATTTATCCCCCGTGCTTCCTCTACTGTCACATGTCAAAGTGTCTTCGGTGGAAAAAAGGTGTAGCGATGCATTTCACAGTGAACGTGGAGGAACAAGAAACAGTTTTTGAAAAGTTTGCTCTGAGCTCTGTAACATTTTTACACCAGGCCAACAACCTAAAAAAACCCTGTTCATTGCAGCATCTCAGCCACAGGACAAGGAGCATTTTGCCACTTTCACAGTGACATAAAAGTAAAAAAAAAAACTTTTAAATGAGATTTTACTTGATACTGCTATGGCAACAGCTGAGAAAGTGATGCTGCAAACTGTTCCCTTCAACCAGGAGCAACAATTCAAATGATGTGATGCAGAAACCGCAAGGGCAAGCCATTGTTCATACAGCAAACACAACTCCCACCATTCACCATTCATACGTATGATTACCAAGGACTATATTATATAAACCCACATGGCCTAATTTTCCCTGGCCGTATATGGCAGAATGATTGATGCTGGAGGCTAGCTATACTTAATACACAGCGGAGAAGCTGAAGCTGGTGCACCTGAGGCCAGTCAGACAGCCTGTCTGCCTGCAGAGAGGCCAAGTTCACTTCTGACTGTCCTTGAAAAACTGGCACCACACCTACCCCACCTCACTGTAATAGCTGGTTAGATGAGAGCAGCTGCAAAAAAAGCATAAAATCCCGGCTTAGATGGCATCCCCTATTGCCTGAGGGTTTGAAGTCTGTCGGACTCTGTATATGATGAGCTGTGGACAGGTCACAAAGCAGCCTAAGATCCTCCCATAACAGGTCTCCTGGGCACTAGACTAAGGTGGGTGAGGGAGGTTTTTGTCAAGTTTTCCTTTTAGTGACAAGACAGCAGCGCTCTGCTTTAAATAGCTGCATCGCTACATAAATAAACAGAACATTACTAGACGGAAATCAATGCCACTGCAGCTTAAAAAGATGGGCATGGCTGAATTAACCTACTTAGAAAAAGCTTTTAAGGGGCAAGGAGGCATCCACAGTGACAATAAAAAAACAAAGAAACAGATGAATTGTCAGTGAAATAAAAAAGGATAAAAATGCTCTTTTACTGCTAATAAACGGTCGTGGTTTGGATCAATGCGTTAGTTAAGGATTCTATGATGAATACAATAAATTATCTGCTGTGCCCAAAGAAGAGGAGGAGAGAAGAAAAATAATCTGCAGACAGAAGACAAACATGTGGGTTTAAACCAAAAGTCAACAGATGATGCTCTTACCTGACGTGGTCACAGGAGATATTGAGTTGATGGAGAGATGAGGATCCACATGAAAAAAAGAGGAAAAAAGAACAGTTAATCATCAAATGGTTTAAGTTTGATATTTGCCTGACTGACGCCATCTATTGTATTCAAACAACAATAATAACAATAATATTAACAATAGTTCATTATACAGAAGCATGGGGTGTGTTGGAAAAAAAAAAAATCAAGATATTCATCTAGCCATCTCAAGTTGATACTTAAAATAGCTCGGCTGACACAGAAGCAGAAGTGGGACAGGTAAAACTCAGACTGATAAAAGAAAAATTGGTTCAATGTTTTTGTACAAATATTATTACAATTGCGACACGACTGCAGTGTTCAATGCCTCGTGATGCCTCGTAAAATAATGTTGCTTATATAATACTTTCCATGCAGCCATTTAATGCACAGTGTGTCCAACAGTATTAGTGCTGTTATTGCAGCTGCTATTTGGTTTGACTTGTGACCTGTCACAGGTTCAGGACTCTCAACAGGTTATATAAATCAGATTACCACAGAAAACAAGCTCCGTTTGTAGTCACTGCCTCCAGCGTACAGGTACAGTGATGAAGGTGTCCTGTGTAATCTGCTGCTTCAAAATCAATTCAAGCCACAAACAAGGGAACAAACTGACTAAAGGTTGAGTAGAAACTGTATCTTTCTCCTCCGTTTAAAAGGAGGCTTAGTGGAGAAGAATAACAAAACCTATTGAGCCTATTTTCTATGTTCCCGCTTCATTTAATGCACTATCACAATAACAACACATTGTTGCAGGACGAGTGCACAGCAGCTGTCTACAGTGAGACGGTCTCTCTCCTGCTGTAACTGCCACAATCTCCATTTTTAAAAATGCAAAAACAGAGTGACAGCTCATCTGCAAGATTTTTTCTAGACCATATACAGTGTGGCCGGTATAGGTACGGTATGTGCTGCATGTGCAGTCGTTTGAACGAGGTAATAATAAGAAGCATCCGCATGCTCCCACCTGCACGTACAAAAGAAGAGCAAATAACTTGACTTCTGTTAACTTATGATGAGCTTAAAAGAAACAAACTCATCAAAGATTTGGGACTATATAAATAAAACTGAACTGAATTGAAAGACTTTGCTGGAATGAAATGATGTGTGCGGAGACAGGCTGGATGTGCAGCGTAGAGGAGAAGATGTGCTTGTTTTTAATCCACCACTGACAAAAATCAGACAGCCGACATCAGGGGTCGTGGTTTTTAAAAAATATGTTTGCAAAAAAAAAAAACAATACACATGAGTTACCATCACTGACTTATTCAGTCCCTGGGTGATGACCCCTCTCTGTATCACACAGGTTTTAATCCCCATATCCGTCATGTTTCATTATGCATTGTGGTATTTCTTAGGTCCCACTGCTGAGATAGATATTAGATGCCAGCTCTCTCAGAGCCCTAAGGGTTTCTGTAGACTTTCTCAGAGGTGTGTACAGCTCTGAACAATCAGTCAGCCTCTCCTTGTCATTACTCTCAGTGTGACTGACTCAGGAGAAGAGGACTTTTTTTTTTCTTTCTAACCACCAGGCGTTCTCTGCAGGCTCCTAGCGGGGCCCTCGGTCCCTCATCCATCTGCTGGCCGTCCCTCACACTCATTAATTCTGCCCATCCCCAGGTGGCTGCTAGTTGGCACGATGTGATTAAGTTGAAATGAACCACCAGGAATAAATAGAAGCTGGAGCTCCTCAGAGGAGACGCTGGAGTGAAAGTTTAAAGAAAACGCTGACAGATCTTCCTGATTATAAGGTGTGAGGGACCGCTCGTCTCTGTGGCCTCCAAAACTGACGATAAACTGTTTTGATTGCGGAGCAAACTTGATTTTAAAGTTTCTTCGAAAAATGATGAGGTGTGGTAACAGCGATGTTTGATGACATTGGCTTAAAAATCTGATTCAAATTGAACAACCTGGGCGGAGCTGTTGAAATGAATACACGTGTTTAATGAATCAGTTGTAAGATGCATCAGTTACACAGCATGTTTTGATTACATCAATATGACAAACTGATTGGACGCTCCAGTAAATCTTAAGAGAGGCAAGATGTGTGATAACAGAGTTGAGCCTCTGCTCTCTCCACGTTAAGAATGAGCTCATCTTAAATTCTCATGTATGTATGGATACATTAGACCCAGGTTGCAATAAAGGTCTATATATCCTATGGCCACCACCTCTATTTGAAAAATGTGACTGTAACTTGTCCAGCCCTTCACTACACGTTGTCCTATTTGTAGGAGGTGTCCTGAGATAAACTGTAAATGAATATATCCACAACATTAAAGCCGCCTGCATTTCACTGTGGAGATCATCTTAGACCACCAATGCAGCTGTGATGTGGGTTGGGGCATCCATAGTTCTTGTTCCTATACATCAGACTGAACCTTAACCCCAACTGGAATCTGTGGTGAAGTCAGGTCAACACTTGGGACTCTGCAGTCTACGTCTTTTACTGTAATAATCTTTGCATAGACACATATGATATTCTGTCCTGACCAGTGGTAAAATGTCACACATATTTTGTCATTTCTCAAATGGATTTTCAGTTCCAGCACTATTGCCTTGTGTGATGTATCGTCACTGATAGAACTGCAGCTACTGATTTGTGAACAAAAACACACTGATTGACCAGATGCTGCTGCTCATCACTTGTCATACCTTTCTATTGTCTCCTTCCACGCTCCCCCCTCAGCTATCCCTCCGTTTCTTTATTACTAAGTGTCTCCTCAACCTTTTTTTCTCATTGGTCTCTCTCGGGGCTGCTCTGCTTGGAGCTCTCGCTAAAGCCTGTCAACCGTGTTCCTTCCAGTGACTCAGCATATTGACAAGCTGTCTGGCGAGCAGCTGGGTCCGTATGAAACCAGTTGTCTCGGCCCAAACAGGGTCTGAGCACCAGAACCTGCCCGGGACCTTTAGAAGGGGATTTGATAGAAATGCTATCAAGTCTGGTCCCTCTGTCCTGCTAGCTTTCGTGTGTCTGGGTTTAGAAAAAAAAGGATGCTAGTTGGAGGAGATCGTTAATAGCTCGGCATGCTGCTGTCATGAGTTTAGGGGGAGGGCGGGGCAAAGAGACACCAACTGCAGGGGCCTAATGAAATGAAGAAAATGAAAATTGATGTCAGTGTTTGTGTGCCACCGACAGATTCTGCATTTTTCCACTGATATGATGAAACAAAAGCAGCGTCAAAAGGAAGATCACCATCAAAAACACAACGGGTCTCCTCTCAAGGTCTTTCAGCTAATTACTTTTAGTTGATTTAATTTTTTAAATTTTGCTTTGAACGCTATCTCCTGACAGATGAAGGGGGCGCACAACAGAGCTTCATAGCCGTGGATGTGTCATAACACAGATGGACCCCGCGATCAGAGCATCAATAATGAGAAAGATGATTATCTACGACTTCAACAACTTGTCCCTGAACCCACTGTAACACAGGAGCACAGACTCAGTCCACCTGTTCCTCACGTCTTTGCTCTCTAAAGCAGAATTCATTCTCCTTCCTCCTCCTTTGATCAGATTTTAATTTCTGGTCTGGACTAATCTCTGCCATCTGGTCCCTGATTCCCACTGGACTATGATGCTGCAATTATGCTAAGTTTGATTCAAGATTTGGGTCAGAAATATTATGGTTGTTAGTTTTCCAAATGCTTCCAATTCAGCATCATTTGGTGGTTTTCTCCAAAGCAACTTGGACTGGAACAGACAATTTGGAGTTTAGTTTCTTTCCCAAAAACATGGCGATCAAACCACTAACCCAACTATTAGTGGATCCACACAACTTCTGCACAGCTGATGCAACAGGCTCACGGATAGTGTGACCCAGCCACACTACTAAGAGCGGAGGGGATCAACAAGAATATCCATCTGTCGATTATGAGTCCAGGATTTTTCTGTGGTTGCAAAGAGGTGAGGTGCTGAGGAGCACTCGAGCAGTGGTCAACAGGGATGTCGAGATTGCTTTTAGGAAAAGCTCCTTCATATTCATTACAATTCAATACAAATTCAATACAATACCACCGTCTTTGGCCACCTTCAAGAGCCATATTAAGGCGTGACTTAGAGCTGAACAAACATGTAACCACCTCTTATTCACACTGATGAATTGTTCTATTTTTTATCTGTTTCATTTTCTTTCATACTGTTTCTTGCTGTCTTACATAGCTAGCTTTACTAACCGTGCTTATGCACATCTACTGTATGATTGTTATAAATGTCCTCTGTCTATTACACTCAAACATCAAACCTGCCTATGTTGGACCACAGATGGAAATTAGCCCCCGGGCTATAATCTGGCACATTTACGTGTACATTGTATGCTTTCATCAATGTGCATTGTCCTGAAATAATAAATAAAATAAAATAAAATAAAATAAATAAAATTCTACAGCAGCTCTGCTGAGGAATCAACAGAAGATTTGCAGAGTTGAAAACTCAAAAATCCTTTCAAATCAAATCAAATACTTTCCCTTAGTGAGGTTGCTTCTTTTTGTGAGTCGCCACTTTATCTCTTAAGGTTTATAACTGGTAAAAAAAAGCAGCACACTCAGATTTCACTTCTATGTAAACATGGGCATCAAAAAAAGTGGCCTTCTGCAGGATTGGTCTGAACACTTTCTATGTGCGCCATCTTTCTCGAGAAGACAAGTGATTAATAAAAAGAAAAAAAAAAGAAAAGAAGAAAAGCTTGTGCAGAGAATTTAAGTTGATTCACTGCTGTAAATAAAAAAGAACTAACTTAGAGAGTTGCCCCTTGTAAGAGTGAAGGACAGCTGTATCTATGGCAGTGGCTCTACAGCAGGGGGCAGACAGGCAGTGAGCATACAGCTCAGATGTATTTACACCCCAGCATGGATGATCCCTCATGATCAGCACACGAGAACATGGTCTATTAGTAATATTTCTTTTCATTAGTAATTAACCTGCACAACTGTGTAGTAGCAAGCCTGCACAGGCGGGTAACACATATGTTATGGTGTGTTGTGGCATCAGGGAATTCTCCTGATGGAACGCATCACAGTCCTGTTTTTCAACAGCGGCGGCCGTCACCTTGCTAGATTTCCCAGCAGCAACCTGAGTCGACCACATTTCATCACTACAACGCCACACCTAGACCTTGACCCCTCTCAGCGGACAGAAAACCCGAGGATGTTGAAGTATGCGCCGCTGCCCTCCCACCCCACCGCGCTCTCTTCGCTTTAACAATAAAAACCTGAACTGGTCCTAACAAGAGCAAAGTGTGCAAGAAGATACAGCAACAGGAAGAACAAACCGTCTGAAATTCTCCACACATTCCAGATATTTCTGAGGGAAACGAATATCAGCCCCCACATGACACACACAAAAAAAGAATCAGATTGCTCCGAGCAGACAGTGTGCTCGTTTCCCCGAACTACACACACACACACACACACACACACACACACACGCATGCACGCGCACACACACACAGCTGCATTAGTGATATCTTGTATGAGTCATTAAGATCAATGCTGTGTGGAAGTGCCATTTGATGGGACATTCGCTTAATGAGGCCGAAGCTGAAGTCGACTTCTGAAATACTCTCGTTCTCATTCAAGAAACATGACCTTTGTGAAATTACAGAGCACATACCTGCGTCTGTCGGCCCGAGACACATCCTGCTATAAATCACATGTCGGGGTGTAACAGCTCATATTCACATGTTTTACATGCCTTATAAATACTTACATACATGTTACAGGGGACCACACGGACATATCGGCTTACAGAAAGGCATGTATTTATGAGTGTCCATGTGTTTTCTATGTGCTAAGTAATAACAGTCCATAAAGGGGGGTTAATGTAATGTTAAATTTACCACTTTATGGCTGAGTTATTACTGCCCACACCTAGATTCTTTACATAACTACGGTATGCTAACTAGATGTTAATGAACACCAGCGTTCGCCCAACATCATTAATCACACCTCATTTCTGATGATGGGGAATAAAAGGCTGATTTAGATTTAAGTCAACTGCCACTGGAGATTACCTGAGAGTAGCTTATAACTCAGTCCATCAGAATCTTTTGTTTAGAGCTTAAGATCACAGTTGTTTAGTGGTTTTTGAGGGTATGTGTTTGAACAAAAGGCGCTGTCTTTATAACAAATCTTCCATGAACAGCTCACAACACTTGTGTAACGTGGGTGAGACATTTGGTCCGACATTCCTGAGCGCTTCCAACACCTGTCAGAGACGATCTGTCATAAGTCGAGGAAGAGAAGGAGCATAAGCAAGCAGCTCTGCTGCTGGGAAGCATGGACGGGCTCTAATTTATCATATGAATGCTGTTCGCTGTTGCAAAACGGTTATCTCGTCTTTTTCGGAGTAAAGGGCTGTGGGTGCCGCCTCAGTAATGCAGAGAGATTTTACCCGACATTCATCAGGGGGTAGTGATAGCCAAGAGCATCCTGGGGGACCCCGACCGCTTTGCTTCAGCTCCACACAAAGACTGGGCCTGCACGGAGCAGCTCCTTGTCTAATTATACTGCAGGAAAAATAGCTCAAATGACTTCATTTTAATGCAGCAGGGACTGCTGGAGAATTTACTCCACTTTATTGACTGAGAGCAGGGAGGAATCCTTTACCCCCACAAACACACAGGAAGTTTTCTTTTTTTTTCTTAAATCCAAACCAACACGGTGCATCAGCCAGGTGCAACGTTGTTAATGTTAATACTCGAGCGAAAACAGAAACAGCAGCGTTGTTTTTCAGGTTGATGATGTGTTTAACTGGGGGGGGGGGTGGAGACAGAGACGGAGGTGGAGTAGGAGATGGAGCTGAAGCGTCTCTGGAGACAAACAGTTTAAAGGTCACATACTGTATGTCAAGAGCCAAGCGTACCTCAGAGGTAGGTCATGAGCTGAATCTGTAAGAAGGGAGGTTAAAAAAAAAAAAAAAAAAAGAGGGAGGGTGAGGGAACTGAGAGAGAGCGAGACGTGAACGGAGAAACAATGAGCATATGCGTGAAAGAATACGAGAGAAAGGGGGTCAATGAAAAGTTAGAAATCTCTAAAATATTTTTTTTTTAAATACATACAGCTGAGGCTCCTCAGGATCTCGTTAATGTCGCAGGTGTTTGGTCATAAAACAAAGGACTGATCACATCTGGACCAAATATCATTCACACTCAGAGCTGATGAGATGTTTCATTGTAGCACCGGAGGAAATCTCATCTTCAGAAGTCATTAGTGAACATTATGTGGGAATCGTGAATATCTGAATGAAAAATTTTCTGAATTTGTTTCCACCCACACAGTCAAGCTTTGAGCATGACTTGCTCAAGGCTTGTTGATCACATCCCCCCCAACACAACCGTTTATTAGCAAGAACCATTTTCCAGCTTGTGAATGAGCCAAATACAGAAGCAAAGCTTTTGCGCTATAAATGCACACGAGCTAAATTACAGCAGTACCCCCGACAAGCTTAGTGCCCCGTTTACCCAGTCATGTAGCCAAAAATAGGGAGAGTTGGATTTTCTAGGAGAGTGTGACTGGTTAACGAAGACTCAGCAAAACTGACAGCAACCGACTCCTTATTTAATAGTCCATTTGGTTAATTAAATAGGAGGCAGTGCAAGAAGAATTTTCGGCTGGTTGTATTATCAACAGCTAGAACTAATTAGTGTCAAGACGCTGTTTAATTACGGAAACCATTTTGGAATTATACACACCATTAGACTGTTTTCCCTTCCCCGTCAATAGTGTATCAGGCAGAGAAAGAAAGGGTTGAACGGGGAACAACACAGAGAGAGACAGAGAGGACGGAAAACTTGATAATTTTTTGACTGGTAAATATTCATTTCACTGTTAAAGGCACAATCTCTGCTTCTTCTACAGTGACAGTGTGAGGTAGTGAATAAAAAGGGCTTTACTCCAAAACAGGCAAATGTAATAATAAAAGGCTGCCAACTCTGTGAAAACTGAGTTCATGCTTTTATTTAGATACTTGATTATATCAATTATCATCCCACTGTTGTGCTACCAACTCAGCTGCATTGTGTGTGTGTGCGTGTAGGCTTTTTATTTGTGTGCACACGCAATTGTGTATTTTCCTCTGCAGTCTTGGCCGTGACAGCCCCGGCAGAGAAGTTCAGTAAGGGGCGCCACGATTCGGCTGCTATCTGATTCGCTGTCATTCAGCTCGCGCCATGGCGGCACTGAGAGCTCTCACCACCTCTATGATGTGCCTTTCTTCTTCTTACCCTTCTCTCTGTCCCCAGCTCTTTCATTCTCCCTGTTATCTTGTTCCCGTCCGCTGCTCTGAAAGGGTTTTATTTTTTCCTCTCGCCCACTTCTCTTCCAAACATCAATCAAAGCCTTTATCTGCAATGCGAAAATTCTCATTACTGGTTCCTTAAGAAGTCATATCGCCACAGAAGCGGCAACTTCGGTTTGAACTTCTTCTGTGCTCTTCTCTGTGTCTCTGTGTCTGTGCATCCTGCTCCACTACTTTTGTTTTTAGAGGTGTCAGTCTGATCAGCGGAGCAACTCACAGTTCATCATCTCTTCTCTGTACCGCTGAGCATATTTACATGTTGCCGTTTAAATGACTTCTAATTGCAGTGAGTGCACAGTACACAGGAGCACATGACTTCTACACGTGTTCAAACTCGACCTCTCCTTGTTTTGGGCTTCGTTTTCCGTTTTCCACATTAAATCACACAGACACAAGGTGAAAACAATCATGGCCACACTTCTTCAGCTGGTAATCATTACTATGAGGGCCTTAAGTGCATTTGCCTATTAAGTTTTTGAGTGGGTTTTAATTCCTGGATTGATAGCCATCATTAATGAGTGACTACTGACCTATCATTATGCAAGGGAAGCCACAGCTCCGCTCAGCCAAAGAGCTTTTTTCTTTTTTCTTTTTCCTCTTCTTTCCTAATTGAGGCCCCCTGGTGGTTTGAGCCTTCGGATTTGCTCAGTTATAGTGGCTATGAACTAAAAATAAACACACAGAGAACTGACCCAAAGGCTGCGACGCCTTCTGCCCCGCACACACACATGCACACACACTCACATACGCACACTGCAGTGTGACCGACGTTGTCCTCAGTCAAAGGAGTCAACGTCCTTGAGAGACTGGCATGTTGGCTCACTTGGCAGCTTGTCCTCTCTCTCTCTCCCTCTCTCATATCCTCCTCCTCCTCCTCCTCATTCCTTTGCTTTGCTTTCCCTACATCAGGCTGAGTAGATGGTTCATAACAAAACGCTGTTTGGGGAGGGCAACACAGAAATCGGACATGGCCGCCTCTGCTGTGCCCGCTGATCCGCTTTATCTAGGTGCCAGCACATGCCGACGTTTGTCCCACAGTGGGGGGAACTTTCTGGCAAAATAAGAAAAAGGAATGAGCGGTTTTTATCTTGCCTGCTTGGATTTTTTTTTCTTTTACTGCTTCATGAAATAGTTGCTTGCTCAGAGATTAAGGAATGGTTTGCCTTGGAAGGAATTCGGGATATTCTAGACGCAGAACTGTTGAGGCTGTTTGACGAAACATATAATCTAAAGTAAAGTTCACAGGAACAACCTCACCACAGTGGTCTACAAAAATATCATTCATGATACCCCCCTCCTCAGCACACGAAACCACACACACGCATGCGCTCGCAAACACACTCATATACACAAACGCCACCGCGAGTACTCGTTAATTTCTGAAATGTAGTGATGGAGTTCTGTTGTACGGCTCCCTTTTCCAGAAGACTGCAATTCTTCACTCGCTGGTTCAGCAAAGACAGCTCCGTTGTTCATAACGTGTAAATACCTCACACTTCAGTTTCCACATTCATGAAGGAAACTGAAATGCCAAAATTAGTTCAAAAATATGTTTGCTCTGGGCCCTTTATCATGTTGCTGAATGTCTGAGGTCTCGTGAATAGAACAGAATCAATGTAGGGGTCGAGTTACAGACAAGGGGCGACCAGCAGTGCATCAAAAGTCAATAGATGCATATTATTCATACACACACACACACACACACACAAATATTCACACACTTTCCTTGTTCAGTGACACAAGGTGGTTCAATTTATCTGCCTCACCTCAATCTGTGTCAGGGAGCAGTAGTGGCTCAGTCTAATAAAGACTCCATAAACCAACTCTGAGAGGCAGTAACTGTTACTACTGCTACTGCTGCACAGAGATCATGCAGTAACATTTGATTTGTAGAGAAAGCATGATCGATCAAACTTTGTTTTGAATCAATGGTTCCCAAAGTGTTGTTTGAGACAGTGGGTGGGTGGGGAAGTAAAATGGGTACATTTATTTCTTTCATTCACGCACGGGAGGTAAGCAGAACAAATATGCACAGATTGATATTTGGATCACAAAGTTTCACACTGCAAATGCTTTCTCAACCACAAACAAAGAAATGAGATTGTGAATGACATGATCTCATTGAACAAATATGTTCTCAGATGGGATTCCACTGGAACGGTGCTACGAGGCTGCAGCCATGCAGCTCTACAGGGCTGCAGTGCATGGACACAGCAGAGCTAAAGTCAACATAATAAAATACCGTCATGTCTATTAGGACTGGGTATTGCTACTGTGTCCCTGACTCAATTAGATTCCATTCAATATTGACTCATTTGGAGATATTTCTGTTTCAATACCAGTTTTGCTTGGATATGAAAGAGATTTTCACAAAACTAGAGCAGCAAATCTTACAAAGATTAATGTTTTCTTTAAAAATTGACCTCAGAGTTGTAATAAGAATGTACTTTTTATTGAACATGAGCCACAGAAGTCAACAGTACTGTACAATGTGGCTGGTAGCACAATACAATGTAATAATTTTCTGAAAATGTAATAAAATTTGCACTTCACTTGAGTGAAAATGTAATAAAACCCAATAATGTAATAACTTTACCAATAATGTAATGAAATATCCTGACTGACTGTAATAACATTTTTACCGATAATGTAATATCTTATTACATTATTGATGATGTTATTACATTATTGGGTTTTATCGATTGAGTTAAGGGCAAATTTTATTACATTTTCAGATGTTATTACATTTTCAGGAAATTATTACATTGTAGGGTGCTACATGGCTTTGTATCTTTCATGTGAAGCTTTGCTTCCGTCACCTCTTCTTTCCTGTCCTTACTTTAGAAATCCAAAACACTGCCAGACGTGACATCTGCCTTTAGTCTTTATGGTGGATTTTAGTAGAGCGGCTTCGTCACGGTTTACTTCACCATCTCTGACGAGGACAGATCTAGTCGAAGTCACACACGAGATCTATATGAATCAGGAGAACATTTTCTTAAACCCAAGCCCTAATGTCTTCCACAGTTTGTGTCACTTGGTGAACACTTATTCTTATTTATTATTTGGCTTAACAGTTAAAGTCACATGAAATGGAGGGGCTGGGAGTTGAACCACCAACATCTTATTTCAGCGTTAGCGTACTACATAACATTTACTAGTCAGGCTTTGAGTTTTGGACAAATCAACTATTTTCACTTGATGACGATGTTTATCTTGTTTTACTTGTCATTTCCTGGTTACCCTCAGGGGTTGTGTCCATTTTTATGTTCATCAGTGTTCAACCACCAAAGTCATTAGGGTACATCCTCTGAGCAGCATGAATTTTTCAAGCTTAATTTTGTTAGGAATATCTCACTAGAGAAATGAAAACTTTGATCTCTTGGTGGAATGAGCGACCATGTCTGTAAAAAATCCAGTCCATGTAAATGTAGTTGTAGAAATAATTGTGATTCTGCCTTTGTTAAAACAGAATTAAATGAAGCCATGTGGCTGATTGCTACTAATTTGTTGCTGCTAATATGAACAAAAGGATTCCTGTTATCAATAACCCTGTTACAATAACCAATCAGACATGACAACTGTAATCAGTATGGTCCCAAACACCCATGATGACGAGCTTAACTAAATGATTTCCACCCATCCACAGTTTTTATTAACACGGAGACGTTGAACACTGGAGGTCAAGATTACGCTGTTTAACATTTTTTATGCTCCTGATGCGGCTCATGACCTCAATGTTACAGTTGTTCCTCTGTGCACAAGAAACAGTTTGTCCTTGGCAGCAAGTATAAATAAGAGATTAAAAAGAAGGAACAGTCTAATCATCTGCACGACAAACTGGGTTTTAAATGCTCGACCAGCATCGCATTGATGTCTGATGACAAAATTTAAAAAAAAGGAGGAAAGAAAGGAAAAAGAAAACAGGCAGGAACGTTATGTAAGGTCATGATGCTTTGTGGCATCGTAGACAAAGGCGGAGAGATTGTGGTCGCATTCTTTTTTTTTTTTTTTTTTTTCTTTAGTTTTTCTAAATGAGCCATCAGGAAATAATTCTTACCCACTGGGAAGAGGATTTAGGCTAATCTTCAATTAGGTTTCACTTATATCTCAATTTCTTTTCTATTAGAAATATATCAGCAGTATTAAGAGAGGATCTACAAAGAAGATGCCCTGTGCGTGTTTAATGCCAGAGCTAACTGTGCTGCTAATATTAGATAAAGATTGTGTTTGCTCAGCAGCTCCAAACTTGCTCCTGTTAACGTGACTGCTCTAATCCCACAGTCCTCTTAGTCATTAGGATATCAGTATTTATCCGTGACCCGCAGGGACATGCGACTCTCAGCCCAAATGTGGCTAGCCACTGCCATGTTAATTGCGCCTCTGACACATACTTTGAGGGGAAACTGCAGCGTATGCCAATTGTTGAGGTGAAGCGGGGCCTCAATCAGCCTGCGTTCATCACTACTTGGAGACGACAGGATGTTTTTTTTTTGTGTGCATGTTTTTTGTTGAGTCCAAGTTCAACATGTTTTATATTTTGAATCAAACAAACCCCAGAAAAAAAGAAAGAAAAAAGGAACAATACCACCACCGCATTCCTGACTGTGGTGGCTACACAGCAGAATGAGATCCCGGCCTTCTTCCCTACAGTACAATAACACAAGCAAATGCTGCTGTTGTTTCTTCTTGCGCATGCCGCTGACAGCTCACACCGCACCGCACCGCACCACAACACAACACAACACACCCGCCCTCACTGCCTTATCTGAATATTTATGAATGTTGTTGAGCGGCCACATTCCATTATCGGAGAGATTGCCTGGCGTGGGGCTCCCAATCCTTTCACCCTGCTCACGTCCGTCTGATGGGAGTCCTGCACTTCATCCAATTGCAGTCTGTATTTCACCATGCTTGACTGCCACCAGTGTTGCCCGTGTTATGGAGAAAAATGAGAGGCAAAAACACAGTATGGGGAGAGGTAGAGGGTGGCGGGAAGTCGAGTCAAACAAGAAAAAAAAAAGAAAATCTATAAAGAGGGAAGGGTGAATGGCATTTTCAAGGTTACAAAGCGTAGACTGAATCGACTAATTCTGTGAGGTGGAAACGTGCACCTCCCCGACACAGAGGTATGCGTCAAACTTTCAGGGCAAAGGTAAAACAAAAAAACCTGCCACTGTGAGGAGACGTGGATGAACGCCAACGTGTCTACACTCAAGTTTTCCCTCCTCTTATCCGTACCTCCTGTAACAAGCGACTCCAGACTACCAGATTTATTAGCGAATCTTGGGCTGTCCACGGAACTGAGCAAACAAGAGGTGGTCAAGGAGCTGAAGCAACTCCACCACTTACACAATGTTCTCATTGTTCCACCCGTCTGGTTTAGAAGTGGGTGTATTTGACTAACATCCTCTATTCACCCTGCTGAAAACAAACACTGGTGAATAGGGAGGGGAAAGGCTGACCCAAAACCGCCTGATAAGAATCAGGTCCAACACTGAGGTTTTCTTACCCACCTCTGTAATTAAGGGGAGGTTTCCTGAGAAGATATGAAATACACACAAAGGTGGATGAGGTTTTTATGTAAAGGAATTACACTGGGTCAATAATAAACCACTTGAAACAGAATGAAAACGCCTGTGATTTCTATTAAAAGCTAAAGTTTACCTCCCCCAGCAGGTGCAACTTTGATCACACTCTTGCTATGAAACTCTCAATAAGGAGAAAAGGGCAAGGATTTCGAGAGAAATTCTTAAAAGTTCTCACAAAAGTGATGCCACTCTAAGACACGCACAACGCTGCCGTGTCATCCTGTTTTTTGGACACTGTTTAATAAGAAAGAAGACAAATATAAGAAATGTTCATGTCTTCCTACTCACAAAAATCCAAAGGAGATGCTGATGAATAAATACACCGTGGCAAAAAAAAAAAAAAAAAAAAAAAAGTGGGCTGTTCTGAAGAGAAAAGAGAAAACAGACTCGGAGCCAAAAATGCACACAAGGAATTTTCTTTCTTTTTTTAATGTGAGAGGCGTGATTTCATTGAAGTCGGCCGTGACAAGAGCCAATGCTGCCAACGCACACACCTGATTTTTACGGTGTGTCACTTGTCCGCCTCTTCTGGTTTGTAATCTATATTCACCACAAAGGCCGGACACATGACGCTAACAGGGACAAGAAAGTAATTTAAAAACAATCCCAGGCCACGGGGTGAGTCTGCGGCTCTGTTTAAATGAGAAACGCGGGTGAGGACGGGTTCTCAGATGATGGCGACGGATGACGCCGAGGCCACACGAAAACCTTGATGTATTGCTGCACCTGCTGCTTCTCACCGATTACTCACTCTCGCTCACACGTTCAAGGTCTCGCTGTGATCCGGTGTCTCTGACATAACAACCTTCCCTTTATGAAACCCTCCTGCCACCAGACGTATGAATCTGAAGCCCCTTCACCTCCAGACACATGTTTACATAAACATGTGCCTCCAAAAGAATGTAGGCCCACATTTAATCAGCCTCTCAACGACTACTCTGCTGTCAGTTGTCATTTTGATGCAAATGCATATTTAGCTGCCGAGTGCTGGTGCATGATAGCATCCATGTTCATGTTCCCTCTCTCTCTCTCTCTATCTCTCTCTCTCTCTCTCTCAGACACGTATCGACAGAAGTGGAGGTCAAGCATGTGGAGCAGCCGCCAGCTCTTTGTGTGCTGTGTAGGTTCAGCATGCATCACAAAAAGCACCACAGAGCTGCAAGTAATTGTGATACCATGACTCTTGTGGTAAGTGTCAGTTGTAGATCTCATGTTATATCATGGCCTTTCGCGGGATGTCACTCTCATTTGTTTTTTTTTTTTTTGTTGCTCTTTGAGGAATGACCTTCCAAAAAATGTCACAACTGTCCCGACAAGTCCCTGTGCTAGAGCGAGATAAGACACAACAATGTGCCCCCAGCTGGTAATTAATGCTCGGGCAGGGTCGGCATAGGCTGGGTGAAATCTTAGAAAGGGCACGAGTAGGATGTGTGTGTTTGTGTGTGCAGGAAAAGCAGTAGAAAGCATCTCACATTCTGACAGGTCCAATTATGTTTAAACTTCTGCAAAGAGGAGGCGAGAATAGGAATTTGCAACGTGGGAGACTCGATCCATCACAATAGACACTTGATAAGACTTGTTTTGCCAAAATGATGTGACAGCGGAAGCTGTGTCCACATGCAGCTGGATGGGAAAAAAGATAATGATCAGTGGTGTTTGCTGAACCAAGACCACATCCAGACCAACATTAGCGCTGTTAAAAAGAAGCAGCCCACTCATGTTCAGTGTGTTTCTAGTTCAACAAACATGACCCAACCTTGTCAGCAACAAATTACAACATTGAACTATATTTACAGTTGTGCATTTAAGGGCTGCAGCATTATCACTCACCCTAACACTATGGTGGCTAGTTTTTTTATACTGCTGTTATAGAAAAAAAAGACTCTGGAGTCTTCACACATTCAGCAAAGCAAATACAGTTTCTGTGGGGAATATGATTAAAGGATCCTTATGGGATTTCCATCCTCTAGTGGGTCTGTTTTTTTCTGAGTAGGTCCCTGTTTTTTTGCTTTAAGTAGGTCTGTGCATGTGGGTGATGTGGTGCATGCTCCTTCCAAGTGTTTCACACCATTCAAGTGATCTACAGGTGGTGATAACATGTCAAGATGTGCTGCATTGCACCAATAAAGACCAGGAGGACTGCAAGCAATGTCAGGTTTTTAAAATACAACTCCACAGGGCATCATTAAAGAACGGCACAGCCTCACCATGTACAATTCATCTATCTGGAGTCATAAATAGATGAAAGTCAATTTCAAACTGTCTGTCAAACCTCCTTTCAAAGCGGCACTAGACACATATTTGGCTTTAACTTATAGTAAGGAACTAAATGTTAAATGCATAATGTAACATCTGTATATTAACAACACCATCAGTGTTTAGACTGGTTCTCTAACTATCACAGTTCTGTCAAAACACTCTTCGAAAAAAAACGAATGAGGCCTTATTTACGACAGAACTCGAGGAGGATCACACTTTTCTTTGCTGTTGCCTTCAGTAACAGTATCTTTGGTGGATGGTGTAATGACCAAAGTAACTGTGGAAAAAGTGCAGTAAAGGCAGTAAAGAGGGTGGAAAAGAAGAGCGACAAGACTCATGAGGATTAAAAACCTCGGTGAGTGACAAAACTTGTCTATTTATTATATAAAACCAGGTGTTTTACTGTCTTCATCACAGCACCGACAACAGCAAGAAATCTGGTCTTTGCAACAACAACCACAACAATAGTAAAACCACTTAGAAACACTAGTGGAGGAAAAGTTGTTTCCACTTAAACTTGCAGTATAAATGTCTGCTACATTACTTTGTAATATGAATAATTCTTTTGGAAAGCTACAAATACCAGTTATCTCTGTGTTTTTTTTTTATCTGAACAACATCCTAAAATGTGTAGTTGAGAAGTTTTCATTTAGCAGAGATTCAGCGTGTTTACTTTGTGACACTGGATGAAACTAAAAAAACCTTTGACCCTGCAGTAGGAGGGTGAATGGACCGGCGGAGGTACAGTCATGCCCTGAGATCAGCAGGGTTCAGATGAGCAGCTCTAAAGTGATTAGGTCTGGGTGCAGTGGCCTGTAGAGAGCAGAGCAAACAGAGGGAGACAGGCAGCAGAATAAGGTCCTATTGTACCAGTGTGAGAGGTGGAGGAGAGGTGAGCTGTGATGGCCTACACACCGTTAGTCCACAGTGTTTGCTTTGACTTGCTTCATTTCATTGTGACAGTGCGAGTTTTGAAACTGCATATAGAATTGGACGGGACCTTGGTTTGTCAGCGCTTTTTAGCGCTTTAACTGACGGCTCAGTCAATACAGTAAACAAACAATCTGAAGGCCGATAGTTTTATGTGAGGCTTGTGTGTGAACAAGTGTGTGTGAACAAGTGTGTGTGTATTTGGGTGAGCACGTGTTTCAGTTCCACCTTGGGTAATGATGCAAGGCCCTGACATTTCTACAAAGCTATGTCCTCTTTCTGACGGTCGTATTGTTGACAGTCACAAAGTGAGCATGAAATCATCACTACAACCAATGAAGCAGCTGGGTGAGGGTATGTGAGTATGTGTCCGGGCCCCTTCAACCCCAGGAACTAGTCACAGTCCTTAGAGAGAAGTTCTGCTGAACAGCAAAACAGCTCTTTACAAAGCCAGGAAGGAAAAACCTGAACGGGGAGCAGCAGCAGCTTTAAGGCACCTGGTCCTAAGTGTGTAAGCAACAATAGATGTACAATAGAAATGAGATTACATCATGTGTTCCTAAGAGGTCCGTGGGAGGTGAAGAGGTGAATGACTTTTGATGGAACAGGACAGAATGTAAAGCACCAAACGGAGTCAGTTCAAACATGTTAAAACACGTAAGGTGGAGTTTTCGCAGAAATTCATGAATCATTCTGTTTTCAGGTCGACTGTCCCCGTTCCATTATTGAGAATGCAATATCTCAAGAATGCCTTGTGATAATCTTTTCAATAATCTGTGGACTCAAGGATGATTTTAATCAGATTTTGGTGGAAAAGGTAAAAATTCAATGTCACTGCGACATCAGAAAATCCATTTATTTGTGTTAGAAGGCAAATTTGGCACAAATGTTCAACTTCGACTCAAAGACTGACTGATTAGATTCAAAATTTAAAAGGTTTAAGGTCAGTATGACCCTGACAAAATACATATTGGTCCTGTAGATGTGATTTCTGAGGATACGTCTTCACATTGGGCCAAAATGTTTACTAGGACTAAAAGATTTTTGATCAATGTTCAACTGTGAATATGCTATATGTGGAACTTCATGACATCTGGCACAAACATTCAATGGACTAAAAGATGAATTGGTTAGTTTTTAGTGGCTGAAGGTCGACGTGAAGTTTGGCGTCATATTATTTCTAACTATGTTCTAACAAAAAAGTATATTTGTGTCATCTTTTTTAAACTTGAGGGGTGAATCACACATTGCAGCTACACTGAGCTCAGATTATCTCCACTCAGTTCCCGTCAATATTATTTATACAACCCAAAATCACAAGTTAGTCTCAGAGGGCTTTGCAGTCTGTACAGAACATGACACCCTCTATACTTAGACTCTCAATTTGAATTATCTGAATCTGGATCCATCTGACACCCTAAAGTCTGCTGAGAGTCCATGGAGGTGTTATCTGCCTCTGTTGGCAAGAAAGGGCAGAATTTCAGCTCTTAAAGATACTTAATGTTCAAACCGGCACCTACAACCTGAATATAAGATATGAGCAGCGAGATATGAAATTTTGATCAAATATGTCTCACTGACCCATTTAAGCCTAGACAGCATAAGGAACATGCATACTTTTATACAGCATGTTCCTTTTTTCATCTGTTTTAACTCAGAATAAAAACGCCCTGATGTTTCTTTTATCATTAGATATATATATATATATATATATATATATATATATATATATATATATATATATATATATATATATATATATGTGTGTGTGTGTGTGTGTGTGTGTGTGTGTGTGTATATGTATACATAGATACATAGAGTATACATGGAGAATAATTAAAATGTTTAATGTCCAGTATACATCCACAATAAAATATAACAAAGGGTTTGGCCTTTCATGAAACACTAGATGTGATGAAAATGCGATAAAGCTTCACTGGCTGAAGGATGTGAAGTTTAATTTTATATCTAGCTGTTAAGTGGAGGCTGGATGGAACTGTGGTTGTTGGTCTAAAAACTATTGATCATTCCCTAATGTCTTAAATATTAGTAATGATTTTCCACAACACAATGGTTTGTGTGAGTTTTAGCTCACACAAAGATGCAAAGACACTTATAATACAGAGAGGAGAGAGAAGACAGAGATCACACACTGACATTCACACAGGCACACACTCGGGTCAATTCTACCTCATCAGCTCTTAAATTAATGAGGGTGGTCCAGACACCGTGTTGGTAATGAGACAATTAACTCCTCATCTGGCATTTTCATTCAACTGCTCTTGAACAACACAACAACGAACAGCCTCGAGCGCAGGAGTCAGAGAGCAGGTGGAGGGTGACGGCGACGTCACGGAGGCGAGGGAGGCGGGTAAACAAAGTAATTCAGGTAATGTCACAGACGACGACAGATGACTGAGAAGACGAGGGAATAGTTAAACAGGGCCGGGTCAAAGAGCGCGGAGGAGCTGGAGTGTGAGGTGAGAAAGGACGGCAGAAAATATCAACAAGGTTGATTGAGGAGACGGATAAATGAGAGGAAGGAACAAGCACAAGAACCTGAAGCAATTACCCACCATAGCATGTCCCTGTCCTTCTTCCTCCGTGCCGCACTCACAGGAGAGGGGTGAAGGTGTGAGAGTGGTGAGAGCTGTCAGCAGAGCTGAGCTGACCTCATCAACAGGACGCTCCCCTGGTGAGCTACAGGACACTTAAAGAGTGTAAAGGCCGTCCATACAGGAAAGCGCACATCAGCTTTATCATGGTGAAAACACCAACAACCAGCAGCAGGGAAAATATAAAAATACAGTGTATGAGGGACGGTTACGCTAAAAAGGCAGCGAAGTGAGGGTGTTGGAAGAACCATCTGTATTGTTAGCTTGTGAATTACTGCTAATAAGCTAGATGCTAACACATCATGTCACCAGAAAGATACAATCCTGTCAGGTGAGATTTTGCTGTTTAAAGTTGCAGGTAATTAGAGCTTAAATTCATGATTTATGCTAAAAAAAAGATGTGTTGTGTGAGGTCACAGTGATCTTTAACCACCAAAAGCTAACTAGTTCATCCTTTTCCTACAGATACTGCACATTTAAGAGGACAAAAACATGTTTAGGTAAAAATGTTTTGGCTAAATTTGACTCAGTTCATGCTCCTCAATGTATTTTTGAGATATTGTTCACTAGATTGGGATGAACAACCTGGAAACCTGCCTTCAGCCATGGATATCATCACTGTGTCCTGGAACAAATCTATAGTTATGGTGAGCTGTTCCTCATTTGATATCAGTTCTTCACATTACTATATCAGTGTATTTATTCTTTAGTGAGTTGGAAAGAAACATCCTGCAGCTGCGGTTACACCTCCTCCCTGGTGTGCTCCTATTCTGTACAGCATCTCTACACAGGCCTTTATGGATGACCCTATTTAACATGTAATCATGTCGCAATAAGGAATACTATTTCAATATGTCCGCCGACGTGTGTGTGTGTGTGTGTGTGTGTGTGTGTGTGTGTGTGTGTGTGTGTGTGTGTGTGTGTGTGACTAAGGAGAAATTGATGAGCCCTTTGTCAGATGAGGCTCATTCATGTTGCTCAGTGATGCCAAATGCCCGAAGACTAAGATGCATGAAGGAGATGGTTCGACTGCTGCTGTGTCAGGGAGAAGGAAAGGAGGAGGGTTATTATGACGTAGTATTGATCCAAGTTGGCAAAACAAGGCCAGAATGCAGGAAGCTACGGTGGGGGACGGATGCTAATCGATCCAATCCCCTGATGCAGGACAAAGCGCAGGATTATAGATGTTTGCATGAAAAAGAGAATGGATATGGGCTCGTTTGGACGGTTAGACAGGCTGAATGAGAGATAAAGATAGATTGGACAGATAAATCTAAGGGAGCTGAGAGATGAAACATGACTGACGCAGAATTTACATCATGAAAATATCACCGTTAATACAGCGGATGTGATTTCGAGTTATATCAACTTTACAAATGGTTTTATGTAACAGTCTGTGTTTGGAATCATGCCCGGTCATAATCTGGCCAATGTGGAGACAAAGAGCTTCACCAGGCCTGGTCACTTAATCCCTCATACTCACCGCACACTCACTAGATACATAAAAAGGCATAATTTAGCTTATACGCTGAGAAGGAAATAGAAATGACAAAATAAGTAGGAAAAAAGTTGAGTTGTTGTCTGTTGACTGTCTTGAATTCAACCCATCTCATGTTTCTGACGTCTGCTCCCGCTGGCATTTGGTCCCTCATGTTGGAGCAGGCCACTGACAACGCAGAGCCACAGATGGGAGGATGATGCTGACCAGACTGTGCTTCCTCCGCAACCATGGGGAGGACTTAAAAACCCCTCGTCCTCCGGGGAGGGATTAGTGACGTCTTGTAGGAAATTGGCCTAATCCAAAACAAATCCAACGGGATATTTGTCTCGTAATTCATCGCTTTTGTCGCGACTGTCCTTTTAACCGCAAAGGCCCTGACAGATCTTTTGTTCTCGCGCTCCGTCGGCCACGGCCTCAACACATCAATCTAACAAGCGTTATTAGCCCGGCCTGGGACTCCACTTGATTACACAAGAGCCGCATTAGAGATGTAAAATGAGTAATCCTGTGCAGATAAATAATAAAATGCTTAATATTGTGTCTTCTGTTGGATAAATGTAGTTGATTTTTTACATAAAATTCATCATCCTTATCCACCATTAACAATTAATTCTAAACTAAAGACTAAATATTTTTATTTGGAAAAAGAAAACTGAACATTGGGCATTTAAACTGTCTTTAACCTTTAATTTATTCTACACACACACACACACACACACACACACACACAGCAACAGGCTGGTTATCAACCACTGTGCCATGGCAACCTTTGTTGACTACACTTTGCATCTGTGCCTCTGCCTCCTCCTCCCCTCTCCCAACATCTCTCATCCCTGCTTCACCCAAACTCCCTCCTTCCTCCTCCTCATCATCATCCTCATCCTCATAAATTGGACTCAACAAGATAAGATTTTGTCACGAATCCTCCCTTATAGCACAGCAGCCCCTTTGCCCTCTTAACCTCTCCTCTGGTCCCCACAGGGTCTCATGGTCACCTGCTGCCAATTAGCCTCAGATTATTATCCGACTCCAACCGAGCGCTTCCCTCCCTCCCTATCTCCCTCCAAAAACAACAAAAAAAACCCTTACATAAAGGGATCAGAGTTAGGCCATATGCATGTGTCTCCTGATGCTGCAGCAGACCCTACGCCCCCGCAGCCACAACCAGAGGATGACAGATAAACATGGGGGTGGGGGGGACAGAAAAACAGTAGGAAAGGGGGACAAAGAAGACACCAGTATTAGTTCTTCTTTAAACTACTGTTCCACAGACAAAGGTAAAGTGATATATGTGCACGTTGTGTGGGCTCCACATCATCTGCTGTGTTGTACTGCAACGCAGCATCTGTAGATCTCCAGACAGGTCGATAGATTGCACGATTGGGAGGATTAAGTTCAGGATTTACAGCACCACCACCCCCTACCCCTCCAACCGCCTCCACCTATCCTCTCTCCACCTCCACCCGGTGTAAATGATAGATCCAGTCATTTTAGGATGAGGAGCAGAATACATCATCCCCTTTTCTGGTGAATGGGACAGAGGGGAGGTGGGAGGACCAAAGGTGTTGCCATGGAAGGGGATGTGCATAAATAACACGGCTCTGAGGGAGGTGGGGGAAAATATACTGTACAAACAAGCAAGCCTCTGTGATCCCTCTCATCTGAGTCATCAGCACAGCTTTGATTTCACAAGTGCCATGCCGTATTATCCCTCCTCTTTCTGACCATATCTACCACTTCCTCCTCCTCTTCTTCTTCTTCTTTACCTCCCAGCTCTTCTCCCACAATATCTGCTCACGTGTGCCAATCTTTACCAAACACTGAGCGCCATCAATGCTGTAATAAAAGCTGCCTCTGAGCTAAATTACAAAGCGGTGGCAGGGGAAAGAGAGAGGAAGGAAGACAGCAGCAAGAGAATGAGATTGTGCCAGAGATTGCAGTTTGTGACCTGCCACCTTAAGGTCCTGGAAGTTGGAGCATGGCGACCTTCATGCAGTGGAATGGAAGACTTGATATCTTATCTGTGCCTCGGGAGAGGCATCAGTGATGATGGATGTATACCTAATGGGCCTTTTGTTTCGCCCTTGATAAACTCTATAAGACAACGCTGCTTGTGTTATTGATTTAACAACATTCACATCAATTACCTTTTAAGTACTGAAGAGAAAAAAATGAATCAGTCTTATTGTTTTCTTGCATTTTCCTGGCTTACATGTAAAAAAAAAAAAAAAAATGAAATCTTCTCCATCCTTGATGTGTGAATCTATATGTTCTGCAACAAATTTCAAGTTCATGATCAAGCCAAGACAGGAGCCCATCTCCTTTTGTTACTGATCTACAGGCAATAAATTGTGGATTTATTTTCTTCTGCACATCACACAAATCCCAGGTGACATTTCTACAGTGGTCAAGGTCACTGTTCTTGTGGTCATGGTTAAAACCATGTGGAGCGGTGGGAGTGAGAAGAGCAGAGGAGGACGGGGTCGCCCACGGTTACACGATAAACAAACCAGCGCCGGAGGCCGAGGTTTCGAAGGTTTCGAAGGTTACACCATTATCTGGCCACACTTGAGAGGAAAGGGGGAAATGAGTTATTATCTCACACAGAAAACCTCTCCTCGTGTGTGTGTGTCTGTCTTGTTTTGATTACACACACACACACACACACACACACACACACACACACACACACTGAAACTTGACCGCACAGACCGGCTTATACTGTAGATAAGATTACACTAGTAAAGTAGCAAAATCTCTTTCCCTTTGTTTATCTCATACAATCATTTTAAAAAAAAGAATCGATGCAGTTTGTGCAGCTCTTCTGTGAGCTGCAGTCATGTCAGTACAAAATGACACATAAACAAAAAAAAAACACACGGTGGTGGTGGGTTTATCGATTTCTGCCTGTTCACTACGCCTGGGGACCAATTTAGCTTGACTGAGGTTGAGGCTTCCGACACACTGTCTTGCCAGCGTCAATCGCTTTTTTCCAATCAGCAATTTGTTAGAAATTCATCAATTTGCTGACATCAAAGTGCGGCTTGCAAATGAGTTGGTTTTTTTTGCTCATTACAATGAAGCTAAAAAGTGCAGTGAATCAACACCATCTTTGTTGCTCCTGTTCTGAATGTGCGAGCGTGTCTTTCTTCTTGAGGCGACGCTTTTATTGCGTCAAATGCAAATGCAACGAGCATTAATGTTGTGTTTTCCTTAAATACTTACTCTCATACTTCATCTTATTATATGACAATATGTCATATGTTTCATGATGATACACAGCTCCACAATAAATCAGTTTAGCTTTCTGCCACATTTGCATTTCTTATAAGAAAGCAGCAGGAAGGATAAGTCTTTTTTCCTGATTCATGAAATACTGCTGCACATTTCTTACAGCTCCTGAAACTTTGCATATTTTAAGTTCACGGTGTGAAAAATGACAGAAACGTTCACACACATCCAAGCCATGAAAGAAAGAAAAGAAAAATGGCAGGTGTTTGTGCGGAAACAAGCAGATAATAGACAAACACAACAAACAGCTCACTTGTTAGTTGCATGGTGATGAGTTGAGTGCTGCCCTTCTTCGTCAGGCCAACTTTCACCTATAGGATAGTCTTTCAGTCACTTAGCAACTACAGCAGCTTCAACCAACGCAAAACATCTGATCCATGCAAGAAGTGTCCTGCCTCGAGGCCTCCGATTGATTTTAAATGCTCTCCAGCAGCGGGGCTTGTTTTTCTGTTGACACTTGCTCTGCACAGTGAGCTCAGACAAACATAAAGGACTATTGTTCACAGGCACCGTCTTACAGGAATGCTCAGAGCCTCTCCCGCTAATTGTTTCCCCTCAGCGCTCAGACTCCCCGCAGCACAAAGTGACCACGTGTCGTAAAGTTAGCATCCGAAAAGAAAAGGTTCAGGTGAAGGCTTTGGAGTTGATTGCTACTATCTTTCTGAGTAGCAGGAGGACAAAGAGAAGGTTTGTAGCTTTGTCTGAGCTGAGAGCTGACAGCTCTGGAAAGCTGTGGAAAGAGGTAGATTAAGATATCAGAGCAGCTGAATGGGAGTCAGGGGTTTTATATGGTCTGTAATACTCTGTGTTTGTGAATATCTGAAGAGAGAAAAAAGCAACAGAAAACAGACAGCAGGGCAGCAGAGGACACACGGACTCAGGGGAAAATGTTTGGCTGTTACATCATGTGATGGTTTGGTTGCACAGAGGTTCACGCTGGAGTTGTGCCTTCTGTATCAAGTTCAGGTGCAACAGAGGACGGCAACTAGTTCTCTGCCCTTCAGCAAAAAAAAAAGCACCACGAGGGATTGTGCAGGGTCAATACTGTGGTGAAAAATTCAGCAGTGTGCCGGGAAGTGCAACACCGATACTCTGCACACATGCACTCTCTTACACGCACACAAACAGAATGTTTCAGGTTAGCAAATCAAAATTTTCCTGTGCAAGTTTCAAAGCACAGTAAGGGGGAGGGTGTCACCTCAAAACACACAGCTCCACACTGGCTTTTAACCAATCTCCAGAGAAACACTAGTGAGGGAGCAGAGCATGAGGCAGCACTGAGGCATGCGTGGAAAAAGACCTTGAAATCAGTGGAGCTTTGGAGCAGAAGTGGCCCTGTCAGGAAACACAGAGAATCTGAGCAGGGAAGAAAAAAAAAAAAAACACTTGGAATCAGGAGACATTTCTGCTTCTGTGTCTGCAGCTGCTTCTGCTGAACACAAACGTCTGCAGGATGAGTGCAACGCAAGATCTAATCAACACGCACGCACTTGTAATTATATGATTACAGTGAAAACGCGACCAGAATCATTCACACCACATCACATCTCTGCGCGTCTACGAAGAGATTTATTGGGTAAAATCTAAACGAAGCAGATGAGAAGAGAGAAACCAAAACACAGACGGAGACGTGAACGCTTCAGCTCACACTGCAGCTCAAACTGTAGCCTCTGCTTAAAACACGCGGACACACAGATCCATAGTTCACTTAACAATGACTTGGCACTGTGCTCACTGAACCATAAAAAAACATGTATGTCTGTGTGTGTGTGTGTGTGTGTGTGTGTGTGTGAGTGGGTGGGGGGGTTAAGTAATGTCCCAGCTGGGCTCCAGCAGAGAGCAGCATAACACACTCCTGTTGAGCTTGTTCTTCCTGACCCCCCTCTCAAGACAAGGCTTGGTCAGACACGCACAGCACCTCATACAACCCCAAACTACACACGCACACACACACAAGTGCTTCTTCCCCCTGAAGTTTGAACATGGATAAGGAGAACAATAGGCTCCATTAGCCCACCCTCAGTTCCCTCCCTTTCTCAGGAGAGATATTTCCTTGTTGTATGATTATTTTTGAATGAATAACAACACCCCAGAGCTGTAAAAACTCTGCAAACTCTGTAACCAAGAGAAAAGATCTTGGCCCCCGAGGTAGAAATAGTAACTGTTTGGCCGCCACCATGTACGAGCCACTCCTCTTGGCTCAACGAGCGGAGTGAAGCACAAAGAATCTCACTTCACTTTTCACATTTGATGAATTATCCACTTGAAACATCAACACGAAGCCTTAAATGCACAGTATTAAAAATCATCACAAGAGAGCGTCTATAAAGATAAAGGGTACAGACACAACGGAGCAGATTTTATTGAAAAAAAAAAGTGTTATCCATCAAGGTCGCTTGACTCTGCGCTGCTGTCATGACTTGCCAGCTAAACAAGCGGGACTCGTATCATAATGTTGGACACACGCCATTCAAAGAAAAAGAAAAGAAAAGAAGAGAAAAAGTTCCACTTCCTTTCAACCCTTCATCTCAGTATTTCTGACAGAAAAGGCTCTCAAGCTCAAACTCTCTTTACGATACGAGGCGTTTCAAAGCACCAACCACTTCAAACAAACAAGGTTCATTGCACCGCGGGGATTTCGTCTCAACTCGGACGCTTTTCAAAGGGAATCTGGACTTAATACAGACACAATGCAGCAACGTAGCAACTCAGAATATTTCCATTTATTTTTTTTTAAACACCTCGTGGGCAAGCAGCTTGAGCCCAATGCCCGACATGTGACCAGCGGACCCCCGGATTTTAAAATCGTCACATGCTTCACTCATGCTCAAAACTGGTCAGAGGTAATCTGCCGTGATTGGCAGACACATTAAAAACAAGAATCACATGCCTGTGCTAGTGTAGGGCTCGTTCTAAAATCACTGATATGCATATCAAACATGAGGGCAGGCTGCCTGTCAAACACAGGGCAAAGTCCAGACGTGGGGGAAGCAAACTCCTGATCAGTAAGGAAGTTTCTGAGTGTGTGAGTGCGATGCAGAGAATGAAAACAGATTTAGTAAATGATTAAAAGAGCATAAAGGGTATTTCATTTTCTGCCTACGGTGTACTGTTAAATGTGCAGAGAAAAGTCTATAACTGCAGGTTCACACCAGTGAACAAACACTTTGGACTGAAATATTTACACAGACCATGTCACCTAGCTCCAGAAGAAGCAAGGAATGTGTGTGTGTGTGTGTGAGAGAGAGAGTAACAGTGAGAGTGTTTTGGAGGGTAATCTGAGGGTAAATACATGTCAGCCACTTGAGTGCTACAGGCAGCTATTTCCTTCCCGAGCAATTAAAGCTTTCCAATTTTAATATCTTCCGCCGATCGCACTCAATAATAAATTCATCAGGTGAAGGAGAAGGTGGGGAGTGTGTGTGTGTGTGTGTGTGTGTGTGTGTGTGTCTGTGTGAACAGCAGAGACTTTGATAAGCGATAGAAACACAAACACAGGAATCCACCCGCAGACACACAACACAACACAACACAGAAACTCAAGTTCAGGCGAACAGGAAAGACAAAAAAAAAAAAAAAAAAACCCTGTTTCAACACAGCTTTCGAATTCTTCCTGGCAACTACAGGCCACTGATTTTTAATAACACTTTAGCCTGGAAACAGTAAACATGAATTTATTGCTCCAGTGTGTGTCATACAAACACACCAGGAGACGTTGAAGTTCAGAGTCCAGTGAATGTTGCTCTCCTGCTTAATGACTCAGTGAGAAATAAACGTCGCTGAGTGACTGAAGTGCAGCTAATCAACACATGATTGTTGTGACATTTCCGACTAGCCATTATCCAGAATTGGCCGTAATTCAGCGTCGCGACTGATGACTTAATTTACTCTCCCCACAACTTAACCGTGCTGTGTGGCTCATCTCCTCCCAGATGGGGCGTAGGGCTTATAGCTCAGACCTCATCCCGTCATAATCTTCCTCTTTTTTCTGTCCTGTAAACCTTCCTCCTCCTCCTCCTCCTTTTTCTCCTCCTCATTGTGTTCCTCTCCTCTCTCTCTCTCTCCATTATGCTACTTCTGCACTGAATTGAAACAGCCTGTAGCCTGCGACTGAGAATGTCAAATGCCTCCTCGTCCTCATTACAGAGTTTCCCAAGGCGCCCCTTTCCACCAAAAAGCAGTCATTTCTCACTCGTACTTCCGGAACGCGTTCACCCCTGTTGCTACCTACACAACACAAAGGCAAACATTACTGTCTTCGAGCAGAGTTATTATTATCACCTCAGATTTACATACACTACTTTTTCCCACATAAACTCATTTGCTCTGCCAGTTTTGTTTATGAGTGACTTGTCAGTGCAGACGATTGATCATAGCTCGAGTGCAGCGGCAAGGAACACTATTACAAAGGAAATATATTATTAATGAATCATCAAATGGCTTTTGATTCTGCAGGATTGGCAAGGAAGGCTCAAAAATAGACTCCACGAGGCACCTTGGAGCAGGGTTAATAAAGAAAAAAGTACGAGAGAACACGAAGCAGATCAAAGAAACGCAGAGGGAAAAAAAAAACAACAAAAAAAAAAAAAACGCTTGCAAGCTTGACAACAAATCCCAAACAGAAAATGCCACAAAGTGGGAGCTGTAGGGTGATACGGTTTGTCAGAGTATCACTCCATACTGCAGTAAGCGTGTCTGCGTGTGCACGTGTGTGATGCGCATGTGTGCAGCTGCAGTGCTGCATTGCCGGAGAGGAAGTCAGACCTCGCTCCCAGAGAGATTCTCACTTGGGCTGGGATCAAGGAGTGAGCTAATTGGTCTCACTGCACTGTCTTGCTGATGCGCTGCTTTATTCTTGAACACAAGAATGTGCACAAACACACACACGCATCCACATGCACACGCACCTCACACAGAGCTTGTTCTGCTTCGCTCTGCGCTAAGGCCCAGAACTTCTTTACACAAATCGTGGTCTTAACACTGACACAGTCATGGACAGGACTGAGTCTACCTTTTCTCTGGTGAGTCGGGTTAAAGCGGATGTAAGCTCCTGTGTCATTTTAAACCCTACCTTTCTCTTTAAATCTTTAAAGGGAGAAAGAGAATACACAATATACCCATTCCCTGGTCTTGGATGTCAGCAGGTGTAATTGACACCGGTTGCTAGTTAGGCACCGTGGCTCAATACTTTCATCCTCGATACTACAGTGGTTGTCAAGGACAGCAGCAGATCGTATGCACTCCTTGCAGTAAAAAAAAAAAAAAAACTAAACGAAAACCACAGGCTTTCATAGTTGATTATCTCCACCTTGAATCAGCTAGCTACGCAAAGCGACATGCATGCAATGACAAACATCGTCCATCAATCTGGAAAAACAGGCTTCGGTTGGAAACACAATGCTGGTTAGAAACTCCCCCGAAACCAACAAACAAGTGTGACAAGTTTTTACGTTCAGGGCCGACAGGCACGGCTCCCTGCGGACACAAAGGGAAAGGCGCTGATGAGTTTTACATGAGACTGAGGAGGAAAACCAACGCGTAGCTGCACCTGCTCCTCAATCAGCCATACCATGTCCCTGCTGCTGATGATGAGCATCGTCTCGTTCGACTTCATGGAACAAGTCTTTGGTTAATTTTACATCGGCGGCCACTGTAGATTGCAGATTAAGTGAACATGACATCTTTTGATGATGTTTACATGCGCTCCATTAGGGGCATTGTTCCCCTTTCTCATCAACAGACCCTCTTTTTTCCCCCCCTTTTTTTTTTCTTTTGAGGCGACTACCATAACCCACACAGAAGAAGAAAATAAAAGCCTGCTCTACTTTAGCCAGTCTCGCACATAAACCATCCACAGATGAGCAGGAGGAAAACAGAAGGACAGAGGAGATAAAAAGAATAAGAAAAAAAAGAGAAGAAAAAGAGGAGACAGAGGAAGGGGGTAGGTGGAGGTGGTTTTGACAGAGGGCTAAGAGGAGTGAAGTGCGGGGCCACTTATGCACCCTGCCAACCTGCATCACCAAGCAGCCAATGATGGATGAATGGGAGCACATCCCAATAATAGAAACAACTTGGGCACCGAGCAGGATCATTAACTGAGTAACAGCAGGCTTTTGGGGAATCATGAAGGTACATGTGTGTCTCTAAGTATATATGTATATGTTAAATTCTATCTAGTTCAGAGAGACTTCATTTGTCAAACTGCTCAGCAGCTGACCTGCAAGGGCACGAGAGCTAAATGTGTTTCTATTTCGAGGTAGCATCAGTATCAAGGCTCCCAGAGTAAAAACAGCAAGTAAACACCGATGTGGACTCGACCATTTAACAGTCGTCGTGTTCGTCCCTCAGCCTCCTCGTGACTCAGTTATTCAAGCAAACTTGGGATCGTGCTGTTATTTACCGGAGACAAAGCCTGGTCATAGATTTGCATATACTAGCAGCGACGGGTGCTCGCTGTAGCATAGAGATAAAACACACACACACACAAAACAACAGTAAATCAAGTTAAACAAAACAGACGGTTGGAATAAACACAGCACCACGAGATGAGAGGACCTGAGATGGAAGAGAAAACACAGGTTTCAGAGACCTGCAAACACTGAAGCTCACACTGCTGCACGCATCATTTGAGCCGCATACAGATGCTCCTCCTCGTCTGAGGCCATTAACTTCTAACAACACGTACATTTTACATTAATGTGGGCTATTTTTGCAAAACACAGATTTGCATGAGTTGGTAAAATCAAATATTTCCTACTTACAGGCAGCTATCAGTTTGTATTTCATTCATGAAAATCAACTTGCATGAGAAACCTATTGGACTTCCTGTCCTGAAGCTGCAGTCTGTTTGTAATAGTGAAAGTGAAATAGATGAAAAAAACAAAGATGGCCTGGAATGTAACGGTCTAAACATGGCTAATACTTAGTTAGACATTAGTCAGAAATGTAGTTAATGGACCAAAATGTGAAAACACCCATTGTATTGCCCTTTAACTCTGTTGTGTCTGTTAGAGGGAGGCTTTTTCTTTTTTGTTTGTGGTAAACCACTGAATGATCATCTACCAGAAGCAGCTACATGACAGCATCAGTGATGTAAAAATTCCTGTAAGCCAGTGTGGTCTCATGGTCACAGAGGAATCCCTCTGATCCACAAGCTGCCATTCAGCGGATGTGGGAGTCACAGCAGAGGCAAGTAAGTCATCAGCTGCATCACTGCGAAACCGCAGCAGCTTTTAAAGTCAGAAACACACCCTCAGTGACTCTGTGTGTGTGTGTGTGAGAGAGAGAGAAACAGAGCTGAGCCCTCATCTTGTTTCAGCTGACATTCAGGTGGCAGGGAGAGGGAGAAAAGGATGCTGTAATATCAAATATTATCATGAAGTTGTGTCAAACATTTTCCTATTCCAAAATCTATTACAGTTGCACATATCTGCAGGGTTTGATTTTGGATATTTTATTCTGCAGTGCAGTGTGGGTAATGGATATCTTCCTTGCAGCCAGACCATGTATCATCAAAGCTGACGTCAGTTGCCGACATATGGAGATGACAGATACACCGAACAAGAAGCTGACGTGCAAAACAGAATCATCAGATCCTATTGTGACATGCTAACATCCAAAACAGATGCTGCTACAAACACAATTTGCAGTAAAAAAAAAAGCACAAAACAAAAACACGGATGATTTTCCTCCTTGTTTCAATCCCACGAAGGCAACAACCTCAATGTCAGAGACTAAAAGGTAAAAGTTAAAGATGCAAGTGGCGAGCAGCGAGGCCCAGATGAATAAAAGAAATCTGAAAACGAGAAAACAAGACAGTCTGCACGTTACATGAGAAGAGGATCCATTTCTTCTTGCTCCCATATGTCCAGCCCAGAGCTGTCTCGTGCTGAACTGCTGTGAGGGGTCAAGAGGGTCAACGGGCTGTCAAGAAGAATATCAACTTTATCCATCATTTGGGCACATGCTGCGTGCGTGCGTGTGTGCTGAGCATCAATGCCTGATGCCAAATCTTATTTAACAAGAAAACCATACAATGCATTACAGAATTGTTGAGATCTTTGGTATTTGTTACACGCTCAAAGCAGTTTCATAACTTCTATAGAAATGTAAATTTATTTGGGTCTAAGTTGACTGGATCAATAGAAGCAGTTTAAGGTCAGACTAGAGGAAGGAATATATTCAACACATGTAATCCAGTTGCTGTCCTGGATAAATGAGCAGAAATATCATTTGTTTTCTCTTCAGATGAAAAACCTCATAGACTAACTTTAGTGGCGAAACTACTTCACTAATTTTCCTAAAAGTGGATCAATAAACGCAGCAGCACTGAAGGGAAACTGTTCTGCAAGACAATGCAGTCCTTAACAGTGAATACTAAATAAATGAACACATGGTGTCAAATATATTGTATCACCATATAACATAATAATATCTAATAATGATATAAGCCCAACCTGTCATACTGGTTTAGCTAGAAATTCTGTCACCACCACAAAGTATATTATATTATATTGATACTGATCCAAGTCCTTTAATAATGTGTATCTGCTGATACAGTGTTCGATCTGATACTTCATTTATATTAATTAAACACAGATTAATAACCTGTGTATCTTCTGCAGCATCTTCATTTCTCACGTTATTCTTTATGAACCTCTTGATCGAGATGCTTGAAGTCAAGGTTCATATTATATTTGTGGTTTTACAGGAATGTGACAGGGTCAAGGCTCTTTCCTCACCAACTATCTGTGACAAGCACTGACAGCACGTAGTTTAGATTAGGTCCGTCATCACGTTGCAGGAAAAAAATTAACATTAATTAGTGACGAACCGGCAGCGATGCTTGTCATTAACAACTCAAAGCGATGCTGAGCGCCAGCTGAAGTGAGAAGATGCAGCTAAAGCTAATGATCATTAGTGTCTGAGGTTAGTGGATCTGTATATCTGTGAATCTGCAGCCAGTTAATACTCAGACATGCTGCTGCTGGAAATGTGCCACAGAATGACAAAGGATTGGAAGAATGACAAACTTTAAACAATTCAACCACTGCCATAGAAGTATCAAAGTTCAGTGCCCAAGACGAGTTGATGTGTGTTTACTTCTCAGCCGAGCAGCGGCGCCTGTCAACAGAAGTGTTGAATCAGTGTGAGCTGTGCTACTCTGCCAGCTTGTAAGGAGCCCCCAGACACACACAGGGCTCTTAGGCAGCCTGGGCACGCAGACAGCAGTCGCAGTGCCATCCCATAACAGCTCCGCTAAGCCCCGGACCAGTCAAGAGGAAGTCTGATATCACGAAAGCAGGACAAGCCAGGCAGCTGGGCCTCCATGGACCAGCTCAAGGCAACCTCACTTTTCCAGGGCCAATTCTTTTTTTTTTAGACCTGTGAAGTCTAAAGAATTTGCTTGTCGTTTTACTCAGATTTTCACTTTTTCTTCAGCCAACATTAATTATCAGATCAATGAGGGACCAAGATTCATTTCTTTTTGGTCTAAAGACACATGAGATTAAGTCAAAGGCCTGTTGGTGTTGACACCAGGTGGTTCAGAGCAGCTTGACTCATGTTTTATTCATATTTTTACATATCAGAAGGAGAAATCAACTTGTACATCAGGTTGGACTACATTCATTTTCAATGAATGAGTCGTACTCAAACATAAGGAATGTCTTATTGTGTTACAGTACAATTTTGTGTTGAGATGTTGGGAGTGATAACATAACTGAAAACATAGTAGATTAAAACACTTAAATCCTGCATTACCTGTAATGTGATAAAGCTTATAATTGATGGGCCTTGAATTATAGTTGAAACCAACTTTAAAACCACTGACAGGTGCAGTGAATAATGTTCAACCATCTAATTATAATGCAATGTTCTGCTGGGAAACCAAATCATCTGGAAGTAACTTTAACAAAGGATAAATGTATGTAAGAAAGTACAGATGAGACAGCTTTCACAATAAAGCTTCAAGACTCTTTCTTTTGTTGTTACTGATCGTCTGCATCATTGTAATAGTTAAAATGTGAGTATTGTTAAAAGTGCAACCACAGCCACAAGAGCAACTGTTTCCTTGAAGCAGACGTTTTCACCACGACCTCTGTGCAGACACGATGTGGAAACAATGTGAAATTTCTGCCAGAACAAACACCTGTTGGTAACAATACACTGGTGGAGCCTCCTCGCACTTCAGTTCACACTGTGCTCTACAAATCTGAAATAACCACATTCCACACATGATCGCCATTCCCACATAAAAACAACTCCAACCTTCCTGTGAGGGAACAATGACAACAGTGGAGCTATTTTGTCCAACAGATATCGGGGGAATGTCTCAAAACATGTTGTCATTACAGGTTTTGACTAATTGTGCAATAATACTCAAACAACATGTCATCCGTGAGTAATATTTTAGAAACGTGTTGGGTAGGAGTGAACATGTTTTGCTGTGACTGTCAAAAACACACACACACTCACACATTGTTGTACAGGATCATGTGGAAAGGAAATACAACCATACAGAGCTTATATGATCAGCTGTAGCTCACAGTTTGTCCCCTCCTCCTACACAAGGTCCACTGGGGACAAAGGGTGACAGGAATGTCCTAAATATTTATGACATGACCTGGTCATAACCCCTGAAGCAGGTGAAGATACTCAGGATTAGACAGAGAGCTTCTCTGTTTAAAGCTTCTCCTCGAGAGCTAAATTTATTTGCAGTTATGTATAATACACAAAGGTATTCAAACAATGTAAACAATGTGCTTTGGCCATTCTCTGGCAAGCTTGAATGACTGGTACTGGTGGATACTCCAATGGTTGCATCACTACAACAGAGCAATAACAGAGAGACACGTCTCTCTGCTTACTTTAAACTGTGAGTAATATGCATGTGATCTCTTGAGTCAATTTGCTCAAAGACCTCAGAGAGTTGGCGACAGGCCGTCTGCTGCCAAAGCCTGGGGGCAAATTTGTCAATGTGTGTGTTCTGGCCTTTGGAAAAAGAAAAGAAGAAAGAAAAAAAAAACAAGGCAAACAACTGATGATAAAATACACACAGAAGTGAAGAAGTTGTGTTCAAGTGTCGGGCACGAATATTCTGTCATTCGTTGGTTTGTTTATTATCAGAAAATGAGAAAAGATCTTCATGAGCTGAATATTGAGAACGAAGGCTGTTAAAACAAATACGATCACTGGTCAGTGAGAACGAGAGCTAACACCCTGTGCAAAGGCGAAACATCACTGATGAGAGCTGTGAGTAAAATACACTGCAAGCAGGCGAAACCAAGACGACGTCCTCCTGGTGTCCTCGACTTTTCACAAAGATCAGGTCCTTCATGCACACGCAAGCGGCTCCGGATGTGTCGGCTGACTTAACAGGGATGAGATTGGACCCGATCAATAACCTGTTAGGGAAGCTAAGAAGCAAAGCAAGCTAAATTGGCCAGGCAGAGATCCTGACATCCATGAATTCTAATGAGGACACTCAGGGATCCTCATCTCCACAGAGCATGACATCGCACCACGAGGGAGGAAGGAGTACACACAACGCATTAATAACATAGAGAGAAAATGGCCGCCCCCCTGTCCCCCACACGAGGACGCATGCGTCTTCAAAATGACATTTATCACCAGATGATTTAATTCATGTCTAAACAGGTGCAAATAGCCCCGTTTATGTCCGGTCACACTAACGATGGAAGCTCAAACATGTCTTCAGAAGGACAAAGATTCGGTGTTTCATGCTGACATTTGGCAGAAACACTGACCGAGCTGCAGTTCTGACAGCAGATGTGGTCACAGCAGCAGCAGCATCTGGACGAGTAGGTGTTTACTGTGAGGGGCGTGTTGGGAAAAACAGAGACTGTCCGTCCGTCTGAAATGAGATGCTGTCACGGGTATGAGCGAAATGGACCGAAATCGATTCAAGGTGGAGTACCACGGCTAAACAGCTGAGTGGGCTGCACCGGCAGAATGAGTATTGACGAAGGCCCATCAGCACGGGAACGCCGCCAGCTCTCAACTACCACAGCCAACCAAGAGACTGAACTCTGGGAATGAGTCTTCTCACCTGATTTATTACCCTCAGTGTAAAGGATGATCCCAACTGAAGGGAACAGAGTTATGCACAAGTCCATGCTACACAGGCAATCTGTCTTAGTCTTATCATTACCCTCCAAAATAAACTCCAGAGATGTATGGCAGGGTGAATCCAAGAGTGTCACAGAAAAGAGATAAACTACACCAAGGTATATGAGGGAAATTACTCAATTTAACATATTCTGGCAGCTTTCACAAGCGTGGCGAAGGAAACACGCTGTCTTTTTCTGTGATTGTGTTTGGCCTCTGAAGGCAACCAGAAGTGGAAACCAATTTAGATGTGCCTTAATTTTTCATTATCATGCATGCGTGCGTGCACATATGCAGTCAGCTCACACACACTGGCTACTCGCAGACATGATTGGAAATACTGACGGTGCAGCAAGTCTGAAATAGTAAGTGTTGGCTTGATGAACAGCAGGCAGAATCATTTCTGAGCGTCACAACAGAGAATCAATACTATTATCGTGATTAACGGCAACATAATTGTTTTCAGCTGTGAGATTATTTCTGCTCTTTTTTCATTTTTTTTTCTGTCTTGTTCTTAACTCTCCAACCCTGCTGCTATTCTCGCCTTCTCTAACCCTCCTGTTGTGTGCACTCCTCCTTCTTTGACCTCATTTTCTTTCCTCTAAACCTGTTCGTCATTTATTTTCTTTTCCCACTCTCCACGTTTAACTCCAATACATCCATCAAAGGAGAATCCTTCTTAGGGAAATTTCAGAGACGGGGATGTGCCAGCTGCCTCTTCTCTCTTGTTCATGTTATTGCCTCTGCAGCAACACCACAGGGATGTTTCGTACAGAATCAGCCAGAAACAAAGTCCCCAAATAGGTTCTTCATACAAGGCAGTGAGTATGCATCTGGAGGAAACTCACTTCAATCAACTCTCAGATCATCTATATCTCTCTATCCACACGAGCACCTGCGTGTTGATTCATAACAGTCCACTTCCATCACGCTATCTATATTTCCCTTTTTGGACTTGTCTGCCACCTGTGGCAACACAAAACAGACAATTTCTTAAGTTAATCGTTTGGTATGTCAACACATCAGGGGGTCAGCTGGTGAAGTATTTCGGCTAAAAGCTCACCATCTTCATAACCACTTGTTCTGTGATAAGCAGAACCACTTGAGTCCAGCTACCTCCTGCTGTTCGTCTCAGACCGGAGGAGCTCAAACACTCCTTATCAAGGGAGTCACTGCTCAGTGCAGCGAAGCAATGAGAATGTTAATGGACGACAAGAGGTGGAAAAAAAAAAACACTCCTATAACATTCACAAAAACAACAGCATCACCTCTCCATCAGTGTCAGGCACTGATTTATATGCTCAGAGACAACTTTAAAGTCAGTTAATGCAACATCATGTATAAAATACTCTTAATGGAAAAACTACTACTAAGTACACGCCTGTAGTTGTATTCATCTGCAAACTACAATGAATGCTAACACAATACTTGTGTTAGTTCAGTTTAGTTTAGTTATGGCCAAGAATTTGTTTTGTGATATCAGTGACCTTTGACCTTTATCCACCAAATTCTTATCAGCTCATACTTCAAATCGAAATAAATGTTTGTGCCAAATATGATATTGCAGTCAAGAGGCTAATCGCATGTTTTGTGAGGTCTGACTGACCTCAGTTCATATTTGAGTCTAAGTAAACATTTGTGCCAGATGTTGTGAAATTCCTCTGAGCATTCCCAATATCGCACTGACCACAAAGATATAAGATCATAGTGACCTTTTGACCTCTAAAGAAACTAAGTCAAAGCAAACTTCAGTGAGGTCACAATGACCTCTGACCTTTAGCTACCAAAACCATGTCGGCTCGAATCAGCTCATTGACTCAAAATAATGTTTATGCCAAACTTACTGAGATGTCATTCACACTCACGGTTATGGAACAGAATAGAAGATATACAACCACAGCTGTTACCTACCTGAACCAGAGGAATAAAAACCTCTTTTAAAAACTTTATTTTGAAAATGTGTATGAAAGTAACACCTCTTATCTCCCAGTAGTGGAGGCAAAAATGTGTTGTTTTCTTCAAACTAAAACAATGTGCATTGTTCAGAGAAAAAACAGGTGGTATCTCACAGCGCAGTGCTGGGGGTTATCATTCCTCGTGACACAGGAGGTGCCAGGCTCTGTTCTCTGTTGTGTACGTACACTGTTTAGAAACTGACCTCATCTTATCTCAAAAAGGGGATAAACAGCTGCAGGAGAGAAAGACCAATTAGGAGTCAAGCTGTGGGAAGGAGGGGGCTACAGTTTTTGAGGAGGGTGTGTGTGTGTGTGTGTGTGTGTGTGTGTGTATCTCTAAACTACACCATCCATTTCCACAAGCAGCAAACCTGGACGCACGGCTGCTGCTGACATCGCAGCGTGACCACTCAGCGAACGGAAAGAAAAAAGCAGTCCTTGTGAACACACACACACACACACACACACACACACACTGCTTTTAAACATGCCTGCCAAGTCATGGCGGCTGGCACTGAGAGGCACGGCTCGTATGAAAACACTATCTTTGCCGCCGGCCTTGTTCATTACTGCAATGCGGCTCGATAGACTTGACGGCTCTGAGCAAGGAAGAATCAAGAAGGACACGCATGTCACTAAACATCTGGAGAGATTTTGTGGAGTACTGCCATTCAGTGCTTGTTCCAGGACTTCCTTAAAAGAGCGATCGTCGCAGACAAACCTTCATTCTTCCTGCTCCATCAGTCATTTCTTTCCTCTGCGCTGGAGGAAAAAGGAAGGAAATAAATGCAAGACAGGAAGAGGCAGGACTGTAGATGCTTGTCAGACAGAGGGAGTGGGCCATAAAAGAGCACGAGGGTTGTGAGTTGCAGAAGGAGAAAGAGAGGGTCGCTCCAGGGAGGGATGTAAAAAAAAAAAAAAAAAAAAGCAGGGCTCTGTTTTGGTATTCAGAGCAGCTGCCACAGTCTGGAGGTTTTCAGTGTGCCCATCCACTCGCACCATCGTCCCTCACCGCCGACAGGCTGCCGGGGCCGAGGGCGGAGAAGTGTGATAGGTTTGGGGAGCGGAGCCATGGGAAGGGCGGAGGGGGTGGGAGAGAATGTCGCATCAGGTGTTCAGATGCGATAATTACATGCACACACTTACACAGAAAATAGGACACAGCAGAGAGAGCACAGAGAAGATACAGGGATGCGAAACAGACTCCATATTGTATATCAAAGTTGCAGCAGTCTGAGTGTTGAACTGAATTCCAAACTTAACTTGTCTGGTTACAGTGAAATTTTCCTCTTTTTAGACAAATCTGGGCTTCACTTGTAGACATAGACACGACAAAGGAGGAGGGAGGAACAGAAGTTACAACACATTTATCGTTGGAGAGAAAACGAGCCGTAGAGTCAAGAGAGACACAGCTCCTCTCAGCTGGGTTAGAGCAGCTTAGTCACAGAAGCCCTGACGGCACCATGGGGGGAACCACATTAACAAAAGACTGTGCACTTATTGCTGTGCTACACTGCTGATGGCAAACATATAAAGTGTTAACCTCAGTATGACACCCCCAGTGAGACGAAAAAAAGAAGATAAAACTGAGATCACCTATTTGGAGAGAAAGGGGAGGTCCTATATATGGGCGGCTAATATCGATTTGTTGAGGGTTTGAATGTTTTTTTCTAATTTTGTGTCTTTTCACATGCACACACAGATTGTTGGACAGTGAAAACATCTGTAGATAGGTTTATTTTGAATACAGGGTGCGACTCTCACATTCCTCAATATCCCAGTCCAACCACATGTGTTAACGCCTGGAAAGTACTGAACATAACGGGCCGGTGGTGTAGAAAAGTAAAAAAGGATTCATGTTTCAGTTGAAGAAAGTTGAACAGGTGGCCTAAAGAACCCACTGCAATTATCTCACACTCAATTATTCAAGAGTATTGTTCGTTACACTGTCTTTTGTCTTCAAGATCCTTTTCTCTTTACCAAAACAGAACTGCTGCTGAACAACAACTAAAACCTGCTCGCAAATTCTTCATAATTTACTGCACATATCACAATAAAAGCTCCCAGGTGAGACATCTCATGCACTTAAATTATCCATAGCTCTTGTTGCTAAATGAAGATGGTAAATTAAAAAAAAAGTAAGTGAAAGCAGTTCATTCTTAGCGCCTCTCCTTGGGTGTTATGTGGAGTGTGATTGTATGAAATTGCACATTTTAACTGTTATGAGTTTGAGCCATTGTTGCTTTTATAATACACAACGTTATAAAACTTCCGCTAAGCAGCGATGAGAGCTGGGGCTAGCTAATGTCAAGGATAGCTATGCTATGTAGACTCAGCTATGCATATCACCTTGAAGCATTTGTATTAGTGACTGTGTAATGTTATCTTTCAACATAATTATATCATAATACAAATTCAGCTCATATTTCAGAGCTTCAATGTCTCTTATGATTTTTTTTCAATTAAGTGATTGATTCTTTCTGTCTATTTAATGCTTCACACTAAAGCTGACACATGTAAACCTTGTATTCAGACATGTATTTATACATTACATTACGATGTAATCTCAAGGGTACAGAGTAAAAGTATGGACCACTGTCATCTCATAATTTTATCTTTCAGACTTACACTGACAAGAAGGAAGGAGGAAAACCTTCAGGAAAAAAAAACTATTTCCTTTTTTCCATTACAGACCTGGTTAGTGAATCAAGGGTGCTCTGGGGCCTGAGAGCTAAATGGTCCATCCATTAAGCTCTATGAGGCAAAAACAAGCAGCTCTAGGTCTGTTTACAGCATTAATCAATGAGCTGCCCACTCACAAGTCTCTAAGCTGCATTAGGTATCTGCTATCACTTCGCCTCTACTCTCAATCGTCCCCTCAAGGTTACTGCCTACCGCCTCGCTCTTCTTACAAGATGGGAGCTGCATACTGAGTACGTCACGCTGGTCTGCATCCAGAGGACCAGTCTCGACAAACTTCTGTTTTCTGTCCTGACTGCGCAAGGGGACATGTCAGCAAGTCTCAACTGAGATAAAAGCACAAAAACGTGTTTGATTCCGAGGCTAAAAGGAGAAACTGTCAGGGCGGGTGGGTCATATCTTAAAGAAACAATATGAAATTTATTTAATTTATTTTAATGTTGATACAGGCAAGTAGAAATACTAGTGGGATTCACAGTGAAATATGTAGCAAAGGTAGCAAAGGAAAGAAAATACTGGAGACGAGGAGTAATGGTGAGATGTGATGATAGGGCACAATCGGCTGAGAGAAGATAAAATAAAGATGAATAAGGCAGTGAGAAAAAGAGAGAAAAATACACTCTGACATGATGGAAATGCTACATTTTCAGGCTGAAGTTGTGCAGAAATGTCCACAAAAGTTTGCTTTTTTTTTCTTGACCCTCAATCTCCACTGTTCAATTAGCATTTACCGCCACCCCCCAATCCCAACTTTACAATCTCATGAGAATTCAAGTTTACATCCGCAGCGGTCGGCTAACATCTGATCCGCCCATCAGTCACCTCATCTCGGCATGGAGCGGTCATCAATGATGGATGAGCCATGAATTAATCATGAGAGAGGGGACAAAGATATAAACAGAGAGAGAGAGAAGGAGAGAGGGAGAGAGGCCTGAGACAAGCCTATGGTAAATAGCATGCACACTTTAAAGTGCAGCACAATTACCACTTAACACACAACTAACATTACATAACCCAAGGTCAAGAGAAAATGTTACAAATCCTGAGGCAGTGAGAGGTTAGTGCATCGTAGCTGGAACGACTGTCTTCACTGTCGCTGTGTCGACTCACCTATTAACAGGTAAACCTAAAGTTTCACCAGAAAGAGTAAAACTGCTTGAAAGAAAAGGCGTAAGACGGTGTTGATGAGCTAGCAAAGCATTCTGGGGATTTAAACATATAGGCCTAATTGACTCAATTAAACTTGGACTTAGCTTAGTGCTGATAACTGACATGACACCGTCTAAGCCGTCGAGGAAACCACAAACAAAACCCTCTAAATGTTTGTAAAGTGCAACACTCAGCGGTGTGTCCATCACATCAATCTATTCATAGACAACAAACACACGCCCTTTCTGTCTAACAACCACACAACTGGTAGACTTTAACTTGTGGCTCATTTAACACATTCAGTAGTCACAATAACGACACGTTAGTCAGGTAATAACACACATGAATTCAATCAATAAGCTTTTAGCACACACAAACAGAATTACAATGATCTAAAGGAGTGTGTGTATGTGTGTCTGTGTGTGTGCATGTGTTGACTACATGAATGTCACTGCAGAAAACACAGTCAAGAGTGCGACTGGCAATAATTGTGCAGGGACAACAAGAAGATTACAGGCTGAGTTCAGACGAAGGGCTGCAGCTTATATGACTGATCATGTTTTATGTTGCAGGGCATTCACGTGTGGACACTGTGCACAGGCATGGTGATTGTGATTACACACACACTCACACACACACAGCGTGAGCCTCACACTCCTGTTGTTTGGCTGCAGCAGTTGAAAACTGTTTAGTCTCAACATGAATTAAAATGAGACAAGAAAATCTAGATGACACACGTGTATACACACCTGGTCCTTTCACACAAAGAGGTCAGCTGTCTGTCTGTGTCTGTGTATGTGTGTCTCTGTGTGTGTGTGTGACTGTGTGTGAGACTGTGTGTCTGTGTGTGGGGGGTTCTCAATCATCAGGTTTCTCTGCTGTATAAGAACATGTATACAGCACACACACACGGCTAGTTTGGTTGTGTGAGTATGTGTGTGTGCAGGTGTGTGTATGTGTGTAAGGGGTGGGTAAGGTGGGTGGGGGGCACATTATTATGGTAATATTTGGCACACACCTGGTTTCACAGTCTTCAGGCGGACTGGCTCCCGAAAGTGGCGGATGACAGCCAGCGTGTCTCGGTTGGTGAGTCCGCTCACCGGTGTGCCGTTCACCTCCAGCAGCACGTCCCCGCTACCCGGGAACCTCCCGGCGTGACAAACCATCGCCTCCGTAACTATGTGTCCGAGGTGCGGGAACTCTCCGAGCTCCGCGCCGCCGCGCACCTCCACCACCGTGACCAACTCTCCGGAACCCCCCCACGACACGGTGCACTCCTGCACTTTAGTAGACCAGTGCTTCTTTTTCTTCAGTGTCTTGGACATTGTTGTTGGTGGCTCTTGTTTTATTCTGAAAAAGAGAAAAAACCTGAAAGCAAAGTCCAAGAACGATGATTGTCCTTCAGCGCAAAAGAGACCCCGCTGCTGATCCTAAGACGCAATGACGCACGGAGAAATCATTGCAGATTACAGAAGTTGGTGCTGTTTTCTCGTGTTGTATTCCATCCCAGAAAGAAAAATAAAAAATAAAATCCTTTTCTTATCACGTCAAACTCTTTCTGTTGACGATCAATCCTTCCATGGACTTACTCGAGCATCACCTGTCTGTGTACGACCGGGGATGCGAGATCAGCTGCGTCAGTGACGCATTGAAGCGGAAAGTGCTGGTTCTGATGCTGGGGCGTCTAGTATCCCACACACACACACACATACACACACATACATACACACCCCCAGTTCACAGCGTTGTACACTCTACAGAACAATAGCAGCTTCCTCCTCCTCTTCCTCCTCAAGTCTCGATGTTTTGAAGCAGCAGGGATCCTGTGAACCCCGCGGTTCGTGCGCACCGGAGGCTGTCACTTCAAAAAAAAAAAAAAAAAAACAGACAGACAGAAAACCCTGGAGTAAAATATATTCCTCTTAACACGACGGGGGAAATGCCAACCAAATACTTTTAACAAATACTGGAAAACTTCACAAACTGGTTTCCAAAACAAATGTATCCGCTGTGTGACAGTTGTTCATCCAAACCCGCCGGAGAGGTAACTTTACTCTGCGCACCTGTCCAGCTCCTTGCGCCTCCCACGCGGTGACATCACCAAGTCAGTCCTTGGAAACGGAAAAACATACCTGGCTCTCCTCCTCCTCCTCTGATCCAGGCGGTTATCTGATCCTTTTAAAACAATGAAACCTTCCTCCTCACTTCTTTTTGCGCGCTCTGCGTTTTCGCTCCTCTGTCTCTGGAGTCAATGTGGAGATTGTTTTCCACCCTCCACTAAAAAAAAAAAAAAATACGCAGCAGCAGGAGCATGCAACAGTCGTGATCCGATTAGGCTTCACTCCATAACTTTTTTTTTTTTAAATCGTTTTCCGTGTTGCTTCCCTGAGTTCAGAGGGTTGTGTCCAATCACAAGCAGGAGGACGGTCCTAAATCTCCTCGACTGATCCAATAGTGACCAACAGGAGGCGGGACTTTAGTGATTGGGAAGCGCTGGATTTTGTTTCCATGGTATGTTTAGGAAGGCGGAGTCCTCCGCACTGGGACGCATATTTTCACGTGGGAAATGTCTGTTTCCATGTTGCTGAGAATGAAACATTTGTCTGATGTTTCTGTCTCTTGTCGTATTTTGTTTCTAATTCAACAAACAGGAACATCCCAGTGATTCGTTCAGTTTTGAATCCTTGTCACGAGCCTGGAAAACTACACTGTATCTGGACCTTATGTCAGTGCCGAGGCGGAGGTCGATGGTTGGAGGAGATTTCTTGCGCAATCCTGCCCCCTGGTGGATAAACAGTCATAAACTGGAACTAACACATCTCAAGTGATCATCAACACTACTACTACTCTAACACTATTTAATAGTAGTATGTATGTTTTGGAAATATCTGTACTTTACTTGATTTTTTATTTTATTATTATTTAATTTTCACCACCTTTCCTAACTTAACTACAGACTTCCTATGTTCAGTGTCGTTACAACAATCAAAGTGAAGTTGAGGGTTGATGGAGGCTCCAAAAAATATCAATATCAAAGAGAAATTTAGTGAAAAAAGAAGTTTAGTACTGTCGTTCAGACTCAAGACATTGTCTATGAAGATTGTTGTAGCTCCATGTTTTAAAGTGCTGGATAAACTTCATCATATTCTTCTGTTTTTATTAATATGTACTTTTACTTTCATTACTTAAGTACATTTAATTATAGATTACTTGTCATACTTAAGTACAGTAAATACTAGATACTTTAAGACTTTTACTGGAGAATCATTCTAGTCTCTGACTTGAACTTCTACCAGTTATTTTATGGTTGAGTGTCTTTACTTCTACTCCAGTCGGACTTAGACTAGTGCATCTTTTAACTAAAGTGAACTCAACTGAACTTCAGTTTGTCTCATGTATTTTCTGCTCAGTAGAAACTATATTGAAACTGTTGTACACTGATTATCGTGGGTTGAGATTATGTTTTTGTGTGTAGGTGTAAGATCAACACGACAGGAATTCATTTGCTACATTTATAATTGTTTTTCTTTTGCATGAAAAATATATGCAACTATAACTTCATAATTTGTTTTAATCAAACTACATTTTATCTGATGGATGAATTATTCATAACTGAAGTTGAACTAGTTATATTCCCCCTCTCCAAGTTATTAAGACAATTACATTTTATAGTTTTATTCCACTACACTGCATTATTTCTGAATTTAGTGTCGACATACGATTGTTTGCTGAATCAAGTGTAAGTTCTGACAAATTTATAGACAAGATTGTGAATTGTTAATTGTGTTTTGTTTGGAAAAAAAAAAAAAAAAATGTTGCTTAAACACTTCATTTTTTAAGTTTAGTGAGACATTAAATCTTCACTGTAGAACTGGGTTTAGTTTAAAAGATGTATTAACAACAACAACAACAACAACAACAAGTGCACTCAATGACCAAACTTTATTTTACCATTATTCAAAGGCACTGAACAGACATCAAAGTGCGGTGTACGTCTGTTTAATACTCCTCTCCTTCTTCGTCTTCATCTCCCACACTATCAACTCCCACCTCCTCATAATCCTTCTCCAGAGCTGCCATGTCCTCTCTGGCCTCAGAGAACTCTCCCTCCTCCATACCCTCACCCACGTACCAGTGAACAAACGCACGCTTGGCGTACATCAGGTCGAACTTGTGGTCGAGCCGAGCCCAGGCCTCTGCGATAGCAGTGGTGTTGCTCAACATGCACACAGCTCTCTGCACCTTGGCCAGGTCTCCACCAGGAACCACAGTGGGAGGCTGGTAGTTGATGCCGACCTTGAAACCAGTGGGGCACCAGTCCACAAACTGGATGGAGCGCTTGGTTTTGATGGTGGCGATGGCAGCGTTGACATCTTTAGGTACCACATCACCACGGTACAACAGGCAGCAGGCCATGTATTTACCGTGGCGTGGGTCGCATTTCACCATCTGATTGGCCGGCTCAAAGCAGGCGTTGGTGATCTCAGCCACTGTGAGCTGCTCGTGATACGCCTTCTCAGCAGAGATGACGGGGGCGTAAGTGGCCAGAGGGAAGTGGATACGGGGATATGGCACCAAGTTGGTCTGGAACTCTGTCAGATCAACATTGAGGGCACCATCGAAACGGAGGGAAGCGGTGATGGAGGACACGATCTGACTGATCAACCTGTTTAGGTTGGTGTAGGTAGGACGCTCGATGTCGAGGTTCCTACGGCAGATATCGTAGATGGCCTCGTTATCGACCATGAAGGCGCAGTCAGAGTGCTCCAGGGTGGTGTGGGTGGTCAGGATGGAGTTGTAGGGCTCCACCACAGCGGTGGACACCTGGGGAGCTGGGTAAATAGAGAACTCCAGCTTGGACTTCTTGCCGTAGTCGACAGACAGACGCTCCATCAGCAGGGAGGTGAAACCAGAGCCGGTGCCTCCTCCGAAGCTGTGGAAAACCAGGAAGCCCTGAAGACCAGTGCACTGGTCGGACTGAAAGAGGGACAGTTTTTGTTTAAGTTTGATATTTGGGGTCAAAGTTAGAATGAATAACTCCTGATATTGTTACTCACCAGCTTGCGGATCCTGTCCAGCACCAGATCAATGATCTCTTTGCCGATGGTGTAGTGTCCACGGGCGTAGTTGTTGGCAGCATCCTCCTTACCAGTGATCAGCTGCTCAGGGTGGAACAGCTGGCGGTAGGTCCCAGTGCGCACCTCATCTACACAGACAGATTAAAACAAATTAATTATAGGTTTGACTATTATCAACAAGTCGACATGATTTCTATATTTCTGGTGGTTTTACCAATGACAGTTGGCTCCAGGTCAACAAACACAGCCCTGGGGACGTGCTTTCCAGCTCCAGTCTCACTGAAGAAGGTGTTGAAAGAGTCGTCTCCTCCTCCAATGGTCTTGTCACTGGGCATCTGCCCGTCCGGCTGGATGCCGTGCTCCAGACAGTAAAGCTCCCAGCAGGCATTGCCGATCTGGACTCCAGCCTGTCCAACGTGTACAGAGATGCATTCACGCTGTGGGTGAGGAGAGAGAAAGAGAAAAAAATAGGTTATTACAAACTCGTAAGAGTATAATTTTATTAGACATGGACGGCTCAGCAGCAGTTTTTAATGAATAGGTTTTTGTCCCATTCTTGACTCGAAGCCATTTGTCACATGTGGAGTACAGCTCTGAAGCTAATGAATGATCCGAAAAGGGAAAAAAGGCACTTTTGTACAGAACCAGTAACTAGATCATCCTGATTAAAGTCACCTGACACGTTTACCCTGTTAACAGAAAACCCCCTGAGAGACAAACAGACCAGTATCCAGACATCATGTGCTGAGGAAACAAAGAAAAATGTTTCCTCAAAGTTATGTGGTGACATAAGCCAAACACAGCTGGGGAAACGCTAGCGCGAGCCTGCGCAACAGGAAGCGCGACAGATTAAAGATAAATCCCCATAAAGCTTTTAGTGAATAGGTTCAGGTTGAAAAGCCTGTGGTTGCAGTTTCATAAAGGCGAGGCCTCATGGGCGGATTACTGACCGGGCCCGCGACTGAACTTCAGTCTGGACTGAGCTCCATCGAGCTACGCTTTCATTACGATTAAAACTACACTTTGAAAAACTAAGTTTAATTTTCCGCCGGCAAATTTAAGTTTTATTCCAGAAAAAAAAGATAAAGAAACAGACGATGTGTACTTCCGGAAGTTGGAAACGGTTAATCAAACCGAGCTGGCATGTGATGAAACAAATCGCATTTTAGTTAAATTATCACATAAGTAAATAGTATATTTTTTTTTTTTTTTCAACTCACCATGTTTCCTGAAGATTGAAATGTGACTGAAGTTGAAATGGAAAGAAGGAGAAGGTAAAGTTCACTCTCACAGGATGGGCTTTACGAGTCCGGTGTAAGAAGCAACTGGTTAACGGTTGATGGGCGGAGGCATTTATAATGTTTCCACAGGGCGGTAAAAAGAATTCACGAATCTGATTGGTTAGCGGGTCAAGTTATCTATCTCCTATTGGTTGAAGAGGAAACGTCATCGCGCTCTGTGAAACGTTAAGAACGTCACCGGGACTCAACGTGATTCTCACCAATGACGTATTCACCGGTCTTGACAGAACAGAAAAATTAAACAATAATAATAATAAAAAACATAAAAATATATATATATATAAAAAAAAAAATGAAATAGACATAAAATGTAAAAAGGTTAAGGAATAATCAAATTAATTTTGTTGTTCGTAGCTCTGCTAAAATTAAATAAATATTGTGCAGTAATACACATTTATGTCTCACAATGTTGCTCAACATTTAATAACATAAATACAGAAACTAAAATGTGTATAATAAGTATATAAATAAATGTAAAATGTGTAAAATGAGTTTGGACTGACAGAGGTTATCATGTTCTCTTTTATTATATACAATAAAATAAAAAATAATAATAAATGAAGTCAACTGTAGTTATTAGAGCTTTCTAATGTCCCCATGCAGTCTCAGTGACACTTATCTTAGTTAAAACTAAATAATTAAACATAGATAATAAATGTCTGACACATTCAATGCTGCATATTTGTAGCATTAGTAAAACATTTTAAAATGCTTTTAATGAAGAAGGTGACTGTGTATGTGGTATGTGACTGTGTGTATGGTGGTTGGACCAAGGGAGGCGCTGTTTTTATTGTATTTCTCACTAGGTTTTGGTTTGTTGGAGCATCACCCGGAAGATAACAGAAGGGCATTTTGAGTTTTATTTGCATGTAACCTGAGTTTGCTTTGTCATTTTTTTTAAATGAGTTTCTCCCTTTACAAAAAATAAATAAATAAATCTAAATTTGTGCAATGATCACTCATTATGCAGGAGAAATCCTGTCTGATAACGGTGAGGTTATCTATCAAAAACAAAAAAAAAAAAAAAAAAAAACAAACAATGTTTTGGTAGTTTTTTTACTTACTGCTCCTGTGTGTTACTTTTTTTCTAAATTGACATTCTGCTGTTGTGTTTATTTTCTTATGAGCTACATCCATATCTCCTATCAAGGTCATTAAAAAAACAAACTGAAATGCACTTTTTGTGTGTATAATATCCACGGTTCAATCCTTTCACTATAAGCATGCCACCTGTTAATGTTCTCATTTTTGTTGATGTATTAATGATTAACTTTCAGTCAACTTTCCAGCTCACCACCCCGGTCAGTGCCCCCACACACTGAGTCCATTTTCTAAAAGCAGTTGATAACAGCTTTGTTGCTGCCATTAATCAACGTCCTCGCTGCTGCTGCTGCTGCTGCTGTTCATTTTTACAGCATAAAGACTTGGAGATGTGTGTTCATTTGATCAGCAGGACATCTGGTGTCAGGTAGGAAAACTTTAAACACATCTGTAGTAATTTCTCTTCACGCCATGTTTATTTAACTTCATAGTTAATTACCTGTTTCTCACAACAGGGACAAACTTTTAAATTTCTCCTGATAATGTGGTCTGCTATTGCTCCCATATGTGAGAAATGCCAGCAGTTCCTTATGGATGTGGGCATAAACTGTAACAATAACTCCCTTCCTGAGTGCTGTAAGTTCATTTTTCTTTTAAACATGACAGATTTCTTATATTCTTCTCTCGTATCCACATTGTGATGTTTCTCCCCATTGTTTTTCTCACACTTTGCTGATGACAATCTGCTCAGAAATGAACTGAATCTGCTCCTTCTCTCACTCGTTGTCTAGATGATGAGTCGTCGGGTCCACTTGCTGTGATTATCATCCCCTGTCTCTTAGCTCTCAGCACAGTTTTAGTTGTGGCTTTGATTTTCTGCAATCTCCACAAGAATAAACAAAGAGGACAGAGCAACACATCTGCTTTTACAAACGGTAATGGTATGAACTGCAATAACTGTTGTGTTCTTTATAAAAACACAATTAAAACCAAAGATTAATGCACATCACAGTCAGAGTGATACCAACTTCACCCAGTTGGTACCCAAATTTATTAAATTCACCCAGTATCTGTTGTGTTAACAGGACCACAACAAATTGTACCAATGAGTGCAGCTTCAGTGAGCTCTCCAAAGGTCCAGCAGGCTTTGTCTTCCTGGGAAATCCCTGAAGATTTTGCCCTTGAGGGACTAGAGTTTTGGCAGACAGGACACTATGGCCCCATTTGTAAAGGTCTGCTGAAGAAGAAAGACGGTCCCTCCTCTGCTGTAGTGGTTAAGTCTCTACGAGGTACAGTCATGGTGCCCTGTTGTGTGAAATTGCAATATATGAAGAGATCTTTAGTGTTTTGGTTTGTTTTGTTTTGTTTTTTTGCAGCAACATGAACATTACATACGTAGATCAGCCACAACATTATGATCATCCTCCTGTTATTGTATAAATCTCCCTTTTGACCCATCAAGGCATCATATTTGGCACCGAGACATTAAAGTCCTATCAGTTGTGAGGTGGAGCATCTATGGATCACTCTTGTTTGTCCACAGGTGCTTGCTTAAACTGAGATCAAGGGGATTTCAAGGCCAAGTCAACACCTTGAACTCTTTTTTGTGTTTCTCAAATCATTCCTAAACCACTTTTGTGACTGTATGCAAAGATTATTATCCTGATGAAAAAGACCACTGTCATCGGAGGAATACTAGTTCCATAAAAGGGCTGCACTTGTTATGACATTGTAGGTGTCAGAATAACCCAGCACAGCATTGCCCATATTATCATGCTGCATTTGACACCTTGTCCTCCTTCTATAGTACAACCTGGTGTTATGTCTTCTCCATGTAAGAGATGCACACACACCAAACTATCCACATGGTGAAAGAGACAATGTTATTTAATCACCAGTCCAGACCAACTTCTTCCCATTGTAGGTGTTGTTGGTGGTGGACTGGGGTCAGGGGTCATGGAAACCCTGACCAGTCTGCAGCTACACAGCAACATACACCACAACTAACTCTCTGAACAGTTTGAGCTACAGTGGCTCTCCTGTTGCAGCAGACAACCAGAGCCAGACTTCATGCATCATTGAGCCTTGGCAGGCCATGACCCCGTCACTGGTTCACTGGTTTTTCACTTTTGGAAGCTACAGACCCTGTAGACAAGAAACAAACTGTAAGAGCCTCACAGTTTTGGAGACACTCTGACCCAGTTGTCCAGCCACCACAGTCTGATTCTTGTCATATCCTTACTTTTCCTCAATTTTCCTGCCTATAACAAGTCATCTCCAAGGACTTGGTTCCTAATATATCCCAGTCACTGACAGGTGCAATTCACTGCCTCAGTTAGTGATCATAACATTATGGCTGATTGGTGAACATTATAATTTTGATTATTGAACAGCTAAGAACCTTCTTCTGTTGTCAACATACAGATGGCCCTGACCACCCTGAAGCTAAGGAGTTTGTGGAGTGGCTCCTGTTTCATGCCAAAGTGTGTAAACATGAGAACATGGTAAAGATGTTGCACTGTCAGACCAAACATCTGCCCATGTATCTGGTCTTAGATGACTACAACCCAGGGAACCTGCTTCACTTCCTTTGGACACTCAGAAATGTAACGGTGGTATATAAATCTTATGAAACGTGAGCTCCCAAATTTATGGCAATGATGAACTTATTATTTTTTTTAATCTTTAAAAGAATTCAGATGCTGCAGCACCTGCACAAATTTTCTCAGAGAGGTCAGTGTTTCTGGTGGCGAATCAGGTTGCATCTGGACTGGTGAGTCGCTTTTCATAGACCAATTATTAACCACAAACAACTGGACTAAAATGATCTTAATTTAGATGTTATGCTTTGGGAAACAGGTCACAATGCATTCACAATTTTTCCACAAGGAAAAACAATTGTTTATCTCCAGTTTTGAATAAATATTTTGACAAGACTGATATTTTGGGCTGAAAATGATTCCTCCCACAGGATTACCTGATGTCAGAGCACAGGCTGGTGCATGGTGATGTCGCTGCCAGGAACATCTTAATTGGTCCAGGCCTTTCAGCCCGGGTGTCTGGACTCGGTGTCGCATTCGAAGGACGCAAAACGGATTCAGCCATTAGGCCGAGAGCAGCAGAGGTGCCTCTCAAATGGCAAGCTCCAGAGAGGATCATGATGCAGCTCAACATTGACAGGAGTGACGTGTAAGGACAGAGCTGAGACAAAGACAACACATCAGGAATTGTCTTGTTGCCAACGAGTCAGAAATTTTTTCAACATTTTCTTTTCTATAGGTGGTCATTTGGCATCTTACTGTACGAGCTGGTCACTTTAGGTAAATCACAATGTCCCCCAGTCTGTGAACACATCATTTTACGCATGCAATGTCACATTTTTTTCTTAAATGACATTTATTTATTGAACAAATCTTCTTATCACAGGTTCACCTCCGTACCCTGAGTTAGAGCCTCTGTCTGTCCTTCCAAAGCTACAGGGCTTTTATCGAATGAAGAAACCAAAGAATTGTGGAGGACCTTTGTAAGTTATCTAATGAAAACAAGGTCATCATTAAATGTACCATTATTTAACACAGTATTAACTCATGTTAGCTTCTATTAACTCAGCAGCTCAATGGCTAAAGAAATGTTTGACATTTTGGGAAATATGCTGGTTAGGATAAGAAGATTGACTCTACTCTCATGTTTGATAAAGATAAAGCTAACAACGAGCAGCCAGGTAGCTCAGCTAAGCATAGACATGCAACAGGGATACACAGTTAGCCTCATGGAAGTTAAAAAGGTAGATTACCTTTAAACTGAGACAGACAAGCAGTTTCACTGTGAACAAGTGAGTGGTCATTAAACCACCTTTCCATTTAAGGTGTTTTAAGGTGTTTTAAATTCTTTGTGTGATCTTTCCAGGTACGACCTGATGAAGTACTGTTGGATGTGGAGTTTCAAAGACCGACCTACATTTTCAGCAATCATAAAGCTGTTGAACTCCTCTCTGCACCTCTCAGCCACTCAACCTCTTCATGTTCCCGAGGCCATAGACATATTTGAGTACAACAGAATGGCAGGGCTGCCCTTGAGAACACAGGAACAACCGTAACATCTCTTAAATAATTGTATTTTAAAATAAATGTAAAAGTGTTATTGGTAAATTTATGACATCGAAAGCAAGTTTATTTCTCTCTTTATTGTCAAAAATGTACAGACTTAAAAGCACAGATCTTATTCCTGAACATCACAGATTTCTCATTAATTAAGATCATTTTTCTTTTTTAAAATAATTGGGCAAAGTACAGTTTGTGTATTTATAATGCTCTTGGCATGCATACATTACTGTGACTTTACAGTTCGAAAACCAAAAAACACCCACACAGGAAAGCTGAATGTACTACTGAATATACTTAGAATAGATTTATGTTCGGTCTGTGTTTGAACTTTACACGGTACTTTTTATTGATTTATAAAATTCTGCTCCGCCTGCTCCTTTTAAGAGTCAAATCATTAAAATCACTGAACTCAAACCGTGAGTGATGTCCTACACTTTATTCTGACACCTCTGATTACAAGCTTAAATATAAATGTTATAAAAAGTATGGAGTCAATCAAAACCTAAATATGGGGTGTCAGTAGCTTTGAGGGGGAGAGAACAGATAAATCTGCCTGTTATTCTGTGCTATTATCTTCATAAGGCTTCTGAACAAATCTGTACAAAACTATATAATCACACACAATCCAGAAGCACACACACCCATCGTGAGACACTATGAGTGATGCCAAAAAACTGCCCTTGCTAAAAAGGACCAATCTACAAAAATATGATGTCCCTCAGGCTGAATACTGGCCGAGTTAAAGAGCAACAACACGTTTGTTTTTGTTTTTTTTTTTCCTTACCTGATCTGTGTGGTTACATTTTTACCCACTAGATGGCAGGAAAAGCAGGGTTTGCAGCGTAGTGTCTTGTTGCTCTTTAAGTGTAAATTCACACTGAATCACGAAGAGGCAGAAAAACCGCCGCTGTAGTAACTTTTGTGGATCGCAACTTCTGCTCACGTTGCATCTCTGACTCAACCTCAATCAATAATAACGTCAACACTCGAGGCGTTGTCATCGATTCGAGGCTGTGATCAGAGAAGCAGCGTGAGGTGGAGGGTGATGGTGATCCAGTGTGGATTCATTATTTAAACTGCAAAGCCTCTTAAAACAGAGGCGAACACATGCAATGACCCAACAAGAAAATCACACAGAAGAAATACTGAAATTAATACATCATTTTGTAGACATAGTCGCGACATGGTAAAAAGCTATGAGTCTTTAAAACTGGATGCAAGAGACAAATATCCAATTTACATGAGCCAGAGTTGGTTTTACAATTGTTTAAAAAAAAAAAAATACATTAAAACAGCAAATGAAATTATCATAAGAATGACTAACGTTTCCTCTGGCTGCGTTTGATATCCCTTTATAATAGAAAACGTGGATTTTGAACACATTTCCTGACCCTGACACAAACATTAACGGATGTCAGTTCTTATCATAATATTCATTGCTGTGTTTTAGATGATGTCATTTTAAATAATCAACATGACGTCCTGTGTGATTACAAACCTAAATGTTTTAAAAAAAAACAAATTAGACCAAAAAATATATTAGAAAAGTATGTAATTATTTCATTTAAAATATTTCCTTTTTCTATCATCCTGTGAGAGGATGATGTGCTCTGCTGCCACACACTCACAGCCATGATGAAAGAATGGATTAATTCTCAAGTATGGAGATTATACAGGAGATAAATCTGATGAAAATTCAGTTTTTTGGAACAAGCCACCCAACGCCCTGGCTTCAGTGACAAACGCAACAAAGACGTCAGACGACACAACACTTAATCCTTTACAGTAAGATTAAAATGTCCTTGCTACACCTCATTATAACTCCCTTTTAGTCCAGGTTCTGTCTTAAAGAGGTGTCACATCAGAAATAAAAATTAAATAGAGCAAAAAGTGTTTGCCGGTGGTGCATGAGCATGAATCCTCCATGGCAGTATGGAGCAGGAGCAACAGCAGTCTGGAAGCCTCAGTTCACCCAAGATGGGCAAGAGATAAACATAATGGGAATTTTGGACAAAGCCAACACCCCCAGTATCTCCTACACTTTACTGCTCCACAGGGATGTTGGGAACAAAATGTAAGAGACTGACCACAGCAGATAGTACACACAGGCAGGGGGGAAGGAAGAACAGAATACCATGACAACTCCTGAAAATTGAAAAAGAAGAAAGTTGAGCAAGAAAGCACAATAAATTAAAATTTTTGAATTTTCATTATAACTACATACTCAGTGACAGATATGCTGTGAGACTGCAGAAGCAGTGTAATGTCATAATGTCTTTCCATCTTGGTGGAGCCTGTCAACATGCTAATATTTGATAATTAGCGCTAAATATAAACTACAGCTGAGACCAGAGTGCTTTCCTGGTATTTGGTCATAACCCAAAACAGCAAACAATGCCAAATTGACTCAATGATATTGTAAAATGGTAATTCACCCAGTTTAGTGGTGTGCCAAACTGCTAAATAGCTTAAATGTAAAACAGTGACACCTGTGGAGAAATAGAAATATTGTCTCTACAGTGGCGCAATCTACATTGTTAGACACCACTACCGTGTGCAGATGCTAAATGTTGTGCCTGAATCTAAGTTTTAAGTAGCTACGTTGATAAGATAAGTAGTTTTGAAAATGGCTTTTACCTCCAGCATAAACTACTTTCTTCCAGGCCTGAGACTCCAGCACTCTGTCATGGGGGTAGAAGTTCTGACTGATCATGAAAAGGATCATTGCGACTGCGATGACACGCAACACGGCCATATTTCCCCCCGAAAGCAGAGAGGCGCTGGCCAGGATGGCTGAGGAGTAGATGCAGGGCAGGCCGCGGTACATGAAGGGAATCCCTATAATGGAAGAACAAGGAAAATGTTGGATAGGATAAACCCAACTGATGACAAGATGCTGGATGCTGAAATACTACATTTGGGAACTTACCGCTTGAGAAGAAACAGAGGCGGACGAACACGGACAGGACGTAACACATGCACAAGATGTTGTCCAACAGGTCAGGTGTCCTCAGCAGCAACGAGGTGGCGATCCCGAAGGTGGTGAAGTCGGCGAAGTCATCAAGCTTTGCACCTGAACATGAAAGAAAAAAAAGATGTGAATGCCTCTTGTGATGACAAAACAAATGCTAATAGAAATGCTATTTGTGTGCACCAACTGTTCTATTATTATACTCTTACTTAAAAGTGACATTGCGTTAGTCATGAGTGTGGATACGTTATCATCTCTCCAGTGTGGTTGCTGCCAATGTTGCAGACACGTGACCGCGGTGTACGTGCAAAAATCTCAAAGTAGAAATTTCAGTGTCAGCCCAACAGGCAGCCATTCTATAAACAACATTCTCCGCGGCCTTGTCTCTTTATGGAGCATGTTTTCAGCAAACGAGGATGAGGTGATTCAGGCTGCGGCTCGAATGAACGAGGTGGAATTCCCCAGCCCAGGGTCAACAATTTTAGCAATTTCAGATATGCAGAGAACCCAAAGCAAGGATAAAATAGACAATTGGAGCATGATCCCATGGAATTAGGCTGCTTAATCAGAAAGTGATTGTTCATTTGACAAAAATACACGGGGAGGGGCACTACAACATCCACCTGCAAAGTCATGCAGAAAAAACCTCTGGCGGGACACAAAGCCCTCTGAAATGTGCAGCCAGTGATGTATTGTGATGCACCTGGGAGCTATTTTGGGAATTGGAGAAAAATGTAAACCAACAGAGTGAAAGCAAAGCTATTTGGGACACCTGATTTATACTTTAACTATACACATGGTGCTGAAATCTTTTAAAAACACAGCATCAGTGGCACAGTATATATACTGCTATAACTGTATTCCCACTGAATCTATAAAAGCTGTTGATGTGTAACTTATAGACAAATAGAGCCGAGGCACTGACTCAATAAAGCTTGAGTTACATTATATAAAATATGTATGTTTTCTCCTGGAGACTTAGTAAGACTATCCAGTGTATTTCAAAGGGTTGAGTTTCTTTTCAGTGGTTTCTTTTGTTGAAGACTTTGTGTGGCCAAATTAGAAAATCCAGACAAAGGCTTGTGCAGCGAGGCCTGCCAGCACCCTAGTTTGAGTTTATCTTTGGTAAGAGCTATTGACCACAACACTCCACTTACCCAGTGCAGAGCAGGCATTGAGTCGCCTGGCAACTGCTCCATCTGCCAAATCCAGCAGGTAGCCAATCAGAACGAGCCAACACGCAGCATGATGGTGCCTGGACAAAAGGAGCATGTGTTAGGTTTAGCTATTTGATGACAGTGAACCCATTTCAAAGGCTAAAATATCTGCAGGTTCTCACCAGTTGGTAAAAGGGGCTGGAACTGGAGCTGGAGAGATTTCAGCAACTTTACAAATAAATAATGTCTCCTGTAGAGAATTATCACATTTAGGCCAGGTTTCCTGACACTGGACTGTCTGACCTGCACTTGGCTCTGCCTCTTTGCTCTAAGCTTAGTGGAGTTCATCTGGTGAGGACAGAAACCTGACAAGATTACAAGTATTACTTAATGTACGGTGGCCCTCAGAGGCAAAACATAATGACACTGGGAGAAGAAAATATTGACAAATAAAAAACCCCAAAAAGTTATTTTATTTTAGTCTTTTAGTTTTAATTTCTTTTCATTTCAATGCACTTTATCAATGCATACATTATTATTTTTTTTAATGGTGCAATCAGTAATATTAGTGTCAGGGTTGTTTGTTTTCAGAAATGTGTTTTGTTCATTTCTGTTAAATGTTTTGTTATTTAAGATGTGTTTTCTAGATTTGCAACTAACTTTTGTGAAAAGTTGTTGTTGATTGTTGCTGATTTGTATGTATTTCTATGTATTTTCTAATCTTGTTTATTTTCAATTTTAGATTTTTGTTGATTGATGTTTTAATTTTATTTTTTTTTTTTTAAATGCTGTTAAGTTTTTGTTGTTGTTATTATTTTCTGTGTCTGATTGATGCCACTTGTTGAGTTTTGTCCCTCAGGGCCACCGTAGATTTGCTGATTTTAAAAGGACTTTCTACAAACTTGATTTTATAATATTGTTATTAATATTTATCCATCCACACAGCATTTATGGCCTGTATATATTTATATATTATATACATCCTGCAGCTGAGCCTCACTAACATTTCAGAGCGTTTGATCCGACGATGGCGTGATCACTCACCCGTTAAGACTGCTGAGAATGGACGCCATGCCCATGACCATGTTGGCAACTGACAGAGCGTTCGCTGCATTTTTACGTGCAAACTCCTTGATGTGGAGCCCAGTGGCCTGATCACTCAGAAAGAGCTTGTTGGTGCACTGGAAGAAACCTGAGACCACACAAGAGCAGCAGTCAGTAGTTGTCTGTGTTGGGTCAACAACCTTTGCTGTGGTTTAAAAGAGAAAAGCTAAATCCCTACTGTGATTGGGTGAACATACCACCTGACCTTTTAATGAATGAGTCCAAACAGGAATAATCTAATTATTATATCCCAGTTTGAGTCAAACATCAGTTCAGGTGAGGTGAATAATCTTAACCATTTACCAGTCACACAGTAACGGAACAAAAATATTTTATAAACCATCTAGTGGGGATCCATATTGCAGGATATTTTTTAATTTTTTTATTACTATATTTAAATCAAAATACTAAAATGAAACTAAATCCCCCGTCTTATGTAAAAGAAGTATCACTTACCAAGACGTATGTTTATTGGCCGGGGACCAACCTTACGATACATTCATCCATTTTCAGTTCACTAAAATGCATTAGTTACTGTACATTCATTCAATAAGGGGTGCGCAGCCTGCAGCATGCAACAATAAAGAGTGCCTCATCACCTACTCATTACATCATCATCATCATTATCAGTTATATCTATGCAATAAACATATTATGCATGACTTAACTGTTAGGAGGAAAAAAATGGCCACAATGACATGCATTAAATTTCATATAGATATAGCTATATAGGTGTAGATAATACTTGGAAAAAGAAAAGAAAGAAAAATGAAGTCAAAAGGATACAAAATCTGAACATGATGCATGTGAAGTGTTAGCACTCAAACATGATCTTATCAAGGGGTCAAATACACACAAATACTGGTGTGGAGGGGGGAAGGGGGACAAGCTATAAACAAGTAGGGGACTACCACATACACGACTGGCTAATGTGAGTGTGAGCTGGACCTACTGCATTGACACATACCAGACATGAGATCAATTGGCCCGTTAAGTCTGATCAGACAAAGTGACCTGAGACAAGGACATGGCAGTGGCACTAAAGGGTTTGAATCTATTAAAACCACGGCAGCCCAGGTTTTAACGGAGATTGTGGCTTAAAAATAAATAAATCTACAACCTCACCTGGTTTTTTCTACTGTTTTCAAAGCAGGCAGTTTAAAACCACATGTGCTTCCCAGTCATAGTTTTAACAAGCCGTGTTCTTGTGTTTGATTTGTTTGGTTGTGGAAAATTTGCAATAGTAAAAGCTACGTTCACTATCTTAGTCAGCAAGACTAATGAAGTGACTGCTGACACTGCCTCACTCCGGCCAAAAACTGCCTGTGCCCCCACAAAGCTCTGATGTTTTCTAATAAAGACAAAGAAATCTTTGTTTTTGTTTTTTTTTCTGCCTGCCTCCTCTCTTATGAGCGAATCATTTTCTCTCAAGTCATAGTACCGTCCAAGACAGTATGCACAGATAAAATGACCTGCAAAGTATTTTGTTTGTTTGTTTGTTTGTTTGTTTCTCTTTTTTTCTTTTCTTTTTTTTCTAAATGTTGCAGTAGCAACCCTTCAAAGTGTTTTTTCACCCTGAACTTCCTGTGATTCCAAAGCCAGGCGAGTTCAAGAGACTCTTCATCTGAAAGAAAACAGTGTATGAGACACAGCAGAAAGCCAACAAGAACTTACACTTTTACTTGACAGCACGCTCGGGACTTTGACATTAAGAGTTACAACCTGGCATTTGTGTGAGGGGGATTTGTTTTGTTTCCTTAGAAAATCATGTGATTGCAAAGTTTGCCACATGAATAAACAGAATGATTAAACTTTAGATGTGTAGCTTTGTACAGTAGATATGGAGCGAGTCACACGTGGAGCCCCATGAACATCGAGATGTGTGGAGTATCAGAGCTTGCGGTCAAGTTTTTTTTTTTTTTTTTTTTTTAATTCATTTATTTTTTTACTCTGACCACTTAAGACACTGTCTTGGTCACTAACCAAACCAAGCCAACCACACTGTCAATTTCAAGCAGGTCTGGACAATTTCTGGACTGCTGCCTAATAAGTGCAAAGCATGATGGGAGAGTCCTTGTTACGCAACACCCTGTTATGTTACCTGGTAACAACTGAAAAAGACTAAATGAAAAACAAGGAAAACAGTTCACAGTAGGGGTAATCTAAAGTGAACTCACAGCACAATTATCAATTACCACTGACTGTACATGTAGGTGTTAACTTTATTTTATGAGAAAGAAACACAATAAAAAACAAACTATTCACAAAACCATAAAACACTATCCTCAGTGTTCATATCTCACGTCTTTCATATGATCTTTCAATTTTACTAATTGATTTTTAAATTAATTTCATACAGGCCGAGCATATTTAGAGATTATAAATCCAATTTAATCCAAGAAGACTTCAATTTTAATCTCCGATACCCCGTGTCTGTGCAGCTAATAAAGTAATTGTGTAATCCAGATTAAAGATGAGGCTGGGAAAGGAGTACCTACCAGAAGTGGGAGTCAGGAGGATCATGATTGTCTCTTGGCTCACAGCACAACAGCTGAAAGACAAACCACATTTCAACATTTTTAATTCACTGATCAGATTTTTTGGTGAATAGTTTTATAATAGCAATGAATCTGCACATTTCGACCAGATGTAAATGTTTATATTTAAGTCAATTTTAATGTATCTATTTTTAAACTTTTACAAAATATTGTATAATTAATAGTCTGATTATCACATTATGCCTGAGCCAATAAGGTTTGGTTTAACTCTTGTGCGTAATGATACATGTTACATTAAGGACCATTAAGGACATGTTCTATTAAGGAGTCTCACATTGTTTTAAGTCTACTTCATCTTCTTCCGAAACAACCTACTTGTTTTTAAAGCTGCTGCTCAGCGGGGGTCGTACTACGCAGCGCTCTCTCCTCAGCACCAGTCCTCTGGCCTGAACTTTTACCGCAGCGCCGGACGTGCTCACAACTGTCAAACCATCATCACTAACATACATGTGATCTAAAGTAACAGGTACACACGTGCGTGTACGTTTAGGCATCTATATCATACACCTTCATCACAGCCTACATCACCATCTCCATGCAAAAAAAGATTGGAGTAAGTGGCGCAACTGCGTCACAACTAAACGATCCGATAAAAGGCAAATGAAGCAGTAAAGCTGCAATTCAGGGTTTAAAATTTTGTACTGATGCTGCGCGCACACACACACACACACACACACCTCGCATCTCGTCTTACCTGGAAGGACCTCCACAGATTACAGAGTCTACACAAACCGAGTGATGGAGACGTCTAAAACGCGCACGCTTTAAAAAATAAAATAAAATTTAAAAAAAAAAAACCTTATTGTCTTGTTTCTTTACTGATTCCTCGTTTCTGCTTGTTTCTACTGTCTGTGTGTGTTCACTGTTAAAAGTTTCTCCGCTGTAAAATTTTACCTGTCAACTTCACAGCCGCGTCCTTTTAAAGTCCAAGGGTAAATCCGCTGGAATATTCCACCGGAAATGACGCTCCACATGACTTCTAGTTTTTTCCATCATAATGTTGGGGCCAAATCTTTTCTTTGACGGTTACCGGTATTTTACAAGTACATTTGTGAAACAAATAAACAAACAAAAAAACAAACTATGACGCGTGCAGTCGTTTAAACCGTAATGGATTATATAAAAGGGTGTGGTGTTTCATTTTAAATTCATTTTTAAATTTTAATATTTTTCCTCTCGTTTGTATTTATACACAAACAGTAAGCTGTTATGATAAAACAAAGTACAGAGGAAGAAAGCAAACCTCTATTACCCTAAAGTACTCATGTGTTACTACTACTACTACTGTTATTATAGTGCCACACTGACTGCTATAGCAACACCAACGATAAAAAGATTCCTAATAAAATATATTGTAAATGAATGGACTTTGTACTTGTGAAGAAACGAGTGCTCACATTCACATATATATGTGAAAATAACAGATTATATTTATTCCAGCTGTAACTGTTTATCTTGTTTTTTCAAGTGTGAGGTTAGTTTTTTTTTCAGTGAAAAAATGTGTGAGCAGTTCAGATTTGTGTGTTTTAGATGTGAGATAAGAATCAAGTGAGTCAGCTGAGATTTAATAATAACAGGCCACTGCACTGAGAAAAAGCCCTGATTGACTGATTAATTGATCGATTAACACCTGAATGTAAAACCGATTGAATTAACCTCATTGTGACGTCAGCAGCTGTTACTGAAGCGTGATGACCTCTCCCACTCTGCTTGTAGCTCCTTGTTGGTGGGTGTTGTTGACCAGAGGATCAGAGATTATAAAAACAAACCTGAGTTCATCTCTCCTGGATTATATAAAAGGTGGTGCTGATTGGTTTGGTTTTAGTCTGATTTCCTCAGTGACTTCTCTTGCATCTCATACTTCCACACATTTAAGTGGTCACCACCTGATGGATCTACTGAGTTACATATTGTTGAGTAAATTTGTGTAATTTCTTACAATTATTGAAATAAACTGAATTGAATTTAACCCCTTATGAGTCATGTGGTCTCCTACAGTTTTGTCTTGAATTTGAGCCAGTTCATGACAATGTTGTGCAGCATGAAGGTCCTCCCATAGTCCAGAAACTTGCAGAGTGCAGTGAATTTTAGGTCAGGATTAATTGGTGATTCTGGTGTTTGTCTGTATTTTAAGTCCCAGAGATAGACTGGCTACTCTGTGCTCACCTACAGGCAACTGGGATTGGCTCCAGTCCTCTACAGCCTTCAAAGAATAATTACTATATATTATGGACTGTACATGATGAATCAATGAGATCCACTGATGTGCTGAAGTGTATTGCGATACTCATTTACTTAAGAGATGACTCACTGAATAAATTTGCATTTGAGACTGCAGTTATCACAAGTTATTATGAATTAACCATGACATTTTTAACATTAACATGCAATGGTTTGACTCATAATTCACCATTAATGAGATGTTGATCAAAGGCTAATCTCATAGAATTATATAAACGTGTATATGATTTTCAGTTAAACTGCAGATGAAAGATGTTTCTAGCAGCTCATTATAAAGGTACAAGGTCCACTTTCTCTAATACAGAGACTTTGTTCATGAATTAAAGTTCAAGTTCAGATGAATAAATCAACATAATGTAACTGTAAATGAGAGAATATATTCAAGTGGTTTTTCACTTGAATAAAAAATATTCGATCAGGGGTAAAACTCAGTAAAGTGTGAAGTTCACCGTACATTGTTAAGGTAAAATTAGTGAAATTAAATTTGATTTCAAGTGTTTTTTTTCTGTATGTTCTCTGTTATAACACTGAAATAATCTGCCAATCATCCACACAGTGAAACAAACTGCAGGTAATAGATGTGCATCAGTGAATTAAATGAAGGCGTAAGGTTAAAAAAAACATGAAGCCAGTTTTAGTGTATAAAAATGTGTTTTTCCCACAAATAGACTTTCCTCTTTGAGTGCGTCTGAATGACTCATCGTCCCACGTTTACAGTAATCACATTAGTTCTTGTTTTTCTTGTTTTTCTTGCTCACATATATAATTTCATATCATAAATATTCATGATGCAGCTGTAACTGTGATAAACCTCCAGATGTCCTGTATGCGGCCCTGTTATCCATAGGAAAGTGAAATAACCAGACTGTGGTGGCAAATTGACCTGTTGTGTTTTTTTTTTTTTTTTCCTTTTTTTTGACAATAAACATTTATTTAAAAAAAAAAAAAGCTAAGCTAAAAAAGCTAAAATACCCCACTTTGTGTAATTTTGATGCTTTACTATTTTCTTGGAGTCATCAGAAGATATTTCAGGTTGATTGAAATGAGATTTTAAAAAAATGTGATAACTTTAACTCTAACTTCTGTCATTAAATCCCTTTAAATAATTGTTAACTGGTCATTATTCACACTTTGCAGAAAGACATGGGGCAGGTAAAGCGGACCTTATAGTCTTGACAATGTTTTCCACCAGGTTGCTCCTCGTTCACACAGGAAAAACCACGAGTAGCATCGTATCTGCAAAATATGTAGAAAACAATCAGTTAAACGAGGGTCGTGACTCTAATTTTACATATTTATTTTAATGTGTCACAAGGAGAACTTAAATATGAAGCTAAAATGGTTCAAACCCAACTCATCCCATCAACCTTATTATTGGCTTCTATTCAGACACTTAATACACTACATTTTATATCATTTTCAACACACTCTCTCCTAAATATCGATCCTACTTCTACCCCTGCTGCTTCAGCCCGATGTCAACAGTCGGCCGTGTTTCTGTCAGTCCCACAACTCACGTTTGAAGGACGTCACCCGTCTCGTGTGCAGAGACACCAGACACTGACATGGCTTCAATGGCCACAGGCTGAGAGCAAATCTCACTGGGGAACAGAGTCTGCAGCTTGATCAGTGTCTCGTAGTCTCCTTTCCTTGTGGGTTTGTCCACATTAAACCAGCGTGTCCTGCAACCTGCAAAACAGTGGAAACAAATGAAATCCTGAGGTTTTACTTTTTCCTTGTTGTAATTTCAAAAAAGAGTTGTCCCTGAATCAAAACTTACCCTGACAGAAATCTGAAGGACACGTCAGAATCACCTCATAATCTTCACACTGTTTACTTGGCTGGTTTTCATTTATGCATACAAACCCAAAAGTAACGTCGTAGCTGCAACATTTTTTAGGAAAAGAAAAGGTTGATGAATTATTTCTGATGAAAAAACAAAACAAAACAAAAACAAGCTGCTCGACTGAATAAAAGTCACATGTGAAGCTATGTGTTTGGTATCAAAACAATAAGCTTACGAGAGGAAGGTGTCTCCAGTGTGTTTGGCGGATATTCCTGTTGTCGTCCTGGCCTCGATGTTTTTCGGGTTTTTACAAACTTGACCAGGGAATTTTTTGGTCAGCTGAAGTATGGACTCGACGTCTCCCTCGTCTGATGGACTGTCACTGTTCAGCCACTGTGTTCGACACTCGGACACTGGAAGTAAGAGACGGGAACAAGTTCATCATCAAAACATCATCATGGACGTTATTCACCTTGGCCACCGCATGTTTCAACCGTTACCTTCTGGCAGGTGTTATAGGTCCATCAAATCCAACACCACCATATTCAAAAGCAGTTTCTTCCCAAATACAGTAACTTTACTAAACAAACACATTTAAACAAACCCACTGCCACCTTTGCACATAAATATTTACACTTTATTTCTTATTGCCCTTTTACTGTTGTTTTTGTTTTATCTATCTATTTTTCTTGTGCGTCATTTTATGACTTTTGTGTTTATTGTATGAACCAGGGTGGAGTAGTGCACCTAATCTCAATGTATTTTATTTTATTTTTTTTTTTTTTTTAAATATGATGATATTCAAAGGCATTAATTCATTCATTCATTCAAGTTTGCAAACATGAATATTTAAGGAGAAATTTACAAATACTACTGGACTCATTCAGCAACTACCTTGATAACAACTGTACCAAAGTAAATACAAATATAAATACACAGACTCATCAGCTCTTATTTTTGTAAGAATTAGAGCAGATGACTCCACAGCTGGTCCACATTGAATACTTTAAGTTGTCTTCTGTCAAAAGGGAATCTGGCAACAAAATTCAACTGATTTCCACTCTTTTATACGTGCAGCCTGTTGTCAATTTATTTAATAATTGATGTCACTGGGAAATCAATTAAAATAACTAAAGTGTGTCATTTCTTTAAGAATCCAAATACAACTGAGACAACATGGTTGGAGAACCATTGTAGCTTGTAATATGTAGTAGCACCAAATTACCAGTAGGTGGCAGTAATGTGCCCTGTATGAAATGGAGGGATATAATCTATGGCATAAACAGTGATATTTGTCAAACAGGGCTCTAAAGCCATCATGCCCAGCCAGACTGGAGACCCTACCAAAGCCTTTCAAGGCCCCAAATTATCATGAAACAATAAAGGAATAATTTTAGTGGTAGTTGCTTTGGGATTTGAAGACATAAAGATGTAATTTTCCTGTAAAGTAAGTGTGGATTTAAGTGTGGGTTGGACATGTGTTGGTTAGTTCAGCCTAATGATAGCATGTCTAGTTTCCTAGGATACTCAAGTAGTGATAGTAATATCACTACTAATGACTAGACTATTACTGATAGTAATATCAATAATACTCTTAAGGAAAACATGTGCAAGCAACAACAAAGTACCTTGGCAGAACTCTTTAGGACACGTAAACCTGACCATGTAGTCTTCACAGCTCCTGCTCCCCTGATCTGCATTCACACAAGCAAACCCATACGTGGCATCATAGCTACAGGAAACAGAAACAACAGATAAGTACAGACTTCTCCACCATGTGCTCTTCTTTAATCGTATTGTTTTTAATCTCACTTTAAGAGAGTATCAGAGGTGTTGGAGGCAGGTTCTCCTGCAGTGGTCTGGACCTCAATGGCGATCGGTCGGGGGCAGATTTCTCCTGGATACACACTGTGGAGGTCGCTGATGATCTCATAGTCTCCATTTCCTGTTGGGTCATCATTGTCAAACCAACGCGTCCTGCACTCTGTTAACAAAGAGGGGGATGTTATTAGACTAAAAAAAAATGACTACAGCTGAATCTTTCACATTTTTCCTTGAAACAAACACATACCTGAGCAGAACTGTCCAGAGCAGGTGAAGATGACCTTGTAATCCTCACACTGTTTGCCGGACTGTTCTGAATTGAGGCACAAAAGGCCCTGAGATGCACTGTGACTGCAAAACACCAACCATCACATCTGAATGTTACACATGAAAGAGTATCACCTCCTGCCTCCTCAGATGAAGAGATTTAGTTATAGTCTTCAGTCTTTGATTCATATAAACATCATGCGCCTGGTAATTCTAGTCAATGCTACACATTTAAACTTTAACATAGAGGATCCCGTCAGTATCAGCTGTATCAGTGTTTAGGTCAGTAACATGACAAATATATTCTGTCTCTAATCTGATGTTTCCATCACCTCACTAGTTTGACTATATGAATTTTCACAGGTTTTTTTTTTTTTTAAGTAGTGTGGTAAAACATAACTATGACATAGTCAAACCAAAAACCTTCACCCTGCTTCCTCTGTGACTTAATGAATCCAAAAATGTCAAATATTTGTTGGACTACAGCCACAGTCTTTACTATCTGGGTGAGGATAAAAAGTGCCTCATTTACTTAAATGTGTTTAACCGCATCTTCAGGTATATAAAAAGCAGATTATAATGAGTAAGACTAATTTGAATACAGAAGATGATAATAAAAAAAATCTGTTGTTATCTATTTAAAGACTTTTCTGAATTATTACATCATTAGTCACCACTCAGAGATGTCTGTCTATCATCACTCAGTACTTTGTGTTTACATGTGGAAGATGTTCCCACTGAGCTGTGACTTGATCCCAGAAACTGTCTCTGCCTCCATGTCCACCGGACGGGAGCAGATCCTCGTCTCGTGCTTCCTTCTCAAGTGACTCAACAGCTCAGAGTCTCCGTCTGTGGTAACGTTTCCTTCATCAAACCAGGCTGTTTTACAGGCTGTAGAAGGAGAGAGAGTGTTCAGAGGTCCAGGTGATCTGCTGCTTCATCGTTGCTTCATATAATGTGAAATATGTGAAATATAATGTGACTCACTTTCAAGTGCAGCAGCAGAGGAGTAGAGGTCTGGAGGATAATGAAGTAATTCATCAGTTAATGTCAGATAAATAACTGTATATATGGAACCAATGAAAAAAAAGAAAATATTTACCAGACACTAGAAGACACCAAATTACAAAACTCTGAAATAACAAAACAAAAGAGAAAACATAAACTGCATGATAATAAGACACAAAACTTAAAGCAGCTAAAAAGATACAAAATAAAAATACCTGAACAACCAACATGGTTCCTCTATCAGGTCATCTTGAAGGGAGATAATAGAATTTAAAAAAAAAGTCCTCATGCAGCTGTAAATAGTTCTTTGTTCAACTGAAAACAAAATGTAGTTTTGATTTTACTCACAAAGTTGGTTCCATGTGGAGAAGTGTCTGCTCTTTGGAGAAATGAAATCATCACATCATCACCTTTTCATTTAACCTCCCACCAACAGGTTTGGTCCTCGGGGATCTTGAAGTGTGTGTGTGTGTGTGTGTGTGTGTGTGTGTGTGTGTGTGTGGTCTAGGTATTCCTTACGTTGTGGGGACTTAAATCTGTTCACACACTCACATTATGTGGACCTGTCTCCCTTATGGGGATAAAAAGTCTCCATAATGTAATAAAAATAAAAATGAAGGTGAAGACATGATTTAAAGTTTGGTTAAGGTTAAGGTCAGGTTGAGATAAAGATTAGACGAGTAGCAACAAGTGAGATCTCTCACTTGTTGATACTTGTCTTTCCACTTTCCAAGAAAGTCTCCAGGAAATGAATGCAGGTCAATGAAATGTCCCCTGAAGTTATGGAAACCAGTCTGTGTGTGTGAGTGTGTTTGTTTGTGTGTGTGTGTGTGTGTGTGTGTAAGACCCAGCTCCTCCCACAGCTTCTGTGGGAGGAGCTGGAGAAGTCTCCCACCTCTTTCCTTTTCTCTATGTGATCATTGACCAAATCATTGTATAGTTTGAATAGTTTTTTTTCATGTCTGCCTGAGAATAACATTCAGGTCCCCATCTGATTACTGGAACAGTTCACTCTAAAGATCTCTTCCTGATGGTCGGTGTCCCAAGTGAAACAGATAAAACATAAAGACCTTAAGCAGATATTGAGCATGTTATTTCCTCTCTCTCTTCCATGTTTCCTATTTATCTTCACTAATAGATGCATAGTGATCTAAAAAGTAGATTTTAACAATATCTCGTCCTAACAAGCGTCTGATATAAATGAACTGGGACAAATTATTGAGTGTAATACCATGTAGTTTTTAGTGTTTTTAGTATACAACCCCCTCTTTCTGTTATATAACCCTCCGTCTTTGTTCATCACAGGAGTTTTGTAAAGATTATTGTGTCTTTGCTCTGAGATATGTACATGAATGTAATATAATGCTTTAATTGTGTCTAAACATGCGTATTAAACATGGATAATGGTACTTTCCTCATGGCTGTTTTCATTTGTCATTGATGCTGAGTGAATCTATTCACACTGTAGTTTTATTTGAACACATGATATTTACTGGTGAAAGCCAAGACTTAGATACTTGATGATTTGAAGACAACAAGTGTTTAACTATAATAATCCCCAAAGCTTTAAAAAAACAAAACAAAAAGAGAAACATTTCTGTTTGAGTTTGACAATGTGCACTTACAAGCAAAAAATGAATGGTTAAGTGTGGTATTTTTCCAGTTTAGGCTTGCAGTGTTTAATTTGAGAATTTGGTAAGACACAGAAACTCTGCCTAATTAAAATGAGTTTTTCCAGCCTAGTATACTTTTCCCAAACTGGTTTTGGGGTTACATCATGTCAAAAAAGCTCATATTAGAAATCTTATTTTAATAAATCTTAACAAATCAATTTTCACTAGTTCAATTGGCAGATTTTTTTAAGTTATTACAAGCAAATATGCTTTGTATTGATCAATTATTTCTTATTTTTGAAGGTCAATTTTTTGCTGTGTGATTATAACTGATCTGATCGATCAGTCCTAAATGTGATGGAATAACTGATATGGAACATGTGATACACTGATTATAAACCTTAATAAAAGATCTCGTTGAACAATATTTTCGTTGCCTCGTATGAAAAGGTCAACTCCCAGAATCTGCCCTTATTGTGCTCTGGGTGTGTGTGTGTTGTGCCTGCACCAAAGATTACCTATTGACTCTGACTATTGAATTTCTGTATATAACAATCGTCTGCTGGTTTGACTGTAAAGCCTTGGACCTATTAGGCTGTTAAATATAAGGTGTAAAATAACAGAGATTAGTGTAGAGTAACTTTCTTTCTGTGTAATAATGTGACCCAACCCACCCAAAGCCAAGAAAGTAATGATGTCCTGACAGGAAATGGCCACAGGGGCGTCACAGTGACGGTGATATGATATTGATGGTGTAACTGAATTACATTTCTTAAAAGAAAGAAAGAATGACTCAAGTGTTGCAGCAGTATTATGTTCAAATTGTGCACTAAATGTTGGCTACGCTCCAGATCCGATGTTGTTTCTGCTGTATCACTGTTAAAAAACAAGAGGGACACAAACAGGTGCAGCTGTATGTTGTTGAAAGGAGGTCGTTGTTATAATCTTAGACACACGTATAATTTTACTCATAAACTGGGTTATTTTATGAATCTGTGTGACACTATTTAGGCCAGAAAGTCAGGACTGTGTTTGTTTTTTTTACTTAAGGGAAACTGTGTCAATTTTGTACATTTTAAACATACAGATTTTAAACAGGTTGAGATTTTCTGACTTTGGCAACAAGCTACAAAAACAGCGAGTCCTTCACTTCCCATTTTACCATTTGATAGCAACATGTTGTAACATCAACCTTCATGTGTTAAAAATCTGAACTCTTCAGGTTTGAGGTTTGTTTCCTCCAGAGTCATAAAACACGTCATTCAACTATTCACAAGCTAAATTTAAAAAAAGAAAACTTTTAAAGATACCGCCGTGCAGCAGCATAATTCTTATTGTTATATTTTCTTATAACAATTGATTAAGCTAAACATATATTATATATGTTGTTAGGGCAGAGAATAATAATAGAGAACATGACATCCCACCCCCATCCCTTCCACGCATATTATATTTTAATGACAAACTGGATTCATTGCCATGTGTCATTTTACCAAATACCAAACATATGAATAAAAAAATAAAATATGACTTTGGGACAGTTGGAAAATGTTACTCTCACTGAGGGAATCACCACAAATGTTTACTTGGTCTCATGGGTGAACTAAAGGAAATTTAGTGGTTGAAGGTCAAAGGTCAGATTCACTGTGACAACATATCTCCCAGAACATTTTTGTTGTCTCTTGAGTATGATTTTTTTTTTTTTTTTTTTTTTTTAAGCATTGACTGGAATTGACTAGAATCTCTACAAATTGGGCAAAAAAATTAAGTTAGACCCAACATGTCAAACTCACATCTGGAACATCTGGAACATGGAACAACTATATCTGTTCTTCACGATAATTTATTACTCCTGTCAGAATTGGCCTTCTGGGATGATTTGTGAGTTGGCATCTCTGTGCATCATAACAAACTCAAACTCATCTCAATGGGCCAAACCTCCAGCTCCGACTGGGTGATCACAGACATGTTTCCTTCAGCGAGAGAGAGATACAGATGTTGTAAAGATACTTGCAGCTCCTCCTGAGCTGCCAGTCCAGGACAGACCAGTTCCATATTGCTGTGTTCACACACCAATGTAACATCTTTGGAGACCAGAAAATTAGGTTTGAGTTCCTCTGTACTCCATTGAATTTGATTTGTTTCATCTATAAGCTTGGCTTGTTCTGAATGCCACAAGAAGATAAGTTCATTTCATATTCCTTTATAAATAATTTGTCATAAAACATAAAAAAACATGGTCATTTAAGTCTGTTTTTGAATAAAGACTGTCAGCTTGTACCCAGTTGTAATTGCTAGTCCAGGTTGTGGTGGAGTTAAACACCTTTTTTGTCCATAACTTGTGAATTTTAACACCATTTACCTGCAGTTGGATGGTGGAGACATACAACCACAAGGCAGGACTGGTTTTGGATTGTACATCTGATGTAGCTTTGTAACAACAATGTGACATTTTCTTACGTAACCGCAACATTTCAGCATGAAAACTAAACCACGGTGAAACATGCGTCCGCCCCCAGATTAGTCTCTTGAACGATTCACCACTGATGATAATACAACTCCCAGCTCCTCCACCTTGTGGCTCTGAAGGGCTCCATCTAACCAGGTTACATAACTGCTGTTGTTTTCTCACAACTACATAAACATTAATGAGTATTGGTATTTTGTGTTCTACTTATTCATGTGTCCGTGTAACCTACTTATCCTTTTCTTCTTTCAGGAGATGCTTTTTTTGGTGAATCTGAATCTCTTCACTTTATTTATTCATTCATTGCCAAAGTAACTTAAATACAATAACTGTGTAAAATGAGAGCGCTGCTCCCATGGGACAGGTTTATTTTAGAAACTATGGGTGTAACCGCAACAAGAGAAACTGGATCTGAACTTTGTAAACAGTCGTTGTACTTCAGGGAGCAGGTCGAAAGTCTTACCTGTACAATGGATGATTTGGGGGAGTTGGTGAACAAAACACACACACACAAAAAAAAAAAAAAAAAAAAAAAAAAAAACACAAAAAAATGAATAAAAATTTCCAGACGTAGCAGACTCACTCAAAGAAAACTCACGAGATTACAAATAGCACATGAATTTTTGTTTTTAATTAAGAAACACCAAGGGCAAAGGGGGAGCGTCTTTCCAACAGTGGAAATGGAACAGGTCAGGACGTCCTGACGTGGACAATGTGATAATGTTGTTTCATTTCAAATCGAGTTATTTTGCTGTTTTCTGTCAGAAATGAAAAAAAAAATTAAAAATTAAAATTGCCATCATTACTAAAAAAAAAAGTGCACCTTTCATATTTTGTAATGGCGTGAAAACAAAACAAAAAAAAAACAACAAAAAAGAAAAGCAGTGGCAGTTGTTTTTTTTTTTTCTTTTTCTTTGACAACTTAGCATCAGTGTACAGTGTAAATATGAGAATCCAGTTTAAGAGCAGATACACATTAAGGTGCCCGGTGAGAGGCACACACACCTGATCCTACTCTGCTTTCAGTGTCCTGAACACGGCTCTTTACAATCCACATCTTCATGGTGACATCGATCTACGAAAATAAATAATCCACTCATTATATTTGGAGCCTAAGACTTAACATCGAGTGAATAATAATAATAATAATAATAAGACCAGTTTCCAAACGTTTTGACCAGGTAGCTCCAGCTCCAGGATCTTGGAGCTGGGGTTTAGGATTTCTGAGAGATCTTAACAAGAAAGGGGGGGCTGTATTCAAACATGAGGGGGAGGAAAAAAAAACCAGGGGGATGTGGGAGGCAATACATAATAACCAGAGGAAAGAAAAATAGCAAGCGTCTGTGATTGTTCTAAAACAGCAGAATCGAGCTCTGAAACAAAAGCGTTGGAAAAAGAGGAAAAGAGAAAACAAAAACAACAACAAAAAAAAAAAAAACATAAAACAAATAAAAATGAAGCAACTCTAAGTGAAAGGACAGCGCTCATTTTTAAGGATATTAATACAAATATTTTAAGCGTACAAAAAAAAAAAAAACAGAAAAAAGAAAAAAGATGTGTGAACCCCAAAGTGAACATGCTGTGGTTTATATTTTTTAGTTTTATTCATTTATGTATTTTGTGTGTATGTGGCGTGGTCGACTAAAGGCGGGCGAGCATGCTACAATCAGAGCAACAGGACCAGTCGCAGTCAATACAGGAAGTTTCCTCTGCATTCCCACGTGACGACGCACGTTCTTCTTTTTCTCTCTGACGACCGCTTGTTCAGCCGCGTCTGCAGGGAACAGACAACCGAAACAAACCCTTGGAGACCTTCAGAGTTTTAATAGCTCACTGAAATGTCACTAAAGCTACAAAACCTGAAAAGTTAAGTAACATCTTGAGGCAGTTCTGGGTTGACCCTCCTGAGGATATGGACAATGATACATGGACACACACACACACACACACACAAGCATACTCACACACACACACATACGAACACACACACCTGATTCCATGTTTGGGGCTTAAAGCAGAGTGATGTGTGAGAAAAGGAAAAAGGGCTGAGACGTACACAACCAACAAATTTACTTTAGCACACACTCATTCTCATTTGATACATTTCTCTACCTGACTGGCAGTTTTTACACATAAAACAATATCTTCAATGACCACACGCTTTTCTAAAAAAAAAAAAAATTAAACCCTTTTCAGCTCTTAGAAACTGCTTTTTTTGTTTAGTTTTGTTTTTTGAGATCTACTCAATCATATAAGGCTGAGGAGGCATCAAACCATGCCATATCGTCATAAAATCAACCTCAAACGCCATGCATATCAACAAATGTGACACTAGCGTGTACTGACTTAGAGAGTTTTTTTTTTTTTAAAGTAACCCAATCACAAAAAAAAAAAAACTAAAACAAAAAAAAGCTAAAACAAAAGAAAAACACCCCTACATGTAACAGACAGGCAACCATACGACTGTGTGCTGTATCTTCATGTCTGACGTTAGCACCAAGGTTTCTTTCTTCCTCATAAAAAAAAAAGGACAAATACAGACACAGAAGACACAACAGCGGTGTGAATGACTGAAGAAACAAACAAACAAACAAAAAAATCAGCCGAGTTAAAGCAGCAGTATTTGTAACATTTGCAGTTATTAATTTTGTATTTCGACGACCTGAGTTGTGTACTGAAGCTGAGTGTGACCGTGACTGCGCGTGCTCCTCTCTCCCACAACAACTGTAAAGCATGCCCGCGAAAAAAAAAAAGAAAAAAAGAAAAAAGAAAAACTAACAAAAAGAAAAGTTCCTCTACAGAAGTGAAGAAAAAAGGCCTAAACGTCTTCAAGTATTAATACAGTTAGGCCTGTAAAAAAGCCCTGGACACACAGTATTAGAACCCAGAATAAACTCTAGGAAAGTTGAAGAGCAGTTATGGTTAGTTTGCATGTTTTCCCCCACAAATATAATATATATATATTCATATGTATATAAATAAAAATTCAGTGCTGTAAAAACATCTCCAACTCCATAGGATCTGACCCATCGTAGAAGGCCTAATATGTTTTACTCTTATTCTTCTCATGACTAAAACTACTGCTGGAAGTATGTAAACTGTACTTGTTCTCCTGTGTTAATAGTCCTTCATTGAGAATACAACACTGAGGAAGAGAAGACTTGTTAATATTGTTTCAATTTTTCTCTTTTTTTTTTTTTTTGGTTTTACTGCACACAGAGAAACGTTCTGTTGTGTCATCTGGTTTTTGTTGTTGTTGTTTTTGTTGTTTGTTTATTGATGTATTTTTTTTTTTTGGTAGCAGCAAAGCACCAAGTTTGTCAGGCTCTATGTGTGTAAGTCTCTCTGTGTGAGTCTGCTTTGTGTGTGACATCACTCCATAGTCTCTGTGTGTGTGTATGTTTTGCGTTCATGTGTGTATGTGTGTGTGTGTGTCTGTTTGCGTGTGTGTCGCTGTGGTCTACGAGGAGCACGGCTGCACGTTGATGCCGTTGGCCGCGTGGGTCTGCAGGTCGATGGCTCGGGCTGGCAGCTGCCCTGGCCGAGCGTTCATCAGCGTCAGGTTCCTCACGCAGCCCGTCATTCCTGACAAAAACTTCCCTCCTGTCAGAACGGCCATGTCTGGAGCTCCACCTGTCACATGACAACACATACACATAATAAAACAGTTGTATAAACAAAACCCTTTTTTTTTTAATGATTAACTGTGGTAATATTTTAATTCTGTTTATTTCACACGTTCTTAAACTGTCAAACTAATAAAAATGTGGCTGAATTTCTCCACCAATCAGTTAAAGTGCAGGTAATTAGTGCTTAAATATATGGGTTATGACCAAAAACAAACTGTGTATACGTTGTCTGAGGTCACAGTGACCTTTGACCTCTGATGACCAAAATGTAATTAGTTCATGCTTAAGTCCAAATGAACATTTGTGAAAGGATTCTCTCAAGATGGAGGTATGAAAAAATGGTAAGATAAATGAAAAATGTGTTTGACTTGATTTAACGTCACACAATTATGCTGCAGCAACATGCTGCTGCCCCCAGGACACACAGGTTTAATATTCTAACAATGTTCGAGATAAAACAATATTATAACATAAATATTATGAGAGAATCAAAAAGCAGATATCAGATATGCTGATATGTGTTTATTCAGACGGCACACGAAAATATACTTCTAACAACGTGTTACATGAATCTTTCGTGCATTTCACCCAAGAAAACAAAACATGTTTTGTGACAAACTTTTCTTGGTGTATTTCAGATTAGATACATAATTGGTTAGTTTTGTAAAAATGCCGGTAATCAGTGTGTTTGGCTACTGGTGTTTTCACACACAAGCTCACCCACTTCAACTACTCCAATTCAATGACTGTTATTTTTACTCTTTATATTACATTCATACACATTGTAACTTCTCTATCTAAATGTCGTCTGTGTCAAATGTTCACTCTACTCACCAAGGTATATACTGCCTTTGGTGTTGACCATGCGGCTTTTGCCTTTAGATTGTCCACGTACTGCAGTTCCTCCGTCGATCTGGATGTAACCATCTTTTCCAGTTCTGCAAAAAAAAAAAAAAACACAACATGAGTGCTAAGAACATGTAAAGCAATAAAGTGATTTCCTTCTCTGTTTATACCAGTTTTGATCCAAAAGGATTAGGTTAAAAAAAAATAGCTCCTCGTTGATCCTATCTGCTCTGAATGGTTGGTAAACCACAGGATATAATCCCTCATCGTACCTCACTGCTGTGATCTTGTGCCATTTCCCATCACTGATGCTTTTCCAGGACCTGATGTTTGCCTCTCCGCTGCCCAGCTGGTAACTGGATATTGAACAAGTCACCCGTGTTATTACAACATTAACTGAAGCTGAAAATAGTAACACTCATCCAGACATAAACAGAACAAACAGGATCAAAAAGACAGAGTCACCTGAAAACAATGTGTCCGTTCTGCAGGCCGAGGCTGATGAAGTCCTGCCCTCTGCCGAGTTCTCCGAGTTCCTGGAAATGAAAATTTAGTTGACAGACGAAGATGTGACTGCATACGGTCTCTACTGACCAGTGACCAGCAGCATTTACTGTAATCTTCCACACGTAAGTGATATGGAAACAAACAGGCAATGCAGGGAAATCCTGCCATCTAATACTTGAATTAGTTGGAAAACTTTCCATGCAAAATGAAGTCGCAAACATTTACCTGCATAACTTAATAAAAATGCAAAAAAATGAAAGGTGCCAGGTAAATGAGGAATGTATTGTGTTGGAGTCGATACCTTTTTACTAGCATGCACCTTTCGCACATTGCGTGCACCATTGGTCTCCTGAGAAAAATGGAGGATGAGTTAGAGAAGCAACATGCATTTATTTAGTGGTGTCAGATGGAGCCAACATGCTCGACAACAACACGACGAGTATTAGACAGTGTGATGATGATGATGAGGATGATAACGATGATGAATCCTGCTAATGGGGCATTGAAATGCATTGAACATTAATGACATTAATGAGTGTCACTGTTGAACAGACAAGGTAATGGTGGGATTAACAGTGTTGATGTGCAGTGGCAGAGTTTTAAGTGGAGGGAAAGATTGTGAGTATCAGGTTTAAGAGTTGGATCCATCCACGGCTCAGACTAAAAGCCATGAGCAGGACTCACCACTCCCTGCCACAGGATCAGACCGTCAGTCGAGCTGGTGCTGATCTCCAGTTCGATGGTTTCTGGTGAGTCAGGGGCACTTAAAAAAACAACACAAAATGACATTAACCTTTATGCATTAGATCCTATTAATACACAAAATGCACAAACAAAACGATACTGAAAAGCAAACTTCACTCACCTTCTTTGGAAAGTGGATTTGGGAAGAGCAATGTATCCATCATTTTGGAAATGAGCTGCGTATTGGTAGGGTGAATCTACAACAAATACAGTGAAACAGAGATTAAAAATACTATTCAGATTACAGCCATTTCTGATGTGAACTTTTATCCACATTGTTATGATGCCCTCCAGTGGTGAAAGCATGGAAGAAGCCCTGGTATGAGTAACAGTCAGTCAGAGACAAGAAATAGTGATGTTTCACTGAAGTCTTTTGATTGTTGGTGGTTTTAAATGTGAGAATATGTAACAGTCTTCCACTTCTTATATGTGAAATCTTAAATTCACAAACAATAATGTTAAATACCCTCAGGGTCTTACTGTATCTGATCTTGACTTGTAGCTTACAGTGGAAACTGTTAGCTAATCTTAGCAAAGAATTATAGGTAGATGTTGTGTAGATGCTATGATTGATTTTCTGCACTGGATTTATTGCACGTACGCTACTTCTAGTACTGCACTTATTGCACTAGTAATTATTGCACATATATTGATAATATATGGTAATAAAAATAGTGAAAGGTACATTTGTGACAGGCTCACATGTAACGTTGCTGTGGCAAAGTAAAGAAACACTACAAAGTCAACAAACTCACTCACTCACTCGTTTAGTTACCAACTAATATCTGCCTAAAGTTTGCAAGCAGCAGTTAACATTAGCCAGTTTAAGCTAGTTTTGATGTAAGTGTGAAGAGGACCGTTTTATTTTTTGTCTGTCCATGACGTGTTATCTGTAGTTGTCCATCTGTGTATCGTGTGTGATTATCTCTGTGTGCATCTTTCTGGCTGCAAACCCATTTTCCCTGATTTGGGACAGTAAAGATACCTTGACCTTGACCCTTGAGAAAAATCTGGGTATGTTTTATTGCTTAGGAATTCATTTCTTATTGTAAGAGTAATATTATGTTATTGTGCCGATAGCTGCATAGTTTCATGTTAAGGACAGTGTTGAGATAATGTATCCTAACTTCATGAGTAAATTCAACATAAAATCAACAAAAAACGCGAGTACAACCAAACTGCAGGATGCACACTCGTTTGACAGCTGTTTGCCATTCATCACACTCAACATCTTTGACCTTTTTTACACAGAGACAGGACTGAATGCACTGAGACGCCATGACGCCATGCACAAGTGACACATTAAATACAGAATATGCTTGAAATACCTCTGGACAACCATCACACTGTGCTTTCAGCAGAACACACTGGAAGTTGTTAGTAACAGTGCAGATGTGTGGACATGGAGCAGATTTAATGTTCTGACTTGGACAGTTTCAGTGAGGAAAAAACAAGTATTTGTTTTGTTGGGTTTCTTGTTGAATAAGACAGGCAGTTTTGAAGTAGACGGAAACAAAAGATTTTATGCTTGTGAGTAGTTGTCATCTTGCAGACGTTGACATGATGATAAGGAGAAAGAAAAAACAAGGGGAATTCCACATTGTAGCCTTTCTAGTTTTTAAAATTATGTCCAAAACCAGGCAGAAAAAAACAAGTTGATCTATCAACTGCAGTCTGCCGTCCTGTTACCTTTTAAGCACAGATGCAGAATTCCCCTCTCTCAACTTTCCAATGGGGATCAGAGCCTCAGTTGCCAGTTGAGTACAGACATACGTTCGGTTCTGTGTTTATGCTCGAACATGTGTTAGGTGATAGACATTTTTGGGATGAGTCTGGAAGAGACGTGGGGCCCCCTTGAGCTCAGACAGGCCCCCTTTTTTTCCCCCACGTTAGTCACGGTCGTGTCAGGCAGACTGAATGTGGAGATACTGTACCATTCGCTTCACGATTAGCCTCAATATTCCGCGGGGCATCAAGGGAGCTGGAGACCTGGCCTGTGTGTGCAGGATATAGCCATGAGAGCGAAGGGGTAAGACACACGTAATCACTTAGGGTTAACCCTCCCAGCATGCACTGCAATGCTGTGAGTGAACTGTCTGATGTTAGAGGGGTTTCATAATGTGGAGAATGTCAGTCATATGGGATTGTTTGTGGCCATATGTGTAGTTTATCTTCTTTGATGTTGAATGTTGTTGCCTTCAGGGTGCATTGGTAGCACTGAGTAACTAATATGAAAAGACATGTGCTTTTCTACTGAAATTGTATCATTATAGATAAAACACACAATTACAAATAGAAAGCATATGATGATGTTTCTTTGCTTCTGATTGCAGTATTCGTGCTGATGTTAACAGTCAGTACTTACTTTCTTCACAGTTCAGGCCTGTGTACGCGGGTGGGCAGACACACTGTCCACCGACACAGCTGCCACCGTTCTGGCACTGAATGTTGCTCTGACACACGTCTTTCACCACCTCACAACGTTCACCTGCAGGGTCACATACCAGTCGTAGCTCAGGGGTGAGAAGTCAAAGGGTCAAGTTCACAGAAAAAGGCATCAGATGTTTCTGGTTTTAACTCATTTGTACTGAAAAATATTTGTTCATGTCCTTAAAAATCTTCTCCCTAAAAATATTCCAGTTAAAGACAATGAAGCGAATAATCTGCAGAAAACAAACATGCAGTGCAGATAATTAGATTATAGTTAAAAATGCTGCAAAGGTCTGATGTTTATTATGTCTTTCCCACTCACCTTCAAATCCATCCTTACAGAGACACTGGTACTCATACTCAGCATTCGACATGCAGTGACCACCGTTCAGACATGGCCGGCGGTCACAGGGGCTGTTGTCCACACAACTGAAGATAGATTTGCTTTCTGTGAAGCTGTAGGACAGATCCACCTTCTTGTTGTTGATGGAAACCTAAACAGACAGCACAGACAATGTATAAGCTGTCGGACGCAGGAAAATATTAATTAATCTTTGTTTTATTTGACTTTCACTCACCTCTCCTATGCATCCTTCAAACATTTCGCTGACGTTGGCAGGCTTAGGCAGGATGTCCATGCTGGGGACTCCTCCCAGGTACATGGGAGTGTGGATGTTGAGGCCTTGTGCTTTTCCTGGTGATGTCTTCCTCTCCACTTGGCCTTGGTCGACCCTCAGGTGTCCAGCTCTCTTGTTGCGCTCAGCCACGACTCGGTGCCACTGACCCAGAGTGACTGGTTCAGGACTGAGAAGGATGGCTTGACCTGAAAATCAGAGGTATTACTCAATCACTGCATGTGCAAGAATGGAAAGGATTGTTAAGGGCAAATAAAACTTATACACGTTACCTGTGCCCAGTTCGTATCTGAACTCTACATATCCGTCCACCATTGAGATGGCCACAAAGTCCTCCACCTTCATTTTCTTCCCACCGCAGAAGAACATCACACCGTCTCTCTCCACCGGCTTGAACTCCAACTCCACACGCAGGTCATCGTGAACGTTGGTCAGAGGAGGATAGGCAATGTACGACTCTTCCCCATCAAACAGCGGAGTGGTCACCAGTTCACCTGGTAAAAACAAAGGTAGAAGAAAAAGGTGTAAATATTTAAAATGTTGCATTGCAGGTGTAAAATACCAAAGATGATGTCATATCTCTTTGGCAAAGATTCTGTTTATAGGAAATGGTAGTGACTGAGTTTTTGTCTTACCATCCATGCATTTGTGTCCAAACTTGCCAAGATGGCAGCGGCAGTCGTAGCCCAGGCCACTTGGTCGGTTGATGCAGGTGGCATCTGGTCCACAGGCCTCTGTGGGAATTCAGGTTAAAAAAGGCACATAATGTCACATTAATGCTGCCTTGTTAATACTTGGATTTGTCTGGTTTGTCACTTGGAGATTCATACGTACCTGAGTGACAGTGCAGAGATGAGTGGTGCTGACAGTTGCTTCCAGTGAATCCTCTGGCGCAGCTGCATTTGTACAAACTGGCCTCTGAGTCCTCACATCTGCCGCCATTCTGGATTAAACAACAGCAGTTTAGTTTTGTTGAAGTTCCAGAGCCACACACAGGTCAAACACACTGAGAGAGTTGGATGTTAACTGACCTGGCATGGATGATCTTTGCAGGTTGGACAGTTTGTGACGCCAGTAGAGCTACGGTCGAGGTCTTTGAAGATGACTTCCTCACCTTGGATGACCAGTTGACGGATGCAGCCTACGTGGTACCAGCATTTATCAAGGTCAGACCATCACACACGGACACTAAACATCTTCTTCATAATATACTGAGTGATGTCTTACCAACAAAGCCAGTTTTGATGCCAGCTGTTTTGGCGAGGAGAGTGTAGTTGGGGTAACCGCCAACATGCAGATCCTCGTTCAGGTCCAGACCCTGGAACTTGCCCTGAAGGAAAGAAATGGGAATTTACTGTATTGAACGAGTTCATTAATGTGATGGCTGACAGTAGGAGTACCTGTGAGCTGCCATTGATGGGCTCCCCTCCGTCTACGATGATGTAGCCCAGGGTGTGGTTACGATACAGCTCAACAGTGTGAAACTCTCCCAGTTTGATAGGGTTGGGGTCACGAATAGTGGCCATGCCAGAGCCAACATCAAACCTGGGGGAAAACAACAGGTGTTTTTATAACTATAATCATCACCAAGCTTCACATAGATATAAAAAATTAATATAAACTCACCTGAACTCCAAGCGACCACCCACAAGTCCCAGAGAGATGAAGTCAGCTCCTGTGGTTCTTCTCTGGCCGTTGTAAAGGATCATTCCTACACCACAAGAGCAGAGTTAGTGAGCACTCGCACAGAAATGATCCCTAAATGTTTATGCTACAACAATATCCATCTTAATAAGTTGATTATTCTACACAAGCAGAATCTTCCAGTATTTATAGTAACACATTTTTTTATTCTTCAACGTCCAGATTTTAGACTATAAAAAGTAAACAAAAGGTGGAAGTGACTTATTAGGATGGATATTTGTAATAGGAGTCATTCACATGTCAGATAAACTCTAAAAGCTGATGGTAAAGCAGCATGCTATGGTGGTAGAGTTTAAAGCCAACCAAAGCCAGATTATAACCTGCTATACAACGCTGGGCTGCAAGTGCAACCAGTTTTACGTTCATACCGCTGCTCCTCCTTTGTCTTTCTGTCATGCCGGATATTTACATGCTCACATGAGTCACACGGGCTCATGGTGGAAAGTGGAAACATGCCCTCTAACATGTTTACTTCTATCACATCTGAAGGGTCTGAAGAGGGATTATAACGAAACAGCAGGCTGCGTAAAAGTGCAATACAGTCGATATTTAATACTGAAGTAGAATTACATATTCCAAGGATATCATATTGCACATTTAAACAAGCACATTTAAATAGTGTTTGCAATAAGTTTGCAGTTTTGTATGTGACCTGCTGGATGCTAAAGACTGAACACCAACAAAACAATCAGTCAAAGAAAAAAATCTTGAAGAAAGAACCAAAGAATGTATCATCTTTGTATTTTGCAGTCATGTGTCCATAAATCCAGCATCAACTGAGGACAAGTTAAAAAAAGCCAGTAACTATTTGCAAAGCCTATTTGCGAGAGAGTTGTTGCTCATTATTATATGCGTATTATTATGTTTCTGTAGATCTAGCATACAGATACTGTGATTTTAAGCAGTAGATGAAGTAAACTAGGATGTAAAAGTACATTTCTATTGAACTAATGCTGTAATAGTCATCAAAGTGAGTGTACAATCATGACCCAACAGCCTGAACAGTATAGAAAAAGCTCATGCATCATACTGCATCTCTCACAGCCTCTACATCAGCTCTGAGCTGGATGCATTATGTGAAGTCTGATGCAGCCAAAAAAAAAACAACCAAACAACCAAAAAGCATTTCTGCCAACATCAGCCTTGAGTTCCTGTGGTTCTCAAGCACTGAGACTCACCGGCGTACAATACGAGACCTTCCCACCACATGGGTGAGAGGAAGGAGTGAGGGAGAGAAGGAGAGAGGGGACAGAAGACGCAGTTAAGTTATACATGAGGAAATATAACAAACATAAATAACAAAACGTTACCGCATTAAGACTCAACCAGAAAATGTGAATTAGTACACTGTGAAGAAGATCTACAGTTGTATTTTCCTCACCATCAACGTTATCAGGTCTAAAGTTGATCTTGATGCTGAAAGTCTTGTAGGCGTTCTTGATGGTCGGCAGTGTGAGGTAGGACAAAGGCTCCTGGGCAAAGTACGGCATCACTCTCTCTGGAAAAGCACAACATCTCAAAGTTACATACAAACACCAAACAGATAATTAGATACAATAACTCGCTGCTCTGCAGACTAACCATGAACTTGTAGTCTAGTAAAAGCTTCCACTTTGCCCTGTTTGTTAGAGGCGGTGCACACGTATGTCCCAGAGTCATCGTGGGTGATGCGAGGAACTGTAAGAACATTGACTTCCTGGAAACATTTAGGAGGAAGGTCTCCTTCCAGCTAGATAAAGAAACGAGCACAGAGATACAATCAGTGCCACAAATAATACCAGCATCAACAAAAACTTAAGTGTTTTGAATGAGAAAGTCCAAATTACCTTGGACCACTTGATTTCAGGTACAGGATATCCTGAGGCCACGCAGGGCAACACTGCATCAGACCCGACTGTCACCTCTTTTGTTTCTGGCAGCGCAGCGATTTGTGGAAGGGCTGAGAAAACAGACACAGGATTTAAATGGTCGTGGTGATAGAATAACTGCTGTCATGATACATCATCATGTTTTGGGTTTACTCACACTGGACGTTGAGGACCACCTGGGACTGGACCGAGCCTACGTCGTTGGTGGCGGTGCAGCGGTACTGTCCGGCGTCGGCCTCGGTCACCTGGTCGATCCTCAGCATGCCGCCCTTCACCATGATGTGAGCTGGCAGAGCCCCGCCAACTTTACTCCACTGGACCGTGGGCTCCGGGTCTCCGACGGCCTGGCATTCAAACTCCACAGAGTTACCGATCATCACAGTCTGCACGGACGTACGGACGTTGATCATCACCTTTGGCAAAGCTGTCGAGAAGAAAAGAGCAAGAAAAACAAAAGGAGAAATATAGCAAACAAGAAAGTTAGAAGTTATATTTGGTTTTAATGACATATGAACACTAGTGTAAATATCACCAACCTTGGATAGTGAGTCTGGCAGTATCCTGGGCCTGACCGTACGTGCTGCTCGCTCTGCAGATGTAAATGCCTTCATTGCTTTGCTCAAGGTTCTCGATCCTACAGAGAAACATAAAAATCAGCTGTGGGTCAATTTTTACTTCATATATTACACATTAGAGAGACCATATCAGTACAATTTGATGTTTTATCCAACTTCATCCCACATAAATCCCATGAAAAGACAAGATGATCCTGCAAACAACTACTGTGTTATATATCATCTTCCTCTGTGCCCTAGATATCTGTTGTTATCCAACAGTTGTAGTTGTCTGTAGCAATATGTTTACGTAAGTTTGTGAGAACCAAAAAGAGGATCAGGATCAAGAGTACGATGGAAAAACCTTGTGGCAGTCTCCACATTAAAAAAGGAACCGGGCATTCAGAGGATACATTACAGTCTAAAAAAGAAAGTGATCAAGGACAAGGATAAACATGGAGCACCAGTGAGCTGAAAGAAGAGACGTGAGTGAGGGCAGACACTGATGTCGGTTACGCTACTCTACTTAAACAATGAATTATAGCCTGGAAACTGTGGGAATTTCTGTGTGGGTTCATGTATATGTTTGTGTTGTGTTATTACATGTTTGTGGGTTTAAACTTGTTATTTAATACCAAATATATCCAAAGATTCAGAACCTGTTGTCTTTTACTACAATATATAGTTATGAATCACCTGAGTACTCCATCCTTGATGTGGTGGTTCGGTGGCAGGGCGCCTCCTTCCTTCAGCCACTCTATTTTGGTTTCAATTCCTCCTGCAGCTGAGCAGGTGAACTCCACAGCGCTACCTTGAGCTTTTACCTCAACTTGTGGTGACACACGCACTGCCAGAGGGGCTACACAGGGGAACAACATGGACATTATTGTCACAAACAAAAGCTATTACTTCTTCAACATGCCAGTTTTTATTGGCAAACTTACATCTGACCGTGACTTTAGCCACCACTTCACTGTTGCCAACTTTGTTGCTGGCTGAGCACTTGTAGTTCCCAGCATCCTCAGCGGTAGCCAGGTTGATCTGGAGGTCGCCTCCATTGACCTGAGCCCGCGGAGACATGCTGCCATCCAGCTTGGCCCAAGTGTAGGTCAAAGGAGGTGTGCCATGAGCTAGGCACTGCAACCTGATCACCTCCCCGACCCGCACAGCCACGTCGTCCGGCAGAATAGTGGCATAAGGAAGAGCTGAAGACAGGAAATAGAAACATTAAACATCAAGAAGGAATTTCTTGAAGCTACCTTAAAAGTTGCCATTAAACAGCAAAACACTCACTTTCTACATCCAACATGATGGTGACTTCAGTGGTGCCCATGTTGTTGGTAGCGCTGCAGATGTATTCTCCAGAATCCTGTCGACCCACGGTGGGCAGCACCAAGGTGTCGTTCACCACCTTATGTCTCCAAGGAAGAGGAGACCGCAGCTTGGACCAGGTGATTTTTGGTGTGGGGAAACCTACAGGAGCAAATCAGAGAACCAAACATTTTTGCACAATGATGCAACATAAAAACAGACACATGAAGATAAGAGTGATCATTTACCGTGAGCATTGCAGCGCAGTGTCGTAGTCTGACCCTCCACCACGATCATCAGCGGCTCAGGAACAGAGGCTCTGGGCACTGAAGGAACCTGAGCCCCTCCTTCAACAACAACCTCCACCCTGGTTTCTGTGGAGCCCTCATTGTTACGAGCTGTGCACACGTACATGCCGCTGTCTTCTGGACGAGCCACCAGAATCTGCACAAGAGGAAAACAATGTCAACATTGACTGACACAGAAGCAGAAAATGAGCTGAACTTCTCTACACGTGCTGATACGCATCAGTACCTGCATGACTGCGTTGGATTCCATGGGCACTGGGCTGCTCAGCATGGTCTTGCGGTTGCTGTCCAGTCTGTGCCATGAGACCGAAGGACGTGGTTCTCCTGATGCCTGGCATTCAAGGTTGATGGGTTCGCCCACTCTGACCCGCACAGGTCCAACAGGGGTGACGGTGGCCACAGGAGACTCTGAAAGTACAGACACAATATTAGTATGGTTATGTCTATGATCAGCCACTAGAGGGAAACCTTATCTTTAATATTTATAGGAAACAGCTGCTGAAAATGTGAATAACTTACCTTTGACAATCAAAGACACTATAGTGTGAGTGATGCCGAACGGGTTGCTTGCCACGCAGCGGTAGGCGCCGTGGTTGATGGGACGAGCAGAGGTAATGGTGATGACAGAACCATCAGGGGCAACTTTGACATTATCTACAAAACAGAGGAGCAAATGAAGCATTAGATTTGCTGTAGGTGCAGCAGGAGACTCTTCACGTTGCAAAAAAAAAAAAAACCCTCCTCCTGTGAAAACAGTTGTGTCACTCTGCAGGGAGCTTTTAACTTTTAAGAAACAACCTCGACAACGCTGGTGACATAAAAGGTTTAATTTCACTGTGGGAATTGTTTGATCCAATATTTTTATAGATTTCAATTGATCTCTTTTGAGTCTTTCTACTTCTATGGAAAAACAAAACTATGCGGCAGGACTTTTCCTCCAAGACAAGTTGAGTAGTTCTCAATCTCAAGTCTTGGCTGAAACTTGAGGTTATTCAAAAATACATATCCACCAATCAGTCTAACTCCTATGTTCGAGTTTTTTATGGTCAAGCTAATCAGTATAAATGAAAGTTTGTACTGAATTTGAGGAGAGTGATTTGTGAACATTCGTGCCAAATTTGATAGGATTTTGTCCAGGTTTTCTTGAGATGGATGGACAACGTGAACCCATAATGCCTCAGACCACGGCTCAAAACCTCAGATGAAAACATCTTGTACTGGAGGATCATAGTGCAGTCAATTTTATTTTAGTATTCACAGGAAAGCATGAGGGTGCAGATGTGAAGGAGGAAGAAATGAGACACACATTCAGTTTGACGTCTTTGTGGAGCCAAACCATAAAGCAAAATCATGTTTCCATCGTTTCTTGAAATCTTACCAGCCATTACTAATATCATGCAAAATTTTAGTCATCGCAAAAATGCCAGTGCAAGTCAAGGAGAAAGAGATTTGAATTCTTATTTGTCTCTAAATGAAGTAACGGAGAAGCACTTCATGGGTGGATTGTAGCTGTAATTACTTGCAAATAATGACATCATATAATCAGAACTCATTAAACAGGTTTATTCCTCAGTGTGTGTGTGTGTGTGTGTGTGTTTTACCTGGCAGTGGCTGACTGTTGACCAGTTTCCACTCCAGTCTGACAGGTTGGGCACCGCTGTACACCCTGCACCTGAAGCTCGCTGACTCCCCCACCCTCACCGCTGCGCTGTGAGGCTCGATGGCGATGATTGGACTCTGAAGACCTGCGGCAGAAAAACCAGCAGTAGACAGATTGTGTTTGAACACGGCTGCCCACAATCTCACCTCTCCTGATTAATTATTCACAGAAACTTGAAGTAATGAATTACTATTCAATGTGACTGTGGGCTTCGCTGGCAACAGTTTAAAAACTGAAAGAGGATGAGATCATGGGACAGTAGTGGGGAAAATCATTCAATGTGAGGTCACACCAGGCTGAACTGGAAAGCACAACTGGAAAGTTCATTCATGAAGTGAGGCAGTGTTAGTCTGAGAACAACACTCTGCCATGTAAAGCCCTGCCCCTAATGTGTCCCTCCCAGGCTCAGACTGATGGCAGCATCAAGGATAATTTCCTTAGTGAGAAAGAAATGGCTGTCAAATCAAAAAAAAAAAAAAAAAACCTCTAGGACCTCAAGCAGAGCAGTGAGATTAAAGACTTGGCAGCAGAACAACTGGGCTCTTGTATTTATTGTGTTGTACTCTGTTGCAATGTGAAAAAAATAGTTCATGCAGTCCATGAGGCAAGAGCCCACATACCAACTGTACGAGGTCCAGAGCAGCATTGAATAACTTACGTGACGATGATGAAGTGACGGACACAGACACGGAGGCCTGATGGATGTGAGATCCTGGGTTTCCAGAGCTGCTCTGCACACGACAGATGTACTCTCCTGAATCCTCGGGAGAAGCCGACAGGATCCGCAGCTGACTGCCCAGAACCTGCAACAAGGACAGACACACTTGACCTCTGACCTTTGGCCACCAAAATCTAATCTAATCAATTAATCCAAATGTTAAAGAATAAAAGTTATGAAGTACATTTTACTTCTTATAGTATTCCTATTATTACCATGCCTACTGCTGCTACCACTACCACTGCCAAATAATACTAGGTTATGTGATATTTGTATGAATATTGGATTAAATGGCATAGCAGTGTTGGTGTGAGTATGTGATTGGGGCTAAGCTGCAAATAATTGCCCTTTTGGCATCAATAAAGTTAAAGTTATTAAAGTTATCTGAAACTGAATAGAAAAAAACTGTACAAACATGAGTTTAAAATTGGTGGGAGAAAGCGCTCACATCTTTTACTTTAAGTATCAATATCTCTGAAAAAAATGTAGAAGAGTTGGACAAAAATGTACTTAGAAGTATCAGAAGTAAAAGTACTTGGTTGAAATTGTATGAAAACTATTCACAAAAGAGCAGCAGCAACTACAGTTGTCAGATAAATATGTTGGCAGCAGATGTACAAAGAAAAGCAAATATAATTCAACAATTAAATATATTCAATAAATATACTTATTTTCCCCACAGTGAAATAACTTCACACTGAGTTTGACCTAATTAGTCTAATTTCTTATTGCTATCCCAGAATACACAGTGAAGGTAATAATATACAACTGTAATCAAACTGAAAAATACATATTAATGCAGGGAGTATGGATATTTTGCATATTAGTGTGATTACCTGGTGGTTAGATGAGAGGCGTCCGCTGGCTCTAGTCCATATGACTTGAGGAGGAGGATTTCCAGGAGCAAAACAGTTGAGCTCCAGACTCTGACCCTCCTGGACGTCAGCGATCGATGGCTGGATGCTGACGACTGACGATGATGAGATGTGATCACCTGTATAAAGGCAAACATACGGACCGTGTGACGTATTTAATATAAAATGTTGTTGTGCCAAACATGTGCCACTTGTTTTCTCAAACAAAAGTGGTCCTATCTCACCTTTGAGCACCGTCACTTTGATCGGAGAACTATTTGAGCCAATGCTGTTGCTGCCAACACACATGTAAACACCCGAGTCAGACATCTTGATGTTGGGGATGAGCAGAGTCCCAATGTCGGTGCGATCCATTCGGGCCTAAAGAGGACAGGTTGATAAAAGAGCAGGATTAGACACTTAAAATTAAATGACATCACCTATTTTCTGACATGATACACAGAACTAAGAATTACAATTTAGAGATATTATTTCATTACTATTTCCATTAAACCAACACAGATAATTGCAACAAAGACTAAAGCACAACACTTACCTCTGTCGGGTCCCTAGAAACAACATAAATATGACATTGCTAGCTAATAGCAACACAAAAGCACTACAGCATAGATCTCAAAGACAAGACAAGAGCTGTTATTGCTACAGTTCAGTCTTTCTCTACATGGATTTCTGTTCATGATTTCTGCAGAACAAAGCTTTGTGCGTGAGACTTTGCACAAAGCAGTGTCAGCATCTATAGTGATTGATGGGGTTATGATTGTTAATAAATAAAAGTGATCATTACTACATGATTGTTTTCTATATGAATTAATGATTGGTGATTGTAAAATGATGAAAAAAAAATGTGAGACATTGATTTGAACAATATAACAGAGTGGATCTTCATTAGCTAGTTCCCTGGAAATCAAAATATCCACCTAAAACCTAAAAACCAAAACCACATAACAATCAATCAATTTCCACACTCATATTTAAGGACTCTCATGTCTCTTGAGTAATCAACAACTTGACTTGTTTGTACACTAATTCACATGGCAGCTGGAGGCCCAACAAGGCTGAAAATGAGCTTTTATAAAGTTTGGAAACACCTCAGAGGGGAGGGGAATCAGGAGGGGAGGGTCTGAGGAGGGATTACTGTATCCGGGGGGTGTTGGGGCATCCATGGACAAAGCTGCTTAGCTCTGGCCCATTCAACCGTGAGGGAGGCTAAACCGAGCAGTGGCTGAGGCGGGCCTTGGCTCAATGTGTGTCTGAACCCTTTGACGAGTTTTCAAAGCAAGCCGTTTGCTAGAGCATACAGAATTTCTGCGTGGTCGCACGGCAGAGCCCGGCTCCCCCTGGGAAAGGCTGACACAACGCAGTGACTCTGTGAGGCAGAACTAAACAGGCCCCGGAGCCCTCGCCGAGCCGGGCCACGCAGAGAACCAGACTGACACAAAACGCCCCCGGGGCAAGGGGACGGCCGAATGCGTCTGGGCGTGGAGCAAAATATGTCTGAAATACCTACAGTACCTACTGTATACTTAGTGCTGTTAATACACTCAATGGGGATGATGAACTGGGTCCTGAGAGCCCAAACACCTCTGGGATGGTGTGATGTAGACAGACCAAAACGAAAGACTATGGAACACCTATATTAATAAAACGCAACATAGAAAACAAATACTGCATGCAAGTACACTAAGAAGACAACCCAGACAACCCAGCTGATTTTAATGTGTTTGCCAGCAGCTCAACAGGGACTAAGTGAGCAGCTGTTGCAAATGAACAGTGTTTACAAAGTGTGAATCAAGAACACGTTTGATCATGCACTTAGTGGACAACGTGTGAAGACAAGGTCAGTAGAGAACAATGGGTGTGAACTATGAGACAGGACAGACAGACACCGGACAGATGGACAGACCTGCAGCTCCTCAATACGTCTCTGTAACACATCGAGACTGTTGCTTTTAAACTGATGGAAACCGTGAGACGGTATCGCCTGAGCAAACGTCAAAACAGGGTGGGATCAAAAAGAAAAAAAAAAACAAAAAAAGGAGGGAAGAGACAAACAGAAGGGAGGGAAAAATAAAGGTAAATGGTCAAAATGCTGAAAGAAAGACTCATAAAAACTGTCATAGTATGATGAAACACCAGCGGCACCAGACACACCTTCAGGTGTAAGATAAGATAAGAAACTGTTTCAGCTTTAATGGATCCATGTTAAAAGTCACAGTGCAGCAGGAGGTTAGGGTTAGATCTCACCTGTGGAGGGATTTGTCCTCCATTTTTCAGCCAGGTGAGCTTGGGGGTGGGTGATCCTGTTGCACGGCAGTACAACCTCAACGTGTCGCCCTCATGGACTTCAACATTTTGGGGACTGACTTGGACTTGGGGCTGGGTGCCTATGCCACTTGGGTTAGACTCTGACCAAAAAATGCATCATAATCATTCAAAGATAAAATACATCTTAGACACCACAATATCCTCAGCTTGAAAGATGATATAAAAAAACCTGGAAATATCAATTTATGACATGATAAAACACATATTAAAGCAGCACAAACAGACAAACATTGCAGTCTCACTGTTTTGTGCAGTGGTGACAGTCGCTTGCTGAGTACTTCAGCCATCACTGCATTTACATGCCAAGAGATTATAATTTGACATTTTGATACTACTCAGGGCAAACTGGATGCTACAGTGAGCTGGGCTGAGGTTAGCTGGTCAACACGTTAGCTTCAGTAGAAACAATGAAACAGAAGCAAAACAGGAGTCAACATTACTGTTTTTATCTTGATGCTAGATTACTATGTAAATAGCTGCTCATGCTAATGGTACCTATGAGGCAAAAGTTACATATAGTCTCTTTAAATCAGCAGTATTTGCCTCCTCTACATGTTGCACAAATAGTCCATGAGAGATTTGTCCTGCAGACTGTATGTCCCTGACCTTCAACTAAGCCTGACATTAAATCAAACCATAAAACCCAGTAAAGTAGTCTACAACGTGTTGACTTGCAGTATTATTTTTCCATAGATACACACGCTCATAAACACAGGGCATACTTTGTACAAAGAGGGAAACCCTCGCTGTGTGCTCGCCGTGAGTGTTCAGGGCCTTGCAGGTGTATTCTCCCTCATCAGATGGCTGTACTGCTGTGAAGGTCAGTATGCTGCCTCGAATCACCGCTCTGGGACTCATTCTGTTCCCTGGACCTCCTGTAAAAATCACAGCGACACCTCAGTGCTACTGAGTGATTTTTTTTCCAATTGTGAACGTTTCTTTCTTTTCAACTGATTCAGCTCAACAAGGCCCTGAACTCAAACTGATGCTCGTACCGATCCATTCAACGGCAGGCGTCGGGTTCCCGGTCACTATGCAGCGAAACTCTGCCCGCTGGCCTTGCTGGACGTTCAGCACTGAGGGGGTAACGGTGGCCACAGGCTGAGCCCCCTCTCCAGCTACAGAAGTAGACACATCAGTCAAACACAACTCACAACAAAGATTTCTTAGAGAGAAAAAAAGCGATAATGCAGACTGGCATATTGGAGCAGTGACGGAGTAGAATGAAACCTTGTTGTGAGTTTCTAACTTCTGCTGAGTTATTATATGTAAGCTGTGTGTGATGAATTGACTAGACTGTGATGGCTTCTGTCCGTGCCCCCAGCGTCACCCTTGGCAGTTCACATTCTCAGAGCAGACAAAACAGATGAGATGTGGCAGGCAGGCCTTGGCATGGCCTCTGGGCATACTGCTGTCTGCGCCAGTTTGGCTGGCCGCTAGACTTCGAACTCAATCCTGTATGATCCCACTGTGACAGAGCAAAAGAAAGGCCTCTTTCAGGAGGCAGGGAGGAGAGTATGAGGCTATCTAAGCACAGTGAAAACTTCTAGGACTGTTGGAGCCTGAGCTGAGCTGGGACTCTCTGACCTTAGTAACACTAGTACCCCAGAGCTGAAAGACGAAGTTTCATCATCCTCTGTGGGACAGACGTGACTGCCTGAAGTCTACATTTAACAGACAAGCGACCTCCAAGAATGATAAATGATTTAAGCATCTGAGAGGAGTTTTGTAAAGATATCCTGTAGAACTGGTGCATCAGGTAGCTGGCTAACACAATGTAACGGATCAATTCACCCAGATTAAGGTAAAAAAAAAAAAATTAAATTAAACAGAACTGCCCGCTACCTCTGCTGGCATTAAACCCATCAGGTTTTTATCTGTCCCAGTTTTGAGATCTGAGTCTGCCTTAATTCCTGCAAGGAAATATGGAGATGAACTATTGAAAACAACAGTAAGTCTACAGTCTACAGCCATGACAGTAGCTCTGTGAACCATGAACAAGGATGCTAACATGGTGATGTTAAGCATGCTAAATATGTTCTCATTCATATTCATATTATTATTATTATTTAAAATTTTAGCATTTTATTAGTTCTAAACACAAAGTACACCTGAAATTTTGCAAATTAATTACTAACATTAAATAGTTGTGCAATCTCAAATCAAAATCTGGAAGAAAAGTAATCTGGAACCACAAAAAGAACATCTGAGAGATATTTCATATAAATGAAAGGTTTTGACTTTCTGGTGCTGCTAAATGAAAAGTCGAGTAGTTAACAAAGATGAATAGTTTGACTCATCCTCTTGGGACAGTGAGTGCCTGAAAACATTTAATACTTGATTAGATATTTCAGACTTTAATTTAATTTAATCCACAGACCTACTGTGCTAACATGGCTATTTCAATAATTAAAATGTAGTTTAATTCACCTCCTTTCTATTTAAATGGCAACAAAGGCAGATCTTCTTCAGCCTGGGAAGATAAAACATAAACTATCTTCATGCCTGGACGCCAGTGGAAGGTCACAGGCGTCTCCCTGATCTATCTTATAATGTTTATAACTTCTTAACAAAAACATTTTGACTTCCATCTGTTTGCATCACATTGACTGTTTCAAACAACACGTGCGTCTCAGTGATACATGGAAACTCTGCCTCTCACGTTGGACACCGGTCCACTACCCAATTTCAGCTGTGATGTAATAAGGGTGGTGATGGGATGTATTAGGCACAGTATGATGTTTGAAGCCCAGATGACAGTTATTTCCCAGTACAGTGTGTTTCCTATGGAGGAAAATAAAATAACAGGGAAGAGCAGAGTGTACAGAGAAAAAAAAAAGAGGAGGGACACCTCTCATCTCTGAATGTTGAGACACCCGTCATGCAAAACTGTCAGATTTAATTATTTTAGAAAGATGAAATAACCAACATATTTTATTATATTACTAACATTAAATAAAATTCAGGCTCCATTACATTTTTGGCCAATTCCAGGGGACCCTTTTCTACAATATCCCACTTTTTTATCAGCTAAAATGAACGGTTTGTCATCTAAAATACCAGATATTTTTTTTTTTTTTTTTTGGATATATGTAATGAAATATTTGTAAAGTTGCCTCAACATTCAACAGAAGGCGATGCCCAAAGAAACACCATGCACCTTTTCCTGCAGTGATGGACCCTAATGAACCCGCAGAACCAGGTGGGAGCCAGTTATGCTCATGTACAATCTAATAAGCATTCACTATTATAAGGATATACTAAAAAAAAAAAAATAAGAACAACTAAATATCCATCTTTAGGTTTTAATCCGGCTAAAGATGACTGCTTCTGGAGCAATGTTTGAGAGGGAGCGTGTGTTGAGTGTGAGGAGTTTTTATTTGTCAGAGATGCTTGGATGATTGTACATGGGCGCTACCGGGCCACCAGTGTATCCATGCTGCTGCGGATGAGTGCATGCATGACGCAGAGATGGAGAGTCTACTGGCCACGCCAGGGAAGCCAGACAGGAGACAGAGAGGAGAGAGGAGGAGGTGAGGAAACTATGCCCTTGTGGACTTACGCTTTCTGTGTCCTTCAAACATTTCATAGGCTGTGTAAAACATCTGAGTCTTTGTGGCCTCTGGAGATGTGGGAGGAAGGAGGGAAGGGAAGGGGAACAGGTAAACTGACATGTCAGTTCTCCAGGGAAACAGCAGTTTACCTTCCGTCTCCCAAGAGACACTTATAATCCATCTCTCCAAAAAAATAAAAACATGGGCCGGGTCGCGGGTTTGAGTCCAAAAAAAAAAAAAAAAAAAAAAAAAAAAAACACAGAATATCACACATGCTAAAAAAATAAATAAACATCACACACTTGATTTAACTGGCACCACCTTCACATTAAGCACATTTTTTTCTTTCTTTCTTTTTTTTTTTTTTTTTTTGCCAATGATTTGGTGCCATTTAATTCATTTTGCTACATGCATCAAATTTTTAGCACTTACCTGATATATTTAGATGTTTAATGAGAAAATGAAATACACGGTGAAGGTTTAATGGTTAAGTCAAACTCAAAAATGCTTCTTGTGCTGTGAATTCAAAAATCAAAAGACACACAACATGTACAAACAGCAGCTAAAGGAGACATGAGGGTTCGCAGAGTAGCCACAAAAACATGCAGGTTAGTAGCAGGAAGCAATTTTAAAACATTGAAAGATTAGTTTTATTTCAGCTGTTAAAGAGCTGACATACAGCTTGTGGTTATCCTCGACTCATCGAGATAACATATGATCATCACGAGCCCCTGTACTCAACTATTGTCATTACTTTAATCAGTTTTCTCTTTTTCACAATTTTTTTTCACAGTTAAGATAAATACATTACAACGTGACATTGTGCACATTACATCAGTTAAGTGAAAAAATTTGTGAAAGTTAAATCTTTACATAAGCACCTTTGGGTATATTTGTAATCATATTTTTTTTTGAGTTGTACAAATTAAAATGAGAAAAAAAAATGCAGTAAAAGCAAAAAAACTGAAGACCAAATGTAAAAAATAAAAAATAAAAAAATGGTTTAACATGTGACCTGTGATGGTTGCGATGAAAGATGTTCTCAGAGATATATATATATATATATATATATATATATATATATATATATATTTTTTTTTTTTCTTATAAAAATGTTTTTTTTTAAAATTGCCTAAATGTAAACACACATCATGCAAGGTTAATTGCATTCACATGGCAAATTCCCATGAAAAATAAAGAAAATTTATTTCTTTTAAAAAAAATTACAAAAAAAAAAAAAAAGAAATTCTAACATTTCTGATAAATTTGATTTCATGGAAACATTTCAGGATAACATATTTCAGTCAATCAGTTTAAAAAAAAATAATAAAAGAAAATGTGCTGACAACACTGACAAGATGTAAATAAAAAAATAAAAAGTCCATAATATACAATTAAAGCTGATTAACGTCATAATACAGATTAAAACTGTTTAAGAGTCAGCTGTTAAATATTTCACCGACTAAATCTGAAGTAACAATCAATCAGAAACAAACAGGACAGACTTCTGCCGACACTAATAAATGAAAGGAGATATTACAGCAGTACAACAGTAGTTTAGTTTCAAACACAGGTTGAACCAAGTGTATGGCTAATAGCACCGTTTCGACATTCATCATCAGGATGAAGAGAGTAACAAAGCAGACTGTAATGTCAGGAGGGAATACTGTATCTCGTGGAAAAAAAAAAAAAAAAGGAAATGGTGGTAGTGGAGGTTCGTCCTATGTTTCCTGTCTCCCAGATTCACTGAAGTCCTCTTTGAATGTCAGTCGCATCCACATTCCTCCTCCTTATCATCATCATTACACACTACAGCTCAGGCAGGGAGGGGCCCCAGGAGCCCAGATTTAAAAAAAAAAAAAAAAGATAAGACACCAAAATCCAGCACCCTGCGAGTAAAACAACCCCCTAACCAGCAGCGAAGAGCGACCCTACCAGTGATCGAGAAGCAACCGAACCACCACCGATTAATACGACCGAAAACAAGAGGAAAAAAAAGTGTTGGCGCAAAGCATTTCCCACTGATTACTGAACTGAAAAGAGTACTCGTTTTTCCCAAATCTAGAGGATGCGTCATGACTTCTCAGTGCCCATTGGTTAAATATGAAACTGCACACCTAACCCCATATGTTATCTGGGTAATTTATAGCTGACAGTTTTAGCTTAAAACCAGACCCACAAGCTGTATTTCTTCATATAAAGCACAGAAACATCCATTGATCAAAGACATACAAGACAGCAGGTTAAATAAAGGCAGTTATTAGGAGCTGGGTATTAAAACATGGCTTATATACTGGTGTCTGAGAGCAGAAGACGAAAGCTTTTGGAGTTAGAGCTGCAAGCTTATTATGCTGTTAACCCAGTGTTTACAGCGCGTAATGACAAAAGCAGTCAAACAGAAAAAGCATGCACCATACCAAGCTGGAGGGGCGGGGAGGGACTGAAGTTTAGGAGGTGAACTAAAGGTGCCAGAGCTGGTAGGGTGGTGGTGTGTGGGGGGTGATGGGTAATGATGGGAATGCAGTGCCGAGGATCACGAACCTGGCACGTAGAGGATGGCACTGCCTTCATCCATGGCATACATGTTGGAGCCCGTGCAAACGTAGACGCCAGCGTCCTCAGGCTGGACATTCTGAATCGTCAGGATGCCGTTGAAGTCCATGGCCCGGTTGGGCAGCTTCCTGTTACCCTTACGGGTCCAAACCAGGGTGTAGGCTGGGGACTGTGGGAAGAGGCGGTGGGCAGGTAAACACATGGAAATAATAAGGCCAGACATGGTAGAAAATGGAGCCTACACCTTCTAAATGTCTTTAGAATATCATGGAAACCAGCACTAGCTCTACTAACATGTGCTTCCTGAGATGCAGTACAGTTTCAACCATGTCAAATGAATTTACTTATTTGTTTTTTTTTTAATGAGAATTAGATGAGAAGATCAATACCTTTCTTGTGTTTCTTTGTAAATACTGTATATTCCATGGCTAGAGCTAGTTAGCTTAGCTTAGCTTAGCATAAGGAAACTGGAAACTGGTCTGACTTTGTCCAAAAGTAGCAAAATCCACCTGCTGGTATCTTCAGTATTTATATTAAGATAAGCTAACCTACATAGATGCTATTCTTATATTCTTAAAAATGTGTTACCTTGCTCTTTGCAGTACAGATGAAGTTAACAGTGGATCCCACCCTGACAGTCTGGGCTTTGGGCTCCTCAACTGTCACCTCAATGGGTTTGGATGGGACACCTGGTGAAAATCAGAAACAATTAATTACAATTAAATACAAGATTCTGTACGAACGCACGAAAACACAGTCAATTAAAATGAAAATGTGTTTTAATAGGAAGCTGGAGGGGAAAACTATTATTTAATATGGAGGGTGGACCAATACACACTTGTGACAACTATTTCAGCGTGGCTTCTGTTGGAGCTACGCTGGTCTTGGCAGGTACAGATGTAGACGCCGGCATCAGTCTGCTGGACCCTGGGGAAGTACAGCTCAGCTCCTGCGTGCACAGATGAACAAATTTGTGTCATATTTACACAGAAAACATTGTCCCATAGAACAAACCTGAAGATTTCTGTAACTTTGTGATGTTGTGTCGAAGAATGTCCCGTACCTTGTCTGCGTCTCTCAGCAGTGACGGAGATGGGTCGTCCGTCCTCTCTGGACCAGAAGAAGTAGTGTGGAGGAGAGCCGGACACCTGACAGCGAAGAGTGACGGAACCACCCTGGGATGCAAGGACTTTCTCTGGATAAACCTTCACCACCAGGGAGGCTGCAGCTGCAAAGTGCAAACACCATATTTTTCTTGTTATCAGTTTGGTGCCAATGTTGGACAGATTCTTTAAAGGTAATTTTGAGATATGACGTTTTAAAGGCCAAAAAACCTCATTGAAGTCACATGACCTTGACCTTTGACTCTTAGCCACCAACTCTAATTATCTCATGCTTGAATCCAGAGAATGTTTGAGCCAGATGTCATGAATTTCTTTTTTCTGATATAGTATTTACCCTGACATAAACTTGGCTCTAGTTTAAACGTTTGTGCAAACTTTAAAGACACTTGTTCAAGGGGGTCTTGAGATGTCAAACTGAAAGGGCCAAAAACATGTAAGAGGACAATGATCTTTGACCTTTGGACGCCACAGTGGAATCAGTTAATCTTTGAATCCAAGTGAACATTAAAACATTGTGTAAAAAGGCAAAAAAAAAAAAAAAGTTTTTTATGAGGTCACAGTGACCTCGACTTTTACAGAAAAGAATAATAAGCGTGAACTCTAGGTTCATGAAAAAAGAGCTACAAAATATCCTCCTGTTTTTTTCACTTTGACCCCTTGTAGTGGAGAAAATTAGTATAGGACAGTGATTCAGAAGGTCCAAAAACAAACCACGCAGTCTTACCATCGTATAGACGACACTTCTCTCTCTGCTGTGGGTTTCCAACGTATCCAGGAGCACAACTGGTGATAGTTAAGACACAGATGTAGAAAGAAAATTTAACAACAAAGAACCTCAGTTAAGTTAAGTGCAGTTTATCAAAACTAAACCACATCATGAACTACTTTGGAGCCACATCAAGAGGAAGGGATGCCTTATCTTACCGTTCACAGTACTGGCCGGTGTAGCCGGGCTGACAGGCAGTGCACTGGTAGCCTCCGTTACCCAGACTCTCACAAGTTGGGGAGAACCTGTTGTGGAGTTAAACACACCAGTGAGACACTAGTTTAGATGGTGGTAATGTGAACTAATTCCCTGCAAAAAATATCAGAGTATTTGGCACCAGTTTGGCAGAAAACAGGTTAATACAGAAAATGAATCAAACTCAGAAATCTACAAGACAGTGGTATTTTCTGTAAACAAGAGCCAGGCATCTGGACAGAGACTTGTCTTGAGCTATAAATGGAGGAGGAATGTGAGGTCTTGCTATCTGTGCCAGGACTCACTGGTTGTCAGGGTCAGTGTGAGGGCAGGCGCAGGGCTGGCAGTCCTCTGGAGTGCCAACGGTCGCGTCGCCGAAGAAGCCAGGGGCACACTGCTCACACAGCTCACCCTGGGTGTTGTGCAGGCAGCTCTGCAAAGGAGAAACATATCATGTTTAGAGATTAGGCCGTCTCGCCAGGCGACTATAAAGCAGCTGGATTGTAATGTAGTATCTCATTACCGTGCAGATGCCAGTCTCAGGGTCGCAGGAGTCAGAGTGGCCGTTACATTCACAGAGTTCACAGTGACCGAGGTATAAACCTCCTCCAGTGCGAGTGTATCCAGGGGCACAGTCCTACAACAGACATTAGGATTTAAATACATCAGGGAGCAGTTTAATAAAACATAATCAGACTGTTTGTTTCCACTAAAGCCAGTGATTCAGAGAAACTGATGACATTACCTGGCAGGAGAGTCCCTGGTAAGCAGGTGGGCAGCGACACTGCTCCACCTCGAGGGCCTGCGCCAGACCGCTGTAGTTGGGCACAGCCACTTCCATGCTGATGTCGGAGATACTGGAGGATCGCATCTCGGAGGAGTAGGATGCTCGGATGAGGATGTCATCCAGATCGGTCAAAACCATCATCAGGTGCTCACGGGTGGTGGGGACACCGTCGGGACGGTACCAGAAGTCCTGTGAAACAAGAAGGATGGTGACTATTGTCATGCGAGAAGAAACATCTCATTGTTTCCTCTTCTTTAGTTGAATTCACACTCTCTCTGTTCACAACACGACACTCACCTCTCTGAAGATGATCTCAAATTGTTGAGTCTCTCTGCTGCCGTGATTCCTCCTCGGCCAGGGCTTACGTGCTACAAGAGTGATGTCGTTACCCTGCAGGAACAACAATACCACATGTCAGTTAATAAAATAAATACAAAAAACTAGAGAGGAACAACACCGAGTCAGTGTGAGAGCATACTCACAATAATCTGGACGTCAGCATCATCAAGGAAGGTTCCTCTTGGTCCGGCCACGTAGGAGATGGTGTACTTGAGTTTACCGCCGTAAGAACCCACCTAAAATGGGGTTTTAGTGAAGAAGAGGCTTTAGATCTTCAGCCAGCTTAAACACAGCTGCAGTTCCCATGATGGAACGAAAACATCAACAGATGGCTGTTTGTTTTTAGCAACATCAGATCCAGTGTGCTGACAGGATGAGAGGGGGGACTGACCGAAAACAGTTCGTTTTTTTCAATATGTGAGAGTTTTCGTACCATGAATGGTGGTGAATATGGCTAAAGGAACAGTTTAGTTGACTCGTAGCAGTGTGGACCAGTAATAGACTAAAGACATGATAAGGACAGAGGGAGATGGAGAAGGCTGGAGGATATTAAAGGGGCTGTATCTCTTTGGCCTCCTTGGGTTTGACCGAGGGTCAGGAGAGGACATCGCAAGTTACCTTATCCCCCGTGAAGTGCGCTGGGAGCTGCCAGTAGAGCAGATCATCCTGGTGCAAGCTGAAACCTTTGTAGACCAGAGAGTACTGAGAGGCAAAGGAGGAAGGAGAATGAGCCACAGAGGGAGAAAGAAACAGGCAGCGAGACTAAAACATGAGCGGAGAATGAGAAGCAGCAGGAGCAGGCGAGCGTGGCGGAGAGTAAAGCTCGACAAAGACTCGTGGGCAAATGTGTGGCACACGGCTAAACTCTTTTAAGTGCATGCTCTCTGGGACGAGTGCTATTAAGGACTCTGCTGACAGTTTGATAACAGCGTAGAAGATGCAGCCAGCTTTGTCTGACAACTAAAACAACAACTTCCACTGTCAATAATGTGAAAATGACAGCTTAGGTTTTAAAGCAGACAACAGTATAATGACAGACTATTGAAAAACCAATGTTACTCTGAAGTGGTCAATTACAGTGACAGCATCGAGTGGGAGTTATTTTCTTAACAATGGAAAATACCACCCAGTGGATCTCCATTTTGCATCACCGTGCTAAGATCATAATCTACGTTTGTGAAGCGCTGATACAAGTTTTTGTACAAAATATCAACTCCCCCACACAAACGCAAACTGGAGACAAGCGTTTGGTATGTGAACATGGCAAGACTCAGTCAGGCACGTAGTCATGCTACAGTCTACCTTGCTGCTGCCTGGAAAAGAACTAGAGGAAGTCTTGCTGAACGTGTTCTTGCTCTTTTGATCCGTAGCATGAAAGGAACATGAAAAGTCACCGATATTAGCAAGAAACAATTAAAAAAAGAAAAAGTCTCATAAACAAATAAATAAACCTCCTGAGAGATGCGAGTACCTGCAAATGAGGGGCACGGCCTGGGGAGTAGGACTGAGGTCTGGTTGGTCTAACTGAAGAGGAGACACCAGATGGAGGAGAAGGGGGGCTCACGCTACGCAAAGACCATCGAGAGGATGAAGAGGAAGAAGAAGAAGAGGAAGTCGGGATCCGAGAGGAAGAGGAAGAGGAAGAGGAAGAAGAGGAGGATTTGGAGAAAGAGGAGGAGGAGGAGGAGGAGGGAAAGAATGGAGGGGAACCAGCTTGTCCATTGGAGAAGTTAGAGAAGAGAGCCCAGACCTGGTCATCCAGCTGCCTGACATCACCCTGAGGAGGTGGGAAGTGGGGTACCGGAGATACAGTAACCATGGGGGCAGTTAAAACTATGGATGCAGGGTTTAAGAATTTAGTTCTATATAACGTCATGCTTTTCTATATGTTTCCATGCCATGAACACAACAGGTTACTTAGAGAGACTGGATTACACAGGTAGTCACAAAACTTTTAAGTGCACTCTGCTGTAAAAAACAAACACCAGGCTCTGGTGGATTGTTCTCAGTCCAACACACGAACGTATGAAACACCAATGTCTTGTGCTTATGAAACTTTTCCGAGACTTGACTATTTCAAATCTTTGCGCTTCACACACATGCAAATGCAAACAAAGTGAATTTTCTCAGAGTCCCTTCATCAAACCAAGGTGACTCTTCATTCCGCATTTATATATCAAGCTGTTTTTTTTCCACAGATGCCCACAAACTCTCCATGCAGTAACACCGATTACCACTTGTTCTGATTAGATGTGAGTCCTACAACCACCTACAGTGCAGTTCAGACCAAATACCTGACTAGCTCTTTTGGATCTGTTGGTGTCTTTACGTTCCGACTCCATCAGGCTCCAAATAGACGCATCCTTCCTGAGCTGTTCGTCTGCCAAGTGCGAGTTGGTCTATTGATGTGGATAAAGCAACCTCTTTGATCACTTTCCTTATCACTGAGCCCATGGTATTTGGGAGCATTGCGGGGGTGTTATTCAAGCAAAGTTAAACTGTATGAAGCTCTTTAATGGACCAGTAATGATCAGTCCATTTACGTGGCTCATGTGATGTGGAGCGGAAAGCAATTTTTGTGTGTGATTTGCACTGTAGTTAAAACTAACAGACACTTAGTGGCCACCTTCTACAGCAAACTGCAAACACCGCCTTAAAAATGTCAGGCTTTTAATAACAAAACGCAGTCAACAGGAAGAAATCATTAAAACCATAAAACACCATGTGCATCCATAATGCCTGGAAATGCAATACATAAAATATGTTAAAAAAAATGGCATTATGTATCTTACAAATGTCACATTAACATCTGCTTGAAACATGCCAGACAACACAGCATAGCAAAAAAAATAAATAAACAATAATAATTTGGCCAAACTAGAGACACAACACAACAACCACTTACTGTACCTGTTCTGCTCGTTTCATACGAGTAGAGAAAGAATCTTTCTATAGAGTGAAAGGAGCAAACACACAAAAAAGTGCCCTCTTATGTATTTGCACTTACTATAGAGCACACACAACATTTTGGCCTGTGGAAAACACATGGTTTGAAAGAAAATGCAGCAATGGTAGCACAAAGCCTTGGAAAGAAAAGCTTGGTGAAGAAATTTGAAGGATGAAAGCAGCAAAATAGAAACAGCAACAGAATAAAGGGTGGTCTACAGGTTTCTGAGTGTTGTTCAGGTCTTATAGTGCACCACTGAGGGGTTTTGTTTGTGCCACTTGCAGCGTTGAAGCTGCTGTATGTGAGATCTGATACTAACCTTGTCTCCCTGGTAGACTCCTGGAAGCTGCCAGTAGTGAGGCTCCTGTCCCAGGTAGTCAAAGTTGCTGTAGGAGAGCTGAGTTCCTTCGGTGGAAATCTCCACTGTGAAACCGGTAGAGATGCGGTTTGTGCGCTGACGGTTCACCAGAGCAAATCCCTGGAAGTTGCCTGGAGAAAAGACTGAGGAAACCTGTAAAGACACATTGAAAAATCAAAAATATTTAATTAATACATAAAAAGTGAAGGCAAAGTGAATTATGAGGAAAAAAAACTAGGCTGCATTAGACGTGTCCTGACTCTTAACTTGATCTTAGGGATAAATGTAGTCTAGTTTGTCACATTAAAAAGTTTCAAGTTTCAAGTGCCCAAAGATCACAACTCATAATCCCCACGGACAATAATTTAATCTCACAGTCTGTTGGTCTTTTCTCTCTGACGAACCTCTTCTCTCCACATTAAAAAGGCCATGGATTAAGTCAAATTATGGGTGAAAGGGTTAAATGGGATAAATGCACATCCTGCCACTGCAAGAAGCCAACTTATTCAGTTTAAAATCATCAACCGGCTGTACATTTCTGAGGCTAAGTTGAATACATCACATTTTCCCTCTTGTCTCTGCTGCTGTGTGATAAGTGTAAGTCCAATGATGGGACACAAGGTCATCTTTTCGGGTCATTTGTTCAGCAGCATATACAGCAGTCAGCTAATCCCTGACATTATCTCAGTGATAGCGGCTCCAACTTCTCTTTGACACTTTCACCTGCATTTATAACATATCCCTTATATTTGTATGAGTCATCAAAAAGAGGTTTATCCTGAGAGATAAACTCTCTTTGCTTTAAAAACGGCTACATGACCTGTTTCTTTTATTGAGCTTTATCAAATGTCCATCCTCAGTTTCGTTAAGACTTAGAGAGCCTTAATTAACTATATCAGAGAAAGCAAAGGTGTCAACATGGGCACTAATCATATCAGAGTATTATGCTGTAGTGTGTTGTGCTTTGAACCACAAGGATTTCACTTTTCTGCTTTTTGTTTGGTGTTCTTTGCATCTTTGTATTAAATGTGAGAAAACTCTCACATTTCCCTGTGCAACAACAGACCCTGACGTGGGGAAATATCAGTCAGTCAAATGATGGATGTGATATTTCTGGCTTAGATCCACTTAAGGCTGGAGTTCAGATCACACATATCTATTTTCTGTGTAACTCGCTCGCCGATGTGTCTTGGCTGCAGTGAAGCTGCTTCATCCAACGTAAACTTGACTTCAGTTGGTTGTTGTTGTTCACTTTTCCTGTGCTGTTTTCTTGCTGCAGCAGGTTTAATCCACTTCTTACCAGGTCTCTGTAGTAAGTGGAGCTGGAGCACTGCTGAGTGACACCCATACAGAAACAGGACAGGCAGCCATCTTTGTTGTCTTGGCTGAGATGGAAAGTTCCCACTTTACAGCTGGAGCACGATGGGCCTTCAACGTTCATCTGTAACACAAATGTCAGGGGAATAAGATTTGTGGCAATTAGCCTAAAACAAGACAGATGGAGTAGGTAAATATAGTTTTTGTGTCATCACCTTGCAGCGGCACACACCACCAACGCAGCTTTCACGTCCTCTTTGGTCACAATAATAGCAGTTACCTGTAACAGAACAGTGAAGCAGATGGTTTTTAACACGAACCAACTCTAAGTCAAAAGGAATCATGGCAACTTTTTTTGAGATAACAAAACACAAAAAGTACCATTGACTTCATTGTTGCCAACAGTGCATCTCTGTCCCAGCTGTGGATTACCAGTGTATCCTGCGGCACATCTAAAATAAAAATAGACAATGTGTTTGAGTAAAGATTTCCAGTCAAAGAGGATACAAGTTTTTACCCAAAGAACAATGAGGCAGGAAGCTGGGAAGTCTGCAAGAGGTGATACATTTGATAAATGATATCGTTTAGGGAGTCTTCAAGACTCAAAACACGCCTCAACCATGAACGAGGACTGAGTCATTCAGATAAGGAACATAAAAAGTATTTTTCCATCAAAAAATGTTGGGAGTTGTCTTATAATCACAAGCTAAAAGTCACTGACTCCCAGCTTTTTCTATACAAGCAGTTTCCCCAAAGAAACACTACTTGCATTGGAGATGGACGAAGCACAATTGCCGCTAAAACATTCAACATGTCTCGGATGTTGATTCCATCTCTCATATGAAAATTGTACAGCTGAAAGACCTTTCACACAGGAACAGAAATGTCAGAAAATATCACCAGTTTTAAAATAAAAAGCTTTACAAATACAGAACCGATATCAGAACAAGGTAGAAATGAGCACAGGTGATACCAACGAGCTGCAGGTCAAGCTGGCGAAGAGGAAAGTTGTTTCTGATACAGAGACAAAGCAAAGCGATAATTCCTTCAACCCAAGCAAACAACGCCACTGCCACCAGAGCAAAGGCTGATCCAACCACACACCTGTCCAGGTTGTCCCCAGTCTTACCTCACCTGTCCAGGTCCGCAGGTCAACAGCCAACAAAGCCGACTTCCACGCTATAAACTTGCTTTGGGAATTCATGTTCAAACTAAGTCCTGAGATGTACAGTCGTTTCTAAGGTGTAGTGTCTCAGTGGTTGTTTAATAGGGTTTAAGACAAGGGTACTTCTCATTATATGGGTAAATAGATATGGTTGTGAAAATAATGTCCATAAGTGTCCATAACTAAAGGTTGCTAAGAAATGACATTTAACTCATAATATGCATAAAATGACAAACAATAAGGTTTTACATCACAATGAAATGACACAATTTGACAAACAATGAACATGATTTCAAATAATACATTTGGAATCGGTTTCCTAAATGCTGATGATAAAATGAAACATGATAACACTAATAAAGTGTGTCGTCTGTAGATTCGTCCAATGTTTCTTACAGTGAAAGTGACTGTCGATATTCATGAATTTTCAGGTGCATCTAATCTTTCTTCTAGAGCCAACATTGGGCCACAACATCATTAGAAACACATGAAATGTCAAACATAAGACACCAGTACCAGTAAAATTTCATGCTCCGCAGAGGATGAGCCCTGTGTCATTTTGACCACACCATTCTAGTAGAGTGATGCCCATAATAAATTCACTTTCCAAGACAAGTGTAATTGGTATCCCCAGAGGATCAAGTCCTATTACTTTGGGTGAACCAATGAACTTTTATTTTTGGAGCAAAACGAATCTTCCCATTTCCTATCAGAAAACAAGACTAATGATGCTGGATGCTAGTATGCTAACGATAATATCAACAATGGCAACCATGGGTGTTGGTATGCTGACATTTGTAAATTAGCACTAAACACACAAGTAAAGCTGAGGTTGATGAAAGCGTCTTTAGGTCTGGTGATAATGGACCTGATGATGATTAAAATTATCCTGGAGGGAACATGAATATCTCTACCAAAAGTCACAACAATCTAACAAATATTTACTGAGACATTTTATACAAAAGTCAAGGGAGGGCCATGGGATTACAGGAGAAATCAACAGACTTCATCCTCTGGGGACCATGAATGACTCAAGGCAACTTCATACTGATTCAAGACAAGATATTTCAGTCTGAACTTAAGAAGTGGACAAAACAAAAATAACTTAAGCAATATCACAAGCTGACTCTGCAATTCTACCCCTGTTACTTTCATAAATCTCTGAATAACAAATTACTTTTCTGAACAAAATGTCAGATTTTGGTTATTGGATGGATATTTTGGTTATATAGATGGTTATTTATTATTGTTATTTATCCAATCTTTATAAAAATACAATGAAGAACTCAACTAAACTCAACACTGGAGTTAGACTTTTATATGTTATCACCTTGAGAAGCAGTGCATGCTTAGCTAACATTAGGTGATTTTCTTGTGAAACCCTATGAAGGTGATTTGAAGGAGGGTTTTTTTTTTTCGGAAAACCTAAACAAACTGTATCAACTGATAGAAATACTGAAGAAACATCCATGTGAACACAGGAAACATGATGTACATGAGATTTTAAATAATATCGAACAAAGTACTGGGGGTAAAACCTGAGGTAGTCTGGCCATAACAACATATACATACATATACATACATACATATACATATATATATATATATATATATATATATATATATATATATATATATATATATATATATATATATATATATATATAAAATATACACGAGAGGTACTAATGCTAAGCTATCTCTTCATAGCAGGATTTTGTGCAATAGTTCAGATTGTCGTACACTTTTGAAGCCATTAGTACCAAAATACTAAAATGAACACATCAGCATGATATTAAGGTCCCTCTGCAATAAAACAGTGTCATAAAAATAGTCCCTTCATAAAGTTCCTTTAACGCACTAACAGTAACAGTAACAGACATAAATACCAGGATCTGAGCCCCGAGATACGAACAATGCAAAAAATAAAAATAATAAAATAATGATATACGACATATTATTCCTTAGTTGTCGGGAATAATCTTGATAGGAATGGCCAGCCTTCCCAGGACGACATGAAGAGAACCATCTTGGCTGTTTTTGTTTTTTGCAGATGTTTGTTCTCCTTTTAACAGCCTCAGTAGGTCCAAAACACCAGAGTTAGATTGAAAGTTTGTCTTCTTTTTCTGTTGGGTTTTTTTGGTTACTTTCTTTGTAGTAGTAGCTTTAGTTTTAGTGGGAATTGGTGTCCTTTTGGTTATTGTTGTAAACTTCTTCCTCACAGAGGTCACCTTGGTTTTAGCAGGATCTGTTGTCCTCTTTGCTGTTGTTTTTGACTTCTTTATAGCAGCAGTAGTTGTGGTTGGTTTTGTGGTTGTGACTGAATTCTTCGTTTTATGATCAACCAGTTTATATGTGTTGCGCTCAATCTTCTCATTTTGGTCGGTGTTACCCTTATGGGGCTTTAATGATTTCTTTGAATCACTATTTGAGGACTTTCCAGCGTCCTGAACTTTCTTTGAAGCTGGTGCATCTGAACTTAACACCTTGTGTTGCCTGTTGTTCTTGGTCGGTGGTGATGGATCCTTTTTGTTGGCTTGGTCAGATTGTTTACGCGCTTGAGGGGCCTTTGAGGACTTTGATTTGTGAGTTGGTGGGTCCACTTGAAATTTGGTGATTGTTGCTTCTTCTTTGACTTGTTGTGGTTTTGTTTTTCTTGGCTGTGAAACATGTTTTGCTGTCACTAACCTTCTGCCCTTTGGCCTTTTCATTTCAGGCCTTGGTGTTGTTTTAGGTTTAATTTTAGATGTAGCCTTAGGTTTACTCAAGGTCGTCTTTAACTTTGTTGTAGAACTTGTTGGGACTTGTCTTTTGGATGACCTGGTGACTAACTGAGGTGTTATAGACTTTTTAGTGGTAGCTGCTGGTTTGACTTTTCTCTCCCGCTGCGGGGCAGAGGTGGGCTTCTGTTTCTTTGTGGGCAGACCTGGGGTGGGTATACTTTTTGGCACGGTGGCTCTGCTGGTCAGTGGTGTTTCTGTGGGTATAATCCTGACTGGAGGCTGTGATGTTGACAACGACGGGATTGCGATAACTGTGGTGAGTGGAGGCAGAATCCTTCTTTCTTGGGGTGAACGGGAGGTGTGCCTCACACGTTTCATCTTGTTCATCTCCTGAGCTAAGGCAGTGAAGCCATCAATCAGGATTTCCAACCTTCCCTCTAGTCTGCTTAGACGACTCTCCATGTCCGTGTAGCTCTTTTCCAGCTCAGTAACCTTCTTGCTCTTCTCCCCAACCATCTGGAGGGTCATGAGCTCCTTCAGCTGGGAGCTGAGTTCACTCTGCTGGTCCTCCATTCTCCAAATGCTTTCCTTCATATCAAGCGTGTTGCTTTCCAGCATGGTAAGGCGTTGGTTGAAGGTGTTAAGATGAACCCGGAGTAGTTGTTGGAAGCTGGCGTGTCTTGTCTCTAGACTTGGTGTGAAGCGTGGTGGGAGTCTGGACACTGATTTATTGGGAGCCACTGAGACGGTGTTCACAGATGTTGCTTTAGTGGACACGGTGATGCGATGGCGAGCTGCAGTGGACATTAAAGTCCTGGCAGGGATGACAGTTGTTCCTACACCACCATCATCATCATAGTCATCCTCATCATCATCATCTCCACTGCCAAACGGTGATATCAGTTTCTCCTTGCTGAAATTAAAAACTGCTTCAGCTCCACATCTCACAGGTAGGAAACCCTCTATCTGCTTCTCCAGGAAGGGGTCCCCACAACTGTCTGCAGAGGGCTTCTCCTCTCTTAATGTCAAAACAGCACAATCAGGCATTGATGGTCAAATAATCAATTATTTAGAAGTCGTGTCTTATCACCCAAGTCACCTCGTCATCTTTGCCTTCGGAGGTTGGCAAAGATTCATTAGCCAGACAGGAGTCCTCATAAATGCCACATCTACATTTATGTCGTAGAAACCCAGAAAAAATATGTTTGGTCTGTTTGTGCACAGACAGAAAAATCACGAGCCAACACCTTAAAAAAAAATCACTACCAGCAAAAGCACAAAGCTGAAGCAGAAAGCAAATGCTGAAAAGGCTTTTAGAGATACAGCAAGAGATAGAAGAAAGCAAACTACACTCAAGGTTTCCTCAAGGCGTACAGCACTGTTTCTACTTGTTTCTTTTACACAAGTGATAAAACCTGAATGACGACAGTCTCAAAACCACCAAAGTCCCCTTCTCTTGCAACAATTATTATACATTATTCTACCACAGTAGCAAACAATATCCAACAGAAGATCTGGAAAAACAGGACAAAGTACAGAACTTGACATGTACACGAGAATGGGTGGCACCGATTTGCCTCTCCCATCCGTCCACTGACCCCGGTCAATCACAGCTGCCTTGAAAAAACAGGAGGGATGCGAACCACAGACATGCTTATGGTCTTTTTCCTGTGCCAGTGAAACCAGCGGGTGCCGCTGCCAGCTGACCCCCCACCCACCCACTGCTAACCTTGCTTAGTAACCCCCAAACACTGAGCAGAGTCCAGACGACCCTGAAAGGAGGACAGAGCGAGAAAAAAAGGGAGGAAGAAAGATGAAGGAGAGGGCCGTACCTTTCACAACGTCGGCCACTGTATCCTGGGGGACAGCTGTCACAGGTCGGCTGACCATCGGCCTCCAGATAACAGGTTGGGGAGAATCTGTGGCAAAAACATGGACCAGTCACATCATGAGTCTGAATATACACTTTAATCTCCTGTTATTATAAGGGATTTAGAATTGAGACAAAATTAACTTTAAAAGCTGTTTAGACAAAACCTACTGGTTGCTGGATGAGGTTCCAGGACAAGGGCAGGGCTTACAGGCCTGAGCACCTCCAGTAACAGGGTTTCCATAGTAACCGGGCTGACAGCGCTCACACCTTGGCCCGGCGGTGTTGTGCAGACATTGCTTTGGTCAGAGCACATGCAAATAAAGAAAAGGTGAGATCAACAGAGCGGTTGAATATACAGGACTTGAAACTGATGGTGTGTTTCCACATGTTAGAATTTGCCAGGAAACCATTAGTGCATTCCACCACGCACATCAAAGCCTGTTTGACACTGGCAATGAAGTGAGAAAGAGACGAGAGAGAGGGAGAGAGAGAATGAGGGCAAGGAAGTAGAGAAGCATAAAACATACCAGACATCTGCCAGTCTCTGGGTCGCAGCCGCTGGCGTGACCGTTGCAGTCGCAGCGCTCACATGTGCCGAGGTAGATACCAGAGCTGGTGCGCGTGTAACCTTCATCACACTCCTGCAACAGCACGGAAAAACACCTCAGGTGAGAGACAAGTGATGACAAAGAGCAATATGTTCTTTGTTCCACGGGAATAGCAGAGAGACAGACTGCAATTATCGTCATGGACTCTGATGGAAAAAAAGACGAGCGCGCTTCTTCTTTAACAAGCTAAGGCACATCCAGGGTTTCTGCTATGTACATACATGCAGCTGCAAAATTATCGCTGCCGTCGCGATGTCATGAAGTTGTAATTACATGACTCTGCAGAGTGCTTTTAATTTGAAATGATGGATACAGGAAATGATGGATACCTGGCAAGAAGGTCCTCTGTATCCCAGAGGGCAGGCACACTCTTCCACCTCCAGAGCTCGCTCATTACTGATGGCTTGAGGGGCGGCGATGTCCATCCTGATATCTGAGATACTATTTAACGCAAAAAACACATATTCAGCTCGATGAAATACTCTACAGATTTATCTTGAGGTGTGTGAATTTGCTGCTAATATCCACCATACCTGCTCTCGTCCATCTTGTCTGCATAGCTGGCTCTGATCATGAAGACAGAGATGTCGGCCAGAGCCATGAGGAGATGCTCACGAGTGCACGGCTGGCCGTCAGCACGACGCCAAGCAGACTATCATCCAGAGAAAACACAGGAGTTAGTCTGCAGCTAACACTACAAAAGGATTCAGATTCATTTACAAGGTGCAGCACAGTGAAATTTACCTCTCTGAAGGTCAAGCTCATGGGTTGTGCCACACGTGGGAGGGGCTTCGTCTGGGAGTAGTGTTCGAGGGAGATGCCATTACCCTGGAGAACCACATCCGGCTTGCCGTCGATCACCAGTGAGCGCTGAAGCGGTGAAAAGCGCACTACATAGCGAAGCTCCCCTCCATAGGCCGTCACCTGGCGGAGGAGCAACAAGGTAAAGAAAAAAATAGAAGCTCATCTCCACAAAATAGTGGAAAGGTATTTCACCCCTATGGATATTGTGTGTGTGGGAGGTGGGGGTTGGAATCACAAGGCACCCTGACTGTGAATTCAAGCAAAAGGTTCAAAGGAGGCTTGCTGTGTGGATAAGTGCAGCCTTTTTACTTGGAAACATGCTGAGACTTGTCCGAGTTGGACAGAAAGGGGCAGAGAAATCCAGCTCCACTAAAACACTTATTTTCGCTCTTACCACCGTGTTTTCTTCTCTCACCTTATCTCCTCTGAAGTTCTCAGGCAGGACCCAGTAGTAGACGTCGTTGGAGACGCTGGAGAAAGAGCGGTAGACGACTTCAGAGGATCCCCTCTGGCTGATGCCATCAGAGATAGTTTTTGTGTTGGCGCTGTTGGAAAGGGTGAAGAGCTGCCCGTTCAAACCTCCTCGCACCTGGGAGTCAAACAATTTATCAGGAATGAGATATGAACGGGGATTAACCAGCAGCGCAGCGACTGTTTGCACACTGCATCTCACCATTTATCATTTGAAAGGATTTGCTGATAAGGCAGTGCTGAACAAACAACTGAGTCAAACCTTGATACCAAAAATAATCCCCCCTCCCCCCTTGACCACTCACAGCTTGGCAACAAACCTGATCTCTGTTCCAACTGGAGCTGGAGCACTGTTTGGTGACGCCCATGCAGAAACAACGCAGGCAGCCATCGGGGTTGGCCTCAGATAGGTGGAAGAAGCCGGGCTTACACTCATCGCACAGAGCTCCTGCCACGTTGTTCTGCAACACACACACACACACACACACACACACACACAAACACACACGTGTAATCCATCTGCCTGTCAAGATCATTTCTTCCAAAGGACAAGATGACAGCAGAAAAATTAAAACAGACGTCAGCCTCGCAAAACCACAAGATGGTTATAATATGATCTCAATGTTTCATGTCACACTTCACCCTGCTGTGTGCGTTGCTGTGTGTGCGTTGCTGTGTGTGCGTTGCTGTGTGTGCGTGTACCTTGCAGCTGCACGGCCTGCTGCTAGAGCTGATCGTCCCTCTGTTATCACACTTGTTTTCTGCAGGGAGAGAGCAATGGAAAGAAGATGACATAAAGGACGGAGGCGGGAGGGTGGTGGGGGTGGTAGAGGAAAGTGAACCTGGGAGTGCTCCAGCCGCTCTGCATACCTGAGCCATGACCACATACTACAGCCTACTGTAACACCGAAGGGAAAAACCCTGATGGTAATCATTACACAGGGTTAAGACCTTGTCATGGTCTCGGTCGTGTCGTGGGATGATTGAAGTGTACAACAGGTAAAGCAGCTAAACAGCAAAGGTCAGTGTAGTTGTTATACATGTACTCACGGACAGGAAGGGTAGCGACACATTTTCCATTAGGCAGAAGAGGGTTACCCTGGTAACCTGGTGCACATCTGAAATAAAACAAAGATATAAAAGATACAGTTGACCCATTTTCCAAAATTATATTCTAGAGCAGGCAGTTATCGCTGCCATCTCCAAAATTGTAGTTAATGACATCAGTTTCCTCACTTTTCACAGCGTCTTCCTGTGTAGCCGGGCAGGCAGTCATCACATGTCGGCTGCTGGTCGGAGTCCAGGAAACAAGTGGCTGAGAAACTACAAACCCCCAATGAAAAGAGCAGCAGGTTATAATTTACAACAGTGGGTTAATGAGTTGCACATTAAATGAACCAAATAGTTACTAAATGTCCAAATGAGCTCAGTTCCGCCATTATTATGTGTGTTCCTGTGTTTGTGTTTGTACTGTTTGTACTATGTGTATGTGTGTGTGTAGGGTCTGAAGGAGTATGTGACCTTACCGCCGTGAGGTCTCAGAGTACGGGCAGGGGCAGGGCTTGCAGTCATCGGGGCGACCGCGGCTCGGGTCACCGAAGTAGCCACGGCGACACTTGTCACACTGAGGACCCTCTGTGTTGTGTTGGCAGCTCTGTGAAGGGGGGAGGGGCACAGGTCACTGACATGTATGAACACACACTAAGAAGAGTTTAAAAAGAATAGTTGGATATTTTGGGAAAAAACACACATGACAAATCTAACATCTGTATGCTTAAAGGTGGACCAGGTAGAACAGAAAACAATACTTTATTAATCCAAGAGGGCAATTCATTTACAGCCATCCATTCTTTTAGTGAATAAATAACTAAACAAATAAGATCATACATTAAGACCATGTCAAAAACATACATCAACAGCACATCAAAAGGTGTTGATTAGCTTAGCTTAGCATGAAGTGTAAGTGAGCACCTTTTTATTTCTACATTTGTTTGTATGGATTACGATAAAAACATCTCAGGTCTTTATTATTCATATTACCAGACAGTGTCCGCTGATTGGGTCACAGGCGCTGGCGTGTCCGTTACAGTTACAACCAGCGCAGGTACCGAGGAAGGCGCCGCCGGGGACACGCTCAAAACCGGAGGAACACATCTCACAAGACAGGCCTGAATATCCTGGAGGACATCTGGGAAGGACAAGTCAAGTTTACATTAAATTTACAGTCAATTAAAATAAAATAAAATAAAAATCAGCTGACTGAACCAAAACATGAACAGAAGAGGGAAATTTCTCATAATAAATTTCCTCATCTGGTGTAATTACTTCTCCAACACAACTGTCAGAAACAGTCGTCGCCTGTGTGGATGTTCTCCTTGACTGGACATGTCCCAGCAGGTCGTTATGTCAACTGTTGACTGATGTCTCCTAATGAGCTTCTGTCTCACTTTACCTCACAGCATCAAGCTGGAATTTTTGCTTTTTTACTTCGGGGTATTTTGTTTTCCTACCTGCACTCCTCGACGTCCTTGGCATGACCCATAGTGCTGAACTCCACAGTGGTGGTATCCATGACGATGTCGCTGAGCGCCACGCTGACCATGTAGTTGTCGTAGATAGTGCGGATGCTGATGCTGTCCAGGTTGGCCAGAGTCATCAGCAGATCCTCTCGAGTCACTTGGCGACCGTTGGAGTGCTGCCATTGATCCTGAAGATAATAATCAAGTTTAATGACATATGAATATGCACTTTAAATCTTTTTTATATATATTTTAAAAAACGACATCATGGACCTATATTTAACTGCAGGATTTTGCTGAATCTCCATTTGTTTTTGCAGGAACAACTTTTCTTTTCCAACAACTTACTTCAGTGAATTTGATCTCCTTCTGGTTGACCGCTACGGCGGGGGTAGCGCTGCCTCTGCGATACACGAGCCTGCGTCCGTTTCCAACCAGCACCACATCTGGCCTCTCCACAGGCTCAGACAGACCGCGGGCCAAAGTGTACCGCACCTTGTACTTCAGGGACCCTCCGTAGGAGTCGATCTAAAAACAGATGGGATGATGTTTCATACATGTCTGTGTAACTTCAGCAAAGTTTAGAGGCTGAAGAGCTGTTCCCTTTACCTTGTTACCCAGAAACTGGCGAGGCAACGTCCAGAAGGAGTCAAGATTGAGGAAACGGCGTGACAGGTCGACGAGCTGGAACTCGCCCATCTCAGGATTGATGAGGAGTTGGGTGGAGGAGAGAGGAGGAGTGCCGGGCCTGGATGGGTAACTGACATTCACTCCTAGAAGCAATGACAACACATTGATTCAGGGTGCTGTTAATATTTCAGTTGATATGATACAGCTGTAACATCATGAGCCTCAGTAGCATCAGTAGCTTCAGTGCCTTTGTAATCTTCCTCCTCGGTGAAGCGGAGGCTTATCACGTTGCGGTAGCGGCCTGTGTTCTTGCAGTTCTTGGTGATTCCCGCACAGAAGCAAGACACGCAGCGTCCCTCCACACTGAAGTGGCCGTCCGGACAGTTTCCTGCGGGAAAGAATGGGATTTATTTATTGTTAAATCTGTTTTTGACAGAGAATCTTCTATAAAAGGGAAAAGTGACACATCTGTACCTGGGTTGGGGTTTGATGTGAGAGTTAGGACTCCGTCAGGAATACCAAACACCAGGCCTTTAGCGTTGATGGCCTCGCAGGTGTAGGCTCCCTGATCCGCCTCCTTTACATCACGGATGGTTAAAGTGCCACGACCATTCTCGTTGGTCATGGAGATTCTGGAAAACGCAGAAATATGACACAAATTATTGTTTTTACTGTAATAAATTCAGTGGAGAATCTATGTCAAATAACAGGAAACCTGTTCTTACTGAGGGAACACTGCTGCTGCTGCACAAAAATCTATAAAATCCAACTGCAGTTGCCTAACCGCACACATGCAGCAGGCTACACCCAGAGATGGAGTTCACCACAAATATCTTGGTAATTAAAATCACAGCTCTGGCTCGAATTATCAGCCCGAACAGAAATACTGGTCTCAGAAGCCTGTCAACGGTTGTACTGTGGTTACTACAAGCATGCATCAAATGTCAGGTGAAGAAAGAGAAAATAAACTCATGGTCAGTTTATTAAACATTCATGGTCTGATGCAGATCATCTGACTTCCATCTGATGCAGATGCTTTGTTGAGTTTTCCCACATGTGTAGCATCAAGAAAATTAGTTCCATCAATGTTTAAAATCTTGGACGACGTGCAGCTCTGTTCTGCTGACATCATGAGCTGGTTTACATAAATTCATTTTAATTACAACACTGATGATTATAAATCAGACGGGTGGAAAGTTTGTTATCAAACCCACCTGCTGCTGGTAGGAATGTGTCCCCAGTTGAGCCTCCAGGTAATGATGGGCATGGGAACGCCGACGGCCTGACAGGTGAACACCACCGTCGCCCCCCGCGCCGCCTGAATGGACTCCTCCGGTGGGCTTGTCACAGAGGGAGGGGCTGTTGAGTGTCAAGAAGATGACAACTGTTAAAGCCACAACGATTAATGTACATGAACAAGAGAAAAGGAGGGTGCGGGGGCAGCATGTGGAATTTGGCAACTGAGTGACGCCCTTAAATGCCTGAGAGTCAAAAGGAAATATAAGTCTCCGCTGAACGGACAATCCCCTTTCAGTTCTGAGGAACGGATGGTTCACAAAAAGCTCTGTGTGTGTGTCAACGTGTGTGTGAAAAGAGCCTGGTTCACAGCAAATTAGTCACAATGTACAAAGGAACTCACAGGGCATCTATAGAGAAGAGGCAAAGAGGCAAAGAGGCAAAGAACGATGGCAAAAAAAAAAAGTGAGAATGACGTGTCCGTGATGAGGAGGGGAAACAGAAAAGAGACTTACTGCAGCCGTACTCATCGGAGCGATCAGCGCAGTCTGGCTCTTCATCACACTGGTAACTCGCTGGGATGCAGTTGCGATCGCTCAGACACTCAAACTGCTCCGGAGCACATCTGTCATCAGGACCTTTGGTGGCTAAAGTTATGAGAAAACAGGAAGCGTTTACAGTAAGACAACAGGGTCTGATCATTTCAGGGTCTGACAGCTCCACCTGATCCAAATGAAAACTTACGACAGTCGGTTTCATCAGAGTTATCCTCGCAGTCGTTGTCCCCATCGCAGCGCCACAGCTTGAGAGCACAGCGGCCATTTTTACACTTGAACTCATTGGGTTCACAGGGTGATGGAGTTCCTGAGAAGAGACATACGACGATTAGAACGTTTGTTTGTTTTCCGAGCGGTTACATGTGCATGAAGCTGTTGTAACCCACCACATCTGAACTCATCGCTGCCATCAGAGCAGTCCCTCTCTCCATCACAGACGTAGTCCCGAGGGATGCACTGTCCGCTCTGACATGTGGCTTGATCTGCTCGACAGGGTCCTGGTGGACTGGGAGGCAGCGGTGGCTTCTTGGCGGTGGTGGTGGTGGTGGCCGGGGTGGTGTAGACCGGAGGCAGTGGTCTTATATCTAAAACAAACATTTAATTAAACCCCAGCAAACGTTGAAAGCAGATACAGACTGTTGACTGTAAGCGAATGCATCATCCACACATCATCCAGATGTTATTTCATGCTACACACTGGTGCCAATCAAGCCAAAGCCACTCACCACAGTTGATCTCATCACTCATGTCTCTGCAGTCTGGTCTATTGTCACAGCGATACTCCATCAGGATACATGTCCCATCACCACACTTGTACTCATCGGGCATGCAGGGTCTGATTTGGGGGGTTACTGAGAAAGATGCAGTGGGGTGAGGGAGGAGGTTGTTCAAAGAATCAAAGATGTGCAAAGGCCAAGGCTACAGTTTGGCGAATGCACTGCACTAATGACACAACATGGCACAAATAAAACATGAGGTGGAGAAAAAACAGAGCACAACTCAGGCGTGTTGTAAAAACTATGGCTGCAAGAATGATCCAAGATTTTATGTTAACATTTTAGTTCATATTTGTTTGGTGTTACGTTTTCTTTTGCATGCAAAATCTAGCCTGTCCTTGAACTACAATACGCTGACTGAGCAAAATTAACTGACTAGACTGGAGAAGACTAAATTACAAATAAGATGAGTGTGTCTCCATCCACAACACTAGTTCTATACACTAAACAAGATTAGAAACAAAAAATTAGAGAAGATTCACAGAAAAAACAGACACATTAAAAAAACAGTAGCACACATTGGATACAGTGACAAGATACACACATTAGACAGACTAGATACTCGGTCTAGACGGACAGACGGAGATTAAATGAACAGACTTCACCTGACAAAGTAGACTAGTCAGATATAACATGTCAAAGTAGTCCAGAGTCACAGACTAGATAGAGCAGACAGTTCACTACCTACTGGTCAGACTTGTCTGGATACACAGATTAGACAGACATATATAGACTAGATAAGCTTCACTCATCAGACACAGTTTGGACTAGTAAAGAGAGTAGAGACTAGACAGACTAAACTAGTCGGTCTCAACTAATTAGACTAAAGACACACAGACACAACTACATAAACTAGACTGATCAAACCTATACTAGACACAGAGACCAGATACACGGGCAAATGTGAACCGTATCGTATCCGTAAAAAGTTGAAATCCTGTTATCATGCCTGAACAGAGTGGGTGGAGTGCAAAAATCAAAAGTTGATTTACTTTGCAGTGAAAAGCAGTGATCCTACTCAAACTCATGCCATGCAATTGTCCTTCGAATTAACTATGAAACCGCGTCCCGTCATCTACGTCTTGCGTTGGTGCGTCCATGCAAAGCATTCCTCAGACCACATGACCATTGTTTTGTACATGGTCATTGTAAAGTTTCAACATCATAAAGCAAAGAACTGCTCGACTGTCCTTTCTAAAGGTAGAACGCTCGTCCTACGGTCTCTACAGATCAGTCGGCTCAGTCACCATGGAGCGGGCACAGCACAGTACGAACCTGGTACCGCTATAGTTTCCACAGGAGGCAAAGGTTGAGCTAGAAACCAGATGGAGATATTATAAACGCTGCCTACTGCTCTAGTAGACCTTTGTTGGCTGTAAACACACAGCGAATCCTGCTGCATCAGAGCTAATACTTTCGTTAAGACAAATGTGAAGTGGAGTTCCTCTTTGCTGAGGTCTTACCTTCCCCCAGTCGTCTGAACTGAAAGCCCTGGACCGATGTGTTGTAGGCGGCGATGGTTCCTTCCTTCGCCACTCTGTACAGCACGCTGCGGATCTGTTCATCATTGCTGTTGTATTCTGAACCCACATCAAGCTCCACAAATACGTCCACGCCATCTTCTCTTATCACTTTCCTTCAAAGAGAAAATAAGGCAAGGTGAGGCTGCGCACTGTGAATGGAGTACTTCACAGGGTTAACATGAGTTTAGGTTTCTCTCTGAATGGGCCTTCAAGGAACTACTTGCTGCTGATAAATAAGTGCCTGCACAGGCCTTGTACAGTTTAGTAGAAGAAGGAAATATCACCTGGCCTGTGTGAGACACCCAGGCAGCAGCAGCTCACAGCTACAGGGTTTCTACTCTGGCTGTCACAATGTGTGATTGAAAGGATGTGTGCTCTTACTTAATGAGGACCACGCTGACTGTCTGGACACCTGGAATTGTGTTGTACTCCGACTCAAGCTGTGGAGGGAAGTCCAGACTCGATTAAGATGAAATAAACAAGGCTGTGTTTTATTTCCAGACATAAGGTCACACATACTTAAATCAGCAAAGCCATAAATTATATGCTTGAACCTTATAAGGTAGACTTAGCTCAACAGTACAAGACCATGATTCAAATTTAGAGATTGTCCCACAAAGGGAAGGACATACCGTGTCCACCACTGCATCAGAGATCTCGATAAAAGCTGAAGAGAGGATGTCCTCGAGCTCGGGGCCATAGACCAGAGAGGTGAAGTTGACAAGAGCTCTGTAATAAACTGGATACACAGGGAAGGGAGGAGAATCTGTCAGAAACCACACAACACCCAATGACGACCAACCACAGGCTCAGCATTAATGCCCGTCTGTTCCAGAGACATTATAAGACAGACTCAAGTCTGTAAGTCCGTTAAAGACAATCTGATATGGGATCTGTGTAGGAATTATTTCCCTTAAGAAAACCTTTTGGGTTAAAAGCTTCAGAAAGTAAAAACTGGAAAGCATGACTGCGGCTTATACGAGAGCCACATACAAATTATGGCGTCTATTTCCATATCTCAATTGTGGTTGGGTTTGCGCTAAAACCAACAACTGCAGCGCTGCACCACATGCAGGCTCTAACAAGAGGCGCACGCTGACACAGGCACTCAAATATAACCATGAAATTATAGTATGGAAGCACGTCTTCCTCTTCGTGTTGTTCATATTCATGGAAACACACAATCAACACACTCAAATAGTAGCAGGCAGATGCTGATAAAACCTCCTCTTTTGCAAAGTAGAAGAAAAAATAAATAAGTGTACTGTCTGAAATCTAATCACCAGTACGTGGATATCTGCCAAAACAATGGGGCTGCAAGTTCGCACCTGGCCTCAGGACTGAACGCTGATGATATCAGAGAGTTGGAAGGTAAGTGGGAGTTTGAGTCAGCATCACCACTGTGCAAGCGGCTGCAGGCGAGGAGGAGGAGGAGGAGGAAGAAGAAAATCCTCTGTGGATGACTCTGGAAAGGGGCCTCAACATTCCCTCCACATGTACCAAGTCAAATACACGAGACAGGCAGGAGAGCAGCGGAAGGGTGTGGGGGTGGTGGAGGGGCAGGCACCAGGGATTATATCAATGCCCTACAGAGAAGCTGTGTTCGCCTCAGTGACTGGTCATTAAACATATAGGTCAGTTGATTTTACGTGGGACACGTCCTTACTCAGACGTGAGTCATACAGAAGTTACAGTTAGTTTAAAGTATGAACTTGCTCTCAGAGCAGGTGAAAATGACTAATGACTAAGAAACTGAATCACAAGAAGGTGGCTGATTGTGTTTCTGTCTAAGAATCCAGACAAATGCTACACTGTGACTCATCTTTTTCAACTGATTGTGCTTCTTCATTTCATTTAAACGCATTGTTAAGCAAGACGTTGTGCAAATCTAAGTCCAAGTCAAGTTCCAGGTAATTAATCTTTAAAATAACAAGCTAACACCAATAAATTTCGTGTGTGGTCACAGTAACCCTGACCTTTGACCTTGGAGTAGTCAATTCATGCCTCCATCAAAGTGACTGTTTGTGCTAAATGTTGTGAACATCCCTGTGGGTTTTTCTGATTTAATGTTGTGAAAGTAAAGTGAAAGTTTGTGTAAAATTTGAAAATATTTGTAGGTCTTCATGACCTTTGACCTCTGGTCACAAAACTCCAAATCTTAAAAGGATTCCTTCATGGTGTTCCTGACAAAAGTGTTTTCTGAGATCACAGTGACCTTTGACCAACAAAATCTAATCCCTTCATTCTCGAGTCCAAATGGACATTTGTGCTATGTCGGAAAGGATTTGATTCCCTCCTGGCGTTTCTTGTTCACAAGAATTTGACTGAAACCAAAATACCTCCGGTAATGACCGTCCCTGGTTCCGAGGCATAAAAACTATTAATGATCATGATGATTTGCACATTAACAGTTTATATGATGAACGTCTCATGAGCTTTCGTTTTCAAAGGATCAGCAGTTTATAAAGTCATGTTTCCTTTAAAAGATTAGAATGTTCCATTCCAATGTTCCCTCCAACTGTGCCAAAAGAAAAGATTAACTCCTCTGCAGTAATGAATTTTTTTAATTCTGGTTTGAATCATTGTCAGTTTGTCAGTGTTGTCAAATTCCATATATATATATACACACACATATATACATATATACATATATATATAAAACCAGCTGGAAGAAACATGTCAGTGAACTATGCGAATAACTCATTATCAACAAAAATGTCAGCTGTATTATTATAATTCCAGTGTCACAGGCTTAGGAACTTAAAATAGCGCGTCCCCGCAGGGTGCCCCGTTCTCACACTCCTGCCAGCACTTTGTTAAAGGCAGAGCAGGCCTCTGCTTTCAGACTGGCACTGTGGCTTTAGAGAGGAAGTCAATATTTGTCCTGTTTTCTTGCAGTCAGACGCTACTTACCATGCTAAAAGTAAAGAGTGACTTTAAGTAGGCATACGCTGAGTTTCTAGTTACCAATATACAAGCTCAAATATGCGCAAGACAATAAATGTGCACATAAAAATGTTCAGAAACTATAAGAACTCTGGTTGTGTTAATGTATGTGCCCTTTCCTTGCTCCTTGGATAATTACATATCACGAGACATGTGGATTCTGACATCATGCATTAATCATAGTTACTAGGGGCTACTTAATTAAAAGTTAAAGATTTTATGCCACACTCTGTCTGTGTGTGTGTGTGTGTGTGTGCGCGCGCGTGTGCGTGTGTGTGTGTTTTTTAGAGGCCTTGCTGTCTTCTGCTCCAGTGTGTGTGCTGCGGCTGGTAAACAGCTGTCCTCTCTTAACACTGCTAAATCCGCTTCTCTTACACATAACACTGGCACCGCAGCACATCCCATTCCTTGGAAGGAAAAGCCTCATTTCTGACAAAATAAACCAAACGTTGCCTGTGAAAACACAACATACTGCAGAGCTGCAGGAGCAACCACGTCCTGGAGAGATTCCCTGGTACCCGCCAGCCGCCAGCCTACCCGCCGTGCACGTCGTTACTGAACCAAAAGACTGGCAACATCAAAGATACTCATCAAAGCGCTTCATTTGACCCGCATATAATCTAATCACTTGAGTGGGTACTCGCCGCCAGGTCAACAGCAGCCTGTAGGCCCAACTCTCTCTGAGCTCACCGCTTTCACGTTACAAACTGGCGAGTGTGGGACCAACGCCGCTTGAAATCCTTTGATTAGAGAGGCGAGTTGTGCCCCTGCTGCTAACGAGAGGCTCTTTCACTCCAACTCCACTATATGTTGCTTACTGTTTCCAGCCTTGTGGTGGGAAATCCCCCCCGCTGTCAAACACTGCTACCATCAAGAGCGATGAAACTGTCAGGGGCTGCAGACATGAAAAAAATAGCATTCCTCACTCTTAATTCACAAACTTTTTTAGCTATTAAATCTGTTCGGCAGAACTGTGGCGGCTTTGTGCAACAGGCCCCCTCCAAACACATGGAGGCCTACGCACAAGACAAAGACTTGATTGAGGCAGTGAGCCCTGCCTGGCCTTTAAAGCCCAGCCGCATTGGGCTTGACCTTCAACCTCTCCGAGGCGGCGTCCGCGGCACCGACCCAGCACCACCCAAGCCACTGAAAGAGACAGAGGCGGATTTGGAGTTGATCAACAGAACAAGACCCAAATCCCACTGCGCTGACGATCCCATCAAACAGTTTTAATAACATATATTTTGCCTCTTTTTCTCATCCACATCTTTGTGTCTCTCTCATTGTGAGACACCCATTCACTTCAGTTTCAGCTTAACTCTGAAAACAGGACCCCCAGTACTTAACCATGTTGGTGGTGTCCAGCCAAACAACTCCAAGTCCACTCATTGCCCTCTAGGGAGCTCTTGGGAATAACCTCTGACTTCTCCACTAACTCAGACCATTTTTTTTGTTCTAGCATAAAAAGGAGAAACACTACTGTTTATAATACAGTTTTTCTGCTCATATTGTAGTGATTTTGTGAAACAGCTGGTTTGTATCATTGGGATGAGCCATCTGCATGAGGTTGAAATTACAAAAAGCACTTTTCAAATTAAATTGTGGTCCCCGTTTTTCTTTTTATGTGTTGGCTGTCCACAAAGAGGATGAATAATTAAGTAAATCCACGATATCATTACATCGATGATTTCAGATGGAAACGGAAGTGTTGTGGCTCGAGTGCGATGCGAGAGTCTCATTACACGATGGAAACAACCCCGTCATTTTTCCACTGGTATCAGAAAAACGCCGGGAGACGCTTGAGAGACATTTGGAAAAACAGACTGGCTGGACTCAAACACTACATGCCCAAGCCGAGTCCTCCTTGGAATGTTATCTGAGAGTGTGTTTGGAAATGGGAGTGCATAACTGAGAGGAGCAGGTGACAAGAGAGTGTGCCAAAGAAACTGCAGCATTGAAGAGAAAGGAGTACTTGAGGACTTACTGTAGTCGGGTTCGACTGGGCTCTGTATGTTCCCCATATGTGACGAATCCAACCAGTGCACTATGAGCGAGCGATGTGGGGCAAAGGGGGGCAAAGAGCGATAGACAGACAGACAGAGGAGATGGGAGGAGGGAGAGGAGACGTGGTGCGTAGGTCAAGGATCAAACAACAAAAGCGACACAAGGACCAAGGGGGAGAAGGATTGAGTTAGCCAGGCAGGTGCAGAGAGGTTAAAAATTCAGGAAGGTTAGAAAAGGTAATGATTGGAAGCAAGGAGAGAAAAATAGAAAGTGACAGTCAGAAAGTGAACTGGCAAAAAGAATCAGGAGGAATAACTGCAAATAGACTGGAACAAAAAGCAATAAAAACAAAACAGAAAGAAATGAAAATAAATATGTCATCACAAACATACAAGATGCTGGAAATGTCACTGTTAATTTCACATTATCGCTTGTCCCACTAATCACTACCATCCGCATGGTGTGGGTAGTCATGTTTAATGGGACAATGGCTGGGAGTCTGTGGTTTTTTGTTGACTAATGTGTTCAACCAAGCTTCTGTCTGGAAACACACAACAAGGGGAAGTCTGCTGTGCATGACAGCGTCATGGGGAAAAGGTTGGAGGGCATCTCTTCTTCAGACCCAACTGAGCAAAGAGGATATCCTCCAACGCCATAGACGCACTTCCACACACTGCTCCTCACATCTCTGCTGTCCAGACACATACATCCACACATCCACCCTGGGGCTTTACAGCGACACAGGGAGGAGCTGCTTCCTGTTTTCCCTCCTAAATGGAAAGAACCAAGCACCATTATAACCATTTTTTTTTTTTTTTTTTTTATTTTAAAACCCTCTCCACTGGCACCGGCAACAATGACCACGTTCTATTTTGTGGTGACTCATTCATTCTTCCACCGATTTGGATGCAGTTACACCGTGGGGCATGAACTGAAATGTCAACTGAGGAGGGCTCATAGTTCGCTCTCAGACATAAGTGGGTTTGGAGAAAAGGATCATTGTGCAAAAGGTTGATTTTTACAACATATCATACGATGTATTTGTTGTATCCTTCTGTTGTCTTGTAAATGTCTACATTAGAAAAATTGTTTTCAAGCTGGAACTTTCCAGATTGTGTGTGAATCAACTCCATAAACCTGGACAGACAGTGGTAAACAATGGCTCCTCTCTAATCAAGTGTGTGTGTTAGATCCAGCTGTTTTACAGCTGCACGTACACAAAAACATATGGCTCCTGAAGCACAATTACTGAAGTCGTCAACTGTCTTTCAGAGGAGAGTGGATTTAGAGAAAGTTGATGCGTTTGCTTTTCAAGCGACTGTGACGGTAACGGCTGCTGCTGCCGGGGGCTACAGGCGGGTGAAGAGCAGGTAAATGAGGTTAGAACAGAAAACTCTGGAGACTTAAAGTTTCTCCAAGACAATATATCGTCTACAAAGTTCAGCCAGGAAGCAGCTGAGAGAAAACTGCCCCTGCCCAAACCAATCCTCAAGAAAAGTGACCCAAACTAATTAAAGCTAATGAAGCATCCGCTACTTCAAAGCCTGCAGAGATGTTGTGATCTTTGTCAAAGTCGAGACCAGGGGCCAGGGCCACAGACAGACAGAGAGAGAGAGAAGGGGGTTAACAGTTTTATTGTTACTCCCTGCTCTTTTATGTACAGATCAGGTCATGATCACAGACTAAAACAAAGTAATCACTGTAGAACAACAGGAAAAAAACACAAAAAAAACTAATGAACCAAACGAGTTCAGAAATAGAATATTCTATACATTTGGAGTGACTTTAACAAAGCTTAATGAATCCCAGAAGATGTGTTATTGGATGTGGATCCTCTCTGCTGATCAACCAAGAAGCCGCTGATCAACTGTGGAAGTTTCTCCAAATAAACTGTGAGATGATTAAATAACCGGCAAACAACCACCAGCTATAATTCAGTGTTTGTTTATTTTCTACTCAACAAACCGTTTTCTTAGCTCTGAGGTATTCTCACTCTTCTCGTTACAAATCTGTCCTTCCTTGTCACTAACATGAAGGGAAAAAAAACGATCGAGAAACCCTTGATCTACAAAAGCCAGTTCTCCAAGGCGACGCATTTGTTATTGGTACAACAGAGAGCGACATCGTGGGTTAGGTGCAGTAATAAAGTACATGACTAAGACTTTCTACCCGCCTCCTGAGAGCGTCGTATATGTTCACACCGATGATGAGCTGTTTGTGAAGGAGGGTTCAGGCTTTTATCAATGACTGACGCGAGCACAACCACAAACATGTTGCTGTGTTTTGTCTGCTGGTTACAGCTGCCTGGCAGCAAGACTTCTCATTATAACATGAAGTAAGTTTCTCCTGTACTGTTGTGTCAGTGTGTGACCACCTTGAAGACCCCCTCAAAGCAATGCAACAACAAAGACCTCACCAAAATAACTGCAGCTGCCAACGTTCGTCCCTCAGTGCAACAACCCGAGAGGCTGCCTGGATCTGTCACACACATTAGGAGCGGGGGTGGGGGGGCACTGCGTGCCACTGAGACACACACACATATCACAAACTGCCCATGAAAAAGGAAGAAGCTGAGTGGGTGGCCTGGCGGCAGACTGTCCCTGTCCTGGCCAAACTGACAGACAGGGTACATTACCCTGATGTATTGTCCACTTATGCTGCAACATCTGTTCTTTTCTAGAGATAACACCAGTATCTGAACCTGGATTGTGTTTTATCACCGAGCATCCGCTAGCAATTGATGTGATTAGAAGTAAAAACAGCTGAGACTACATTTGTATGAGTCAGACTCTACTCCAGAGAGTCCACATGGATCCAGAACAGCTTGACCCTCAAGTTTGACTAAAACGTCCCCAAAGACTAAACACAGAAGACATTTCTCTGCTCATCCTTCCTCCAAATCCTCTGAGGATCTCCAAGTTGTGCGTTTAATCAACTCAACATGTCACATGAAGTCCATCAGTGATTGTTTATAGTATTATAATCTCAAATAGACTTTATTTGACTTCAGTAATAACAGTCAATAGTCTTTCTCTGTTATATATCGCTTCAATTTAAACATTTAGTCTACTTCAGATGGGCAATGTTTAAAGTTCAAATGATTTCCGTTGAATAAAAAAAGTTGGATAAGGCTCGAGAAGTTTATGCCAAACTTTCGTAGCCCAGTGACGCCGGCTCACAGGAATTTTTATGATAAAGTTTAAGAGCTACAATAGATATTTTATTAACCATGTATCAAATAATTAAATGAAAATAATGTCAAAGTGTAAGAGCAGCCACTCATACTGATGATATCAATATTTCAGCTGAATTAATTTCTAAATTTACATTCTGTTATATCATTTGCCAATTTTATATATCTATGACAGGACAATAGCAGCCAAAAAAAAACAAAACAATGTATCACTTGAACTTTATTACAAAGAAATATCATTTCAATCTGCAGCTCCAGCTCCATAAATCTTTTGCTTCGATCGACTCTCGCTCCTCTTTTATTGTTGCTTTCCGCCTCACGCGCCAAAACAACTATAACTGAATAATAACGCTGCTCCATAGTTCGCAGATGAATAAATACTCTGCTGTTTCTTAAGAAGTTTGCTTTTATCAACTTGATATGTAATCGCATTGATCACAACTTGTTTCTTGGTTCTGCTGCCCCCAAGGGACCAAAAGAGCGTTTACATAAACATAGTAATGTGCTTTATTTATATAGCACTTCACAAGTGCTTCATGCAATATAACAATTATAACAACTATAAATGACACAGCAAAGAGCAAAAATGCAGACAAATAAAAGCCAACAGGAAAATTTAACATAGTAAAAAAGTTTTATGAGAATACCAGCCTATATAAGTAGATTTTTAAAGACAATTTAAATGTGTGGTGGAGATTTAGCTGATGTGTACTATAATAGTGGAGATATAAAACAAAAAAGCATGGTCCTTTGTTGGTCCAGGGACATTAGAGTGTAATCTTGATCAGAAATACTTGACGGTGGCCTGAAGAGTTTTGAATATGACCAGTAGGATATAAACTGAAACACAGAGGAAGCCAGTGTTGTTGCTATAAGCTTTACTTGTCTGATATTATGACACAAGAAACTTGTCACCACTCACTGGCGGACAAACCAGTCCTGACCGGTCTGTTCATTCATCCACTGACATACGGGCCAGTATGACACATCTGCTGGGTCAACATTTTAGTTCAGCGATATGAATTCTCAAGTTTTTTATCCAAATTTATCTCTGTGAGAAACTTTAACCCCAACAACCTTTCACCAACCACCAGCACTACTGCCGAGCAGACATGGTAATCTTTGTTTCTTTTGCTTCTAAACAAAGTGGCCAATATCCTTGGTGCACTGGGAATGGCTGTAATGGAGCCTGTGGAACAAGGACAAGCTTCTCACAGATGAGATAAGCTAGATTTTGTCTCCCAGAAATCTCTTTGGGGCTCTTAGTGTGGAGGTCATAACGAGGGGTCAACAGGACATGGGATGCAACTTTTACATCTCCAAAGAAGATTCCAGACTGTGATTAGCAGGGATATAAAACAACAATGGACAAAAGAGGATCAAAATAGTTCAGACTTCAGATGTTTTTTTTTTCTTTTATATCATCAACGTTTGAAACAGCAACAGAGGGAAATGGAAATTCCTTAACCTTCAGCAAATACTAACAAAACAGGATACAAGGAATAATGGAGGCAACTGGGGCACCTACGTTTCCCAATTTATGGCCGTGGAGACAGCGGGAAGGAAGGCAGAGGCTTGGGTGAATAGTCTGGGCAGCCGACAGGACAGAGACACTCAGCAAAGTATTCAGCATTCAGCACAGGAAACCGAATTTCCTTCCCAATGCTATCATGCTCAGATCTATATATGGAAATAGTCTCCTGCTTCCTCCAATCATAGGACCAATAATCAGACTGAGAAGAATGCAAATGTCTAGCCACCTTTCAGATAACACGATATATTAAAAGAAAAGTAGTGCATAATCTCAGCCTCCTGTTTAATTGCTACATTAAAGCAACATTGACCTTTATGTGGTTACAAAAGTTGGGAAGTTTATGGAAACAGACGCAATAAACCAAAGTAATGGGGATCGTTCCTAGGCTCGTGTCACTACGAAATGTGAGCACATTAGCAGAAAATATTTTCCTATCCTGTGCTGACAACACAGAAAAAATTGGTCTTTGTTTTCAGTGACTTATTTTATTTTGCGTATTTGTATCTGACAAATTCATGAAGGATAAAGCTCCACAGTTGCCACCAGGACTCAGGTCTGAGAAATGCACACGTCAAAAAACCTCAACTCTGCTGCGGGAGGTAATGAAACTTTCATCGAGTGAAATGATCACTTTCTTAAAACTATATGTTAAAACAAAACTAATTTATCACAATCACATTCACCTCCTCCTCCTCCTGCTCCTTTAACTAGCAGAGCTATTTCTGTGAGTGAGGCACATGTTATATGCCTCAGCTCTGATGTCAGCTCACAATGCTGCCACCAAAACAATTACTCTGCCATGATGTAATCAGCACCGCTGACCTGCCGAGTGCCAGTAACAGAGGACAAACTAAGAATCTGTAGCCACCAGGCTTTTGTCTTTAGTAAATGATCTAATGTGATATTATCATTTATTCTTTCTGCAGGGAGGGATGTATGCTACTATACATGGAAAAAAACAGAGAATGATATCAAGTGATGAGCTGGATTTCTAGTTTTAAGTTAATTTATAGGCACAATAGCTCTGGTGCAGTTCCTCAAAAATGCATGTACACGTCGCGACTGTGGCGACCAACGTTCGGTTTTGGTCTGTCTGTCTGAGATGTGGTTCAGTGTGTATTCATCAATCTAAAATGGCGGTCTCTACATCACAATATGAGACACGTCAACCATTGGCAGATTGGGACTTCTGGGGACCCGACATCACGCTCTAGCAGAAATTTAATACCGGATTCTCACAATGTGACAACTGCAACAACTCACGTCGAGTCTACAAACCGAACCAAAACGATGGAGATGAAGGGAGAAAAAAAGTTTGTGTGACTCTTTTGGCAAAGAAGAAACCCTCACAGAGCTGCTGCAGATGGACGACACATGGCCACGACAGGCCACAGCTTTCATATTTTTTCCCGTTTACATCATAGAGAAATGATTCATCACATATTCATTGTACAATCTGACAAAGCTCCAGCTGATAGCTTCTGCCACCAGAGTGAGACCAAGACTTTATTAGACACAGCATTCACTGCTATTTATTAAAGTGAATGACTAGAATAAAATTAATCTGGATGCAAGTCAAGCTCTGTAAGTATGTAAATGGGAGAGTACAAACATAGATGCTGTGGAGAACATAATTAGAACATGATGCAGATAGGATATTCAGTACATGTGATGCAGGGGGGCACTGAGGATAAAATGTAATGTTGCATGAGTAAATCCAATTTCTGGAGAAATAGCATCGAGATTACTGGCTGTGTTAAGCCAAGCACTAAGATAATTGACCAATCAGGGTGATTTCTGTGTTAATGTAGACATAGCATGAAGCACTGATTGTTACAGAGAAGCAGGGAAGTGATTTGATGCTACAAAACAAAAATTATGGTTTGTTTTGCTGGAATACTTCCACAGTGAGTGTTGCAAGACTTTTCCCAACATGTACATGAGTCATTTGTGTTACAGTAAAAAATGTATGATACATGTCAGTCTTAAGGAACTACTTTCCTCTATTTACGTTCTCTAAGAGCTAGTTAACATTGGAGTCTATGCGTCTAAGTACCCTGATTTATATCCCAAATACCCCATTTGTTGTATTGTTTGACATATTCACATATTGTGAATTTATTTCAAGTTACATTCAGTTCAGACATTTTCCTGAGATGTGGTTTGCTTCTTGGTGGTTTTCTTCAAAAAATAGCAGCTTGTATCTGTGTTGCAAAGTGAACACATCTGTCATCTGAAACATCGCCATCCTCACACTGACATGAGACAACGTCAGCAAAAACAGAAAACATTATATTTGTGAGACCACACAGAAAAATTGAAGCAACTGTTTGCAATTGTTTTGATGTGAATTGTCCCAGAAGACGTTAAACAGTCTGTCTACTGTCCACTTTAAGGTGGAGGAGAGAAACAATACGAAGGCTGGTTTTTATTCTCTGTTCTCTGATCTGACCATTCAGTCTCAGACTGCAGATCTGCACAGATATCATTCCCATTTACAACCGCATATGAAAGAGACTCACATCAGAAGATATCAGATCTGTGTGTCCACACAGTCCTGGAAAAAAATTGCTTTGAATACTTTCAGCCTGGTGATGAGGACACAGCATTGTTTGATTCAGATGATTCAAAAAATGAAAAGCGGAGCACTGTCTACAAAATAAAATTGGGTCTAGAACGGAGCCCTGTGGGACTCCATATCTAAACATTGGATCTGTGTGTCCACACAGTCCTGAAAACATCAATTTGTAACTTTAGCCTAGTAATGAGAACATAGTCTTCAAAACTTTCTGTATAAGACTATGACAGAGTATTATCACTGATCTTTCAAAATGAAGTATTTGAAGTTGATATTCATAAAGTGTTAACAGAATTCAATGGAAAAGTCAAATAATAGAAATAAAAATAAATGTAGAGATGGCAAAACAAGAAAACTGCACAATGAAAAGAAGCTTAACAAGAAACAGTGCAGGCATGATTAAAGAGTGAGACCCTTCATGCAAAGTTTATGTTATTTGCTCTCTGCTGTTAAAGCAGTGTGACGCAGTCTACATAGAAAACAAGGGGGCTAGAAAAACTGTAGAAGCGAATGGAATGCAAAACAGAGTTGCTTCGCCGTTGTCGCTTTTATTGTTCACGGTGTCTTTCATGCATCTTAAAGCGCAAAAGATGAAAGAGGAGGCTTCGTGTTTATGTCTCAGAGACAAAGAAGACACTCCGTGTTATGACCAGACTCTGGCAAGTTGGCAAGGAGCGAGGAGAGGGTGCAGCAGGATGTGAAGGCATCATCATTCAGGCACAGGCAGACACCATGCGCAAATGGTCACACACACACAGACACTGCTGCTGCACACTGCCACTCGAGTCACAGATGGGGGTGCTTTGGAGGGCTGAGTGATCTTCCACACGTTAACAAAATCTGTCAAAGAGAATTGTTAGATTCACTAGATTTTCTAGTCTCTTACTTGTGCTCTCACTGACTGGAGGCCACGGCGCGCTTCCATCATCCTCGCCACTTGGCAGATCTTTGGAGATAGAAACAGGTTGATTAGTGTGTAGAAGATAAGGGAAATATAACAATATAACATAACATAACATAAAATCTGCAGAAGTGATTAATTCCTCATGACAGCTGTGAATCATACATGTTAGTGTTCATCAGCAATGCTCCCTTGTTGTCAGTTTCTGGGATTTGTTAGCAATTTAAGGAATTCATCGTGACTCCCATGAATTAGGGGCAGCTGTTGCTGTGGTTTGCGGTAACACATCGTCCGTCAAACCCACCTCCTGAGGCTTCATCAGCAGCAAAGTCCTCGTCATCGTCCAGCAAGCTGTGAGACGCCCGGACGTCTTTCTCCGCCTCTAAGTCTTCTGGCAGAGGAACCTCTCCCCACACCTTAGAGGCCTCAGTCACCTGCGGCAAACACAGAAAGAGATTTATAGGGGTTGAAGTCTCTGTGGAGAAAGGTTACACCCAGTACTATACATGGACCCTGGAAGGGCGGAGGGAAAACAAAAGCTGAGACGGGAAACCGGGCCATTGTGATGTGTTTACTTTTACCATTTATTATCTGTTACAGGGCTTCTTGAGAGTTTGCATTTAGGGGAGAGGTTTTTTCTCAGGGCAAAAGTCCAAAGAAATCACTTCTGTTTGCTGTTGTGTGTATTTCAAATCTAAATAGTGGAAGTTGGCAACAGATATTCACAGCTGACAGCAATGACCCACATATGAACAAACACACACATGCTGCAAAGCAAATCTCTGAAATCCAAGGAAAGCAGCTGATGCTCAGCTCAGAATGACTGAATGACACAAATCTGTTTAAGTATGCTTTAAACTCTGTCCCCCCTGGGCACAAAAAAAAAAACCTAGCATACCACGACTAGTTCTTTACGACCAGGTCCTCTCTCTCTCGCTGGAATCAGGAAGGAATCCATCACGGAAACATTATGTCACCTCCAGCGGCAGTAAAAACACCTCAAATAAATGCACCGCGTCAGAGGGCAGGTTGCTTCAAAATCAGTCGGCAATCTAGGTGTCATTCAGTGTGTTATATGAACGGAACAATAGCAGGGGTGTTAACTGAAGAATGAGAGTGAACCTGAAAAGGCAAGGGCCTCAGGCTGCAGAGAGAAACACACTGAGAATCTGATCTATTTTTCTTCCATTCAAAACAGATGTGTACCATCAAATATTTAAAACTGTCAAGTTTGGTGACCTGACATTGAGTAATAGCTCAGACTTGTACCTTGTTCTAAAAACTTTTTCCAAATTAAATATTTAAAAAATGTTTAATTTAGGAAAACATCTTGCTTTTCCTTGAGCAATGTCGTTAGTTTGACAACTGCATTCATCAATGTAAAAAAAAAAAGCATTGTTTTGGTAAGTGCCAAAACTGAAGTATCATAACGGCTGCTGTCAAAAAATGTGAAATGATGCCCATTACAACACAGCAAACATCAGATTATATCACATCACACAGTTTTTTTTTTCTCTTGGAGTAATAACAACTGAATATCCTAAAGGATTACATAAGTGCAGATGTATAACAATGATCTCTAAAGGTTTGTCTTTGACAAAACTTTTTCGAGTTACATAAATAACAAACAGGAGTCCCTCAGCTTGTAGTTCACCTGACAGAGCCATACGCTCTCTCAAAGAGCAGACACAAAGCTCAGCCAACCACTTGTATCTGATCATCTCGATAAAAGTTCACTCTGCCGGGCCAAGTGGAGCTCACTGTGGCTTTATTATCTCAACTCTCACCATCTAAGCATCCCAGACTGTCCAGACCCCAGCTATAAGTTTAGATACGACTCTGGCAAGATGCCACCGCTGGCATTTCCAGCTGGCATGGCCCGCCAGTTCCTATTTCCACCCAACTCTGTCATGGTAGTTTTCCCATTTAAATGGCTCCAGCTAATAAATAACTCAATCTATCCCCCCAAATCCTCTCTCCCCTGACTGAACACCCTTACAACAACAATCCCGGGCCATTTTCAAAAGGAAACTGCTGACTAACCAGATTCTTTTCAATTGTGCCGACCAGCCAACCATTGGTGTGATCATCTCCTGCTTCCCACTCCTTTGGGACGAGGGATCATCTGGCTGTGTTGGATGTCATCTGGGCAAAAAACTTCTTTGATGGATGACTTGATATTTGCACCATATCTTAAAGTTAACATGTTAAGCTACACTTGTTTGAAAATGTCAGTCTGGCCTCGTCTTAGGAAGAGTTGGGAACTACATATGAATTTACTTTCTCACCATGCTACTGCGTTCCAGTTCAAAAAGCCAGCACCTTTACTCTCAGTCTGGGAGTTCAGGCACGTCTGTTGTGTTAGAGTTATCTCTCCCTCGAGATAAAGGTCTTGACCGGCTGCGATTCTTTGAACTCCACCCCACCCAGAGGACTCCAGGCTCACAAGTTCTCCTTGCTCTAGTAGCTTTTTGTAATTCCCATTGGGACATATGGCGACCAGGTATACGCAAAACAAAAAACAGGCGTGCACAAAACCGTTTCATATCGTATACACATGCAACACAGACATACTCGCATTCCAGCCAAAAGGAATTCCACTGTTTACTTATGAATTACCCAAACTACAATGCACAGTGTTTGCTCTGCAAGGTGGTGGCGGCTCTAGAAACAGCATGATCCATACATAATGAGAGACATATGACACTTAACAGAAATCTGCCAACCAGTTGTAAGTTTGCTCAGCTGCTGTTTGGAAGGACCAAAGGAAATTACAACATTTTGGTCCACGAATGGTTGATATGTTGCAAGACAGAAGCAGAGAAGATTGGTTAGACTCAAAAAATAACTGAGCCATGATGCTTTGATGACAGGAGCGCTGCCTCAAGCTGTCATTGAATTTTGCAGCTGGAGACCTGCTGTCAACTCCCATCGCCAAACAAATGTATGCGTGAACATTTTCACTGTCCATTAACGGCCAATCAGGTTTTCACGCTTCCTTGTTTCCCGAAATGGATAACAAGTGATTCAAAGTTTCCTGATTCTCCACAGCTTTTATTTACCAGACCATCAGAACAAATGACTCAGTGGAATAAAACTTAGATAAACAATTTATCAGTGGATTTAGTATCTTAACATAAATTTATACATAATGTTATGGTGGCTAATGAACCATTTATTTCTCAATATTTACCACTCCAACTGTAATTTAATGCTCTGTAATTGGTACTTGCTTGTTACCTTCTTTATTCAACAATGCATGAACTAATTTTTAGATGTGTTCATACATGTTTCAGACAATAGCACAGATGCAACCTTTTTTCAATGCTCAGTTTATTCCAGGGAGAGTCCTCCACCAAGTTGTGGTTCAAATGGAAACTAAAATGGAGCTTTGCTCAAATTTAGTTTTTTGATATTACTGTTAACATACGACAAGTCTTTAGAAAAAAGCCCCATCTCTCAGAACACCACTATTTTCTATTAATTTTGTGTGGTGTTAAAATCAATTTGCAGAGATTTACAATCAATCACAGCAACCATGCATGGTTATTAAGGTTGGAGACCTATTCTTTGGTGGCGTATTTAATTTAAAAGGTCACTAAATCCCATGTGATAATCTGTCTATCAAAACTTTATGATTGGCCCATCTTACTTGTGTCAATCGACCACCAAAACCATTCCATTCTCTTTGAAATCAAGTCACGAAAATATATTTGAATTTAAAAAGCAAAATAAAACAGCTGGGTGCTGCAAACATTACTCAGATAAGAATAAATTTGGGCCACCAGGGTAGAAAACCGAGTTTGGTTCCAAAAACATGAAGATGAATTACACATGAATCTCATAAAACAAAGATAGCATAGCAGTCAGCGCCTGCTAACATAGAGGCAAGGTTACATTACACATTAAAAACAGGCCATGCCTGTGGCTCAAACCTCATCCATCACTTTTTAAAGGTAAGAGTAGTGATGGTGCTTTATATAGTACCTCCCAAACTATCTGCTAGGATACTTGTTGCTTACTTCTTTGTTCTTTCTATTAAGAGCATTGAAAGAAAGTGGGTTGAAGTTGAGTTTATTTTTCAACAGTTCACAGTAGTCGACCATAACAGATGGGAAGATAGAAATTATCTTAACAAGAGGGTTGAACACTCATTTTAAAATCTGATAACTAAAACCAAGGCTGCTCATTCTACTAAACTGATCATTTGCATTTCAGTCAAGGACTTTACTGAGATACAAAGCTTTCCTTTTGTCTTAAACAGTGGCCATCAAATGAGTCAACTGGCTCTGTTTTGTGCAGACAATTAATCTGACGGGAAAATAATACAGAGAGAATCAACCCACAATCATCATTTGTTTTTAAGAGAATTAGTTAAAACTAAAATCCAAGATGCACAAGCTGCAGCATCATTTTTATCAGAAAGAAGGAAACTGTCTCTCACTGCAAACCAGCCTTTCATGTTGTAATAGGTACAGGAAATCATCATCTATCTATTCATTAAGTTTCGACAAAAGCAAATAAGGGATAGAATATCACCAGATGTATCTGATAGTAAAAATGATTCATTAATCAAGTAGCATTTGCAAGATGTTGTTTGGGAAATCATATCCAGAACAGAAGGTATAAGCACAAACTTTGCAAATGTTGATCACTGTGAGTCAACTCTTGAGAATTCAAATGGTGCATTTTCCTGTAAGACATCAACACAGATGACAGGTGTCCCTGTGTTCCTCTGAATTACAATCCCACATGTTGCAAATGCTCAACAGTCAGACTATGTGAGTAAAGAAAGTTACTGGAAGTTGATGAAACCAAGTGAACTTTAAGTGACGGGGGGTTGTGGAAAAAATGTTTGCACATTTGCAGATGATGTATTGAGACATCCAAAACCGATGTTGTGGACCTTCAGAGAAAAAAATATGAAAATCAAAGTGTGCACAAAGTGCACTGTCATGTGGTGGCACATGCAAACTCAAGCCCACGCTCTCATGCACAAACAGACAGACACGATCATACGCCCACACTTCGACATTCCCATCCTGGTTACATCTCTGTGACAGCCAGAGCCTGTCAGAGGCAGCGTGAGAAGAATTCTTCAGGGGGACTCGATTCGCCCACTCTGCTAATAACCCAGTGATGCAGCTGCAGGACGATCTGTGAGAAACAGAAATCTGGCCCAAAGACATCCTGGACATGTGTGTCGCAGGAGCAATGCACTGTCATGAAAATATGTGACACTACTTCCTGACATCAGAATCAAAGGGTTTAGCATTTTAAAACGTCTCCTGACCTCACACAACCTGTCTTCCATTCATCCCCACCGGAAAAGCGTGTGATAGGCCAACACGCCAAGACGAACAGCTGAAAAGGCAGCACGTCGCATCGCTCATACCAATCAATTGATTCAAATAGCAAGTTGTGACCTTTCATGCAGGCAGTGGGCAGACACTCACAGAAAAACTTCATAAGATGAATTCTCAGCCTCGTTGACCGACCGTCTGTCCCTCCCTAACCTCCCTTCCTCCCTCCTCTCTCTCTTTTGACTCTCCCTCCTTCAGACGAACAATATCTGCTTAGACTTGAAGTAGCAGCATGTACTAAACAGGAATGGAATGTAAACTGCACACAGCATTAAGTGCATGAAGTGCTTGACACACACTATTCTCTTTAAGGTAGAGTCGAGTGAAAAGAAGGCACCACCAGGCACCAGCGACGCCTTAGCTGCAAAACCAGTTACTCCCTTCACTTGACCCACTCTTATCTGGGGGAGTAGGTGCAGAGTCGCATTAAATCAGATCCATTACAGTGCCTTGATAGTGCAAAAATTAATTACACACATAGAAAATAAAAGATTACAGTCCTTAAAGGTGTATTTGAATCCAAACTGCATGCATCCATGAAAAAAAATAGTTCTCAACATGTTTTACACATGTTTATCTTTACATATTATTGTGACATGCTTGGCCTTGTGTTGTGAGAGAGCGATGACAGAGGGGAAGGAGAAAAGAGGATAAGCCCGGGAGAAATGTTCCTGTTGCACACACTTTGCAGATGTGAGAGGCTCAGACGTCTCTGAAGCTGTGACAACGCAGCAGCTACGACAATGTTTGTGTTTGTGCAAAAGAGACCGGAGTTTTCCATGTGAGCAACCGTTGCTTGTGAAGTCATTGGTGAAGAGACAAAATGCCACTTTTGACACTAAACCTCTGCCTGGGCCCCTGCTGCACAAAGGGCCCGATGAGTGAGGCCCTTCGGCTCTCTGCAGCTCTTTGACATTTCTACAGGGTTTAATCCAAAATGATTGGACAGGGAGGAAGTGGAAGGAGGCTCTTCACTCAACAGACAAACACTCTTTTACAATGTGCGTAGATTGTCTTCTCAAAGTGTTCCATGACAAATAACGTGGGTGCAACAAACATGCCAGATTTTCTCTGAAAAAGGGGTAAATTGTGGAGAGGAGGGGGGCAGAGAGAGAGAGAGGGGAGTAAAAAGTAAAGTCCACATTTTTGAACAAATGCTTGGAGTGCCTGCCATCTTCCCCCAGGTCATTTATTCTCTCTCCCACACGCTCTCGACAGCCATGCCATGCATTTTGCACTAAGCTTCGTCTCCCACTGGAAATAAGAACTGCATCTCGAACTGTCTCGATATGCATGATGCCTTTTCATATATATCATGGTGTTATAACGTAATGCAGCAAAGTGCAGTGGACTGATGTTAAAAAACTCAACCGATGAGAGATTCATGACAGAGAGACAGATGTATAAAACTGCAGGTGCTGTTTAATATTCACTGCGATTTTTTAAATTCAGTTTTGCGTTTTATTGCTATTTTTGTTCGCATTTGTAACACTGGATCAAGGGAAAAACTTCTAGAGACCAAAAAACAATGCACATAGCAGTTAGGTGTTGGATAAATCTATTCAATAAATATGCAACCAGACACAGCTACTTAAGGTTTTATTAAAACTTTGTCTCAGCTGCACCAGTATTCCCCAAGACGTGTCTAACAGATTTCAGTCAGTGTAGTTCCTCTTTCCCTTTTTAGACAAAGATATAAATCACTTCTGTCGCTGTATAAGCATCATAACGCATAGAAAACCACATGCACCCGAGACTTGAGACAGTCTTTTGTGTTTTCATATCTGCCGCATCTTCTTCATGTGAGGTACAACCAGAGTTAAAAAAAAAAATCCTCAGTGGCAAGCGTGCGTTGCCTCCAGCTAGTCTGCATCTGAAAACACAACCTCACACACTCATCTCAGCTCTTACTCTCTTTACACGAACATTCATTGTTTAGGGAGGCATTACAAAATGAGACTCCAGCCTGTATGGACTTGTGCATGTGCCGCAGCAACACAGAACAGTAAAGGGAAGTCGACAACACTACAATTTAAAAAAACAGTAATTTTTGGCGATGAGTTTCTTCTTGTTTGCTTTAGAAAGATCAAAGAAACAAGGGGGAAAAGTAATGAATCCCTACTGTGTATATATATATATATATATATATATATATATATATATATATATATATATATATACACACACACACACACACACACACACACACACACACACACACACACACACACACACACATATACATACACTTGTAGATACTTGCAAAACCTTACTACCACACCTATTTAAAACCAGCCTCAGGTTTTATTTTAACCTGTATCAAATGTTGGGTATTTGTGGCACAATTAAAATGACTGAACTCGTCAGTGCACATTTCTGTGACTGTTACTGACAAAATAATTACACTGATCCACAGAATTAACTTTTATTAGATTCACCACATGAGTTAAAGCTTAAAAAACATGAGCTACCAGGAGTGCAATTTGCAAACCGGTTATGAGTCACCATGATGTATTTTAGGCCAAAGGTCAGAGCCTGGCGACACCACGACCAGACGGGGGGCACATCTCGTAAGCGCAGTGTGAAACCAGACACCAGGACTAACACTAACCAAAATACTATCTCTCTGATGAGCTTTTTTCAGTCTCAGTGAAAGCAGAATCACAAGACCTAGCATATGTGTAAAGTGCAACAGAACAGCGCTTAACAAGCCCCTTCATTTTTGTTTCCTTTATATGATTTTAGGTGTTTAAAAATTCATATTAAGCTGCCAAAGTATGTTTTTCTTTGAATAAATGAGTGAACTAGGATATTCCCTGGGTGTAAATATCTTCCAGCTACTGTGTAGGTAGCAGAAAGTGTTTGTAAAAGCTACAAAGTATTACATTTTCACTGTGGGTGGGATAATAAAGCGTGAACACATTCCACTCAAACGTCCCAAGGCGTGAAGGCCCAGTTGACACCTTCAGAAACTCTGTCTTTTCAATTATCACCCCAGCAGGGGCCCTGCGTTAACAGACCACCAACAATCGTGACCGGAGGAATTTGTCCTGTGATGGAACCTGCAGCCCCCACCCAACCATCACCACCAACAAACAAAAGCCCTGAAATCACCTCCTATATTTACACATGCAGGTATTAAGAAATGCATACATGCACAAATGAACACAAACACTGAAGCACAGCTTGTTACCCACCAGCTAAACCTATTCTGCTTTAATGGGCCTCCGTGGTTTGTGGGAAAGACAATTTATTAGATTGGAGGTTTAGCTCTTAAAACTACTGGCGCTCTTATTGTGAGAAAAATATCCCAGTGAGTGTTTATACTCTTGTAACGGCTAAAGACGAGACAGAGCTGAAATATTTAACTTACAAATACGATCGTATCCCGTCTCACCTGAGCTACGTGTCAAATCAAACATAAACACTGGGAGAGTAATTCAACAGGGATCTATAAATAGTGTGTGTTTCCGGTAACATTTCTAAGAGAGTGACCTGCTGATGTGGAGGGGGTGAGGTGGTGGTGGTGGTGGGGGGGCAGCTCCAGTTCCCCCAGACGACAGCTGACATGTTAGGTGCTGAGGATGGTGGAGGCAGGCCGCAGGGGGAAGAGCAGCTCTGGCCCAGGCCTGTTTATTTATAACAGAGAGCCTGTGAGAGCGCTGCTGTGTCATTTAAGATGTCTGCTTTTCTTCCCACTTGAGAACTCGCAGGGATCAGAGATCCGAGGTGTCCGAACATTAAGCTGACGCTGCAGAGAAGCAGCACCTCAATATGACAACACGACTCATGAGAACTGAGGCACAGGAACTGTGGGTTTCCTTGTACGAGATGAATTATTTATACACACTGAACAAGCAAAACCCTCATGAAACTTCACTCTCAGTTGTAAAGTGTCACCAAATATACTATATATACATATAAGGAAATAAACTTTATTTCTATAGCACTTTTCACAGATAAAATCACAAAGTGCTTACGATGAAAAAGACAATATAAGTAATACAACATAACGTGACAGTTACACAATATAAAAATATACCAATGAAACACTTTTAACCAAGACATCCGGTCAACTAAGAGCTTGTCTAAATAAAAGTGTCTTTATCTATATTCAACTAATCTACAATCAAAGGATGGTAAAAAATTTGAATATAAGTTCTTTTTCCAACAATGTACAACAAACTCCAATCTGAATCTTATCCACCACATAAAAGTGTATTTCAGCCACATAACATCAACACTAAGCATCTACAGACATGCTAGCAGCTCTGCGGGGCTAACATGCTAACATGCCCCCAATGACTTTGCAAGTTAGCATGAAACATCAAGAACAGCTAAAGTTGTATTTGATAAACCAAACTAAAACCTAATCTAAAATGAAAGGTTAAGGGATCACAAAAGTAATTACAATTCATTCTGCAGGGGAATATGGATGTCATGGCACCTGTTCATTAGTTATTTAGAAATTTTACTCATTAAAACTGCAAATATCAGCTTCACAGCAAAGCTAAGAGGAGAAAGGTTAGCAAATATATTGCTTTTCTTCCTCTGGGGACCACAGATGTTTGTGCCAAATTCATGTTAATCCACCCAACAGTTGTTGACAAATTTCACCAAAAAAACCTAAAAATGTCGACTTGATATCATTAGTGGAAAAGTCAGGGGATCACCTTGGGCAGAAAGTTTTATCCTCTGGGGATCAAGAACGCCTGTTCCACATTTCACAGCAATCCATCAGCCAATTATTGAGAACCACCAGGCTGACATTTCCACCCCGGGAGACATGGTGCATGATTAAAAATGACGTGAGTGTATGTATTTAACTCAACTTTTTTTTAAAAGGGGAGATTGTGCTGAGTTGATTTAAAGGTTCCTGGGTGAGTTGAGCTTTAGAGAGGAAGTAGCAGCAGCTGTTGAATGGCTGTGATTACTCTCTGGCATCTCTGCGCCGATGGCAGCGGCAGCGTTCACTTCACCCGCCGCCTCTTTTTCTCTCTCGCTCATTCCCGCCTCAGGACCAACTAATCTGACACCACCTGTTGACTTGGCCACACTCGCATTGTCCCACACAGTCATTGCCCCCCCACCCGTGTATCATTCCAGATTAGTTCATCATTACGCTGCGTGGGAAGAGTTGGCTAAGTAGACAAAATCTTTCCAACTATGCAGCTTATACAACCATCAAAGGCGCAGGTTGGGCCTTCTTGAGAAGCAATGTACAGTGTGTAAATATTTTAACTGAAATGCAGACATGAAGAAATCGGAATCTTTGCAATAACTGAATATTTTATAAACACAGAACAGCCTCCAGGTCTTTTGGCCAGAAAGCAAATACCCTGCAGGCGTCTTGGCTAGGGGAAATAATTTCATGTTGGTGAAGCCACTTTCCCAAGGTCATGCTATTTGGGATGGCTATCGCACAATTAACTAGGGTTTGGCAAGGGTACCATGGTGAAGCTTTGGGAACTCGAAGCAGTTCCAACATGTTGAGCGACTCAAACCATGAGTTTTGTACGGTCTTTGTTTGGAAACCCAAGATGTCCTTTGAGCTTATAACATCACAACAAAACCTGCTGTTAGCCGAACACATCGCCTCATTGGGCGCCATCTGCACATCAAAGTCTTTTTCTTTTTTTTTCCCCACAACTTTTCTTTTTCAATAACACTCTCTGTAAGCTCTGCCAAGTGTTTTTTTTTTTTTTTAAAAACTCTACAGACGTGTTGGACTATGAGAGAGAAAATATTCTTTCTCAGCTGTTTATGCCATTAATATAAACATAATAGAGCTGTAGCAGAGCTGCTGCGCTCATCTCCAGATGTTCAACACTGGGAAAAAAAAGGACACTGCAGTCTGATGTTGACGAAATCATCAAAGAGAGGAAGGAGGGAAGGTATTCAGAGGTTATCCTTGTCTTTCAAGACCCCCCCATCCCCCTCCATCCTCCCCACTGGAAATTACCTGACAGCTGTTTCGCTACCCCCGTGCATCATGGGAAAAGCCGAAAGTGGGAATAGACAAGAGTGCATGGTTGGAGAAATCAGATCTGGCCTCACAAAATATCCATGGGCAACAAGAAAAGGTCAACTTTCATCCACAGCCCACACAGACAAGCATGAAAATGGTTTCTCTAATCTTTAACTATCTCGAATGACCAGATTAAACAACATCCATGTGAACATCACGGGCTCCGACAACGAGACAACGAGAGAGGAAGCGAATCCAAGATATATTTACACATTTACACTACAGACAGACCTCAACAATGGGCACTTTGCGCTGGAGGATCATATGATACTACAGCACGAAAAAAATATGACGGTCCCTTTGTGACTTCAGGCATAAACAACGTGGCTAACCTGCTGTAGGTGGTTTCTTATTATTATTCTAATAATGTTTGGAAGGATACACCTTGTCTCCTCATTATGCACCAAATCATGTAATCAGGAAGTGCACCCAACTCGCCAGATCTAGTTGCAAAGTAAATTATTTTCTTTCTCTTTAATGTTCACATAAATATTCCCCTAGAGTCCACAATTTACAAGCAAGAAACAATCACACATCCTTTAAAAGGGGACAGTAAACATAGTGTGAATGCCCTATTGACTGCAAAGAGGAAGTGCCATAGGAAGGACAAGTGTAACTAAGGTCACCGCAGAAGACTATCATGTGACATTATACTCAAAATGGCCAGAACACAAATGTAAAAATTATATTATCTGCAAATTAAAATTAAGGTTTACAACTTCACAGATTTGCTCATTTTCACTTCTAAAAGACTTTTGTGTGTTTACAAATGTCCAAAGTATATATGTGACATTCTCTTGTATTTATTTACAGAGTGATAAGTCTGCGTGACCGCCTGATATGCTCGGATCAGTTTCCATCAGTTTGTGTGTGTGTGGCATTTCAAGGCTCCGAGTCCAGATCCACAAATGCACGCTGCGTTTAAGTGCTGATGGAAAAGTTGGACATCTGGGATTTTGAATTCACGTGTCAACGTCAAATTCAGAAAAACAATTTTGCACACGCATTTACTGACTATAAATGTAAATTTACCATTTAAATAAGGCAGCTTAACTTAACCCAAACCACCTCTGGGAGGGGCGGGGTCGCCTGTCAAAATGAGTTTCCCTCCTGTCGTCACAGTGTTTCCTGCAGCCAACCCCCCGGTTCAAAGTGCTATGGTTGAACCCACATTTAAAGTAGTCACAGTTACGGGTCATTACAAGTGAGACCCTGTGAATGCCCTCAGCTGTTACGTACAGTATGTTTTGGCAGAACAATGTCGAAGCAATGAACACAAGGCCATTTCTGAGTTTGCCATTTCTGCTCCAAATGCCAGCATAGTTTCCAAGTCCTCTGTGCTCGTTTTGTTGGATTTAACTGTGAATGAGGTTTGGGGAGGGAAGAGCACAGTGCCTGTGCCTGTTGGGAGGACGAGTGATGGCTGAAAAATTCACATTTCCAGGGATGGGTTTTGCAGCAGCTGCTGGTGGTTTACATCATCCTGATGCAAAACTCTACCCTCATCGCTATTATGGAAAGTTTGTGTGAATGCTTGTTAACAGAAATAACAGTTCTCAAAGGCCACGCTCGCTCCAACAAGAGATTTAATGCGAGGCAGGTGAAATCTACGTTTGGTTCCCATGCATTAAGACGGGGGATCAACGAGGAGAACAGAGGTGAAATTCTCTGGAGAGATAAAAATACCTCAGGAGTTGCGTAGCTGCAGGTGTTATTACACCCTGCTCCGGAGGCCCGGGGGGTAAGGTCTACTGAGGAGACATCTCCAGCATCACAACTTAACATTTAAAACGACACTGGACTAACTTATCTCCTGTTTAAACACATACAAGAACTGAATCAGTGCACAATCCCTGGAGCTATTAGGTTTATGTTCACAACAGTCATGAGTTTAATGGTTGTGTTCAATAACCTGAAATACATTTGGCCAGCAATGTTCTCAAAGATGCTTTTGTGCAAAAAATCTCTACACATGCATTTTCCAGTTCTGTCGTCAAAGACGTTCAGTACAGTAGGCAGCCTGCTGCTGTGGTTGGCACCCCCCCCCTCCCTTAAATCCCCATCTGAGGTTAAGTCTGGACAAGAACCAATAAACACTGAAGAAAGCCATGTTTGAGAAAAACGCTGTGAGTGGTAGAAGGAGCAGCCAACTGTTGCTCTGCACGCCGGCACACCCACATCTGTGCAGCACACGGAAATTGACTCAAGATCAAATTGGTGAGCTGCTAAGAGTGGAAAAAAACACATGAGAATGAGATTCACACACTCAGCACATAGTACTGTTTATTTTTCATCAAACAGTTCTAATTTAGCAAATTTGTTATGACACTGTTCGATATTCAATGACCAAAAATAGTCAAGAATGTTTTGAAGCAAATCCACCCACACTCTGGTTTGGGATGTGACCTTAAGCTGCAGCCCTAAAGAGGGGACTTTCCAGCAGCAGGTTGTCTTCAGCGTTTGGTAAAGGAAGTCATTTATTTCCCTCCGATCCAAGATCAAGGCAAATCTTAACCACTCTTCAAAAAAAAAGTCTTTCTTTTCTTCTTTCTTTTTTTTTTTTTAACGATACCCTAAAGCACAGAAATGTGAACATTCCTCAAGCCAATTATTGGGTTCGGCATGTGAGAGGAGATCAGGTACCCACTTTGTCGGCATAAAATACCTTCGTTGTGATTGGCTCTCGTGTTCTTCCTTCATAGTTTTAAACCCTGGGTTCAGGGACTCCCTCTGTCACCCCTTTACAAAGGATCAAGGGGCAGGGCACTTGCAAAGAACCGGATTATCTTCTGAAGGCTGCTTCAAGAAGAGGGATCTCGGGGAATCTGAGTGATGTGAAGGTTGGATTTCTACAGGTGTAAAGCTCCTTTGTTTTGGCCGGTCAGAGCAGCCAAACCTTATAAATAGGATTAGTTTACCTGTGTTACACAGGATTTCCACATGGCCATTTCGTTAAGATCATGTTTCATTTCCATCTTTTCACCATTTTACAATCTCCAGATCTTTCTAAGACAATAAACACATCCTGATTTAGTTGGACAGAAGCAGCCCCTTCCCCTTGTAAACTTGACATAAATCTTTAACAAGTTATTTCGGCAGCTGTTGTTTTAACACTTGAACATTTGCACGAGAAGCGTCTTGAACTGTTGCGATGTCTCCCAACTTTAGAAACAAGTATGAAAATCCTAGCCAACCAAAAACCTTAGTCAGTCTCAGAGCAGACGTTGGATAAGCAAACGGAGAGAGTGCAGGATGAAGATTAGCTTGTGAATGAGGGTCGGGGGAAAAGCTGTTGGATGGGAGATAAACAGTAGTCCCGTCATTACTTTTGCCCAAGGTCAACAAGGGGCTTTAACAGGAGCCTCTTGAGACGTCCCCGACTTTTCCTGAATCGTTTACGTCTTAACGGTCTGATGTTTAGCAAAGTCTCTTATCAAACATGAGTAAAACTTGCTGAAATATTCAAATATCTCAAGGTCACAGGATTTTTTTTTTTTTTTAGCTTTTACACCTATTTTCCCATTAACAGCAGTGGTTGACAGAGTGAATATCAAACTCCTTTTAATGGTTTTTCCTATCTCACAACCATTTATCCTGTTTAACTTTAGATAAAATATTTCAGCATGACTCATTGCTTAAAAGAGACGGTTTTCTAATATCAGCAGAATAACCTACAGTATATTAACTCACCTCGACTGGGAATCTTCCTGTCTAGACTGTTTCCCCGCAGGGATCATTCACCAGTCCGTCACATAGATTGAAAAGCAGACTGTGATGTGGTTTAAACTGTAATGATTCACAGATTGAGTGAAGACAGCAAATTATACCATCTAAAACCAGCAGAGGTATAAAAGGAATCAATAAACGAGTTAAAAAGTTAAAAGCAAATCTGGTTTATAAATTCAGATTTGACAACTGAAAACATGAAACAACTGGAGAAAAGGGGATAAAATTGGGCAGTAAATGTTACAATAGAGCGTTGAGTGAGTCTGACAGAAGCCCCATCTTCACTGATGAACTCCGGAAAAGAGGAATTCCCCATGATGGGACCACGCCTGCTGGATCTGACGCTTTGAGAGTCAGATAAAATCCCTGAGCTAAATTAAACACTTCCTTTACTTCAGTTCACCCTCTTCCACAAGATAGTCCCCAGAAATACACTTCCTGTGTGTTCAGATCACAACAATACCTTAACGCAAACACGGCATTCACTACAGTGTAAACAGACAAAAACAGACGTGGTTCACAATGAATAACTGACAGAATAACAACGTCAGCAAATATGGCACATTTGATTCATTCATCAGGTTTTTATGGCCGAAGTATAAAACAAGGATATGCACAAGACAATGCACACAATGATGAATATTTAGACTCCACACATCGTATTGTGGCAGACTTCTTTTTAACTCTTTATATACAAAGATGCAGCACAAAGACATCACCACACAAGAGATTAAACATGTCTCAACACAAACGTTAACGAACCTGATGACTGAACAATCAGTCAGAGCAAACCAACTTCTTTAAACTCAATTATGACAAAGTAAAGAAAATTTACATCACATTCAACTATTGCTAAGTGAGAGTTAGCAAGAAAGCTACTAGAGTATTGAATGAAATATATAAAGCCATGGGAACAAAATGCCAGATCTTTTGTTTTTATGGAGAGAAAATTAAAAGCAAAGTAACTGTCGTTCATTAGCATTAAACCTATTAGTCTCGCTAGCCACTGGATCACCTACGTCAAATCATGAAAGTCTTAAGTTTGTATTTGTATAACATGGTTTACAATTATGCTACTGACAAGCTGCTGTGTTAATAAACAAGAAAAATGTTTAAATTAAAAAAAAAAAAAAGAAGCGCAAGTGAAATGAAACCGTCTTGTAATATTCTTGTTCTTCTGCGTGTGAACTAATGAGTAATAATCCCACCATTGAGTAGCTAATTGGAACCATAAACTATTATTGAGGCCATTCATTGCAGACGTTTATCCTGGAAGCAAAGGCTTTTTTAACGACCCTGGTCCGGCGCTTTGTAAAGAGCTCTCATTACAATTAGCCAGCAGTAGGATATAAAAGTCAGCAGTTAACCTGAAAAAAAATAAATAAATAAGGTGGGTCAGTTAAACAGGAGCCCTTATTCCATTAAATTTTTACTGTTATCACATTTGGTACATTTCAGCATTTAGCTGTTGAATTGTTTATTACACGTAAGTGAAACACTCTGGACTCATTACACCGTCAGACAACATCACAGAGCCATTGTTAAGGCCTGAACATCACCCTCTGCATGGTCTGCATTCCTACCACAACACGTTTCTGATGCTATAAAATGGACTACAATTATAATCAGGACGAGCTCGTAACTAATTTACATTATACTCAAAGGTATTTTTGTGATTTGTTCTTTCTTGAGTAAGCAGCTTTAAACACACACACTGCTGAAGTTACCAGATAATTGACTTTAATAATACTCTGCTTTTAAGCTCTTACAGAAACTTCAGATGATGGGAGGAAGGGGGGTACAAACTTTGGCTTTGTACCGAACTACACAACAAACCTTTAGGGCCGACATCTGACAACTATAAACAAAGTCTGGGATTATCTCCCAACAGTTGACAGACGAATTTCACCTGTCCTCATAATTCAGCAACAGGCCTTAATTTAAAGGTGTGCTCGCACCTACAAAGACATCTGTTTGCCAGGAGTTTATGCAATAATTTAAGAAAGCAGGAGGGGTAACCTGCCCATTCATTGGAAGCAGATGTGAGGGATCCATTTCCTACTATAACAAGAGGTAATTATAGACGAGGGGCACAACGTGTCCGTGTGAAAACACTCCGAGCTCCGGTGGTTAATCAGCAAAGTGAAGCCGTTAGGTATATGAGAGAGAGAAGGCAGTGAAACTAACTGCAGTCTGCTCCATTTGTGATTTATCACTGTGCAAATGGACAAGCCAGCACAAGCCAGTTCACGACCTTTACAGGGGAAAAAAGGAGCAGAAAGAGGATAATTTAAGACTCAGCTTTCACCAGTGAGATTACATCACTCTGATCTCGTTGACAGTTCTTCTAAGTAAAAAAAAAAACGCTGTCTCAGAAAGTGAACAATAACATACCAGCATTTTGATTAATAAAAAAATGTATAATAAAATAATTGTACACATATTTTGCATGCATTTTTTCCCCAATGACCCTCATGAAGGTGTTTCTTTTTCTTTTTAAATCAGTAAACACACATTCCTCAGCTCAGCTTCAACTATTTCAGCCTGAGGAGTTTAATTAAGACAGGATGCGCCGTGACTGACACGTCATGCTGTTACTTAGAATATATTTAACATTTATGTTTGGAAAATAGGTTATAGCAGTATTTTTTTGAGAAAATATTTTTGGTTTAGAGACTTGCCATACCTCTAGTCAATGGGAAAATCTCTGCAACACTCTCAAGGAGCTATATCTAAGTTTTTGCTACATTAGCATTAACAGCTTCACATACGTTAAAACTTCATTTTGCTTCTATTTCTATCATTCTTTTTAAATCTTTGACTAGTACTGTGTGCTAGCAGCTAGCGTCTGGCACCAACCAGTCTTGTCACTTTCTGAAAGAAAGGCTGAGGGTTGATTTCAGATGATGGAGCAAAGTAATGTGCATATTTTTATATTTTGCTCTGATTCAGCATGAAGCAAAGGAGGAGCAGACCAGGTCTGTAAAGGAAATGGTGAGGTTTGCAGTGGTTCTACTGGGTCTGTGCGATGGGAGGGTGTGTGATATCAGAGGCTCCACCTCTGGGCTGCAGCAATAGTGCTGACTAGCCCTGAGAGTCGCGACACCCAGGGCTGATCAGCCTCTAATCTCTGCCCCGTCTGGCCGGCCTTGTCCTAAAATACAAATAGGCACAAAAAACAACTTTGTTCTTGTTCTATTATCTCGCTCAAATCTTGTTTTCCATCACCCCTGCGCGGGGGAAAGCCCTGATGAAACAACAGACTAGAGAGAAGTTAACCATGTACCCACAGGCAAGACTGATGTCTGTGCCAGAGAATCTGACTGCAGTCTGCAGTCTGGTGTTTGTGCCAAATCCTCTCCCCGGTGTGCCCCCATCCCCACCCCTTGTACCCGTGACAGGGTCATAATAGAGGCTCAGCAGGTGGAGCCTGGTGGGGAAGACGGGGCCTCTTCGTCCTGGCACAGCTGAAAGAGTCTTCTCTATGTGCTCACAGTCCACATAAATCACACAGGCCCTCAGTTCACTGCAAGAACCATTTAATTACCCCTTTTAAAGCAATAATTGCCTGACTTGGCTGGAGGTGCTGCCTGCATGAAGACGAACAGAAAAGCGAGGCCTTGACTGTCTCCAATGACGACGGCGAGGACATCAAGGGTAACCGAGATCTGTAATTTAGATTAGAAAATCCAATATACGTATCTCATATGGTTCTAAAAAGAGATGAGAGAGAAATATGAAATTGACTTGTGGTTGTCACATTTAATCAAATATCACAACAGCTGTGCCTTGATATTCAGAAGACGAGATAAAATACATGTGAAACCCCCTTTAACAGCTGCCGTTCCCATAACGGAGTCGTATGTGATGTGGTGTTGTTATGTCTCTGTTGGTGGTCACCGGCTCCTTACTGTAAACTGTATACCTCATCTGTGAATGCAGGCTGACAGGCTGATGCCTGTGCACAAATTAAACAGCGCTGCAGCAGAAATATGACAGACACGGAACGATGAGCTAAACTTGTTTTCAAAACACTCATTTTTTTCCCTGATAGATCTCCTGTGTGCCGTCTCTGATTAAACGGTCAACTGTGACATTCAGGAGCACATAAACAACGCTTTAAGCAGAGTATTCAAATGACTCCTCATTCCAGGGAATCAACAGATGGTTTGGGTGGAGAGAAAATTATATACAGCCACTTTAGTCTAAAACCACAGAAATTCCCTTTGCCTTACCAACTGTGTTACAAGGCTGACCTTCAGCGTCAATGCGCCTGCCAGGTACCGAGGAGTCTCACATACTGTCAGACCTCTGGGCACATGATGGATGCTAAGCTACTTTTGTCAGCGTGGTAGTTAAAGAGTCATTCAGTTGGCAATTAGCTGCACAAATACAAAGTTTAATCTGAAATCCTTCACTCGGCATCATCCTGAAGGTGATCTGGAACAGCGTCGAGAAAAGTGCAGCTGATCTGAAAATGATCAGAAAACTCTACAGCGACAGGTTTTAATCTGGAGAAACACTCTGACCACAAACAGGGTCCACATTCCTCTGTTATCAATGGCTTTTCATTTCTGTAAACTGTCACTACAAAGGAGTGTCTGTCTGCTCTGCTGCACCTCCTACACTGTTTTAAACACGCCCAAAAACTATACCTTAACTTAAAGAAATGTAAATATTGTATGGTTGCATAGCAGCAGCTCAATCATGACTTAGCATCTGTAGCAGGCTCCAAAACCAGAAAAACACAACATAAATAAGTCTGGTTATCTCAAAAATCAGTGACTACCATTACTTCCAAAGAGCATATAATTAATAGTTAGTTAATGTGTATGTTCAAAGTTATATCTCCTTACGACAACTAACACATCAACTGTGTCAGGTTTCCTTAATGTGTACTGTCCCCTGAAGATGAGATTAGCAGCTCTCTGCTGCTCTTTCCTCGAATTCGGGAGGTTTAGCATATAAAATAAGCACGAAGGATGTTTTATTTTTATATTGATACATGTTTTGGGCTCTATGTATTTATTCAGGTCAAAAATTCTCTCATTAATTACAAGTAGCCTCCTTCCTACTTTACTTTTCTTTTTTTTTTTTTTTTTGTTTTTTGTTTTTTTTTTAAAATACAGTATATGAATGTGCATGTATGTGTTTAAATCAAAGACTTTTTTTCCATTACGACACCATTTGGCTCTGGCGTGGGACAACAAAGGCAACAAACCTGCACGGAAAATATTTCCAACCAAGCAGTTCGACTCAGGTGCAACACACACTGTTATGGAAATTCAAATATCACATTCAAGCTGAGGGAAAAACACACACACACACACACAAAAAAACACACAACAAAAGCTTGTACTTTGGCATAATTAGGTCCAGAGGAATTCATTAATTCTTAACTTCCAGCATGTTACGTGCCAACTTATATAAAAAACTCATGTAGAGCTTTGCAGCTCTGCTCTGTGACCTGCTGCGAAACCCTACAACTAAAGGTAATCTCACTGGGTGAAAATAAAATCACTGATAAATGTCTCTGTGACTTCACTGCATGAAAAAACAAAGCTGAGATGCAGGGGTTGATGTTTAAATAAGACTCACTTGTTGTGATGTGGTTAAAGATTATGTGGAT